>CAWUFW010011022.1:0-648789 GCA_963921515.1 Calotriton arnoldi
ACAAACTCTTCCTGCTCTATAGTATCCTCTGCCCTGAATATTGTGGCCCCAGTTTCCAAATAAACATGTTACATCAAATCTAAAATCATTACCTTGGATTAAAAGTAAATCTCTGATTTAAAAACAAAACCAAAACATTTAACATGCAAATCTGGGCCCCAATTAATAATCGGGAGCAGTGTACAGATTTCCACCATGGCCCACCTTTAAACAGGTGCGCTGTGCGCAAACATAAACATTGCAACGGATTGCAATGAATGCACTGTCCTCAGGGCAGGAGCGAACTCGGGCCTGCCTTGGGGGCAGCATATTCAATGAAATATGCAGCTGCTGCTTTAATTAGCCACTCCATGTTCCACTATACAGGTCGCCGCACCCACCTGTATTTTGAGAGGGAACAGAGATCCACTTACAGTCGTGTGCACCGACTTGCAAGGGGGATGTCTCGGGGTCTATGAGACCCCCTTCCTCAACTCCATGGGATTGCCGTCAGGAGGTGCACTGTTGGTGCACTTCCTGACAGCTTCCTTGCCTTTGCACCCACATCAATAATATGGCACAGAGGAAAAGAGATTCCCTCATTTGCTTGAAGCCACTCCCCCATGCAAATGAGAGAAATGCCATCTCAAGATAGGGCTGCAGCACCATAAGTGCACCAGCACTATCAGTATTGTGGAAGGGGCCGCACTCGCGTCTGCGCCCCCTTCTGTATTACCAAAGTGCCCTGGAGGCACAGAAAGTGGGCGTACAAGCCTGTTCCTCCCCAGGCCACTTTGTGTAATAAGGACCTTGGTGGCGCTATTACGAACTCTTTCTTAAAGTTGCAGATAAGCTATCCCTGCACATATAAGTTAGCAATAAAAGTGGTTAAAGAGTGTTATTTCGTGGACTAAAAGCTCCAAACAGGCAAAAAGAAGCTTTTAAAATCATTAACAATCTAATTCCTAATAAAGTAACTTTAAATGACCATTTCGGGTCAGCAGCTTATTGCAAGAACTAGCAAGTATTTCTATATCTAAAATGAATGTGATCAGAGCCTCTCTTACCAAAAGCACCTTTAAAGATATTATAACAATTGATACTACTCCCACTACTCAAGGGATAAAAATGTCTTGAACAACCCATGCATCCCTTTAATATTGGTTGTTCAGGTATGTGTAAAAACAGATATGGGTGTAAAATCTGAGATATAATGGACCTCTATCCTCTTACTTCGTCAACATGTTTCAGCCCTACTTTAGTAGGCCTCTTGTGTCCAGGGCTTTCATCAAGACTATAAAGGTGCCCCAGAATTATTTTGTGTCAACATATCAGACTTATTGGGACAAACAACATACAACATATAAATGTGCAGTTATAGGGTCTAATTGCGCAACTGTAGCAACTTTTTGCCATGTTTCGTATGAAAAACCAGGAGAAACATTTAGACTGGATGCTGGGTTGAGGCCAGTGGAGGCTGCCTGAGAATGGGGGTGGTGGGGCGGGGGCTGGGAAAAAAATAAACATACCTTCTCCTTCGCCGCCGCTATACTTTTCTCCTCCTTGTTCTTATCTGCTGTACCAGAAGCACCCAGGCTCCCGGACTCTCCCAGCCAATCACAACGCTGCATGAGCAGGGTCGTGATTTGAATGAGCGGCCTGTTTGGCTAATCAGGCAGTACCTGGGAGGCTGGGCATGTTCTCCACTGGGCTGTGCAACACAGCCCAGTGGAAAACATGTCAAGTACGCATGACTGTTTGGCCGCTGTCATGCACAATAAGGGAGGGAGTGCAAACTACTCCTGGTCCCTCTGACGGCGGGGAGCCCAGCCCTGCACAGCCCGACCTGGCTGGAGTAGCAAAGAAAAATAAAATGATAATAAATTCTTGTTATTATCATTTTACTTATATTTTCCACTGCTCAACGAGCAGTGGGGCAACGCTCCTCCACCTTAGCAGAGAAGCCGCCACTGATTGAGGCTACCCTCTCTTGTATGCAAAATCACATTCACACACGTGAGGTTGCTGGAAAACAAAATGTGCAAATCATGCAATTTTCAGAGAGCAAACCATTTATGCTCTTGTTCTGCAAAATATAACCTAGTTTAGCACGCAGAAGAAAAGGCAAGTGACAGTATGCTGTAACAAAACAACCCAAAACAATCATTTAATGCATGGTCAGCTGTCTATGGCGCACGTGAGCTGAGGAAAAACTGACAGCACTGCACAACTAGCATGATACTGTGTGGTCGAGTGTCCACAGTACACATGGGTTCTTACCCTACTTTAGGAGCATATTATGCAGCATGGGAGGGAGGGGGGCACATGCCCCTGTAGTCACACACTGTTGTTGTGCCAATTCAGTTAATATATAAGTTTGAGCACATCCAGACCCCACGAGGCATAAAGCAAAAGTAAGAGACAGAGAAGTATTACATTAATGGGAAGTCATTCCCATGAAGTAAGTTTGTAGAGGCCAAATAATGCACATTTAGTGAAAGGTGTCTCTCCACATATTCAAGGGTCCTATGTCACCTCTGGAAACTACTTAAGCCCCGTTCGCCTACTGACTCCTCTGCTGACCCCAGGGGGGTTTCATATAAGTAGGCCAGTGCCATCAACCGAGTCTGTCTCAGTGTGCATGCACTGGCCGTTCAGATGACATCACCCCATCAGCATGTCTTGAATATCCCTTGGAAATAGAGTCCACTTTGTGTGTACAGCCTGTTGATGGAGTGTATTAGTGGGGAATGGAGTCCCTGCTATGGAGGCTGACTCTGTCATAGCCTTAAAGGTGTTGATGCCATGCAGTTATGGGCATATTTTAGCAAACAAAAAGCAATTACTCGGGCTAAGTGACGCCCAAGTAATTATATACTCTCTATAAAGCCCTTGTGTTTTTGTGGTGTGCTCATGTGTATTGGTATTCAATTTGGGTAGTGGCCAACAACAAATACTATAAAGGGCAATCTTGTGCCATGCAAACAAATTATTATTTATCAATGCAATTTTACAGAGATAGAATTTTTTTTCTGTTTTTTTTATTTTGGACCTTACCCTTTAGTAGCTAAAAAAAGCACGCACTAACTGAAAGTGGGAGGGGCTGTGCATCATTATCATTTCCCCTATCCGGGAACCCTCCAGACAGATTTTAACATGGTACTGTTGACCGTCATGAAGCAGCCATAACGATGTTATGGAATTTAGCTGATTCCATGGGAAATCATCATTGAGGCCAGATCTGTGGGTGCAAAGACTGTACACCCATTGTTGTTCTTGCTCCAACAATGTTCATGGGATATTAGTGCTTAAATTCACTTTCTTTATACTCTTCAGTATAGATCAATGTAAGTATGCCACTTCTCAACAAAATGTGTCATCAGTTTGGTTGAGGACCATTTGCAAGGGACATTACTGCAATGCTCCTGGTCTTGATTTTCCTGGATGCCATTCCAATGTAGTTCAACTTGCAGGGGCACTTGATCGTATGGCCTCTGTTCCAAGGATGTATGTAGACCTAGATCTCGGAATCTACTGAGTTTCGTCATGTGGCATACAGAACATTGGCCACTTGGGAAATGGACAATGACTCTAGGGAGACCCCAAAATGTTCTCTGATCTTGAGTGGTCCAGAAGATCTCTTAGACAGGTGTTTCTTTTAAATTAGAAAAGGAGCGTCAATTGGTAGTATGCCAATATCCGCCACTGTTTTGTGACTCACACAGATGATTTCTTTCTTTTTGTCTCTTTGTCTGTCTCCCAATGGCGCATCTCTGTGGTTGTTTCTTGCCCTTTTATTGCTTTTGTGGGCCACGTTTTTTAATGAAAAAGGTTGGTCTAGCAATTTGGCAGTGAGTATATTGGCCTCTGTCCTATAATCTTGTATGCTTGACAAATTTCTTCTTATGCGGAGAAACTGGCCAACTGGGAAGTTTTCTCTCAGGACGCAGGGATGTGGCTGTCAAAGTGTACAACACTATTTTTATCCGTAGATGTTGTGTACATTTTAGTCAAAGTCTTCCTCCTTCTACTCTGATAGTAACAGCTAGAAATGACATTTCCCCTTTGTTCATTGTCATAGTGAATTTTAGGAACTAGATATGTGTATTTAGCCAGTCTACAGACTGTGTTGCCCTTTCAGTGTTTCCATTCCAGATAATCAAAATATTGTTGATATATCATAGCCATACTCACAATTCTTACTTAAAAGGGTTGTTGGTCTATAAATGTTGGTGTTCAAACTAGTGAATTTACAGGCAGGCTATGCCGGGGGCAAAAGTGCTCCCCATCTGTTGGACTAGGCCCTCCCCGCAGGGTCACCCCCAAACTTTTTGCCTTCACCCCTCCTATTTTTGCTGAATTCATTTGTATTTGGCCCTAGGACTCTGTGCATTTTACCACTGGTAACCAGTGCCAAGGTGCTGTGCTCACTTCCTAAAACATAGTAAAATTGGCATATTTAATTTACTTATAGGTAGCTAGTAAAGTGGTATAAAATATATCCAGGGCTTGTAAATTAAATGCTACTAGTGGGTGATCAGCACTTATTGTGCCACCCAATTAAGTAGTCCCATAAAACATGTCTCAGGCCTGCCCTTACAACCTATTAGAAATTTTAAACTGCCAATTCAGCATGGGAAAATAAGCCCCTTGCCAAGCCTTAAGCTCCCATTTTATTACATACAGTCACCCTTAAGATAGGCCTTAAAACCCCATAGTACAGGGTGCATTGTACGTAAAGAAATGGACATGTACTTTTAAGGTTTACATGTCCTGTTAGTGAAAAACTCACAAATTTCTTTTTCACTACTTTGAGCCCTACCTCTCCCATAGGATAATATTATGTTACCTTATTACATTTGATGAATGAATAAACAAACTTTATTTGGTACAACCATAAAAGTATACATAAATACACATCAAATCAGATAAAATATATTAAAATCCGATGTAATTAAATATATCCTCAATTTACAGTCATTATTAAATTGAAACACTTAAAATCAGAGTTTATCATAGTTCTCACAGTTCAAGTAAAGTGCATAGTACCCCATGAGCGCACAGCAGCGCCAAGGAATAGGCTTACAACTGTACGTGTTCCTTCATCTAAAAGTTGCTGGAGAAAGTGATATGTTGCTACACAGTGCCTTAGATTCCTAAATCTCATAAGAGGGACCAAAAAACTTTTATTATACAATTTATTAAAAGAAAAAAAAAAGAGAAAATGAACCATTGATTGTTTTGAGACATTGTTAAACTTACAGGCTCTTATGGCTAATTTTGGCAGATACCCTATAGGAAAACAAAGTAGGTACTTAACTGTATCTGCTCTAAACCAAGATAGAAGAGAGCACCCCAATTCCCTCTTGTTTTCCGTAAATAACTATCTCAGTTAGCCCCCATATTTATAGACAGGTAGTTTATAATGGTTGTTTTCTGAGATTCATCTCTGTATAAGGCAGACACCTTTTTTTGTCAATAGCAACGCAAGAAGCTGTGTCAGAAAATACATGAGGCAATCAAACCCCCATCAAATTATTCTTTAACAAATGCCAACCAAGGGATAGAGGAGCCCTTATCACATGCCAAGCAATCCATTATTATGGCCCTTGTCAATGATGCTTCCTTAGTCTGCCAAATAGAAAGCCGCAGTAGAGAGGGTCTAGTATGAATAAAATCACTTAAATAAGTTAAACTCAGCTCACTGTGACAAATAAAATGTGAGGAGGATGCGGGAACAGCCAAAATTCTCCTGTAGAAGTAATTTGCTTCCCTCTGTATAGCCATGCAATCAGTAATTTCTCCAGACTCCCACCCCATAGGAAGCTATGGGGGCGCATTGTGCAGTATACATTTGCAGAAGAAGGGACAATGACCACCCGCTGGAGGGACGTGGTAAACTAAGGAGCATGCCCATCGACCTAGACAATTTTGACCTGCTTTGTGAGATATGCAAGGCCCAAGAGCCTGATGAGCTGAAAGTAACCCATAGATAAGAAAAAGTTTTTGTGCTTAATAATGTGTCTGAGGCAACTACAATTTTAGAGACATGCGATCTTTTTGGGCCGCACGTCATTATAAATGACTTTGGAAAGTTAGTCATTAGATCAAGGCTGCCCATGAAATTCACAAAAGTATGAACTAGCAGATGTAGGGCCTTGGGTGTCCGGGCCATTTGGACGTGTCGTCCTCATACAACAACGCTGGTAGAGTGATACAGTTTATCTTAGGAATGTCAGGGGTACTAGATGCACTCTAAATGCTAAGATTGTTGATGTATAAAATGAATAGTAATGGAGCAAGTACGCACCCTTGGCGCACTCCGCGCCTAATCTGAAAATTATCTGACACTTCACCACTTTGACCATACCATACCCTTGCCGTGGTGTTTGTATGGAGCATGGCCAAGATATGTATGAGTGCCTCATCAAGTCCCATTTCATGAAGAAGTTACCATAGCCTGTGTCACTTAACGCAGACAAATCAATGAAACCTAAGTACAGCTTGGACTGCTTGGCCACTTTGTAGTTACTAATCTCTAAATTCAGATTTAGGCACTGCTCCACAAGGCCAATGCTGGCCCGAAAAGCATATTGAGAGGAATTCAAATATTATTGTCTTTAACCCACGCTTGAGTCCTATTACAAAGGACCAGTCTGAATATCTTAGCCGGAATATCGATCAAGGAGATGGAACGATAGCAGTGGGGTTTTGATTAATCTCCTTTTTTAAAGATTGGGACTATAATAGAGTGTGCCTATGACTTTGATAAAGTAGAGTGACTTAGGCTAGTTAAATCATTAGTTAGCAAAGGGGGCCATATGTCCAAATTAGATTTTATTAGATCAATGGGAACTTCGTCGGGCCTGGAGATTTACCACCTGGAGGGAGCCTGATCTGTTGGAAATAGAAGATTAGGGACAGTAACTGAATAGATCTTAGAAAAGTGCTTGACCCATGCCTCACTGTCTATGTGGCAACAAATAAGGGTGGATATCTGGTCCAGAGAGCGCATGATAGTTACGGCTTTCCAGGAAGATTTGCTATCCTTTGAGTGGGCTTTATGTGTTAAAGTGTCCCACTGCTGTGTAATGACTTTGTTACGTCTGCAAGATGTTACTAATTTCTACTGCTTCCGTGATAAAGCAATCACAGCTTGATCTATTACATTTAATAAGTGTTTGGGAACAGGTAGGAAAGTCATGTTTGATGTCTGAGAATTTGTAATTTAGAATCCTCTTTAATGATAAAGTTGGATTTTAAGTCACAATTTTTGAAAATTCCACTTTTAGAAACCTACCATTTTCCTGTCCTATTTGGTGCACTGCAGCCTGTTCCTGGGTCACATGACTAGGTGTAGTTGGCAGTTGGCCTTTGTGTATTTTTCCCAGACAGTATCATAAAAGGGAACTAGGTATTGGCAGGATGGGCCATCTCTGGCAGGATGAGGGGACGGAGTTGTCACCTACCAGGTTTGCACTACAATGGGGCTGCCTCAGCACAAACACAAAGGACTTTACACTAGCTCTAGTGCCCCTAGACAGAATGGGACAAGGACAGAGAGGCTGGAAATGAATGACACCTCTGTAGGGGGAAACTCCGGAAGCTTCTTCCACTTCAAAGTGAGCACCAGGTATAAAAAGAGGACGCTAAGACCCACTCTTCAGTTCACTCCTGGCACTGTGAATACTACAAAAGAAGGACACCCTGCTGTCCAGCTGCTTGAGGCCTGCCCTGCTTGCTGAGAAGGAAGACTGGACCTGCTCCCTTCATCCCAGTCTGAGTAATTCTAAAGGTCAGCTGACTGGCCTCCTGTTCTAAGCTACAGGGACATAACAAGTTCCAGAGGCCTCCTTGCACCTGCCCTGATGAACTGCTGCCTGGACCTGCAACTGGACCTGTGACTGGAACTGCCTGAACCCTCCTGCCCTCTTCAAGCAGGCCTCTGCATGAGTGAGTCCCTGATCCCCAAGGATTGGACCATTGGCTAACATCAGAGTGCACTCCTTTGACTCAAAAAGGAGAAAACCTGAGGTTTTGGGCTCCTTGTGCCTGTTAACAGGATTGTTCATGCCAAGCTCTTGCTGCCTACGTCAACCACCAATGCAAAGCTCCGGCAAACTTGCAACACGAGATCTGCACTTTGCACTACAGAATTGACAGCCCACAGTGACTGCCAACGTGACTCTCTAGCAGCGACTGTCTGCGATGCCGACAAGATCTTCACGCAACAGCGATGACCATCCACAACGCTCTCCATGCTCCTTGCAGCCTCCTCCACCATGAACAGAACTCCTCCCATTGGAGTTTAAAAGGTAACTTTTTCAGTGGGACTGACCTGGTCCCTGTACCAGCCCATGCTTTATTGTGGTTGGCCTGAACGTGTGACTTTCACCCGTTCTTGCGCGACCAGATAACCATGAGTGGCACTTTGTGCTATTAGGCACTATACTTACCATAAATCTTTGAAATTGTATATCTCTGGTCCTCCAGATTGGATTTTTGTTGTTTTGGTTTCAAAATCAAATAATTTGATAAAAGTTACTCTATGTTTCTAAAGTGGTGTCGGATTTTTCTTGTGTCGTGTTTGCATTTTATTACTGTTTTTGTTCTGCAGAAATACGTTATACATTGCCTCTATGCTAAGCCTGTCTGATTTTGTGCCAAGCTACCAGAGGGTTAAGCACAGGTTAATTTAGTGACTTTTAGTGGTTCACCCTGACAGGGATGGAGGCTGTTGCCTGAGTAGGGTTTCAAACCGTTTTCTCACACCATCAATGTTCTGTGTTGCTGCAAATAAATTGTGTCCTCAAATTTGTAATATTTCTTGGTTAATGCTAAGTTGTCCAACTTCTTAATCCAGTGGATGAGTAGTTTAAAAGGCGATGGTTCTTCAGATAGGAGGTTTTCAATGATTCTGAGACTCTGCTCCTGAGGAAGGCTCATGTGCAGTGCCTCGACAGCCAGGCAGATCATAAATTATGTACTGGTATTGTAGTCTAAATAAGAAATTATATTCAAAAAATGTTTTGTGTCCTTCAAAAAGACCTCACTCCTGTGACCAGTGGTCTCAAACACTAATCAACAATTTGTGATTATGGTTCTAGCACTGATCCTATACCTAAAACTATGGAGCGGCCCGGTGGAGGGGTTTGGAGTTTGTGAATTTAAGGTAGTGAATAGACATGATGATGAAGCATGCCACTAATAGAGTGGGTGAGAGTCTAACAAACAAAACCTTTTATTTTTTTTTAAACAGGCTTTGCTTCTTTGTGTACCCAATTTAGAGTACACTCCAGGGCGTGGGGTACCCTATGGCGTTAAGATAGATGTGGGACAACATGAACACTATTGAGTTTGACATGTTTGGGACTTACACATTTATTCAATGGTTGGGCAAGTGCTTCTGAGGCTGAAGTTCAACAAAGGCATTGGCCTCGATTTCAAAAAGTAGTTTCCATAAGCAAATGTGACTTACTTCTGAAGATTCATGAGTAAGCGTAGGTTAAGTCACATTTCTCTTTGTGAATGCAGTCCATTGCAAACATTGATAAAATGGAGACACAAACTTGAAGACCTTCCATGGAGATGCATTGTGAATAAAAATATTTTCAAAAATATGCACTTTATACCTAGGATATTTTCTCTCTTCTAAGGTCATCAATGACCTGGAGAAGATTCACATCAGAATAAATATCAACATTTCTTTTAAAAACATTTTTTCTTTTGTCATTTGGGAAATTGCATCCTAAAACATATGCCTAAAAAAGTTTAACATGACACCATTAAGAAAGCAAGGGCCTCATGTACTATTGGGCAGGTTGCAGAAAGTGCCTGAAAATTTCACACGGTCCAGCATTTTGTGATGCAACTGATGTACTAATCAATTACCATGCAAAATTGATATTCCCAGGAGGCCACAAATCCTCCTTCCTCATTAAAATTATTTGGCAAGAGGCAATTTGCGAATTTCTACGAATGGCAAAGAACACAGCAATGGAGGTTTGTGGAGGTTTGTGGGGGACTCCTGACCTTCGTCCCTGCATTCACTGGGAGAAGCTGCTTTAAAAAAACAAATATTCATGTGTAAGGAGAACAACTGGTGAAGATGGAGTACTTTCTTGGAACACCCTATGAGGGGACCCACAATGATTCCCAAAGAGGAAGCTGCCACATGAGGACAAATTCCTTCTTGAGAATCAGTTACCACCCCAACTTGGGACTTGGTTATTCATCAATGATTAGCGACCGCAATTGAGCTTACAATCCATTGAAGCTATCCTTTGTGCCTCTTTCACCCCCGCCCCCATTTGCGATTAGGAAATGGTTGCAATAGCCTTTTAAAGTGTGAAAGACTTTTTAGATGCGTAAAATGACTTTTGTATGATGTAAAAAGGCAATTTGTGGTACAGCAAATGTGATTTTTGGACCTCAAAATGAGGGCCTTTTTTCCTTCTTACATCTTCATTGACTGACAACTACTTTTTAAAATGTCGCTATTTTAGTGCACTTATATATTAGGTCCCAATGTTGTAACTAGAAGAACGAATATTGTTTGTCATATTTATCTGGACAAGCAAAACCTTTAT
Organism: Calotriton arnoldi; assembly: GCA_963921515.1. Taxonomy (NCBI): domain Eukaryota; kingdom Metazoa; phylum Chordata; class Amphibia; order Caudata; family Salamandridae; genus Calotriton; species Calotriton arnoldi. The sequence continues at coordinate 10,569 of CAWUFW010011022.1, forward strand.
TTTAATGCCTATGGGTCTGTGGAAAGATAACAATAGGCTCCTAGCCCTTTTCCTGACCAACATTTAGACCTCCGACTTCAGAAATGTCGATCTCGCTCACCCAACTGTTTCTCTTAGAAAATCAAAGTGGCCCCACGACTTGTGACCATTCTATGACGTGACTCCATGGAAATAACATGGCTCTTTTTCCTTGTAGTTACAATACATCAATTTACCTACGTGCAAAAAGGGTTGCACAATATCACTTTTACTTAAATATTTTACAGACCAATAAAATGAAGGTGACAGTGCATGCTCTGGTGGCGAAAAGTTCTTTATACAACCCAATCGTTTTCTTTACTATACAAATATGGCAATGACATTGACAAAAAAAAACTGGCAAACCGTGTTTATATATCTTTAATGGCATTCGCATGAAACCTCACTTTCTTATCTCTAGAGGCAGCGAGATTTCGTCATAAAATAGAGACAATAATCTGGTTTGTTCCAGTTTAACGAGATGCAGCTGGTTACTAATGCAAGAGTGCTGGGTGGCTTTGATAGGATTTACTGGAGCCTGCACTTCCTCATGCCAGGAAAAGCAGATTTGTTCATTTAATAGGCAGGCAGTCAGGCAGGCCATCTACAAATCGACTTGAATAAACAATGCTGACAGATGTCTTGATGTGCTCTTTGCAGCATGGAATGGATTCTCTAATTTTTGCCTCTCAGTTCTCGGTGCTATATAATGCAAATTTTTTTTTTTTACATTAAGTTCTGTAACTGCTTAACTTCTGAGAAATAATGTGATGAATCAGAGGCGGATAGGTTTTAAGGAAATTGTGCAAAAAGCGAGTAGACTGGGACAAAAAAAATAATAACTGCCTACTTGCGTTTCAGGTTCGCATTTTCAAAAGTAATACGTGTATCAGAAAAATAATTGTGCTCTAAGTGCTCCGGGGTGGGAGAGTTAATTATTTTCTTATGGATTTTACTGGATGCAGTTGCTAACACAAGGGTTCCTGGTGGCATAATTACGAAAAATATTAAGGAACATTTCTGCAGCTTGCAAACTTACGTTGGAACTCGTTAATGACATCTCTTACTCTTTGGTGTTTTTTTTCGTTTTAAATGTGCAATGTTGATATTTTTGCTGGATGGAGAGGATTCGTTAGACCTTCAGCAGAACTGTGAAATTGTAGGCCGTTTTTCTTTCTGACCACTAATACTCTGCGCTGGATCATTGGAAAGCAAAGGGGCATATTATCAACGATCTGCGATAATTATCGCAAAGCGCGCTTAGCGCTGTTTTTTTTATCGCCGGCTATCTCTGGATTTCCTCGCCGTGATAGCGCGGTATTATCAACGCGTATCGCAAAGGCGATAGGAAATCCAGCGATAGCGTGTAAAACCAGCAATAGCGTGAGAATTCCAGCGCTAAATTGACAGCGCTAATGAAAAGCTTGCTAATAGGCAAGTGTATACTTAACCCAACAATCCACCCCCCATTGACAAGATGGTTAAGGCAAGTTTTTTTCAGGCGTTAAATTCCAGCGATAAGCGCGGTTAGCGGGACTTTTCTTATCGCTTCGCGAGCATTGATAATAGGGGGAAGTTGTGTTTGCGACTGTTTCAATGGAGTTTTAGTCAGGAACGCCTTCTTTGCATGTCATTAGCGATATATATCGCTGACATGCTTAGAGGTAAAAAGACGGCCGCTATTGCTAGAAAACTCACGCTAAGGCCCGTTAGCTGCAGCTTGTTAATAGTGTGATAAAAATATCGCCGCATTAGCGGCAGAAAAGTGCCGCTAACGCGGCGATAGAGGGCTTGATAATATGCCCCAAAGTCTTGAAGGCTTGTTCGACTGTCTGTGACAGCTTGGTCCAGCAGCCAAGGACTAACTAATGGGAGGTGTTGTGAAGTTTGAGAAAAGAAGCAATAATAGATTATTGTTACAATCACTATTAAGACGGAATGTCCAAATTCAGAAATTGATGGGCCTATTAGCAATAACCGGCGATAATTATCGCTAAGCGCAGTTAGCGCTAGGAAAATTATCGCCGGCTATCGCAGGTTTCTATCGCGGAGATAGCGTGCTATCAGCAACGCTTATCTCCAAAGCGATAGAAACCCTGGAGAACAGTGTGAATATCGCTTGAAAACAAGCGATATTCGCACTGTGACCAGTGTTATCTTGCTAATAGGGCGAGGGGGATTTAGCCATGTAATCCACCTCCCATTGGATTACATGGCTAAGTCAGGTCTGGACCAGGCGTTAACAAACAAGCGCTAAACGTGTTTAGCGCTCGTTCGTTAATCACCTCCCCTGCCTCGCTAATAGGCGATAGCGACCTTAGCGACTGTTTCCAGTCGCTTTTAGGTTGGGAACGCCTACTTTGCATGCCATTAGCGATAAATATCGCTGGCATGCAAAGCGGCACCCAACCCGGTCGCTATCGCCTAGAAGCTGTCGCTAACAGCAGTTAGCGACAGCTTGCTAATAGGGCGATTGAATTATCGCCGCTTTAGCGGGAAAAGTCCCGCTAAAGCGGCGATAATCACGTTGATAATATGCCCCTTTATCTTTGAAAAGCTAATAACAATTTAATAAGAACTTAAAATTGTCACAAAGTAAAAGTGAAAGTGGCAATGAAAGCCAGTGATCGCTGGAAAAATAAGCTAAGTTGTAACCCCCAAATCTACCGATCCCCATCCCTGTGCTTTTGACACACGGCTATTAAAAAGTCATCTCATACTGAACGATGGTCCAATATTTCACAATGGAGGTTCATCAACATGGAAAGCTCTGGAGCTGCCATCAGTTTCAACATAATGCAGCCTGGGAGGCTATGAAAGTGCCTCTCAAGTTCCCCACGGAGACTGCACAGCTTTTAACATTAAGAAGTCGCCACATCACTTTATAGGAAAAGCCTGGTGGTAAATTCACATTCTTGTAAATGTTGAATTAAACTTAATTAAATGTTAACAGTAATGTTTCAAGGTGCCACGAGGATGGTGCAACGATCAGACAATCCTGCATCCAGTGGCCCAAGAGGCTACTAGGTAAGTAAACCAAACAGAAACTTCAAGCAGCTTCAAATATTAATTGGCCATAAAAGCAGATAAACAGCATACTTCTCAGACAGAATACTGAAAGCCCGCACCAAGTAAAAAGGAGCCTTTGAAATCATTAATGATCTCACTCCAAGTAATACTCATTTGAATGATCATCTATGAACTCTCTGCAAAGAATTTACAATATTGGATTGCTAGGGAGACCTTTTTGATTACCTGATTTGGTTTGTAGTCATCTGGGGTTGTATTACACTAAAGGCGCATTTTCATTGTTTGTGCCGGGAGCACCCTGCGCAAACAATGAAAATGCGCTGTATTACCATGAATGCGTTGTCCCCAGGGCAGCTGCAAACTGGCACTGCCCTGGGGACAGCGCGTTCTTGTGAAAAACAGAGCAGCTGCTTTAAAGCCGCTCCGTATTTTCACTGTGCAGACGGCAACCCACCTGCACTTTGAAGGGGGATTAGAGATCCCCTTACAGGCGGGTGCAGTCAGGGACTGCACCTGAGACTGCACCCGCCTGCAAGGAGATTTCTAGGGGGTCCATGAGACCCCCTTTCGCCCCCTCCAGAGGGCTGCTCTCAGGGGGCGCACTGACAGTGCGCCACCTTTTAAGTGGCGCACTGTCAGTGCACCTCCTGGGAGTGTCTTTGCCTCTGCACCCGCCTCTGTAATACAGCACGGGCACAGAGGCAAAGTGATTCCCTCATTTGCATGGGCCACGCCCCCATGAAAATGAGAGAACGCCCTCTGAACATAGCGCTGGCACTTTAAGTGTGCCAGCGCTATCAGTATTACAGAAGGGTATGCAAAAGCATCTGTGGCCCCTTCTGTAAAACGTCCGTTGATCCCCCAGGGCACTTTCATAATACTACCCCTGGTAGCTATACACCCTAAACATCCTCAGCCCTATGAGCAATAATACATCAGGGTCAACATCTTTAAATCAGAAGAGATAAAACTTTCCGATGGAGTGGTTTAGACTAGTTTCTACCCTTTGAGGCAATTCTATTGTGGGCTCAGAAGGGACAAAGAGCACACAAACCACCTCATGGATAAGATCCAGCAGCTCTGTACTGAGATAGCTGTTTGGACCAACCAGATGCAGGATGGTATGGTCAGAGGACACCCTGTGGAAGTTCATGGCAGTTGGGCAGCAGCCTATGTCTGAACCTGAGCCGGCATCTCCTCACAGCATGCTCAGCTTGGATCCAGAGGCAATAGATAAGCCTGCAGAGCCATGGCAAATCCTGGTCCACATCTAGACAGTTGGATACCTGAGACTATTCCATGATTTTCTCATCTGGGGCTAATCAAGAGTTGTTAGAGTCCACATTGCTCTTCAGTACAAAATACTACCCTGCTCCCTTTACATGGAGCTAGACGAAATGTTCAACGTTTGAACAAGCATTGCAAGCACTTGAATGTGTATGTGAATGATTTATGCTTGCGTATTCAACAGACTGGTTCCCAATCTTCCTCCTTTGAGATACAACCCTATTGAAGGGGTAAGATGGTTTTAATTATACTAGAATATTAATTATGTTTGCAGTGTTCCCTTTATCACATACAGTTTCATTGCCACCTTAGTGTACACTGTTTTCAGACTATGATTACCTTTAGGTCTAACCATTATAAACCTGCATAGTCACGATTTAAATAAACAAAGTCCTCTATGTGGAACTAGCAGTTGGAATGTACAGACCAATGGTTGTTATATTATTTCTATGTATTTGATATTTTACTGGCAGAGAGGGTCAATGGTCCTGATGAATGTCCACACACCTTATTAGAAGATGATTTTAGGGCAGAAACATGTTAACCTCTCCTCACAGGTCGAACTAACATAACACTTCCTTTTTTAACTTGGCTTCGGGGACACAACAAATAGTCTTTCCATCTACCAATAGGTAGTTTTAAAACTCTCTTGTTCCCCTCTGCATCTAGAGTCCACACCCAAGACCCACTCACTCATTACACTGCAATACACATCCTGGCAATGATATAAAATCATTGCATAAGATCCCTTACATAGGTAGAAGCTCACACCCGGATCTTGATGACCAGTGCCAGCAGGGGCCCAAAGATGAACCATGCCAACTTTTGGGTGGGTGTGGGCTTTCCTTCCTGTTCACAATGATACCTGAATACAATATGTTTGAGTCCACATCTGTCTTTCTGATTTTCTAACAAGGATTGCCGAAAACTTAGTCAGTTCAAGAATCTGATTTACAGTAAGAAGCGAAAGCTTGGGGAAAGTGGAATCTTTTGCGCTGAGAACATGGGTACAGAACGGAGAAGAGATGTGGAAGAGGCCTTCAAAGGTGATGCTAAGTCCCATCTAGGAGAGCCCTTTGTGAGGTGAGATTCAAGGTTCTTAGCTTTCTTGATAAGGCAAGCATGGTGTGTATTTCAAAAGCATTGATAGAAAAGAGATTTGGACATGGTTAGTTTTAGGTTATAGAATTAAGTAGTGATATTGAAACAATACTTAGGAAGTTACTACTACAAAAATACATTATGTAGTATATCTTCTTCAACTTTCTGATTGCTATTCTATAATACTTCAGTTGTTGCTTATGAGCAGTTGAGTTCATGCTTCAATTCCATTTGAGCTCTAGGATGCAATTCTTTGGTTTGTGTACATTGTATGCCATTTGCAATCTTAGGGGAAGTGGCACTAAAGAACCAAAAGCACCTGATAACTAGTAGATAAAGATTCGGACTGCATTTCCATGCAATATGATTGTTCTAGTAGGGTAGCAGCAGAGTTCATGTTATCTTCAATTCTAGAGAGGGATCATTTGTTTCACTAGTTGGTGAGTGTAGTAGATGTCTTTAAGATCAACTACATCCATACCAAAAGAGATGGCACAGTAGTCATTGTCAAACAATGCATTAGGCGAAGTATTTCAAGGGATTCGAGAGTGGAGATGATTCATACAATGAATGCAGAGCTGAATATGTAGGTCCACTAAAACATTGGTAAATGTCATGGGCGTAACTCACATAATTTGATGTAGCGTAATTACTCAAGATTACACTGATTTATGCGAGGAGCGTAACCCTGCATTTAGCACTATTTTCTTAGCACAAAATGCACCCTTGCTTCTAAAATGGACCCAAGGATGCATTTTGAGGTAAGAAAATAGAGCTAAATGCAACAGAAGAAGAACAGCAGCAGTAAGCAGCTGCTCATGCTCTGTTCTTCTGCTCTTGGGATGATGAGCATACAGGTTTTTGGGCGGATCCCACATGCTCCATGGCTGAGCGCCACAAACCCCTCCTCCTTACCTCGACCACCGGTGTGCTCTGGTTCACGGCTTCGCTGCAGCGCTGGAGCCGCAGCGGTACGCCTGGCTACTACAAAAGAGAAAGTAGGCGGAAAGGGGAAAAAAAAGACACTGCATCACAGTATCGGAAAAAGTTTCATGAGCCACGCTGCAGCCCTGGTGGCACTTCTGGACCTCGAGCTTGGGTTCCTGGACCCCAGGGGGTGCTGCAGTTTTCACCGAGGTGCACAGCTTAGTAGCAGTGAGAGAGAAGAGTAAAAAAAACGGAAATTGCTGCTCAGCTGACAGTGTAAAGTAGAGACTTGGAGCCTTGCTTTGTATGGCTGCTGGCCAGTTTCCCTAGCCCAGAGGTGCAAAGGTGAGGAGGAGAGAGAAGGAGTGGCATTCTCTGTTTTCCTGACCCCCCTTTCTTTTTTCAACAAATGGTTGTGCTCTAGAGACTGAGGACTGGCCTCCACTAACATCCGGGCTGCGACTCGAGTGAATTTCTAAAGACTGGAGAAAGTTTGGGCCCCCCAGGATTCCAGCTGCGACTGTAAGTGCTTTCTGGGCTGCTTTAAATTTTGATAAGCAGTAGGATTTCCACCCAGTTGGGGTCGCTGGATGGATTCACCCAATTGCAGCGACAACTATGCGGAAGTACTTCAAGGCGTTGGGTGTCCCCGATAATTCAGAGGTGACAGCTTTGGTACTAAGGGCAAAAAAGAAGGGTGTCAGGCAGCGGCAAGGGCAAATCGCACCTCCCTCTCATGAAAGGAATGGACCATGGTCACAAGCAGAAGCCCAGGCACAGGAAACATCGAGGATAGCTTGACTTCCCCAGACGCTGCCAAACATTCTGACTCAAAGGCGCCTGCTTCTCTTTTTCAGTTGGGTTGCAACGATCTGCTGGCGGTGTCTACCCCTAACTAGGGGACTGGGGGAAACACAGCCAAGACGTCTGTGCAACACAAATCAGGCCTCGGGATTCAGCAAGAGGCTCTCCAGCAAGGGAATGAAACCCCTACTCTCCAATTGGAAGTAAAAAATATGCTCAATCTGATCCTCAATGAGATCAGGGACTTAAAGGCCTCTCAAGCATCAGAAACTGCTGACATTTATGCCAGACTCAACAAAATTGAGGATTCTATTGCACAGTTTCCAGAGAGGCTGAAGGAGGCCGAATGCAGGATCTCTGAGTTAGAAGACCAGCTCATGACGACCCAGAATCAAATTGGCCAGTTTCATAAGCAGCAGTCCTTGTTAGAGAACAAGATCGAAGAACTGAAAAATCACTCAGGCTGCTCTAATCTTTGTATTGTGGGAGTTCCAGAGGGTTCTGAGGGACAACAAATGCTTCCGTGGGTCGATTAATTTATTGAGTCTTATGTCTTGCCGGGTTTCTCCGGGGACTTAACTTTAACAAGAGCTCATAGAGTTCTAGCGCAAAGCTACACTATCTCAAAATTCCCATGCACAATTCTTGTTAATTTTGTGGATTATCGCGTAAAAGTACAGATGCTATCAAAGGTGTTACAGCGGAGGCAGTTTCCTTTGCCGGAAATGCCTCTTTGTCGAATTTTCTCTGTTTTGTCTGCTATTGCAGCCAGACGCCGAAAGGATTTTGTTACAATGCTCCACTTATATAAAGTGCAAGGAGTACAGGCCAGCATTGCGCAGCTATTATAATTTAAAGTTCTTCTGAAAGGGCAATCGAATCTGTTCTCTTACGTATCCGAGGCTCAGGAGCTTTTGCAACAGATTTCTAAATCAACTTAATAGTTTTTATTTTGTATAACGGATTTCACTATTAAGGATGTTTGATATTGTGGTTCGAGCAGTCTATAATAGTTATTTTGTAAGCTTTTTTGAAGATTGTTGACGGGGTTGGGAAGAGAGAGGGTGCAATGGTGCAATGTCATGGCACCATATTAGATAGGTATTTACTGGGAGGGGCATTGTGGGCTCTTACCCTCCCTTGTGCGGTGGTTCTCTCTATATGCAATTTTCTTTTGTGGTTCTTCTCGGGGTCATTGATGGGGCACAGGAGGGGCACTCTGGGAAGGGGTAGGCACATATAAAAAAAATGAGCAGTATCTCTCTTTGCTTATTCCGATTTGATAAAGTAGAGAGGGTCAGAATCTATGCTAATCTAAAAACTGTGCAGATTTATTCTTCTGCATGGCTACAGCATTTGATAATAATACCAATGGCTGAAAATGGGCTACAAAACTAGAATTCTATCCTGCAATGTCAACGGGATAGTTAATAGACAGAAGTGGGGGGCACTGGAGAGATGGCTTGCATCTTTTTCCCCGGAAGTTCTCTTTCTGTAAGAGACTCATCTTAAAGGTAACCATCCAAAGTTCTCCATACCAAGGCAGTATTCATATGCATTGTTTGCCTCAGCAGGGCTCGTGACTGGGTGCTAAGCGATGTAATAAGGGACCCGCAGGGTCGATGGCAATAGGTCAAGGCTCTGGTTAATGGTTTTCCTATTTATTTAGTAAATTACCATGCCCCAGTGACTGATGCACCTGAACCTCTGCAGCAATGAAACAGCAATGGGGCAGTTGGGCCGATTATTATGGGTGGATATTTTAGTTTTATTCAGGAGCATGTTTTTGGCACCTCCAACAAAACAAAGAAGCAATTAAAGCCTCAAACAAAAAAAGTAATCAACGTTTTGAAGATGGATCTCCATCTGATCGATCCATGGAGGGTCAATCACCACGCCATTAAACAACTCACTTCTTTTTCAAACCGGTATCAGACCGCTTCATGTTCAAATAATTGCTCAGCTGCAAGCTTCTGTAGATTAGGCAGCACGACTTGGTAGACATTCCTCTGCCAATATGAAAGCCAAAAAGAATGTAAGGGATTTTTTTACATTACAAGAAATCACTAGCTCTAGGGCTTCTCAAGAGAAACGTTATGAGGCGAGTCAGCAGATTGGGAGGTATTTGGCTTGGTCTACCCGCGTAAAGCAAGAATCTGCATATGTAAGAAAACTGAAGAACCCAGCTACAGGCGATCTGGTTGTAGACAAGGATACAGTATCCAGGTTTTCTTTTCAAACTCTATAAGTCTATCTATGAAACTAGCTATTCTATTTCACAGCTAAGTATAACCCAGTATTTTCAGACTGTTACAATGCCGACTATAGAAGACATCCAGGCTCATCTACTTATGTCAACTATTTCAGCAAAGGAATTCAATGATGTCTTAGCCTCAATGCCTGGCGGCAAAGCTGCGGGCAACAATAGCTTTACAAAATATTTGCTGGTGAATTACTCCCCTTTCTGACAGAGCTATTTAACAACATCAAGGATGGGGTGAAATATCATCTCAGTTTAGGGACTCAACAATAGTCAGCTTCTTGAAAAAAAGGTAAAAAGCCTGAGGCTGTAAACTCCTGCAAGTCCATTAGTCTCCTTAAAGCTGACTACAAGCTCTTCATGAAGGTTTGGGCCACTCGCGTTAAGATTACTGGCCCAGGGTGTAATCCATAGGGACCAAACAGGCTTTGTCGCTGGGTGGCTGATGGCTGCCAACACGAGATTCTTGCTCCAGGCAATCAATTTTTTCTCACTTAACCAGACAAAGGCGGACTACGCGGAAAATGCGTTCGATCTTGTTAACTGGGAGGCATTGTTTTTAGGCCTGCAAATGTTTGGGTTCCCTTTAACCCCTTGGATGCGGGCGAAATTTTCCCGCAGTGCGGGAAAATTTCACGCGTGCGCGAATCGGACGGCTCATCCAAAGGGTTAAGCTTTGTCAATATGTCATCAAAAGTATATCATGGAGCCAACGCTCAAATTCTTGTTATTTCTCATCTAGCTGGCACGGTCGCAACAAAGAGGGGGAATCGACAGAGGTGCCCTCTTTCAACTATATTATTTACATTTTTTATAGAACCCTCAGCAATTAGGATTCCAGCTTCTCAGGTTATAGAGGCACCTCTCTCAGGTATGACCAAGTTAAAACTCTTTGCAGATGATGATATCTTGTACTTGAAACCAGAAAGGGTAAATATTCAGCAGGCACTAGATGATCAGTTTAAGAATATCGGGTGTTATGAGATCAATCCAACTAAAACAGAAATTCTGCTTTTTAACACTCCTCCTGAGGTTCTTCCAGCATCTCTGTATTCTCAGGCAAGACACCTATTCGGTATTTGGGGATATATGTCACTTAGGAGTATGCAAACCTTTTCCAGATAAATTATCTCCCAATCTTTTAAAAGATAAAAGGGCTGCTCGAAAAATGGACTCTTCTCCCCTTGACTTTGATAGGCAGAGTGGCGCTGATTAAAATGTCTGTTCTTTCGGATTTACTTTTTCTTTTTCAAGCATCCCCATTAAAGTGAAGAATAGTTATTTTACAGATTTAGATGTGCTTTTAACCCCTTGACCGCGATCGGAATTCCGCTCGTGTGCTGGACATTCCGATCGCGGGTGCGGTCGTGACGAGCTCAGCTCGTCATGCGCACAGCGCTACCGCGCAGCATGACGAGCTGAGCTCGTCACACGCATCGAAGGGGTTAAGGCATTTTATTTGGAATAATAAGGCACCTAGGGTTAAATATTTGGCCCTCCAGCTGGACATCCTTCAGGGAGGGTTGGCTGGCCCCCATATTCAAGGTTATATCAAGCGGCACTCTTAGATCTTTGTGCTAGAGCTCTCACCGGTAGTGGAATAATCGACTCCTTCTTTGTGGATAAAATGATGAAGGATGCTGGCACGCATCTACCAGTTTTTTATTAAGGTTCCCAAATGTCCAAAGAGAACTAGATTTAAGGTTCCAGCAGATTTCAGTGCTAGGCTTTTGAGTCTATATCGTTGTTACAAAATGTCTTCAAGTTGGATGTTCCATACGCTCCAGGAGTTAGGCTATCTGGGCTTGAAAATACCATCGGGCATTGTTTCTCTTTGGGAACAAGCCAGGTTCAGGGAGGTGGGCCACTTCTTTCTTCAGGATAGACGGATGACTTGGCTTGAAATCTCACTCCAGTGTAGCGAATCTGGCTCACAGCTTTTTCTTGGCTATCATCAGATTTTATTGTCTCTTAAAGACTATAATTCCAATTTTAACCAGGATAGCAATACTTTATTTCAAGCCCTGTTCAGGTCAAGGTTGGCCGGAATAGGGAATTGGTACTGGCTAATATATAAATTAGAGATATATCCTAATGGTATTAACAACATTTTGGAAAAAACACGGTTAACAACACAATGCGATTTCTCAGTGAGGGATTAGGAGACTATATCGCTCCTAGTCCATAAATCGTTGAGAGCGGCAAATTTTAAAAGGATGTCTTTTATCTCTCACTGGATGGCCTATTATACCCCGGAGGTAGTAAAAAAAATGCACCCCGGCTCTCGACAATTAGTGTTTCCATTGTAAGCATCAGGATGAAGTGGGCTGGTTACATATCTTTTATTCTTGTTCTGTATTAAGTGCCTTCTGGTCTAAGTAAGCTTCTGTGTTAATTTCGGTTATCGGGTAAACCAATTGAGGACAATTCAGCTTTAGCACTCTTCAGTTTTTTACATATTGGGCATTCTCAGAATGTATCTAAATCAGGGCAGAGGTTCTTGGCATTAGTTTTTACTGTTGTTTGCTCTCTGATTTTGCAAAGGTGGCGAACCTCCTGGTTTCCAAGCTATCACGAATGGCTTAGTAAAATGATCAGAACAAAGCAGTTCGAGGAAGCATATGCTAAAAGGGTTGGGAGTTTAAAGCGATTCAATGCCTCATGGCAGTACTTGGACTCAATTATAAATCAAGAGTCTCTGGCCTAGTGTGGTCCAGTGCAGCACTGGATCATAATGGGCCCTACAACCTTTAGACCGAGATGGCGCTGTTCCACTAGAAATCCAGAGGGCAGGATTATAATCGTTATTATATGACCCACTACCCTGCATTGCACGGCAGCACTTTGAACATTGTTTTGTATTTTTTCTATTCAGCTCTTTGCACATTATAAAGATGAATACGTAATTTAGGAATACAACGTTATTTACTAGGATTCATCCACTCCGCGCCGTAGGAATGATTAGAAATCTTTGCACTTTATAATGATGCATGCATGGTTGTCAGAGTATTATAACTTTATGCCCTAGTATTTGTTGACTTTTAGAAATATGCGAAATCTAATGAAATATTTGATCTAATCTGCTGCACGTTACTAGGTTGGTTCTCTAATGCATAGTTGAAATTTTACTCTTTTATTAGAAATGAAATCAACATTTTTTCTTATGAACTTACATGCAAATTGCTAGGGAATCGTAAAAAATATATTTGGGTGCTCTATTGCACATTTAAGCTGCTATATGTTTATATAATCAGAATATCACCTTTGATGTATGCTATTTATTATATTTATTCTGGATCTGCTCAAATACAAATATATATTTTTTTAAATGTGCTCTTGGCATGACATTGTTGCCTAAAATTATGCAAATTTACACGAATAGGCATAATCATGTAATTCCTGGTAATTTAGTGTCAAAAAACTAATTCGAAATTACCAAAATTATGCCAGTTAATCTTGTGTAATTCAAATTTTGCCTAGGCCTAGTCAAGAGCTTCCAGGCAGGGTATGTTTTATCTTGATGCACTTTTATCTCGAACTTTGAACCAGATATTGAAGTCAGTGAGTAGAGTAAAGCAGGGCTGATTGAAAATGATTGCCGCTATGAAGTCACAGTAGGAACCGGGGAAAACAACTTTAGAAGGAGGAGGTCAATAGATTTGTAGAATCAGGGACGAGGATGGCAAGCATATGCTGCATCTTACTAGAAGATGTTGACATTCCAGGAGCATTGACTGCAGCAACATGAGAACAGATAATCAGTACAAGTGGACAATACCAAACCCTCATGTTCATTTGTTCGGGCAGTTCCTGTGGACGATCTTGTTGCCATGTGAGTGTTTCATGAACAATGGTGTCTACATTGCCCCCTAGTTTGAGCTCAGAGATGAAGAGTAAATCATGTCTGTGTTCAATTAGTGAGTCATCTATTTGCTAGCAAATATAACACATAGATCTAGCATCTGTCAAAATGCAGAGGATGGGGGAGGGATACATTTGTTTTCAAAGCAGAATATGGTAATCGCTAGGAGCTATAAAGTTGAGGATAAGGAAGGAGGTCTTTATGAATCTAGTCTCGAGATTTCTCAGTGAGGAGTGGGAGATGAGTGACTGGTGTTTTGACAGGGATTGTTAAAGGATTGATGAACTGCTGTGTTTTACTTGGATTGTGAGAGAGGGAATAGATTGGGCTAGATAAACCTATGGTCATTTCCAATAAAGAGGCAAGGGGGGGGGGGGGGAAAGAACTGAAGTGTCTCCATAGCACACATTGCGGACTGAGTGGTTGCTGGGAGGTTGGATGGTTTCTGGGGTGGCACATGGTAGCTAGAATTAGTTTGATATGTGAAAAGGGGAGAAATGGGAGTGATGGGAGAGAAATTAGTGATGAACACAGGATGGGTTTGGCAGGTAGATATGAGGTAATATAGGTAGTATATGGGCTGTGCGGTGCAGGAAGGTGTAAGGAGGGGAGTAGTTGGAATGGGGTACTTGGATTGAGGGCCTGTTAGAGGGGCTAGAGACAGTAATTGGTGAGGGTATTTAGGACAAGAAAAGGAATGGAAGGGAAAGGAAATGCTATAGCTGGGCATAGTGTATAAGCATGAGTTGCTGGGAGAAGTGAAGGGGAGTGAATTGAAGAAGTGCATAGTTAGAAGTGTTGAAGCAATAGGGGGCAAAGCTATCATAAAGTGGTGGTGGAGTGATGGTAAGGGGATGCAAGTTGGTTTCGAGGAAGTACTATGTTTGGATATGTCAAGTTTCGATGGCAGTGATGATAGTTCTGGAAGGAGGTGTAGTGGAGGTGGGAGAATGGTGCACGAGGGGTACTGAGAAAGGGAGTGAAACAATTTATGGAAATGCTGTGTGCAATGGGAAACAATTAAAGGCGTTACCCAGGTGTGGAGTAAGGCCAGTTATTGGTGGCACCCAGAAGCTGGCAACAGACAGATCAGGAGTGATGGGCAAACCTGGGCTGAGATCTATACCAAGCAGTTGATTCAGGGAGTTAAAATAAAGTATCATTCAGGGAGAAGTTAGTGGACACCTGTATTCTTTATGGATTAAACGTGGAAGGACATGGGGGCATATTACCTAGGATTTGCGATAATTATCACAAAGCGCGCTTAGCGCTGTTTTTTTTATCGCCGGCTGTCCCTGGATTTCATCGCGGAGATAACGCGTTATTATCAACTCTTATCTCCAAGGCGATAAAAAATCCAGCGATAGCGGCGAAACCCAGCAATAGCGCGAGTAATCCAGCGATAAAATCACTGCGCTAATGAAAAGCTTGCTAATAGGCAGGTGAGGACTTAACCTTACAATCCACCTCCCATTGACAAGAATGGTTAAGCCAAGTTTTTAGCAGGTGTTAAATTCCAGCGATAATCGCGCTTAGCGCGACTTTTTTTATCACTTTGCAGGCATTGCTAATAAGGGGAAGTTGTGTTTGCGACTGTTTTCAGTTGCTTTTAGTTGGGAACGCCTACTTTGCATGTCATTAGCGATATATATCGCTGACATGCAAAGCGGCACCAAAACGGTCGCTTTCGCCATAAAGCTGTCGCTAACAGGTGTTAGCGACAGCTTGCTAATAGGGCGATAGAAATATCGCCGCTTTAGTGGCAAAATGTGCTGCTAAAGCGGTGATAACGCCCTTGCTAATATGCCCCATGGTTCCCAGGCCATAGACAGAAGTCACCAAGGGAAGTTACACTTTGCTGAGTTGGTCCATAGCTGTGATCCCTCTCATCGGCACCCTGGAAAGGAGCATAAATATGGTAGGCAAATGTATCATCTAACTTTCCCTAGTCAAAAGGCCAGTAATAGGTCTGAAGATGGGATAGCCAGACAGCAGGTGGAGCTTGATTAGAAGAAAGTCAATGCACCTAAAGACCCCAGAAAATGTCCTTACATGCAAGCTTTTCTATTAGTGAGAGAAGAAAAAACTCTTGCAAACCCATTAAGAGTACCAAAGTGGTTTTACTTCCAGTGTCAGATGGTCAAACCACCCACTCACTGTTGAAAGCTCCCAAAATGACGACCCCTTAAATGTCCTTTGATTACAAAGGAGATGGTGCTTCACAGACAGTGACACATGGAAAATAGTAAGGAATAAGTCGTTAATCATCCAAAGTTTGCTCATACCAATCACAGCATAGTTCCAATCCGCAAGTAAAATACCGGTGATAGAAATGTCGGTCACTTCAATGTTGTTCTGACTATAAACCAAGAAAATGCCCTTTTAATTTGTTTCTATAATTAAAGTGAAGCTGAACTTTTGCACTCACAAAGTTATTTAGATATAAACGAGAAGAAAAGTGTATATATGGTGAGCATGAGCTGTGTGGAATATTGAGGCGATTCCCGAGAGAAATAAAGGATACTGAGGTAACTGCTAAAACTATCTTCTGTGTTATTAAAACTGCAATGACCCTGTACACCTTTCCCCTTCGCAAATTCAGCCCTTACAAAAACGTGAACCACTGTCAGTCAGAGCTGGTGACATTCAAGCTTTTCTCAAAGTAGCATGAAAATACTTGAGTCCAATTATAACTGAACATAACGTAATCCGGTCACAGCTTCTTCTGAGACTTGTCGTTATGTTTCGTTATGTGTCAAGCTCAACAGACCTCCACATGCTTAGCCAGTATCATTGAAGTGTGAACCTTTAATCATTTTGTGTATAGGAAAAGCTGTGTAACATTTTGTTATTTTTGCTGCATGCTTTTCAGTTACATAACTCCATTATCGCCCCAAATGTATATATACAGTTTATGCAAAGGGGCGAAAATGTATGTAGCTCATTAACATTTTATTTAGAGTAATTGTACAAATAAACACGGATCATTGCTACAGCGGGAAGACCAAATTCAAGTTTGTTATCACACTACAATAAAAAGTGACATGAGAAAAACGCTTTTTACTGCATCACAAAGAGTATGATACAAATACAGCAAAAAAAAAAAAAATAACAACTCTCCAAATAGTTACAAGGCCACTTTAATTGAATTTTTGAATTATTGCACATATTTAACTCCTTTCTCCCTGGTTTTGGTTAAATACGTTTTTAAGATAAATGCACTTGAAAAAAATGCCATTTCATAAACTATAAATGTAGATGCGCAGACTGTAATATGCTATTTAATAAAATTCTTAGTGGGGTGCAATAATGATCCACCAGAAGCTGTGCCTTTCTTGAGTCATGCCTCTCCCCACACTCAACAATGTTAATAAATAGCACATTACACACTGTGCCTCTGCTTGTATACTGTTTCTATCATCCATTGCTGAGGTATTTTTGTAAATAAATATGAGTTAAAAAGTCAGTAATTTCACCATTCAAATTTTGCATTCTCTGGTTTCCATTTATCATTGAACGACCAACAGCACCATTTCAACACACTTTGGGGGATATTCTCAACAAATGGCGAAAACTATCTCTAACCTCAGTTAGCGATAGTTTTCGTATTGCCGTGTACTGCGGGAAATTATCGCTGTGTTAGCGGCGTATTCACAACACGCCGCTAACAGGCGATAGTTTCCCCTACCGGGTAAAATGCCCGGCATTAAGATCAGCGCCACGGCGATAAAATTGTCACGCCAACGTGAAGAAAGTGGCAATGGGCGAATTAGCGCCCAGGAACGGCACGCTAATTAGCGTCAGCACACCTTTTTTCACGTTAGGCGGGAAAAATCACTATAAAACGCCCGCTATGCAGCCCAAACATCCAAAAAAAAAAAAAAAAGAAGAAACATTTGGAACAAAGCACGGAGGAAGCTGGACCCAGCACAGAGGCCAACAACAACCCCACAAACACCCAGGAGGACCAGCCAGAGACCCAGGGGAAGGCCAAGGAGAAGAGGAAGACGCGGTTCAGTCAGCAGGAAAACCAGGTCCTGATTGCGGAGGTGACTGAACACCAACAACAACTTTTTGTCACCTCCACTGTGTCATTGGCAACCAAAAATGCAATATGGCAGTCCATCGTGGCCAAGGTGAGGAGGACAGTGGACGACTGCAAGAAGCGCTGGCATGATGTAAAGTGCAAGACCAAGCAGACACTTGCAGCCAACCTGAAAGCAGCAATGCAGACTGGAGGTGGGAGTCCAGCGCCACAGGAGGAGCTGGATGCGTTGGAGGAACAGGTGTCCACAGTCATCAGTGAGGAGACAGTGGTTGGAGTTCCCGGACAGGATACTGCTTAACACGACCAGACACCACAGCAACAGGGTGAGTACCAACTAGGGACTGGGGGGACGAGGGGAGATGGGCCCAATGGCACTCATGTACAATTAAATATATCGCAGTGCACACCCACAGTGACTACGGATCATGTCCCGGATTCCCTTGGCCCTGTTGGCATTGACACATATCACCCTACCCACCCAATACATTGCAAGACACATATTGGTGGGCTCACAGACCTGGAAATGTGCACAGAAAAGTCAAACAAATATAGTCCAAGTATCATATCCGACCACAAAATAAGGGCTACGTGAAAGAACAAAGGCCCACATTGATTGGAGATGTGGCAGGCTGTCAAAAAGGCCTCATTGCCTCAACAACACGCATATGCATGTGCCCGTATGTTGGAGTTGTGTGCAAGAATGTGCATGTGCATCAAGGGGGACACAACTGCACATACACAATCTTGCACACAACGCAGACACACGTGCACAATGCTGCATGTCTGCTGACATTGGTGGTGGCATGCCCACTCATGCACATGATCAGTCACACACACGGTGCATCCTAATTCATGGTATCACAGAGATGCGGCCCTGTGCAGACTATTTGTATATGCGTGCTGTTGAGGAAAGGGGGCCATGTAGACATCCTGCCACATCTCCAGTAAATGTGTCCGCCTACTTGTCCATGAGATGCAGTCCTGTGTACACAGTGACGGCTTGCAGTGAGAGTGCTGCAGGGCGGTGGTGCGGGCGGTGGTGTGGGGCGGGGGAGGGGCAGGATGGGGGGTAGTGGAGTTGGACACACAACGGGCTGGAGTTAGGCGAGTAAATAAATAATCCTAACTATTTACCTTGCGCTTGCTGTATCGCAAACTCAGTGATGCATCAAGTGCAAGGTAAATAGGTCAAATCATTCATTTACTCACCGAACTCCTGCCCGTCATGTGTCTAACTCTACTAACCCCCATCCTGCCCTGCACAACCTCCCCGCAACGCTGCCCTGCAGCACTCCCCCTGTGAGCTGTCACTGTGTGTACACCAAGTGAGAAACCATCTAGTGAGTTTGCATACCAGAAACACATGCAATGCCACAACAATCTGATCATGCAGCCAAATGGCCCCAAGGTGCATATCCCACAATGCACACAAACAGCAGACTGCACTCAAAAGGCGATGTAATACAATGAGCAGGGGGGCTATGCCTACAACACCACAGTGCAGGGTCAATGCATATCACGAATGTGTCAACCAAATCTGTACTGCATGACTTGTCTGTGTGCCAGACTCACAGAACTACAATGTCCCTGTAAAGAAGTAAGACAACCAAAGTATGACAACAAGCAAGGATAGCAAAGTTGCAACAAGTAATGACAACTAGCAAAATGGCACACTCACCCCTTAGGTCGATTTGTACACCTCCACTCTCAAGTGTACACATCTGCCATACAGAAAACACCATTCCACATCAGTCCCGGTGAGAGTTGCCCATTACACCATTATGTGCATGTAAACCTATCTGTTTGGTAAGTCAACTGTGTCAGTGAACAAAGATGCAGTCATGGTTGTCATCATCCACACGCAAAGCCATGCATTGAATATTCGTAACCAGGACAGCATGTATCATCCATGTGACCAGCTGCATGGCACATACACAAACACACATCACCCTGCCATTTGCATATGTTGGGAGGGTGGCGGGGACAAGGCCTGAGCACCACAAATACGCATTAAGGAATCCACATTCATCAAATCCAGGCCCACTTACACACCACACGTGGGGTCAACGTTGAGGGTAATGGGTGTTGACACTGTCTGTCCAGCCAGCAACAACAATAGAAACTCACGCAGCACCATACTCACAACGGGTAAGCCAACAGGAGGGCAGTAAGCAATGCATGCGAGATGAATCATGACTGACGACATGCACACAAGACAAATCACAATAGACAAAGCTACCTGGATGCACATGTGTACAGCATAGTGCAGCACACATTGAAACAGCAAGTAGGCCTTAGTAGCCAATGCGCCTGAAGGGGGCCTTACTCACACATAACTAATCTTGCAACAGACACATGCATATGTGCAGTACACAGCAAAGGTGCGGGTCTGTGAGCCACACTGACAAGGCAAGTGACAGTGCATGATGAATAGCATGCCTGCACCCCAAACATCACAACATGGTGCAGGCCACGTCACTGAGGTGGCTGCGTGTGGACCACATCCCTAAAGGAGCAGGTCACACTCTGACACATCCTCGTGTACATACAACCCCGGAGGTAAACAAGACATCTGCTGTAAAACAATGCACAAGTGTCCCAACTCTGACCAAGACACATATTTACCCCAGCCTGCAACATCTCAGCATTGTAAATGCACAGAAGTGAAGGCTCACTGCCAGAAAGGGATAAGGGGTAGTAAAAACAAAGCTGCATGGGCGAGTATCCCACAATGCAGCCCACACACGTAAAAACAGGAACTCATCAACATTGACTACAATGTGGGACAAACTGCATCACCTTCACAACTGAACAGAGGACACAACTGGTGCCGCTTGTGTGTATAAACTGTACAATCACATTTGTCATAGCTGTAAACTGTCAGATGACAATGTACAAGTACAACCTCATCTCTGTGATGTAGTAGAAAACGTCAACATCCTGCAAAAAATAGGCAGCTCCTCCCAAACAGTCACAATGTACATTGTCATGCAGTCTGCTTGTAAACCAATGCATGATCACATATGAAACACATGGTTAAACTGCATCTCCCCTTTACATTGCAGAGGGAGAACAGCAGCCTGTCCCACTCTTCACCGATGAAGAGGAGGAATTTTCCACCATCAACACGGACACCCTCCAACAGCTGCTAGACTCCATCAGCACCCCATCTCCAGGAGCAGGGCAACCCAGCTGCATGGTGCAAACCCCACCCCCTGCACAAACCACACAGCAGCAAGCACCTACCACCACGGCTGCCTCCCAGGACCTCCCGGACCCACACCTGGCATTCCAACGCCATGTGTTAGAGGTCCAGCAGGAGATGG
This sequence comes from Calotriton arnoldi, assembly GCA_963921515.1. NCBI lineage: Eukaryota > Metazoa > Chordata > Amphibia > Caudata > Salamandridae > Calotriton > Calotriton arnoldi. Next base: position 31,232 of record CAWUFW010011022.1, read on the forward strand.
CTCATCAGGTGCAGGTGGGGTTTGACAGCCTGGCGGCCAAATTTGATTCCGTTTGTGGGTGTCTGAGTTCCATCCGGGACCACCTACAAAACATCACAGACACCCACAGTCCGCTCAATGCTCTCCAACACTCCATGGCTGCCATCGCTGGAGTCATGACTCAGAGACAGGAACAACTGTCCAGCCAGAGTGGCTCCAGCGATGGCAGCCAGGAGTTGGGCCGCATGAGGAGGATAATGGAGAACATAGAGCGGATGCAGGCGGAACAAATGGCTGCCACGGCTGCACACTAGCGAGATGTAGCTGGAATCTTCCATGCCCTGCAGATCATCATCACTGCATTGCTGCAGCAAGGTCTGGCGCAGATTAATGCTGCTGCTGCTTCTACATTCACATCTCCACCCCCTGATGTGTCAGTGCCTCACAGTGCTGCAGCCAATCTACCACCACCGACATGTGAGGCACATGACACATCAGAGGACGAAGATGTGGATGATTCTGCCTTATTGCAAAGAAGGAAGCGGTAGCATTCATCTCTGCCAAATGGCCAGTTTCTACAGGGTTCTGGGCTCAGCATCATGCCACAGAATATCACCTTCCACTGTCCCCCGATACACTCTGTGACACTCACCTTGGACCTCGACATGGACTGCCATATTTTGTCTGGTTGCCAATGACACAGCAATCAGACTGCTGACTGAACTCTCCCTCCTCCTTTGGACTTGTCAACCCTAAAGGACTCTGTCTGGCCCTCCAGTGGGCATCAATGTAATGTGGGGATTGCATGGCCATGTACTGGTCCAGCCTCCAACTATGTCAACAGACATGTGAATAAATATATTTACATCACACAGATGTCTGTTGTCCATGACCAATCCAGTATAGCAGTCTCGCAAAATGTAGGAGCAGTGAATCCACCAAAAGGTACACCCAGGGAAATAATCCAAATGTACATGTTTTACTGTGATCCTGAGAAGCAGTGAGAGACCGGGTATGTGTGGACCAGCTGTGCCCCCATTGCTCCAATACACCAATCTAGCAATATCCCAACTTAGCCCCACATCCATGAAGGAAATAGGAATGTATTTAAAAAAGGCAAAGTCTGTTGCAGGCCACAAGTAGTGTCACCCCTTACAATTGCTGAAAGAAAATCTCCTGGCATATCTACTCACAATCTACAGGGTGGACGAATCCTGTTGTGAAGGTGCACATTGCATTTCACATCCCAAGATGGTGCACACCATATACACATTGATGAAGATACGTAAGGGCACATGTCTACCAGCCACTAATTTAACCACAATGTCGGCCTCAGTGAAGCAGAGTTGGCAATAGGGACTCACACCAAACTGTAATGCGTCAGTCAACCCCTTCCTGTGGACGAACAATGCTTACTGACTTTGGAGCCCCACATGGTGTGACCACTGTGAGGGGGTCGTGCAATGTGACAAGGGATGCGTGGTGCACTGCACTGACCATATAGTCAGAAGCAGTGCCACCATTTCAAGGGTGGCATCACTATGAGCCAAAAGGTAACAGAAGGGAGAATTTGCCATGACACTAGCACAAGAGGGAGCAATGCAACATTTCCCCTCTGGTGTGCAGCAGAACTGTGTGCACGCACAAAAACTTTAACAGTGACAAAATCATGACTTACCAACTTCTGAGATTCACAAAATGGATTTAGGAGAAGTGAAGTCAGTACATCTAACTGCACTACTCCTCAATGCCAGTTATGAATACCGGAAAACCTAAACTCATGACTTACTCTCAGATGACTTAAGTGAATCAGGCCCACTGTTCTGCCATATGCAGTTCTCAATGGACCCACAGAAAGACTCCTACTGGCATGGCCCGGAGGTTCAGCATCCATGCACAGGAACATGTAATTCAATTTAATCTGACACACTTGCACTACGCAGCAAGTGTGCCAAGGTCTGTGCAATGTAGATGGACTCTGCGCAAGGAGCATGTGAGATGCAGGGCTATGACGCAATCTGTGGTACCCGGTGCATAAATCCATCTCCATGATGGATAACAGTAGCTACTACAATATCCTCTCAATGCCATGTCCATACCTTGTGTTGTAAATGTGCAACAATGTGCTGGCCAACTCCGTGAGTCACACTTAAGATGTATAACTTCCCAAACGACTGCCCCTAGACTAGGCCGTAAATCCTACTTGCCACCCTGTTAACCATGCAAGTTTACTGTGCTCACATCTAAGGTATCCTGACACAATCCATCCTGCTAAGTAACATGTCATGACCACACTTACACATTCAACGTAGAGTCCATTGATGATATGAGATGCATACAAGGTAAAAAGACACACTCCACCACATCACCCCTGACATAAGTGCAAGCAGGAATCCAAACTAGTAACCATTTATTATAAAATTAAACTATTTATCTCTCCTAAACTAACTATAATCCTAACTACTACTAATCTAAAATAAACTAACTAGAATCAAGAGAAAAAGTACCTAAACTACCTACCCTAACTAACCCTAAACACGCAAAACATATCTAAGACATCAACCCCCCTCCCACCCTTAAGGCACATCACAAGACAGGACAAAGACATCTAAGCTATACATAAACTAACTACACATTTAACCTACACAAAGATATATTTTTTTGTATTTTATCTTTTTATTTTTTCCAGAAAGACATCAACCCCTCACCCAAAGGAAAAGGAAACTTATCCCCAAATACTATACAATAATAAAATACTAAAACTACCTTAAAATCTAACACTAACTATACCTACACTAAAACTACACTACCTAACACTTAAAATACTTATCTAACACTACCTAAAATACAAGATAAAACATTGGGGTGAGGGAGAAGAGGGGAATGGGGCACAACATGTCCATACTTTATGGTAGTCCAAGGTGTTTTTTCATGTCCTCAAGGTGCCTTGTCTGCTCGGCCATTTCCCGCCTCATCTCGCCCAGCAGCACGTTATTGTCCATTATGAGCCGCCTGTCCCGGACAGTAAATGGTATCACCTGATCCGCAGGTGCAGGTGGGATTGTCCCTTGGGTTGGGGTTGTTGTAGGGGGATGGGACACTGACTGTCCATGCTGGGACGCACCACTGACGCCAGAGGGGCCTGGGATGGCCTGGGTGCTACTGCCTCTGCCACAGGTTGCCACCTCGGTCACCGATTTCCACCGGCCAGCAGCACGGTCCTCCTGGTACCTCCGCGCCATGTTGCGGTACCCTTTTGCGACCTTCTTAACATGTAGGTACCGCTCCTTCCTCACCTGGAAGGCGTGTGACTCAGCTGGCGTCATGTTGTCTGTAAAATGTGAGCAATGGGAAATTGTGAGTCCTTTAGACTATGTCAATGTTTTACATTCAAATCTATAATACAAGATCACTTCAACATGGGAGCCTACACTCTAGCGTAACTATGTGAAGTCAGAGAGTGACCTGGACAACTAAATGTTGAATCCTGGATCACTGACTACATGCTGTGGAGAATGACATAACAGTGCATGGCATGGGACATGTGCTGTCACAACCAAATTAGACTGACAGTGTCAAATTATGTTGCCATGACATTCCCTGACTGAGGGTGAGATGTACAAGGAATTGGAGGAGGGAGGCATTAGCCCTCGGTGTGTAGCACCACCCTCATCCTCTCCTGTGACACAGTGCTGCATCATATGTACAATGCTCATGTGCAGCCCTGTGTGTGCATTTCATCAAGTCAGCGCTAACACAGGCACTCTTGCACAAGAGTGCAAGGGTGTCTGTGTTTAGGGGGGCTTGTTAATGTGTAGGAAGGTTACCCTACCTGCACAGGAGCAATCCTGGGACAGCCCTACTCATACTTTCATCTGTGCTGCATCACAATAGGTGATGCGTTGCTGCTAGAAAGGGGGAAACATCCTTTCCTCTAAATTGTCACTCATGCATGTCTTGGATCCACTAATATCACTCCGTAGTAAAGCCAAATACGCAGGCCTTTACAACGCAAACTGTTACAATGCATTCACCATTGTAACGGCACCCTGGAGTCATGATGGTTATGGTGTTGTTATGGGTAATGCTTTCTCACAGATAGCGTTCTAGAGGCCTGCATTGTAAAAAATATGGCACACCAATAAATGCAGAGCCAAAGCATGCGGGGTAAATGCATGCAGAGTAATGTCAACAATTGGGACAGAGGAGCTCCTACACCTGATCCAGAGCCCGTCAGGGAATGACCCCAAGGAGACAGCTTAACAACACCATTGCAGTGTCCAAACATGCCAATGAGATTCATAGGGCCATCTTTGCTAGGTGTTTGGGGAACATGCCATTGATATGCCTGGCTCAAAGCTATGCACTGCCACTTCTGTGAAGCTGGTATGCAGCATACCTACAAAATCACAGTGCAGACCTGTGTCTGAGCACGCACGGCCTGAAAACCACTGCCTCCTTGTGCATGATCGGGCACACTTGCACAGTCATCTCAGTCAAGGATGTACATGCATTCCATGTCTGCTGATACTCATCGGCAACACCACTTACATGTCTCCTCTCCTATCAGTGCGCTCTGTGATCCACATGCATGTGCTGTGGTGACCGAACACATAGACCTAATTTCCATGTGTATCACTGACTGGGGATGTGCAAAGTTACAACTGGGAGACAAATGCATTGCTCCACCTTCACTTACCGATTTGTACACACTTCTGACTTCCACAATACATCATCACACTGTAGTCATGGTACATGTGATACACACCCATACTGCATACTACTACGTTGATCATTTGACACAGACATTTATCACACCGCATTGTGCCAATATATGATGTCCAAACCCACCAGTGGCGTGTGGGTCCTGGAATCTGTCGATGTCCCCCCGTGTGATGATAGGTCGCCCAGCTGTGAGACATCAAAAGTAATTTGTGTTGGTATCATACCTTAAATCACACCTGTCATATTCATCATACAAATCATCACCATTACTGAAAATGCTACGTAACTGTAGGGTTGCGTTTCCTGTTGGCTACATGATTTGGTATACTTTGCCTGCCATTCACACAAGACCTGTGAATGCTGAGTCTGGCCAAACAAGGCAATAATGCTAGCAAACCTGCACATACTAGTTGTGTGACACATTCACAAGGCACCATTTCTACACGCAACATGATGTAATACATGCTCTGTGTACAAATGCATCGCTGCAGATCGCACACAGCAGTTTCACCGATGTTGGTGGTGTATGACACTCTGGAAATGTCCTATTTCCTTTGAGCATTTGTTCCTATCTCATACATTGTCACACAGAGACTATGTACGAGGGCAGCGTAGCTAACGTACCACAATTTATGAGGACAGCATTTTTACACTTCCTTTTGGCCAGCACACATGTCACAGAAACAATGCCTTGGATTGTTCATGTACAGTCACCCTTCCTGTAAACAAACAATCTTTATCCTGCACGTATTTTTGCACAGGTGTGCCAGCTTTGGCACAACAGTGCTAAGTGTTGCTCCAGCGCAGTGGGTTACACAAACTTGCACCCTATGCTTGTCAATATGATGCAGCCTTGTGTCTCTGATGTGCCAACAGTATGCGTGAACGCCATACGTCTCCCACCTCACTATGCAACATTTTTGCACTTGGACACCAGTGTGTCCCACACGGCATATTTTGTTTTTCGTTACAGTATTCATGACTAGATTTATAGTTTGAACTTACCACACTCTAGGCCACCGATGAGTCCCACGTAGTCCAAGAGGTCACCCTCCCGGGCCAGGCTATCCTGCCAGCGGTGCTTCCACTGGCGCACAGTGCGGTCAACTCTAAATACGCGCAGCATCTGCGCCCGCACACGCACCAACCTCTGCTTACGCACACTAACTGGGTATCCGGCAAGGATACGGCCTCCCCTCTCTACCATCAAGGGCAGTAAAAACGTAATGAGCCATAGAAAGCCCCCCAATGCCCCCTCGGACATCCTGCCCTCCCTGCCCACACCCACCATCTCCCTGCACACACCTAACCCCACTGCCAAAAATAAAGAAACCCTAGATAATATCCCCAACAACTACAAATAAAGTTAACTACCACAAGACAAACACCCGACAAGATTGAGGACAGGAGACAATAAAACACGTAAAAACAAGGACACCACACTTCACAGAGACACTATCGACAGGACACAGGACACAGCAACACTCTCAAACTCTCAAATCTACAGCACACACCACCAAACACCTCCAACAATCTCCACAATCACCAGCAATGTGCTCAAAAGAGAAAGTGAAAGTGCACAGCACTCCTCCAGTAAACAGGAAGCATGCAGACATCACTTCCTGTGTGTATGCGTCCCGTTTTTTGACTTAGCAATGAAAATCTGCACGCAAAATGGCTTTGGGGGAACATTTCGTATAGTTCAATGTGTTTAGCGATGTATTTTCCATTGCTGATATGAAAAATAAATCGCAAACTCTGAAATGCGGGCAGTTTGGCATGCTAAGTGCAAGTTATTACACAGATTAACAGTCTTAGCTGAAATTTCATTTCTTGGCACAATGAACACCATGAAAAGCTTGCTTTGACCCAAATGACACCCTTAATTTCATAATTGACCCCAAATGACGCCCTTAATTTCATATTTGACCCCAAATGACACCCTTAATTTCATAATTGACCCCAAATGACAGCCTTAATTTCATATTTGACCCCAAATGACAGCCTTAATTTCATGATTGACCCCAAATGACACCCTTAATTTCATAATTGACCCCAAATGGCACCCTTAATTTCATATTTGACCCCAAATGACACCCTTAATTTCATAATTGACCCCAAATGACACCCTTAATTTCATAATTGACCCCAAATGACACCCTTAATTTCATATTTGATCCCAAATGACACCCTAATATTCATAGTTTACCACTATTGACCCCCTATTTGTAATTTTTAGCCGCATGTGACACGCTGAACATTAGAATGTTGTAACACATTTGACACACTAACATGTCTAGTTTGGATCATATCTCACCCTAAACAGCATCTCTGTTCAGGGGTGACATATCCCCCTAATTTTAAAATTGGGATATTGTTACCACTTAATGTTACACTTACACTTGTCAGAGTGATGTAATAATGCGGAGGAGAAACATGCACACAGGGTATGTGTGTAGTGTTTTTTATTTGCATATACTGTGTTTGGGGGTCTTTTTGAACGTATATATGATTGCTGAGAACACTCACGATGTGACGTGCTCAGGTGAAGAAATTGGTGATGATTCTGTTCCTTCGGACTGTTCCTGCTGCAGAAGCTGTGGGGTGTGCTCCACCTGCCTCATCTTCCTCATCATCCTCATCATCGTCCGGTGCATCTGGCACTTGGATCCATGGGGCATTGGTGCGTACACATATATTGTGCAATACACAACATGCTATGATCATCTTGCACACAATTTCTGGACTGTACAACAGTCTTCCACCTGTGATGTCAAGGCACCGGAAACATGACTTTAGCATGCCAAATGTGCACTCCACTATGCCCCTGGTGCGTCCAAGAGCCAAATTATACTGCCTCTGGGCCTGGGTGTTGGTGGCTCGGAGGGGTATCATCATCCATGGGGTGAGTGCATATCCTTGATCACCTGTAACATGTAATGGAGAGATGTGTCCATTTGTAGTCATGCATGTTGTGTGGGCAGTGTTAATAGTTTTGTGGTGTGTGATTGGTGCTACTTTGGGATTGATGTTTGCCATGTGTAGCTTCTGACAGAATGACCAGCATCTATGCGAATTACATTGCCTCACAGCTGCTCGTCCCTACCCCCGAGCCTATTTGCTTGTGTGCACTGCGCGGTTGCATCACTGGCACTCCAACAGCGCACCAATGTCAGGCCTGTCTGCACATGTCCGCAAGCCTGACACCTACACCAGCAGGGTCCCTGGCTCTCCTAACGTGTAGCGCTACCACTCATCTGCACTCCTCGCAGTCAACGCCAGGAGAACGTTTAGATGCCAATGGGCCACACCAGACACGGCTCACGTTCTGTTCAGCTGGTGAAGCTGCCGCTAGAGCTTCCCCACCGCACAACACCTGCAGTTTCCGATCCAGACCTGCCACAAGGCAACAGTCTGCGCACCTTCACCTGCAGGGCCCACAGAGGGCGGGAACGCTTCGCAATCAACATCAACTTCATCTCATGCCACGTCATCTACTCCATGGACTACATACTCATCCATGAGCGGAGCCTCCACCTCATATACCACAAGAACTTGGAATCCATTACCCTCTGGCAGATGCTTGCTAACATCGAACTGAGCCAACTCTTCTCAACACTGAGCCACAAGGCAGGGCACACCTTTGACCCCATCATCACATGTGGAAACTGCGTCCACTTCATCAACAACACTCAACGCACATGGTGTGACCAGCAGAGCATACACTTCCTCATCGTGAAACCCCATGACACCCAAACCCACAGCCGGCGCCACACAGAGTTACTGGAGCAGAGTCACCAAGGATCTGGTACACTCCACCATCAACAGCAACAACCACACCACTGCAGGCAACGCCAACAGCACTGTCCGGAATTTCAACACATGTATCTCCAACTGCGCATACACACTTGCACCAATATGCAACTCCAACATACAGCGTGCTATGAATGCCACCTCGGTCACCAACAACATCAAAGATGACAGATGCATCTGCAGACGCCTTGAGTAGAACTGGAGCTACATGAAGGGAACCATTGGACATCACCACCTACAAGGACACCTAGCTCATACTCTCCCTCAACAAGGCGCCCACACACACCAGACTGGGGTTCCAGGGAGGATTACAGCAAGTTGCAACATGGATGTTCAACAGCTGGGGTGTGCTCTTCATAGAGGAGACATTAGTCCTCATCCTCGTGACCACCCCATCAGCATGTGGCAACACCTGGTGGGCCAGCGCCTTCAGCAGCCCTCCCCACCACAACTCTAGGTACCTAGACATCGTACTCGACTCTTCCCTCTCCATGTACAAACAGGTCTACGCAGTGGCCTGCAGCTGCTTCGACAGCCTCTGCATCCTCCATGCTACCTTCACATGGTTCCCACCCCCGTCAGGTAGGACAGTCACCATCCCTGTCATTGCCATCAGGCTGGCCAACGGAAACGCACTATATGCCCACATGGACATGTCCGTGATCTGCACACTCAAGACTGTCCAGCACACCACCGCAACACTCAGCCTTGTGTACATTCTTTCTTCGTAGGTCGAGTACCTCCATCGCACATACTTGGTTCCCACCTCTCACCACATTTGCATTTGTGTGGCAGAGGGGCTATGCCTTTGGGGATGGTTTGTCTACATGGCTGCCCCCAGTTACCACAGTAACTTGTGTTGTTGTGTCTGGTAGGTGGGCATGTTGATTGTCATGTTCTATGTGAGTTTGGAATGTGTGCATTCTCACATTTGTGTTTTCTATGATTGTGGAGTTGAGGTGTGTGGTGTGTTCAGTTAGTACTTACCAACAAGCAGTGCATTTCCATATGTGCCATCCTGAATGTGCTGGTTAATGATGGACTGGCGGAAGATGTAGGAATCATGCACACTGCCTGGGAACTTGGCTACGACATTGGTGAACAGGCCCCGGTGGTCCACTATTGCCTGCACATTGATGGAATGTGTGTGCTTTCTGTTGCGGTATATGTGGGCAGTGTCCGCAGGTGGAACAAGTAGGACATGTGTGCAGTCAATTGCCCCCAACACATGCGGGAAGCCAACTATGGCATAGAAGCCTTGCTTGGTCTCCAGCTGTTCCTGCGCAGTGTTGGGGAAGTGAAGGTGCTGGGGTATCAGGCTAATTATGACATCCAGAACTGTTGTGAGGAACTTTGATAGGGCTGGCTGTGAGACTCCTCCGACTCTGGCAGTTGTTGGTTGGAATGTACCTGAGGCCAACATGTGCAGCACAGCCAGCAGCTTTGTTTGCGGAGGGATGTTGTTTATCCGCTGTGTTGGTGCCGTCAGCCTGTGGGCTATCTGTGTCAGGATGCGGAGGATGGATGTCCTTTTGAGCCTGTAGTGGGCAATGACATCCTCTGGCGTTAGGTCTGTGAGGATGGTGCATCGACCATAGACCCGCTGTCTTATTCGGCGCAGCCTCAGTGGTGGTCCTGGGGGAGGTGGCATTGGCGGTGGTTGTTGTGGCCTTCTTGGTGCTCCAAGCTGCATGATTAGTACCTCCATGGCATCAGTGGATCATCAGATGAGGCTCTGGGCTAGTCTCCGTTATATACTGCTATTTTTCACCATTTTTAAGACCTCCTTTTGTATGGTCTTAAGTTCCTGCAGCTAACGGGCCTTAACGGTTGTTTTCTTATCGCATCGCCGGTCCGGGCGATCGTTGAGAATATCGTGAAGAGGGGTTAGCGTGCGTTTTAACACGGGAACGCCTACATTGCATATGATTAGCGTTAGTTGTCCCCGACATCGTTGGCGATGTTTTTAGCGGCCGCTATCGCCAGTAAGCTGTCGCTAACGGCTGTTAGCGGCAGCTTGTGAATACAGCGATAAAAATATTGCTGCTTTAGCGGCAGAAAAGTGCCGCTAACGCGGCGATATCGCCTTGAGAATATGCCCCTATATATTTATACATAAACTAGGGGTCACAAAAGGCAGTAGCACCTACCCCTCGCTTTCCCGCTTGAGTCCTCCGGCCCAGCTCTTGTGACCCCCTTGCCTCAGACATGAAATAAAAAATAAATACACATTTTTAACAACTTGACATGTTTCATTAATGTGAACAAATAAAAATTCTCTATTTGAGCTAAACCCTCATCTTTGCTCTTAGCACAAGCAACAGTGCTTTACAAATGATCATTAAGCAATGATAAAGATTAATTTCTGCCAATACCTTTTTCTATTAAATATATGCTCCATGTGAATTAATTGCAGTGGGCAAGACAATATTTGTATTTTAAATCCATGTTTTGTGTTACACTAAAGGAATCATTAAACCATGACCAATTGATCTATAAATAATTTCGGTCCCTGTTTTGGCCTGTGTTTTGAGGGAGGCTACCATGCACTTTGAAAGAACATATCATTTTTTTCATACAATAAATGGCGAATTAAATGTGCAATGACACCCTGGCACACCGTGTCAGCCTCCTAATTAAAATATTGTGTTAACTAAAGGAGACATTAATTTCTGTTAGTAACTGCTAAGTTATTGTAATAATTGTGGCACTTCTTATTGGATTCTTAACTTCAGGGTCAAAGATCATATGATGTTGCTTCCTATGATGGCATTGAGGTCAAAGGATGTCTGACATCACTTTTTGCGACTCGTCCATGCAGACGAAAAGTAGTTTTACAGTGGATAAGGGATAAATAAAAATCTAACCCAGATATGATTGGAATCTCAATTAGTCCCACGTCCTTGCCCACTAAAAGACACGGGCGCACAAATTTGGATATTTTTCAAACTACTCAAACTTAAACGCTACTCTGAGTTTTGTGTGGCAGCTTGCTAAATTTCCATTACTTATAGACTATGAAATGTGTTGCAATTGGAGCCTGACTGAAAGTTTTAGTAAATATGTTATTGAAACGGTCAAACTGCTTTCTGCCTGAGGCAATATCACTTGTATGGTGGTTGTAAAATAACTGCTACAAGATGCACGGAATGAGCTAGGGGCCTCATGTATGGGAATTTGGCGTAGGGCAGTGCAGCTAGTCACCTTGCTGTGCTGCCCTACATCAAAGTGAAAGGGCAGGAATGCACTGTATTTATCTAAAACGGTGGATTCCTGTCTGTTCCCCAAGTGCTGGCACCGTTTCGCCAGCTAAGCGCCAACGCAGGCATTCTTGCACCATGGTGCAAGTGTGCCTGTGTTGTTGGCAGGATTGTTTTTATGCACCTTCCCACACAAAAACAACCCTGGGAGGCAGAATGCAGCAGACATGTAAAGAGGAAAAAACAAGGAGATATAATGTTATTTCTTCTCGTTGCACCTCCCCTGAGGAGGCGTAAGGTTTTGGCGCATCCACAGGTTTACATGACTTTTTAAATCCAGAGAAGCATCAAAACGGGTGGGCGTGGCACAATGCCCATGGAACGAAGAGTAAGGCAACGCAGTGATTTGCCCTGCCTTGCCTTACTCTATATATTTAAGTCCATTGAAAGCCATGCAAAGTGGCTTAGCGTGACCTCATTAATATGACTTTGTGATGACGCTTCTGCGGTGCAAGGGACTCATAAATATACCCCCTGATGTATGAATTATAACTTTTATTTCATCAAACAAAAAGAATCCTCCAGCAAGTTGTGAGTAGGATTTGGGCTGCATGTTCAATTTGTTTGTTGGAAGTGAATCTTCTGTTGTCAACTAAAATAATTGCATATACTGTACAATGCTCAATGCATTTACTGCACAATGTTTAATGTTGTTTGTTTTATCAGTTTCAGAAGGATGAAACACTGAATTAACTTATGAGTTTATGGTTTGCATGGCTGATGTGCAAATTAAGGATTGTGCGCCTTACCATAGCTTGCAAATTTCAGTGTTATTTTGGTTTGAATTTGTAACCATAGCTGCACGTTAATTCTGGGGTATATATATATTCTTTAGCAACATCATTATCATCATGTTTTAAGTATTTATGGACCAACAGACCTTTCCATACACAAACAAAAAAAATTGCAATAAAAAAGTAAGTAAAGAAAAGATAAAATAAGGAAGTGAAAGTAGCCAGGATCACAGTTAAGAAAAATGAGGATGGGAATTGAATGATTATCAATACAAATTTTTCACAAGTTCTGCAGTTCATCTGTACATTCTATTGCAAAGCCCAAATTTATCAGGGGGTAGTAAAAGCAGTTTCTGTCAATGTATTTCTTCACTGAGAATCGGAATAACTGAAAAGAATAGTCCTTAGTAATTGATGCTTGGTGCGGGGGATTAGCCAGGTACTTTTCCTTCTTTTTTTTACGTAGCTATTGAGTAGTTATATAGTCTATTTTGTTGAAACGTGCACAGGACTACAATACTAGCCTCATGGCCCTTCTGAGTTCTTTAACCACTGAATGTGGGAGAAGCAACTGCAGGCTTGAATTTGCATTTTTGAAGTTTTTACTCAGCCATTAAAACAGTGAAAGGTTTCCATTTCAACATGTCACAATACATTTTGTCCCAATTCTGGGATCTGTATTCTCCTTAATACCCCAAAATCCTGGTATCTAAGCTGCCTTGGTGACTAGCTTTTCTCACAGCCATGCAAACACTTTGCTTCTTAACTTTTTAGAAATGGCAGGCAGGCTTATCCAGCAGATCTTCTTTTTTTTATACAGGCTCTAGTATCAGACAGACTAGTCTGTTTATATTTTGAGGGATGTTCACTAGCTCTTTTATCTCCAACGAGACTTTACAATGTTTGAGCTTCTCTCACATGTTTGCTTCAGTTACTGCCAATTGTACTTTGTGCATCCTGCTGTATTGCTTTTCTTGTGGACTTTGGAGGAGAACTATAACTGTTGCACCCTTTGGAATGGTAAACAGGAGGATTCAAGTGACTGGTTTTTTTTTTTTAGAGTTTTATATAGCGCAAACTAGACACGAGACATCGGGTATCAGAGCGCTTTACATGAGCACCAGTTTCGTTAGAGAAGGACACATTCATTTTTATTAGGCACGGGGAGATGAATTGATTTGCCCAGAATCACAGGATGTTGAGCGTCGTTGCCGAGACTCGAACCCGGTTCCCAGCTTCGAGGTCTACCGCTCTAGCTGTAAAGCTACATCCTCAGTGGATCCTTTACCTCTGAGATGGGCAGGATTGAAAATTGAAATTCTAATGACTGAAATACCCTTATATAGTCCTCCTTTGTAAATGTCGTCAGCATGGAATAAGGCATCACGGAAATAACTCAGGATGAGGTATTTATGCAGTTTTCTAGCTTCATTTCCTCTTTCTTTGACAGGATGCTCTGGTATAAAAGTGGAGGCTGTGGAATTTGACTCTCAGTTCATCCTCTTGGTCCCCCCTTTATTACTATTAATCTCTATTTTGAGGATTCTGGTGTATTATATGGTTTGGTTATCGGACCGCACTGCGAAATCCCCTCAGGAAACCATCTTGGGTCCTGTCAAAGGCTTAAACAAAGGAACTACTGTAAAGCACTTAGAAGCAACAAGCAACAGAACAAGAAACTCACACAACGTGAAAGAAATTCGACACCAATTCATAAAAATAGATGATATTTGGCGGTACAGAGATATAGATTTTTAAACAAAACATAAATCTCAGCTCTTTAGTCCAAAGAAGAAACAAGCATTTGTAACTGTAAAGTTTGAAAACTTTTGAAACGTTTGGAATTGTTGTGTTTGGCTACTCCACCCAGACTAGGCAACCAATTCCTACAGGGAGAAAGTCAGGGAGGCGAATAAGGAATATTTGGTTAGTTATCTGATCACCAAAGCAGTCTCAAGTCAAGTAACACACTTTACATCAGAACTGCCATAGACTTCAATGTAGTGGTCCTGATGCTGGCGGTACAGGATGCTGAGGGTACTGAAAGATGCTCTGGTTGCTGTGTGGTCGATGCAGGTCTCTTTGTGGTTATTCCTTGGTCCACCGGTAAGGTGGGGTGACTTTTGCCATAGAAGTTGATGTCCCTCAAAGTCCTCTTTGGGCCACTAGAAGTCCAGCAGTGACTAGGCTACCGATCTCCCATTACAGTGGGTCCAACTGTTTTCTTTGGTGAGGACTAGTGTCCATCTTTGTTGACCAATCTGCTCTCTGGTGACTTCCTTGGATCTGGCATGGGTGCAACTTTTGAGTCCTGAGGGGACTTTTTCTTGGCTGCATGTTGGCGTTAAATGGCGATTGCGTGATGGTGGCTACTGACTAGCCAGAATGGGTCACTCCAGCTTTTATGGCCCTGGTGGTGGAACAGTGGGTCAGCCGACTGACCCTTGGAGTCACTGCTTCTGCCTGGGGCTCTGGAGTGATTTTTCCACAAGCCAAGCCCCATAGGCAGAGTCCTGTCTTCACTAGCCCAAGGCTTACAAAAAACAAAAGCGACCCAATTGTCCTTGCGAACCGGGTATTACTTATCAGCAGAGACAGTGTTCACAAGGAACTCATTTAAAGAAAAAATAATAAATTCTAGCAGCTATTAATCTATCCTGCTTAAATCAATTAGAACAACAAATCTACAGTAGAGCCTTCATTCAATAAGGCAAACAAATATTATCACAGGGGCCGATTCACAGAACTAATCTGAGATAAAATCCTAAACTTACTACTTTTGGTATTCACAGAAGGCATTTAGTAGTAGTAAAGTTAGGAGTCCTAACTTAGTTCTGTGAATCGGCCCCACAGTGATTTTTGTCAAAAGGCCCATAGAACAGAGACTTTTTGTAAACCTCACCTCAGCCGAGGTGAGTGTTATTTATTTTGCCAAACAAATTTAAACATACAAAAAGGCATAAAAGATCTATTGTCTGTGTATATACACTTTATACATGTATCACATATGAAAGTGAATTGTGAGTCCCAGTGTATTGACCATAACCAAGTCAGTGAAGTATAAATAGTGGTACAATGGAAATGTGGTGGCGGTTATTGGTAAATTAAAGAGGAGCAATTACCGAAGATGAAATACAATATATTTTTCAAGGACAACTATGTTTAGTTGAGGGCTCTCTCTTTTTAATAAAGTCGACGACGTTTCGACCCTCTCGCGATACGGGGTCTCTTCAGGACAAAATTTCTGGGGACTAAAGATAGGGTAGAGTATTAGTGTGGGAAAGGAATTAAGGTCAAGTTATGGGCCAATCGCTTAAAGAGCAATAATGCTTACCGAGCACCACATGGCTGCCCATTGTGTGGAGTTACTTCTATTAGTTCAGAGTCTTCTTACAGTCAGTAGGGAGAAGAATAACCTATAATTGAGAGGTGGACATTTAATTACCGCCTCCAGGGGCCTTTGTAATTGCCTTCACTTATGCTATATCACATTCTGGCAATTCCGTGTCATCCCCTTAGTGACTACGGAGCACAACGATCCTGTGTGCCTAATTAACGGGCCAGAAGTGGCCAAGAAGTACGCCCCCCTTACTCACTATCAGTCGGTGAGTAAATTATCCCTTGGTTAGTTATTGAACCTCTGAATACCTTATAATTGTTAAATTAGGGCTAATGTGGTCTCACACTTGTAGGTTCATCATCATACCTTGAACACTATTGAAGCCTGGCCGTGGCTTCATTTCAAAGGGTAAGCCTTACCTCAAAGACAATACCTTCACTATCATTCATCCTTAAGCACCCCTGGAGGCGGAAATTAAATGTCCACCTCTCAATTATAGGTTATTCTTCTCCCTACTGACTGTAAGAAGACTCTGAACTAATAGAAGTAACTCCACACCTTGGGCAGCCATGTGGTGCTCGGTAAGCATTATTGCTCTTTAAGCGATTGGCCCATAACTTGACCTTAATTCCTTTCCTTCACTAATACTCTACCCTATCTTTAGTCCCCAGAAATTTTGTCCTGAAGAGACCCCGTAACTCGAGAGGGTCGAAACGTCGTCGACTTTATTAAAAAGAGAGAGCCCTCAACTAAACATAGTTGTCCTTGAAAAATATATTGTATTTCATCTTCGATAATTGCTCCTCTTTAATTTACCAATAACCACCACCACATTTCCATTGTACCACTATTTATACTTCACTGACTTGGCTATGGTCACTACACTGGGGCTCACAATTCACTTTCATATGTGATACATGTATAAAGTGTATATACACAGACAATAGTCTTTTATGCCTTTTTGTATGTTTAAATTTGTTTGGCAAAATAAATAACACTCACCTCGGCTGAGGTGAGGTTTACAAAAAATCTCTGTTCTATGGGCCTTTTGACAAAAATCACTGTGATAATATTTATTTGCCTTATTGAATGAAGGCTCTACTGTAGATTTGTTGTTCTAATTGATTTAAGCAGGATAGATTAAAAGCTGCTAGAATTTATTATTTTTTCTTTAAATGAGTTCCTTGTGAACACTGTCTCTGCTGATATTCACTAGCCCAGGGAGCAGCAGGTGTAGTCCAGCGGTTGGTGCAGCCTCTCTTGCCAGGTCCAGGAATTAGCAGGACAGTCCTTTCTCAGGTCCTGATGTGATCTGAGCTTCAAGGTACCAGGGGTTACATATTTATGCCTAGAAAGAGCCCTGGGGGGATGATGCAGTCACTAGCCAATGGATTGCCAGGATCCCTCCCACCTTGTGACAACTTCCGGCTATGTGTGGCATCTAGGAATCCCAAAGTGCACTATTCTACCCACTCTCAAGATGTCTTAACCCTTCTTTGGTAGTGAGGAGCTTGGTAGCCCACCCTGGAGGTGTGGCTATCTGTGGGCTACATGCCCACAGAAAAAATGGTTTGGTGACTGGTTTCCCTTCTCTGTTCCCACCGCCAGTCCATCTTCCTGATCAAAGGGCATTCTCAAGTTTGATCGCCATTTGCCCAGGAAAGGCAGCTTCTCATTTGAAGTTTTTGGGCAAACACCCTTTGTGGCTTCCTGCAAGGTGGAGGTAACACCTCCCTCTTTGACAGGACTATATTGTTCCTAATTCTGGGTGTCATTCACATGACTCTCCAAGAGGACAGAAGGTTATTTGGTGACCAGCAACTGTTAAAGGGCCACCGGATAAGCTGTGCAACAGACTGGCAACTTTCTTAAAGTTGCCTTTCCTTAAAAGTGACATTGCATTTGACTTGGGCATTGAATTTGGGTTTAATGGCAGAATTAATTTGATACCTTGAAGTACCCAATTTAGTAGTCCCATTCAGAAGTTAGCAGGACTGAGATATCATCCGTTAACTCTGTACTAGCCAATGGGGCTACTAGCTTTTTCAAAGTGAAAACAACAATTTGGATGTTTTACTGTTGTGACATATTAAAATACAGGTCCCACTTAATAATATACTGTCCCCTGCCATAGGGATCGATAGGCCTTCCCCAGGAGACAGGAAGGTAAGAGGGGACTTTGTCATTGCGTTAAATGGCAAAGTCGTACTAGCTGTTTAAAATTGCACTTCCAGACTACATTGGCAGGCTGGGAGCCATTTTGTACTTTGTCACATGCAGGGTGGCACAATAAGTGCTGCAACCTTGGGTGGACTTCCTAACTTACATGCCCTGCGTACGCTTGGTGCCATATACTAGGGACTTATGAGTAAGTCATCTTATGCCATTTGGGGTAGTCAATTTAACACACATTTTGCAATGGTTTAGAACACTGGCACTGAGGTCTGGTTAGCAGGCCTCAGTGCATTCTCAGAGTCAAAAAACAGCAGCATCATTCCAAAACATTGTGGATTAGCATGCAAAAAGAGTAATTTCCTTACATCTATAAAATCCAGATGTTTTGTGCATGTATCTGGTGGCATATTGATCAAATCACATAAGATATTGCTCAATACGTTTGATCTCTGTAGCAGATTTTGGCCAGATGTTTTCTGCCTAATAGGAGCATTTTTGGAAATCCTGTTTTGGAAAAAAGCCCTAAAGTAACACAAAGTAGAGCTTTGTGCTACTTAGCATCAAGGGGGGTTCCATGGGTTGTAAATGGGCGCCCCTATGCAATCATGCATGGATTTTGATGCAAAGCCCTAACTACCTTAAATGAATGCCTTGACTTGGTGGCAAAAATGCCTCCTCAAGGCTGGTGTAAGGTTGGAGAAAAGTTTTCTTTTCTCAGAATGTTTCCAACTTTTCATGTAGGATTCACTCTGCAGCAGACATACAAAAAGAAAAGGGTTCTTATCTTATGTCTAAGAATGGTATTTTGTTAAGGATTGATACCCTTCCAGTACAAAACCTATGCTTGACATCAGCCTAGGGGAGAAAAATAACTATATCTTAGTAGATATGTTGCTATTCTGCTCTCTCCTTTTCATGCAAGGCAACCCAGCACAACTTATTTTGTTGCTGTGCTGGGGTTAGTGAAGTCTTTGTAAATCTGCCTCTTTGTATGCTGTAAATTAAATGTAGTGTATACGATAAACTACACCCTTGAACTACAGTTCTAATGAACAGTTGCAATGAGGACTATAAAAAAAGTGATGGGTGGAATGCTTGAACTAAGCTCAGCCACTAGTAATTACTTAGGACTGCATTTCACCCATCATGTGTTTGCCCATTTTGCCACCTCAGACAGGAATCCGCATTGGATTTGCTCCAAAAGGAACAGTGCGTCCTGAACTACAAGGCCAGGTCCTCCCTGGACCACAACATAAGCAGCCCCAGATCAGTTTCACCCTGTCATTGAGTAGCCCAATTTTAAATCTGAAATATTGTTATCAAACATCTACAAGGTTTTACTGTATGCCAGTCTCTCTTTTTCATTTATTTATTGTCAAGCAGGGAATACATTACATATAGTAATTTATCCAAAGTTCATATTGTTTAAAAAACAAGTTCCATAATGTCTCTTAAATGCATTCAATAAGCCAGCTTGTAAAAAATAAATGTATTACCATTAACAGCAATGTTAAATATTTCTTAGATTACCAAACTGTAAACAATAAACAATAGTAATGCAATTTCTTTATAACAGTATTTTTCTTAAATTAACCCAATATATTAAAATATGAATATAAGGACCAATAAAATAAACATAAATTATTGTTGACATCCGTCCTATGCCGACATGCGTTGAATAAAGGGATTGTTTAAATTTGATCCTAGCCATGTTATCAAACCAATTCCAGGAAAAATGGGGCACTTTCTGATTTCTGCAGGTGAATAATTGCAGATCTAGCCACAGCCCACAACCAAGGATGTAAAAATTAGATTTGCATGATTAATTGTGGCCTCAATTATATGTCCAGAATATCCTAAAATAGTCGCTCTAGGATCTAATGAAATGTGAATTCTCATCCGGCTGATCAGAAAAAAAAACATTTTCCTGCCAGTACTGTACTCAGTGAGGACAAGCCTGTGTGACGTAATGCCAGTTACCTGCATTCTCTAGCAAACAACTGTAGCGGTATTGGTGCCACGGACTGTCCAAAAATTGATCTTACACGGGCAATGATTATTATGCCTGCTTCTGCTATCAATTTCATAATAATCTCCAGCAAATTGCTTTATGGAGTAACTTCATGTAAGTTAGCATACCATGCCCAATTACCCATAGCAGGCTGATCACTAACTAATTTAAAAACTTCTACAAAGGACTGCAAAATATTGCTTGGATCCAATTTTGTACATTGGCCGATAATGTGAATAAATGTCAGGCAATACCACAATTTAGGTTACATCTTTAAATCCTTGAAAAATCTCCAAGGTTTGCACTGTGATCTCACTAATGCAATCACTAAGATAAGTGAAGCTAATATTGCACCATCTTGCAACCGAAACAACGTCTGTTAAAAATTCCCAAACTATCCAGCAGTATTTCAATCTAGTGGCTGTGTTAATTGTGTGTATAGAGAACAATTTAAAACATTGACCCTTTCTTCTTAAGTCAATTTTCAGTTATTGTATCTGATTTTCTGAGGATTTTTAATAATCCTTAGTATACATGGTATTGATACAGCATTAGTCATCTCCTGTAACAAGCCATTATCATAGCAATGATAGATGTATACTGACTTGAACCTTGCACAATATAATGCAAACACAGCTTTATAATCTAAGTTTAGCTTAGGGAGGACTAATTCACATTCCTGCTTAGAGAGGTATAGTGTGTGCAGTGCCAACCTTTGGAAATTACTTTCCTATAAGAAATCAGAAAACAGATTCTCTACCATCTGAAAAAACATTTGACACAAGACTCACTGGGCTGAAAAAAATAAAAATATTAAAAAAAAGACTATTGATGTATTAATTGAGGCAACTCTACCTATAATTTGAAAGGGTGAGGTGCGTCTAAAAGGGTTTACTTTTTTGTAAATAAGTAAGTAGTTTGTAAAGCTCGGGATCACCGAGGTATCTTGGCGCTAGCGGAAACCGTCTGTAAGTGCAAAAAGCTCAGCAAAACCTAGGTAGAGGAGGAGGTAAAAAGCCAGGTTTTTAATGATTTCCTAAAAAGGGAGTGGCATAACTTACTTTTTCATAAATCAATCAGTTTTTCTGAAACTAGATCCCTAGTTGTCATGTATATTTCTGACTGTGATTAGGTCTTATGAATATTTGTGTAAAAAATCTAAAATTTAATCTCTGAATGCTTTGTTCTAAACTCGCCAGTTGTCTCAAATTTATCCAAACTTTCCTGAGTCCTCAGAAAGTTTCCGGTGTCCTCTTTTAAAAATAGGACTATATCATCAGAATATATTTTTTATCTTTGAACTACATTTCAGTGGTCGAATCATTGCAGATTGCTGTGGTTAAAGGTTTGACAAAAATGGCAAATGATAGAAGAGATTAGAGGAGTCCCATTGTTTGCACCTTAAAACGTTTATCCCTGCAGCTGGATCTAAATTGACTAAAGCATGGGCCTGAGCACCTGCATACAGCTCTGCAAATAACCTCTTGAGCGGGATGGGAAAGTCAAAGGCACTCAATATAGTAAAAAAGTTAACAACTCACAAGGTATGTGTCTAATAACAACATCACTGCAGGGATTCTTCTTTGTGAAAAAATGTCAATTACTTTAAGTAAAAAATTAGTGTTGCATGCAAGTTACTACAAAGATTAAAACAATTTTGTCTTTATGTATTAAAGTATATACCAATTTAGTGATCCTTTTTGTGAAAACCTTGGCTGTCAGTTTTTAGTCGGTATTAGGAAATGTAGGGGCATATTAACAAGGGCCTTATCTCCACTTTTTTGGCTTTAAAAGCCAAAAAGCGGAGATAATATTATCGCCCTATCTACAAGGGGATGCTAACATGCATTCGCGCATGTTAGCAGCCTTTTCCCCGACGCCTCGCTCTGCATCTCTAATGAGATGCAAAGTGGGCGTCACTGGGCGTACCTCACACAGGGGGACTTGTAAAATATCGCTAAGTGCACATCGCGATATTTACAAGGCGGCCCACGCATTTTAGCAGACGTTAGTTTTGGGCGAAAACCGCGGTTTTCGCCAAAAACTAACGTCTGCTAAAATCCTGACTAATGTATGTGTAACATGGGAGGTGGATTATTGTGTCACGACCACAGGGTCGTATCATCAAGAATATCGCCGTTTTTCAGGGAACAACGCTGAAAAAACAGCGATGTTCCCTGCAAAACGGCGATTTCCCCGCTATCGCTGGAATTTATATCGCCATTGCGCTATGCGTTGTTAATACAGCGCAAGCATGGCGATAAATTCCAGCGATAGCCGGCGTTAACAAAAACCGCGCTAAGCGCGGTCAGCGGTAATTAACGCTGACTCTTGTTGATATGCCCCGTAGTTGGGTAGTATGAATAGAGTTCTAAAGAGTGCTATAGGAGATCCATCCTGTCTGCATGCTTTCCCGTTTGGAACATCCACCACTACCTACTTTATGTATTTTTCTAAAAAGGGCTTCATCATCGAGGAAGCTTTGTATTTGGCTAAATGGGAAATGGAATCTATGAAAGAAACTAATCAGGCGTATTCCAATTTATCAGCTGCATTGAGCTATAGATTCTGGTAAATTTAAAAAACATCTGCTATAACTTCAGTTACAAGAAGTCTGTGTGTTCTCTGCTGGTTTATTAATTATATTGGTTCTGTTTTTACTAATCTTTTCCTTAATAGTCCAGGCTAACAGTTAACCTGGGACACCTGCTTCCTCATAACATATTTGCAAATATGGGGGCAGATTTACAATAAACTAACGCAGCTCAGTGCAGCGTCATTTTGCTGCGCCGCGCTGCGTTAGTTTGGAAGCAAAGGGATGTGACATATTTACAACAATATGTCGCATCTCTGTGCTTCCCCTACGCTGACGTACAAACTGCTGCCATGCGCCGACGCAGGCATCCTTGCCCTGTGGTGCAAGGATGCCTGAGTCACGGGGATGATTGTTTATGTGCAAGAAGGGTTCCATTCCTGCACATAAACAATCAGAATGGCGTTTTACAGCTTCTATGTGTGCTGCTTTAGCACACATAGAACTTGCAAAACGTCATTGTTTTAATGATAGTTTATGTTCAGGAAGGGAACCCTTCCTGTACATAAACAATCACCAGAGGTGATTTCCTCTTTCTATTTGTGCTGCAGAATGCAGCACGCATAGAAAGAGGAAAAAAACGAGGAGAAATGAATACATTTCTCCTCGTTGCGCCTCACTACGCCTCCCCTGGGCAGGCGTAGCATTCAGATGCATTTCCAGATTTACGATTTCTTGTAAATCTGGAAATGTGTCAGGTCCATGGGTGTTGCGTGGGAACACCCACAGCAACACCCATGGAACACCCCTTTCATGCAAATTTCTGCATGTAAAGGGTCCGTATTTACAAGGACAGAAAAAGTCACGCAGGGTGGCTTTTCCTGCCCTTGTTAATATGGGGCAGCAAAATGGGCTGCTGGTGCGTCACAAAAAGTGACGCACCGGTGGCGTAAGGGGTTTGTAAATCTGCCCCATGTTGATTAATTGACAAGATCTTTTGCATAATAATGGTCCCTGAGAGCTTTTTTTTCTTGTTCCTATTTACTTGTATTTTCCTAGGAATCCTGCACAAATAAAGGCAGATGGGTTTGTTCAATTTCAACCTCCGTTCTACTAAAATAAGCATTTCTTTCACTTGTTTCAGATATTGTAAGGGAGATTCATGCTACCCTTAATGTGACTTTAAGAGCGCCCGAAACCAATGAAAGTCTGGCATTGCTATCATTTAGCTTGAAGAACTACTTGATGAATAACTTGGTAGATCGACCCACGTTTGATCTTGTGACAATACCTATTCAATTGCCACCACTTGAGCTGATTTTTAGCATTTCTTAGCCTTACTTCTGTTACAGTGGCATCATGGTCTGAAAAGACATCTTGGATGAAACATCCTGATCTAACGTTAAGTGAAGCTGAAGTAAGACAAAAATCTATTCTAACAGCAGTTTTAAATCTTGCTGAGATTTTCTCGCCTCTGGATTAGACTGTATCCAAGGGTCTATCAAATCCAAATCAGTCTAAAAGTGATCCAGCACTTTAGAAACCCTCGGTTTATTCTGCTTTCTGTTTGGACAAGAAGAAACCAGACAAAGTGATTGGATGCAAGTAAACTCCACTTAAATGATTACTCCTCCTTTTAGCTGCATCAGTCTCTCTGTTTTCTCGAGTGTTATTGTGTGCGTTGGGTGTGAACTTTTCAGGAGTTGATCAAAACAAAATATGCAAAGTGTCAGTGGAACATAAGGCTTCTTACTCCTTGAGTTCTGGTGATGTAGGTGAAATCTAACAGAGGCACTTCCACAGCTAATTCAGAATTCCAGGGCCACACCACCTACCTAAGACTGCAAATCTAATGGGAGAGTGTCAAGCAGAATACATGTGTTGCAGATATGTTCATCAAAATCTTATTTAACATTTCTTATATTTATAAATGCATTGTTCAGTGTCAATATCCTGAAAATATTGCCGAAATCAGAAAACCAAAGATGAGGTAATCATATGCGTAACTACTTACACACCCCAATCTAACCAAGTAAAAAAGATTCTGCTAAAACACTGGAACATTGTGAACACGGGCGACATGCACCTGGAACGTCCAAGATTTGCATTTAAGCGCACACAGAATCTAAAAGATCTTGTAGTTCACACAAGACCACAGAAGAAGCAGTCAGAGGACCAAAGGACATTATGGGGTTTACCAACGGTCAAAGGGCACTACCCTTGTGGTACCTGCAATGTATGCCCACTCACCACCCACACCAAGACGCTACAACTCAATAACCAGGAATGGACACAACGAAGACATACGAACTGGAACACGAAGAACTGTGTATACATGGTGGAATGTCCCTGCCACCTCCTATATATAGGAATGACCACGAGACCTGTGAGAATAAGGGTGAATGAACACAGGAGCAACATTTGTTGCAACAGAAACACTACCAAAATGAGCAGACACTATATAGAGAAGGGGCATACACCTGACCAGGTCACTTGGACAATCATAGAGTCCAATCCCCAATGGAATACTAAGATACTATTCCAGAGAGAACAGAGGTGGGTCCATCGCCTCCAGACAAACATCAGGGATCTCAATGATGAGATACCCTGGGTTGAGGTACTGTAAAACCGACAATACATCGTCTATGAAACATACAGAATTACCAGTTCCCTCCCATTAATCATTGATCTCTGCTTATACCATACTGACCCTCCATTTCAGTATAGTAAGACTCTCCCCAACAGGAGTTTTCACACACAAAACATCCCCTAGTAAACATCTTTAGATAACAGAATGCCACGGTTCTACTCCTGTGTGACTTGGGAGCCGTCCCTATCCAACAGTGCCTACATCAATACATAATAAACATTGGAGTATTGTTCAGGCTGAGTACGCCCCTGATTCACACAAGAAAACCCTCAATTCCTATGACAACATATACCCCCCATCTATATATCCCGCGATACTGCTCAAATATGGAGACTGTGGGAAGCAGACATCCTCTCACAGGCTAGAAAGGCTTTGAACTGAACATTACTGAATCACTTTCTCATTTATGACCATGACACCCACCCAAATAGTGATCATGGCATAACACACATCTCCCTTCAAGGCCTTTTTACATTAGTCTGATGAGCCACGATACGAATTGAGTATCGTGTACACAACTCCAAGATGGCGCCCACTTTCGAGCGTTCCTCTTGCCAATTACCGCAGCAATTGAGCAATTACCAACGAGACCGGAAACGCCAAACTCCTATAAAAGGGTAAACCGGGGAAGTCTATTTACCGGCGAAGACGGCGAGAGGCGCACAGGTGCAACGGCCCCTGACACATCGAGCAACCGTGAGTACAACTCTGAGGGAGACGGGCCAGCATGTGGGGCATGATCTTTACGCCCCTTCCCTGGCCTCTATTGATTTGCTCAAACTGATTCCTCTGGCTTTTTGATATGGCTTAACCACACTCGGCAAATATCTTTATTCTCTCCACAGATCTCGAGTGACCTCAAACCGATCTCATGGGGCATTTTCCCATTTTTTAAGGGGTGAGAATTAAAGTTACATAAATAATATCGGCACAGTGATTTGAGGTTTGCCATCAATGGTAGGGCCTAGTGTTATTAATTACCTAGATGACAGAGGTTCGTTTACGTACCATGAAATATAAACCCTTATCATTTACACGTCAATGTTGACACCCAAGGCATGAATACAGATATGTTATATATGTATTGATGTATAGAGAAATAGCATTGGTAAGCATTGCCTTGACTACGGAATAACGGCACTATTTTTCCATGTTTGTTCGTCACTTTGTTATTGTATTCTTTACTATTCTATGAAATATAGCATATATAGTTCACCTATAGACACACTGACCATTTGCAATAACTGTTATGCTTAAGGTCACAAGCACTTGGCCCTCCAATGGAAGACCCGGATCAAACTATAGAGTGAACTGGCATTTTCTATACGGATACTTTAATAGAAATCTGTACTTATTCCCACTCTTGTCATTCCAGAAACACAACTCCCTTTACCTTCTCAGTGGCACTGGATTCAATTAGGCCGTTGGATACACTTCTCTTTGTATAATTTGAACTTGATTGGTCCTGACGAAGCGCTCTGGATCTCCTCCTGAGACTGTGTAAAAGCGCAAAACATGTTGACCGGAGAATATATCCATTAGGGATATATAAATAATTAGCTACAAAGTGACATAATATCCCCTACAGCAGCACTTTCCACTTTGTTTTTAACGATGACAGTTGGATCACTTTAATAAAATTCCTCACTCCCCCTCCAGCCATCTTTTAAAGCACACATTTAGGACTTCACTGCCACTTACCCCCACGCACCCACATGGCTTCATCAAAAAGATCTCTGATAAAGAGACCCTTCGGGGGACCCGTAGGGCATTGCAGCGCCGGCCCAATGAGGAGCACCAGCCCAATGATGAAGCATGACATACTTCGGCGTGTGTGAGGGCATCAAGATGAGGACACACTGTTCCCCACACATAGAGTAGCACACAACTTGAGTACCCTTTTTCTTTTTTTTTTTCTCTCTCTCTCTATCTCTTCTCCTCAATAGGAACAGTGACTCCCTTTTGATAAAAGTCATAAGATCAGCCCCTGCAAGTAAAATTCTAAATAAATACTTTGTTAGGTCCTATGACAAAACTGAGACACATACATCCCTCCCCGTCACCACAACATAATCATAACAACTCCGTGCCAGCTCCTCGCTGAGGAGTCACCGGACCTGGGAGTTAAGAGTGTGATTGAGAGGGGGGGGGGGAGGGCTGTGCCTGTGTGGAGCTTGTTCCAGAGTGTAACGCTGCTCTTTGTGGGATGCACGTTCCTGTGGTGGCCACGGTGGCATGTTAATAATGCTCATCATTGCAGCGTGAATGACTGGCCGTGCACTCATGGCATTGTTCTGTGAAGCGCGGGTCCTGCACCGCCCCCTTGTGCACATAGTATAAGTGATAGTGAAAGGTAGCCTAGAGTCCTCTGCATGCAACATTTGCCTCCGCCAGCAACAAGCACCATCTCTGACAGAGCGCGCACCACATGGGCCTGAGGGCAAACTGCCCCTTCGGAGATTGACCGGAATGACCAGCTGGGGGTGGCAGTTAGAAATGCTGGGCTTGGACTGGCCTGTGTGCACCTTTTTCCTTTTAAAATATTCAGAAACAGATCTTTAGGGGGAACACCAGGCTCTTGGAAGAGACTAATTCTGTATTTGTAAAGATCTGGCAAGAGGACTTTTTTTTTCTCCTTTTGCTCAAGTAAACACGCTCCACTAGCTCCTAGCACTCTTCTCCATCATTGCCTCTTTGCACCATTTTTTCCTAATGCGTACACAAAATATGGCATTTGACTCTGTGCTAATCACGGTCGTTTATCTTCCTATTGTAAATAAGCCCCAGCACACAGTAATCTGCACGTTTGTTAGCAAAGAAGTTTCAATGTGTCACCTCGGGGAAAACTGAAAATGTATATAATTTTAATATGGACCCATCTCACCAACTGCACTGACCTTTTACCCAGCGCTCTCTTGCCAGGAGGTTTTAGGGGATTCACAACGGTTTCTTTCCTCTGTCACTTCCTCTGCTTGCTCCATGTCCTCTCGTCGAACTCAACTGCTCCTGCTTCTATATTCCGGAAGATTCCTTTGCGCCCGGGGGCCCGGATGCGGACAACCAACCAGCTCTCAGCCTCTCACGCTGCCTGCAGTGCCCCGGAAATCGAGTCGCGCCGAGGTCTGCCTGTTCCATTCGCGCCGAGGCCTGCCTATCCCTGCAGAGCCTTGAAGGTGCCTCCGACCACAGCCCCCCTCACCGCTTCACTCCTTGCTCTGCAGCTGACCGATTCCGATCGAGCCTCAAACAATGAACGAAACTTCACCATGAAAAAGTCGGCATCTGCAACACTCCTCAGGCTCTGGAGCATACCCATGGCTCTCAATGCTATAGACCCGCCCTGAGAAATAGGTGCCGGTGCTCAGCACCGGAAAGCACCGGCACAAAGTAAGCACTGCCTTTTTCCCAAGATGACGTTTTAGTCCTATCCAGGGTCTATAAATACTAATCAATTTTACCTTGTAGTTCTTCTGTACTGTTCAAAATGTTCATGGCGTATTTCGATTGAGTTGTGTTTAAAAAGCTATGATTTAATGCTTAATAAAATATTGTATTAATCACAGCTCTTAAATTGACATATTCAATTGATGTTATTGATTCATTATAAAAATTATGACACTCTCTGATTTGATAAAATGGAGTTTGTTTCCTAAAAATATTTCCACTAGAAATAATTTTTGTTTCATAAAAGATGCATGCCCCAGATTCCACAGGGCATATTGTTTGGCCCCACTTTGTGGTATCGGAGTGTTCTCCAAGTCCAAAGGTATATAGGTGGATATTACCAAGGAATAGCGATAATTATCGCAAAGCGCGCTTAGCGCTGTTTTTTTATCGCCGGCTATCGCTGGATTTCATCGCGGAGATAACGCGTTATTATCAACGCTTATCTCCAAGGCGATAAAAAATCCAGCGATAGCGGCGAAACCCAACAATAGCGCGAGGAATCCAGCGATAAATTCCCAGCGCTAATGAAAAGCTTGCTAATAGGCAGGTGAGGTCTTAACCTTACAATCCACCTCCCATTGACAGGAATGGTTAAGTCAAGTTTTTAGCAGGTGTTAAAATCCAGCGATAATCGCGGTTAGCGCGACTTTTTTTATCGCTTCGCGGGCATTGCTAATAGTGGGAAGTTATGTTTGCGACTGTTTCCAGTCGCTTTTAGTTGGGAACGCCTACTTTGCATGTCATTAGCGATAATTATCGCTGACATGCAAAGCGGCACCAAAACGGTCGCTTTCGCCATAAAGCTGTCGCTAACAGCTGTTAGCGACAGCTTGCTAATAGGGCGATAGAAATATCGCCGCTTTAGCGGCAAAAAGTGCCGCTAAAGCGGCGATACCGCCCTTGCTAATATGCCCCACAGTGTTCTTGCCTTAAAAATGTTGTTCATGATAGTCCCGGACTAGAAAAAACATGTGACATGGCTTTGTAAGGGATCCACTAATAAGGCCATTGAAATCTGGCAGTTGTGGGGTGCTAAAAGTGTTCCAGATAGGAGAGCTGGTTCTGGCTGTGACATCTGTAACAGAGCACTCTATCTGCCTCTAAATGATATGGTTGAACCAAGTAAATGGTGGATGAAAAATCTGTCAATTTGTGACTGATGTCCCATCACCAATGTTAAAGATTTTTTTGTTTATATTTTTGTGCCACATTAATAACGTGTAGAATTCATTTTCACACGTGATTACACATGTATGCACTGCTATAGTACTATTGCTTTTGAAACAAATTTGATATGATATGTAGAACTGCATTTTTCTGATCCCTGTTAACTAGGCTTCAGTTTTAGTATAAACTCCATCTTATCCATGATGGAATTGACCCTTGTAACTCATGTCTTTCCCCCCTGCCCACGTTTCTTCGAACAGGCCAACAAGGGATTAGGTTTCAAAATAACCTAACATTGCAGGTCTGTCACTGTGAAAGACATACCATGTTGTATCATTGTTTACTAAAATGAACACTATGGGGCATATTAACAAGGGCCGGCGATAAATATCGCAAAGCGCGCTTAGCGCTTGCATATTTATCGCCGGCTATCTCTGTAATTTATCGCCCGGTTAGCGCGTTATCAACAACGCGCATCGCCGAGGCGATAAAAATTCCAGAGATAGTGTGGATATCGCCGTTTTCCATGGTGGAAAACGGCGATATCCTAGATGATAGGGCCTGTCGTCTTAGCCACAGAATCCACCCCCCATGTTAAGTATGCCTTAGTCAGGAATTTAACAGACGTTAAATTCCTGCGTTAAGGCATACTTAACGCGATTTTAAAAATCGCTACCCTTCCTTGTTAATATCGTGAAGCTGCCTTCGCGATATTTTCCCTGGTTGGTTTCACAGCCACGCCTACTTTGCATCTCATTAGCGATGCAAAGTTAGGCGTGCTGGAAACGGGCGCTAAGTCAGCAAAACACGCGATAGCGTTTCTTTGCTGATAAGGCGATGAAATTATCGCCGCTTTTCGCCCGAAAACGGACGCAAAAGCGGCGATAATTTCATAGCGCTGCCTTGATAATATGCCCCAAAATCTTTAACATCTACGATAGTCAGAGAAAATTATATAAAAAGATCACTCACTGTCAAAAATGAAATGATCAAAACATATCAAGGAGACGACTTTCAACATTCTATTCAACTGAAAAGTTGTAAGCATGGCTAAGAAGATTCCTGAACTGTGTTATACCATCCTGAAAACAGAGAGCCACAGGCAATATCCCATCTGCTTGCGTTCTCCTCGGTGCAACACAGCATCTGGTAGGAAGAATGGATTATAAATTGTCAGTTCGATATTGGCTGACCTGTGAGTGAACTTTGAGACAAAGATGCATTGATTTAGCCATGGTACTATGGCAATGAATACTAATAAGAGCAGTAGGAAATAAATGAAACACTATAGAGGAAAAAATAATTCTTAGATGTAAGCACTGCATCACTTCCTTGCTGCCCTTTTCCCTGACACCCACTCGTGGAATGGTGAACGCAGGACCATGATAGGCACAGTGCATTTTTTAACATCTACTCCTATTGAGAATGTCCTGAGTTGCAACATTTCAACCATTGTGCAAATCGACTAAACACATAAAACAAACAAAGTGAATGTGCTCCATGAATACTTGTGCATCTAAGAAGCACAGAAATTACAATATTTGAGTAATTACCTACAATTTATCAGATATTAATACAAACATTAATGTAAAAAGAGTAAATGGACATTGATAATTATTTAAATCTCTATAAAAATATACCATGAGATAAAACGAAATCACCTGTAGATCCATTCTGACCGCCAACCAAAAGAAACCAGGGGAGGTAGAGAACCTACACAAAAAGATTGATGTAAAGGGTGAAAGGTGAAGAGGAAGAAAGGAAGGGGAAAGAGTGGGGAGTGTAGGAAGAAAGGTCGAAAGGATAGTGAAATTTCACCCTACCCTATCCTGCGAGCCCTGCACTTGTAACTCTGCCCCAAGACATCTAGCCAGGGCATCCAGGCTAAAGGCGGAGGAGTTAAGGTTGATCTTGAGAGGCAAATTGCCTGTTTGGGCATTTTAAGGCATGGTAGGGTTTGGGTCCAGACTCACTGTCAGTTTCTATGTTTACCTGCCCTGCACTTAGTACCAGTCCCCCTCTAGTACTCATCCAAAACCTCCTTGGTGCAACCCTCAAGCTTATGTTCCTACAACAGTCAAGCAGTTCACAAACCCTAAAGCTAACAGTCCCTCTATACCCCCGACACAAACACTATGTGATAACATAGCAAATCATTTTAGGGATAAGGTAGACAAGATCTACAGCTCTCTAGCTGCAGGAGCAGCACCGAAGGGGTTGGCCCCTCCGAAGAGAGACCCCACACTACCTAGACTCGACGCATTCACAGCTATTACCACAGAGCAAGTGGCAGCAGTGTTGGCACGAACAAAATCAGGTGCCCCCTCAGACCCGGCGGTGCCATTTATAATGGCTGAACTTGCCCCAATTTTAGCTCCGTCGCTAGCGGAGGTTTGTAACATCTCCTGGCTACGGCAGTATTTCCCAGGAAATGGAAAAAAGCGCATATAAAACCTTTGCTGAAGAAGGCTCTGGCAGACCCGGCAGACCTTCAAAATTATAGACCAATCTCCCTCCTCCCTTGCAGCTCGAAGGTCATGGAGACATTGGTAAACAAACAACTTACGGGATATCTGGAGCAGTATGGGTTATTGGACCCCTCGCAATCAGGTTTCCGTGCAGCCCATAGCACGGAGGCGGCACTGGTGGAGGTCATGGATACGATCAGGATGTCACTGGACAGAGGGATGCCCACCATGCTAGTGCTCCTTGATCTATCGGCAGCCTTTGACACCATCTCTCATCGTGTCCTGTTGGACAGGCTGCGGGAGATTGGTATCGAAGGCTTGGCCTGGATGTGGCTGCAGAGCTTTCTTAACAATAGAGCACAATGTGTCCAATTAGACACATTCGTCTCTCAGACCACCGCAGTAGACAAGGGGGTCCCGCATGGCTCCATCTTAAGCCCCACATTATTCAACATCTATGTGGCACCGCTGGCCTCCATCATAAGATCTTGCGGTTTTGAGACAATCTCGTATGCGGATGACACGCAGGTGATAATCCCCATCGAGATGGACCCAGCAAAAGCCAGAGCAAAGTTTAAATCCTGCATGCTGAAAATTGCCGCTTGGATGAGCGAGAATTTTCTGCAGCTCAACTCCAATAAGACGGAGATCCTTCTGTTTGGAAAGGCGACGGAATTATGGTCGTCGGACTGGTGGCCGGAGGAATTGGGGAGGCACCCAAGCCAACCACTCAGGCACGGAATTTGGGTATCCTGTTTGATAATAAGCTTTCGATGGAGGAACACGTGAAGTCAGTATCGGGCACATGCTTTGGCATCATGCGGATGCTGAGGAAGATTTTCCTTGGATCCCTTTGGAGGCCAGAAAGACCCTAGTACAGGCACTACTAGTTAGTAGACTGGACTATGGGAGCGCACTACTACTAGGAATTAGGGAGGACCTTGCGTCTAGGCTACAGGTAGTGCAAAATACGGCAGCCCGACTGGTCCTCAACAAACCAGTACGTACCCCTCCCGTCCTCTTTTGCAACAACTACACTGGCTGCCCATGAGGGAGAGAGCAGTGTTTAAGCTCTTGACGTCGGTGTTTAAAGCACAGCAGGGCATCGGCCCGGTTTACCTAAGGAAGAAGTTAGTTCCCTATATACCTGCCCGTTTATTGAGATCTAGCAATCGTAATTTACTATGTCCCTGTAAAATCAGGAAAGTCAAAATGGGAGGGCGCGCTTTTTCACATCTAGCCCCGCTCCATTGGAACCGCCTGCCGGATGAGCTACGCGCCTGCGCAAGCTTGGGGCAGTTCAAGAAGCAGTTAAAAACCTGGCTGTTCTAAATCCACAATTTTGTCCTAGCCTTTAGCACTGTGTAGCCAAAAGCGCCGAGTGATCCCTGTGGGGATGATTCGTCGCGCGGTATAAATGAAAAATAAATAAATAAATAAAAAGCAGTTAATTCGAAGTATCTCTCTCTCTTGATGCCCTATGTAGAATGACAGAGCTCTAGATTGCCTTATGATTTTGAAAGCGGTGTCTTCTAGTGGCTTTCCCCCTCCGCCATTTCTAGGTGAACACTACAAACTCTTAATTACCTGGGGGCAGATTTACAAGCCCCTTGTGTCACTTTTGTGCCGCCGTTGCATCACTTTTTGAGACGCAGCGGCGGCGTAAACAAAGCGCCCACATTGCGGCCATTTACAACGTGACGCATCTAGGGAGATGCATCACCTTGTAAAGCCCTGTGTTTCATTATACTTGCGTCAGGTATAATGTATGCAGGGTGGGCGTTCCCATGCGGTAAAGCCTCGTAGAAGTGATGCAGTGTAATCTACAAATTTCACTGCGCCACTTCTAGGATGCCACAGCATCAAAACCCTACGCCTGCTTGGAGCAAGCGTAAGGAGTGACACAGTGTATCAGGAATAGGCCTCCCCATGCATTGCTGGAGTTGTGTTGTGCTTGCTACACGACTCCAGCAATGCGTGAATTTTGCACCGACAGATGCCTCAAAAATTCTGACACATCTATCAATCTTTGCACCATGGTGCGCCATACTGTAAATATGGCGCCTCCATGGTGGCGCAAGGGTTTCACATGCAGGCACAGGGAAACTGGCACACCTATACAGATGCGTCAGTTTCTTGTACATAAGGCCTCTGGTATTTTGGAAGGTGCACCTTAGTATGGGTTTTACCTGTGCAGCATGTAGATGGACTCTTAATTACCTACCTCATGGGACTTGAAAGTTGTAACCTCCTGGGGGTTGTATCTACAAACTTATATGTAGACGCTATAGACACATAATTACTTGGTGGCTTTATGGAAGAGGATTCTTGCTGGGGAATACACTTAGATAGCTTTTTGGTGGTCTTCTTAGTCTCTTAATTACCTGGTGGTCAGAAGCTGCATCTTCCTGGGCCTTTTGCCTAATCTTGATTTAAGTAGAGTACGCAGATTTTTAATTACCTGATGTTTTTGGAAGCTGCTTTTTCTAGTGGATTGTGTATTTGCCATTTCTAGGTGGAAATTATTGATTATAATACCACTGTTGGTTATGAAAGCTACATCTTCCTGAGGGCTGCACCTTCACTACTTCGAAGGGGGAGCCCACATATTTGCACCTCAGCTCTAACATTATGGGCAAATGAGTCTTTTGTGAATTGCAACAGATAAATGCTTTACTAAATGATTATTTTTCTATAAACTGGGATCCCACATTGCCTGTGATTTACATTATTTGGCTTGTTTTAGAACCTGCATGCTTCAGTAGGTTAGTTCCATTATTGCCTATTGAAGAAAGACAAATGAGTGCCCTCTGGGAGGAGTCAAAAGAAATAGAACATACATTTCAAAGCTTGAGACATTCCAGCTCATATGCATGCCTACAAAGCCCCACATCAGTTGAAAGATTTGCATCTCATCTAAGTTCTGAAGCTTCCTCTTTACTTTCTCAAAAACAAATTGTCTTTTCCACACTACAACTCTTTTACAACCCTTCCCTCCCATGCCCTTTCTCCTCTTCCTCCTATTGAGCCTTCTCTCCTCTGCAAGTAACTTTCTACTTCCACCTCCACTCTACTCCTTCCAAAACAACCTTCTTCTCCATGCCAACCTCTCTGAGATGTTCGTACCTTCCCAACCCCCTTTCTACCATCCCTCTTCTGTGCACAGCCTGTTTTTCTGGCCTTCCACTCATCTAACCCTGCACAGCTAATCATAGTCTCCCAAAGTCCACACCCTTCTCTCCCAAACCCTCTTTTCACTGTTTTTCAAGCTGTCTAGTGCATCCCTTGTGCATCACACTTATCACTGCCTTTCTGGCACTTCAAATACCTTCAACTTCTGTCCTTACCAATTACAAACATTCCACCCCTCTTAGGGCCGGATTCCGATGTCAGATGGACCGGAGTCCATCCCACATCGGTCAGGAACTGTAACCCACCGACCTCCTGTCGTCGGTTACAGACCTGCAAGTAGGATGCGACCGAACACTGAAAGACCGGCACAAAAAGGCAGTGGGAAACTGCCATCGTACTCCCTTGGCCGGAAAGAGCCGGCCGGGGGAGTACGAAGGCTTTCCGGATGGCGGACGGGCACTCCGAGCCCGTCGTAACCCATCCATAAAACCGAGTCGGATTCCTTTCCGACCGAGCCCATCAGAATGGCTCGGTCGGAAAGGAATCCGAACGGCACATTCCGATGCGGGCAGGAGGGCTCCGACTGATGGTCGGAGACCCTCCTGCCCGCATCGGAGTCGGGCCCTTAGTCTTTACCCATTCCAGCAAATGAAGGCATACTCTTGGTACCTATTCCTCTTCCCTAAAACTCCCTCAATGTCACACCCCATACCCATCTGTCCTTCTCCCTCCAGTAAAACCTTTGCTTTCCATAATTTTTAATTCTTTTGGTCTCTCTTCCCACACTACCCAACTGTAAGCTACTGCCTCTCCTATACATACAATGGCCCTCTTAAGTACCTGTTCCATCCCTTGAGCACAAAAACGGGTCTTGCTACCTTAACATGCTTACCATTTCACCACCTTCTGCTTTGTCTCCCCTCAAGCCATCCTCCATATGCCTTAAGACGTATTCTCTTTCCCATCCTAATACACCTCATGAGCTGACCTCCTTCCTTACTAATGAAAAACCAACATACAGAGGAACAACCTCAGTCTCACAGAACTCAATTCTCATCTCTATGCCACCTTAACTGCTGAATAAGCAACAAAAGTGAAGAAGAGCTACAACTGGCTTTTTATAGCTTTCTCTTGTGGCCAACCTACAAGATATCCACTTTGCCACACTATGAGCCTAACACCTCCAGGCTCACTAAATACAGGCAGAGATCACTGCCAATGGATGAAATTCAACAACCAATAATGAAAAAAATGTTTCCCGTGGTCCAACCAGCTTTACAGAACTTCAAGCAAGAATAGAAATTAATTCAAAATGCAGAACAGATTTCCAGCCCTAAGTGCCACAGTTCACGGAATTGACCAAATCAGGAGGCTGAGCCAGCTCAATCATAGACGCATGTCCCACAGAATCCTTCAAGGACATACTACTCCCAAAGTTTTCTACTGGCACTGCAAGAACCGTTATCAACATCTCTGTAACATCAGATACCTTCTGCCTGACCTCACAATCTCCTGCATCAAACAACACATCTTCTTTAGACAAGCCAATCCAGCCAGCTATCAACCAAACTCCAATGGCCTATTCTTAGGTAACCCGATTGAAAGAGATGTCGTTCCTCACACCTACAGCTTCTTAGTAAACTACAACCTACTTTCATACCCTTAAACAGAGTTCCTGCCCAAGAGAGGTTCCAAATATCCCTTGATTTCATATTGGAACTATCTAAAGATCACTATGAACAGAACTAGATTTGCCATACTTCTAGAACTAGACCTGTTCTCTGACTTTGACACAGTGCATCATTGTTACACTTGGCATCCTTGGTGTGATTTCCCCTGACTTTTTGCCTCTACCTCCTGCATTTTTGACTGTGTGATGGAATTTGTTTCTGCTGGCTTAGATGCTTTGGGCACTTTGCCACTGCTGATCAGTGTCAAAATGAAAGTGTTCCCTGTGTAAGTTGTTATTAGGATTGGTTGTCCACCCTTGGCGTATTTGATTTACTGGTAACTCCCTAGTAAAGGGCACTGAGCATGCCAGCGCCTGTAAATCAAATCCTACTAGTGGCCTTGCAGCACTGATTGTGCCACCCACATGAGTAGCCCTGGAAAAGACCTGCCACTGCAGTGTCTGCATGCACAGTTTTAAACTACCATGTTGACCTGGCAAGTGCACCCACTTGCCAGGCCCCAACCTTCTCTTTTCTTACATGTAAGGCACCCCTCAGGTAGGCCCAAGGTATCCCCAAGGGCAGGGTGCAGTGTATGTAAAAGGCAGGACATGTGCTGGTGTGTTTTACATGTCCTGATAGTGAAATACTGCCAATTTCGTTTTTCACTATTGAGAGGCTATCTATGCCCTAGGCTACCATGGGAGTTGCTTTGTAACATCTTACAAGTATAGCTTTCCATTAGGACAAGATAGAGGAATGGAGTTTAGTCTCTCTGAACTCAAAATTTAATACACATCTTTTTAGGGAGATGGTTTTTAAATTTGTGTTTGAAAATGCAACTTTTAGAAAGTAGGCATGTTCTTGTTTAACCATTCTGTGTGCCTCTGCTGGTTTGTGTATCGACTGTCTAGTTTTGGATTGACAGGGGCTGGGGATGTGCATTCACAGTCGACAGCCACAAGGGGGGTTGAGGTGTGTCCTACCCTTCCTGGGTGAATCATAGCTTAGCTGAATAGACCTTAGCTGCATTTAGAGTGATGAGAGGAGTTTCACTTACACCTGAACAGGCAGTTTCTCATCTGCACAATGCTGTCTCAACCTCCTGTAGTGAAGCTGTGCCAGAGCGGGCAGAACTGGTTTGGACTGGGCTCAGAGACCCTTGCCCCAAAGAGAACAAAGAGAAAATGGGGTATAAGTATTGGGCCTTAAACCCTTAGAGAATTAGATCACTTCTGGACTCAAGAGGAACCTCTGCCAAGGAAAAGAGCTTGAGAGAGGTATGGAGAAGTACTGCCCCTTTGCTGTGTGAGCTTTGCAGGATTGGCCTGCAGTTGTTGCTTCTGCCAAGGAGAGGACAAAGACTGGAACTTTGCTGTGAACCTGCTTAAAGAAGAATCTTCAAGGGCTTGTGTGTGCTGGCCTCCTGTTCTGAAGTATCAGGAACATAAAGACTTCACCTGCAACCCACTGACCAGCACCTGGACTCCTCTGTGGACTCCTACCTGGGCCCTGAGAATTGTGTGGGTGGTGCTGCAAAGCAAGAAAAACAACTCTGACGCTGTCAGTGATGCCACCATTGATGCCGCAACCTGCACCAATGCCGGGAACACTGCATGTGAAGTTTACAGCGCACCGCCCCGCCTGCACCGCAGCTTCGACGCCTGCCGATGCCTGCACTTATCGGCCTTACCGATGCAGTCACCGGCAGTACCAGCATCACATTATGGTGAAGCCGATAACCGATGAGGGTGACTTCACAAACTCTTCGACTTCGCAACGCCTCACCGGAACTGACGCCTCACCACCTAACTTCTCCTGCCTGGATTCAACGCCTTGCCTCCTCACAGACTCGGCGCCTTACCTCCCCTGTGGCAACCAGGGAACCGGCTTCGCCTTGGCACCAATGCCTCACCTCCACAACGCCTTGCATCGTCCATAGACTTCGTTTCCAAGGTACTGTTGTTTGGGGGTCCGTGTAACTCTGTGCCTGATGCAGCGCACCTCGTGGTCGGTGCCATTATTGGTCGTAATAGCCCCAGGTGGAGCTATTTTGTTTCTACA
This sequence comes from Calotriton arnoldi, assembly GCA_963921515.1. Classification (NCBI taxonomy): domain Eukaryota; kingdom Metazoa; phylum Chordata; class Amphibia; order Caudata; family Salamandridae; genus Calotriton; species Calotriton arnoldi. The sequence goes on from CAWUFW010011022.1 coordinate 70,400, forward strand.
AGTGCTATTTTATAAAATAACTGTTCTAAAAGTATATCTTGATACCTGTATGTTTGAATTTTGTCGTTTTGATCTTGTTTGATTTAGATAAAGTTACTTTTATTTTTCTAAACTTGTGTGGTGTCCATCTGTGGTGTTTTCACTGTGTTACTGTGTGTTTGGGTACAAATACTTTACACATTGCCTTTGGGATAAGCCTGCCTGCGCGTGCCAAGCTACCAATGGGGTGAGCAAGGGTTATCTAAAGTGTGTGACTCCCTTACCCTTACATGAAGCAAGGCTCCTTACATGCACAAAGGTGCATACCTCTACCTCTGCCAATTAGAAACCCCATTTCTAACAATCACCACACATTCATAAGGAACTTGATATCTAGTGAATGATTTTGAACTGGATATCCTCCCATCTCTCTGACAGGCTAGATATAATTTGTTATCCCAATTTACATCATCCAATTTTATCACTGACTCTGTGGTACCTAATGTTTGAATATCTCACCACACCTTAGCAAGGTCTCAACAAGTTCTTCCACCTAAGCTGCTACATCTATGCCAATAGCACTCAAATTATCACAAATCTAGCAAATCTGAAGAAATGAAATGCTTTAAATTTAGACCACTGCTTCCAAACTGTCAGTGAAAGGATGCTGAGGACCCACCTTTAATTTAGAGATTCTAACCTGCACAGACTGAAGGAAATACTGGCCTACAAGGGTCTGGCCCCAGATATTCAGCCCAGCTCCATCAACTTCAACTGAAGTATGGAATCTTGGTGTGATAATGGACTGCAACGTATCCTTAAACTCACAAGTGAAGGAAGTCATAAGAATATCTTTCTATACAAGGAAAACTTTTCAAAGCATCTTGCCTCATCTAGGTTTCCCACAGAAGCTGGAGGCTACTATTTTACTTGTCATGTTCTCATCCAGGCTACACAAACAGACTTTACTTAAAGACCTGAGATTACTTCTATGAAGACTTTAAAACATCCAAAATGTAGCAACTAGATAAATCCTGCACCTGATCTAAAGAACAATATCAGAGAGGTCCTTGAAGTATGTCTCTGGGTACGAATGGCAAGAAGCTTCATATTGAAGCCACACTGCATCCCCCAAAAGCCAATCTATGGCAAAGACTCAACCTTCAGCCAAGTATAACTGCATAAGTTCTTTCAAAGGAAAACTCTACAATCTAAGCAGACACCTCTCTGTAAGACAAAATGCAATGGTAAACCCTCTTTATTCATACAGATGAAAAAAATAAGTAATTCCCTTCCTGCAAATATAAGAAAAATTCAATCACCTGGAATTCAGAAAACCAATAAAGATCTGCTTCTTCCCCAACAAATGAATAGGGGCTGCACCAACCAGAAGACTGACCAAGTCATCATCTCAAGGACATTGGGAATGTGGTAGTGGCATGGCTGGCTACCTCGATGGATGCGTAGCTCAGGGCTTCATGTTCCGGCTCACTGATTTTGGGTAAAATACAGTGCTCTTTAAACATCTATGTTTGTGAGGATATCCTGCTAGAGGCCCCATGTGTGCTGCCAAACGTGGGGGAGATTGCAAGAGTATAGGCCACATCTTTGTTGCAGCCTGGAGACGAGAGTGTGCCTCATGGCTGGGCTTCTGGCGAGCCCGAGGCCACCCTTGCAATCCGCTTGCCATGTCGAGCGGACCTTGCATTCTTCTCCCACCTTGTTGAGGACTTCAGTTCATAGCTGCCGTCACCCCCGGATCAGATCAGTGTGATGCAGGATGTTCTGGTAGCCCACTGTACCTCAGGCCCTAGCGAGACTCGGCATCCAGATGAGGTGGGAATCACAGAGGTGCATGTATCGTGTCATGCCATACTTGGAGGTGAGATGTATCGCTACTAGCCCCCATCCCATGGGTCACTTACCTGTTGGTCCTTGGTGGCACTACTTCTACTGAGGAGGAGGCCAGGCCCTAGTTGCACCAGGCCAGTAGATGGGAGAGCATTCCACCCCACTTCAGGTTGTTTGGGGGTTCAGCCTATGGATTGTAGGCTTTGTGGATAAACATTCTTGCTGTCACGACCCCCTCCTGCTCCCTCTCTTTCGCAACCCCTTCTTGCCTCCTCTGAGTAGTGGTCTAGCACGCAGGGCTCATGTTGCTTTACCCTATGGCACCCTATGCACGCTATGATATCTTGACCGATGTTCCCCCAACATCCCCATGACTGATGTTTCTCCAGCATCCCTCATGACTGATGGTTCCCCAACACCCCTATGACTGATGCTCCCCCAGCATCCCTTGTAACTGATGTTCCCCAACACCCCATTGACTGATGCTCCACCAGCATTCCTCATAACTGATGTTTCCCCAGCTTCTCATGACTGATGCACCCCCAGCATCCCTCATAACTAATTTTCCCTTAGCACCCTCATGACTGATGTTTCCCCAGCACCCTCATGACTGATGCTTCCCTAGCACCTGTAATTCCATTGTGCTTGCATCCCTGCAAGCGTTCCCCCCCATCCTGTGAACCAATGGATTAACTGCTCTTGCTGTTCCTAGGGCCTTGGTGTGTTTTTCTATTAAATCCCTGCAAGCTTCCCCCAGAATCCTATGATCCAATGTCAAGCATTGCTCTTGCTGTTACTGGGGTATTGGTGTAGTTTTACACTATGCACGTTTGATCGAAAATGATAAGTTTGTTTCCTGTTATTCGGTTCTGATCAACAAGTTGCACCTGCCCATTCTGTAAGGTCAAAGAGATTGTACTGACACGTGTTTTCCCCAAGGTTCGAGAACCTTCCAGATGGCCATGTGCCCCACGTGCCACTCTTGATCCAGCTACATCCATTGAGCCTTCAAGAGGATATATAAAGCCCACCAAAACCTTAATCGTTGCTTCACCTCGCTCCCTGTGGAACAAGAATCCCCCTTTTCACTCACTTGAAGAATTTTGCCTGAACCAAGAAGATCTGCAGTCTTCTTCAAGTCCATTTTACCATCCAAACCAGTTGTTCCCATGGCACCAGCTCCCTCGATGTCTTTCTCCTTGTGCCCTCCTGCACAGCTATTCCGACCCCCGCGACTCCCTGTGTACTTGATATCAGGTTAGTGCGCACTAAACCTCCTACAGTAGTAAACAGAACCAAGCATCCCCTTCTTCAAAGACTATAGACTTTTCCTTCATTTCCTTTCTGTGAATTACTCTCTTAATTCATTTCTTGTGTGTTTATCCTCCGGACCCTTCCTACAACCTTGATGCTAGAACTGTTACCGCACAAGGATTAAAGACTTTAGTTCTATGTTTCTCTGATGAACAGAAGTGCCAAGAGAAAGCACTTCAGAGTCTTTGATATAAGCATCAACCAGGGACATCTTAAGGATTTTGGGGGCCCTGGGCCAAACATATTTTGGGGGCCCCTGTTCAGAACAGCTTTGAATTTATGCTCCAATTTGAGCCCCTGTTTCCCACGCAGTTTCCGCTTCCTCAGCTGCGTTAGCGATCCAGTTTGCATCATAGGCATTAGCCTATATATTCCCGATGCAAACGGACGCGCACAGCTGACAGCGGTAGGATTTAGTGTTTCCTGCCCTGCTACTAGGTTTTTAATACTTTTTAAATTGTATATGTGTGGCTGAATTACTCTGTGCTTTTTAACAATTTCTCCTACCTACGCGCACTTGCACTTTACTTGATTCTGCTTGCCTACACCTCCTTAGCTGCTCCGATTCGCATCTCGCTTTTCCTCCAGTCCAGGTCCGCCACGGCTGATACGCCGATTGTGTGGAGGGCTGGGGCTACTATCGGGCTCCTCACTTCCGCCTATGCAGTTTCTGCTTCCTCAGCTGCGTTAGCGATCCAGTTTGCATCATAGGCATTAGCCTATATATTCCCGATGCAAACAGACGCGTGCAGTGGGCACGCCGAAGGCGCGCCAAAGGCAAGCCAGTCTGCGCCCGTCAGCGTCCCGCGCCGGCCATGCTGCCCAGTTCCCCTCCCTTGAGTTTCTTCCACTATATTACAATAGGGAAAAACTGCTTAGCCTTAGGCGTCTACCATTATGTCAGTGTACAGCGGCTGATCCGAGCCTGGAGGTAGATTTTCGATGCAATAAGTGCAACTGGTCTCTCCTCCAGCCCAGGAAACTCGCACCCAAGATCCTCCCACGCAACAATAAGTGTAAAAACAATAAGAAAACAGAGGACTTAAAGGCCACCCTTTGAATTGTCGCTCTATGCAAAAGCAAGAACCACACATTTATGACCTACTTTTAGATGAACAGCCTGATCTTTTATCTCTCACTGAGACCTGGCTGTCTGAAGCCTCCAACCCTACTATCACCTCGGCCATCCCTACGGGTTATAAAATCCTTAGGAGGGACCGACCGAGTGGGAAGGGGGCGGTTTCGCCATAATTTACAATCAAAAACTAGACTGCTCTCCCATCCGGATGGAAAACATTGAGGGCGCAGAGTCTTTAGGCTTCCGCTGTACCTTATCCCCCATCATAGCATAGCTGGTTTTCTGATTTATAGACCTCCCGGTGCAATTGGAAATTTTATTACTACGCTAAATACAGCCACCACCTCCCTGGCCTTAAACTACAACATCTGCCTTATTCTGGGAGATTTCAATATACATACGGACATTGGAAAAGACCCTCAAACAATTTCCTTGCTGGAGACGCTGCAGGACTGCAACATGTTTCCATCTATTTCTTCGGCCACCCATGAGAAGGGCCATACCCTAGACCAAATCTTTCACAACTTTGACATATCAGTAAGCCTACCTCTTCCCATTACCTGGTCTGACCACCTCCTATTAAAATTCCCAACTCTGCCACAGCCCCTCGGGCTAACGCAGGGCAGAGGGTCCCCTAATTACAGGACGTTCCATAAAATATCCATCCCGATGTAAGCAGATGTCCTCGGTCGTTCCTCACCGGAGCCGTCTAGCTGCCCCGACTCGGATGCCCTCTCCGAACCAACATTGGTGCAGCGGTACCGGTTGTTTCCCGCTTCTCAAAGAGGTCGGCCCTAACAGCTCCATGGTTTAATGATTCCCTCAGATCTAGCAAAAGAAATTATAGAAAAATGGAACGGAAATGGCGTAAATCCTATCTACCTGAGGACAGAAAGGTGTATAAAGACACCTTAAAAGCTCATTACATTCTCATGAAGGCGTCCAAGAAAAACTTCTTTCAAACCAAGATAGAAAATGCCCAAAATAAGAGTAAGGAATTCTTTAGCATAGTTACATCCTTTATCGCCTCGAAAGCGGGCACAAAGGAAGGGCCATGCACGGAAGAATGGTCTAAGCAAATAGCTCAATTCTTCCATAAAAAGATCTCTGTGATCCAACAAGCCTTCACTGACATCTCAGAGGAAGAACTGACCTTCTCCCTTAGTTCTAATAGCAAATTTCACCTCTTGCATCCTCCATCTTTACTAGCTTTCCCTGAGTTTCAGCTTGAAGAGTCACTGACCCTTCTCCAAAGCATTAAGTCTGGCTCTCCTACCGACCCATGTCCAGCGAATATCCTGAACCTATTAGCTTCCACCATAAACCCCACGGTAAACCAGCTCATTAATGTTTCCCTCTCCTCAGGCAACATGCCGAAATTATGGAAGAATGCTAAGATTCTTCCACTGATAAAAAGGCTAACGCCAAACCGACGGGCCCTGCCAACTACAGCCCAATTTCCCTTCTTCCGGCCCTCTCTAAAGTATTAGAGAAGCATGTAAACAAGGCCCTCCAAAAACACATTGAAGATGGGAAGCTCCTTCATGAGTCCCAATCCGGTTTTAGGGCTAACTACAGTACGGAGTCCGATCTGCTGGAAGTGACTGAATTTCTCAAGGGTAAGCTGGACCAGGGAGGCAAGACTGTTCTGATACTGCTCGATCTGTCGGCGGCCTTCGATACGGTCCCACATGAGAGGCTCCTGGAGAGACTTGCTAACATCGGCTTGGGGGGACCGCCTTAACGTGGATGTCATCCTTCTTGGCAAATAGATCTCAGGACATCTGGCTCCCCCTTTCTCATCCCCGGTTCCGGCCATGAAGGTAGGTGTCCCTCAGGGCTCCATTCTCAGTCCTACCCTTTTTAATATATATCTATCCCCCTTGCATTTCTGGTAGAGGAAGAGGGCGCCAAAATAGTTTCCTATGCTGATGACACTCAGCTGATTTTTACATGTGAAAAAGGAACCGACTTTGATGAGGCAATGATTAGGTCTTGCCTCACAAAGGTTTTTAACTGGCTTAAGACCAATCAGCTGAAGTACAATCCTGACAAAACTGAAGTTATTTTCTTTGGTAATCCAGAAACGCCTGACTGGAGCTCTTGGTGGCCAAAAGATCTGCCGCCCCCGCCAGCGGAAAAGGAGAAAGTAAAAAACTTAGGAATTGTCATAGACAAGACACTCTCCATGCACTTTCAAATCCAAAATCTAACTGGCGCTTTCTTGGGCATACTCCGGATGCTAAAAAATTCCTGCCACTGTTACCTCTTGAGAGCAGAAAGATCGTGGTGCAGGCTCTGGTGACATCAAAGCTTGACTATGTCAACAGCTTGTACCTCGGTCTTCCCAAATCCCTTATCCAGCACCTACAAGTGGTACAAAACGCGGCGGCCAGAGCCATCCTGAGACATAAACCCAGATCTAGTATGACCCCTATTGTTAAGTCTCTCACTGGCTCCGCATAAAAGAACGGATCGACTTCAAAGCGATGACCATCTTCTTTAAAGCTTTCCACGGTTTAGGAGCCGGCTACCTAAATAAGTGCGTTAATCGCTACACAACATCTAGACCCCCAAGATCTTCCAATGCCAACCTGGCCATCGTGCCTAAAATATGCCGTGCCCGCACTGGAGGCAGATCCCTCGGCTTTCTAGGCGCAAAATTGTGGAATAGACTCCTGAGTCTCTGAGACTAACCACAGACCTACTCTCTTTCAGGAAGAACTTAAAAACCTGGCTTTTTAATAACTGATGGGTCTTTTACGCACGTTTTCCTCCCCCTGTCATGCGCCAGGACACTCTAGTCTGAGTAGCTGCGCGCTTTATTAAATACACTATTTCATTTCATTAGGTCCCTGACAGTGCAAAGGAACACTCGTCCAAATTCTAAGGGCCTTATTTATGAGGCCTTGCTTCACTTTTATGCCGCTGGTGCGTTACTTTTTGTGACGCACTGGCAGCGTAAAAATGTGCCATGTTGAGCCCTATTTACAAAGTGACGCATCTAGGCAGATGCGTCACTTTGTAAATCCCTGCACCACATTATACCGGCGCCAGGTATAATGTATGCAGAGTGGGTGTTCCCCGCAAAAGCCTCGTAGAAGTGGCGCATTGAAATCTATGAGAACCCAGTGCACCACTTCTAGGACGCCATTGCGTCAATATCGTACACCTGCCTCACAGCAGGCGTAAGACTGATGCAGGCCCTTTCACATGGGGCTTGCCCCATGTGTAAGGACACATTGCTGGAGTTGCGTCTATTTTAAGACACACCCCAGCAATGCATCACTTTGACGCCTACAGATACGTCAGAAATACTGACGTATCTGTAACTCCTTGCGACATGATGCGTCATACAGTAAATATGACGCATCCATCGTGTCGCAAGGAGGGCGCACTAAGAAGTGACGCATCCCTGTTTTCACACAGCAATGCATCACTTCTCATAAATAAGGCCCTAAATGTGTTTACATCTAATATTCAGGGATAGTTATGTGTGTTTTCAATATTGTAACACAGCAGCAGCTCACCAATATTACTGCAAATAATCTCTGTGACGCCCTCCCATTTCTTATATGTTAGGCCTTGTTTTGATCTGAAAGAAACTTTTTATGTATATTGCATGAAACAAACACAACATTTTCTCTGCAAAATGGCTGTACTAGACTCTCACACATCAGGGACATAAAAAATAAATTAAAGGAAAACAGTATTTAAAACAATCTGTTTAAGAAATATTCAAGGTCATTAGGGCAAAACTCTGGAGAACGGAGCTGACTCTGTCAGGGGGCCCCCTGAAAGGCTGGGGCCCTGGGCCAGAGCCCACTTTGCCCATGCATTAAAACGTCTCTGGCATCAACCTTGCACCCCACCCTCTGTTCCGATTGTATCCCCAGGAGTGTAAGCAACTCCAACCTTTGCTCCAAGTGAATCCATAGGAGTGCAAGTTACTCCAACCTTTGCTCCGAGCGTAACACTAGGAACGCAAGTAACTGCAGCCTTCGTTTTGAGTATATCTTTGAGAGTGCAAGTAACTCCAATAGATGTTTCAAGTTTATCTCTGGGCGTGCAAATAACTCCAATCTGTATTTCAAGTTTATTCTTAGGAGTGCCACACTCCAGTTTGTGATTTTGGTATTTCTTCTCTCATGCCGAGCTGCTGATGAAGCGTGTAAGTTTGTGTCACTAAATTTAATGCATGTTAATTGTATGTAAAGACTTGTTAGTGTACCTTATGGTAACTACCTCCTCTTGTTATTTCCTGTGCACTGTGTCATAGCAAAGCAAGAGGTTCTGGTCCAGTGCACATCTACCTCACAAACGTAGAAGGTCTCAGAAGTGACAAATCCTGTTACGTAGTGTCGCACAGCCGCTGAGCAGATCCAGTACAGCAAGTCTTTCTTTTCTCATTTTATCCTAACCCCCATGTCCCCCGTGAATACAGTGTGGACTCTCAGGTTTCAGTTCCGGTATCTTCATTGTCCTCAGGTGGGATAGAGGGTCCATCATTGGCTCCAGGGTGGTCTCCGCGGTTGGGACCAGATGAGTGCATGACACTTGCCTCAGGCTCTGGGGATATGCACCCTTGCTTATGGGCCCTTATCGTCTGTTGGCCTGGTAGTTAATATAAGTGGCCAGGGTGGGCTATTGGATCACAGACAGTCCAAGTGTATTAACTCTGAATATTTAGTTTAGATTTCTGCCCCAGAGGCTTCACCGGGTTGGCTGTCCGCAGCCTTGCATGCAGATTCACTCAGCCACCATAGCTAAGACTGAGTAAGGGCACGGTAAAACTTTCATTCGAATTACGCAGGCCACCTAGAATACCTACAGCTATGCAAGGGGCACAGGGTGGATTGCAGGACTTGGACAACCCGGAGTCTGGTGGCTCAATGGATTCAATTAATCTGGCTCTAAAGGAAATCCTCAGATAAATTGACTCTAAAATTGATTATGTGACCCCCTCATCGGATCAAATGACGGAAAGAATAGATACCAAAATATTTGACTGGATATGGCAGACAGGCACATATCAGACCTCACAGGCAATGTGATGGCAACAGCAGAGAAACTCTCCAAAAAGACAAGGTAGCAGGATGCAATAGCAGTGAAGAACAAAGACCTGGCCCACTCCTGCAGAGTCCACCAATGTAGGACGCATGGACACGTTTGTTGACGGCCTGTTGACGGAGCTGTTTTTTAACTCCTTTTTGGTTGAGCAGACTCATTGTTCCTTGGGTCCTAGGACGCCCCTGGGGTTCGTCCTAGGGCAATAATTGCCAGGCTCCTAAACTTTAGGGCTGGGATGCAGCGCTCCAAATGGCTCACAAGATGGGCTCGCGAAACTGGCTAGCTACCATATCAATTGGCCTCTTTGTCACTCTATCCTGAGGTTGTTCCTAGGGTGCAGGAGGCAAGGAGTATGTTTGTTGAGCTAAATGTCTCTTCAATCTAATGATATGAAATATGCTATGTTGTGCTCAGCCTATCTCCGAATAGACTTGAACTGTAAGAAACACACCTTTACAAATCCACAAATTTTTGCAAACAGCCCTTCCAGGCCAGGAAACAACAACAAAATATGGATATTTGATGTAAGACTGAAAAGTGATTATGTTACATAGAACTGGCAATAGGCTAGCATCCCAGTCCCTCTGATGTATATCACCATGGCACCTCTATTAAAGTTGCTACTTTTTGGGGGGTTTGTTGATGGGGTTGTTTAAAACTAAGATCTGAGGGTCTAATGTGGGTTTGAGCTGGGATTGGGGGGGGCTAACCTTTTACGTAATGATCATTGCTATGCACCAAGATATTTACTTGAGCAGAGATATGAGTCAATATTGTTACCTGACAGAGCAGACACCTCACTCAGTTAAACCTAGACTCCCTCAGATTAAGATATTGAACTTCATGTCCTGGAATATAAGGGGACTGTACAACCCCCTAAAGGCTCATTCCTGCCTACATGGACAGACATGGAGTAGACCTGGCATTGCTACAGGAGATACACTTGGCACCGGGTCAGGTGCATCACTTTGGTAAAAGATGGGGTCAGCATAGTTATTTCTATTCTTTTAGTTCATATTCCCAGAGGATATGTATTCTTAAACATTAAAGTCATTGATCTAAATTTGTTACAATCATACATATACCCCAATGGTTGTTATAGAGTATTACTAGTGATATGTGAGAGCAGAAAGTTGTTCCTGATCAACATGCATAGACAATTGGAGCATTTAGACAATAACATTAAGGCATTGGAATGTATCTTTTAGGGTTGAACGCATTGCTGGAAAACTTTTGTGAAACAGCTGACAGGGATGTGGTGTTTCTGGGTAGGCATGCGCAGGCTGGACATTACTGTTAGGGAGAACGCACAAGGAGAACTTTGTCATGGCTGTTGAAGAGAGGCAGACACTATACTCCCATACAATGGCTTAATGATAAAGATGGGGGGCAGCTGACGACCAATGAGGATATAGTCGCAGAATTAGTGAAACACTATAAGGCGCTCTTAACAACCCGAGTTGACTTAACACCTGAGCAGACTTAGAGTTGTCTGGATGAGGTGACGCTGGTATGGCTAGAGACTTACCATCAGCCGTTCCTGCAGGCACCAATAACAGCAGATGAAATACATGCAGCTATTGACAGTATGGCAGGTTTTAAGGCTTTAGTGTCAGTCGGCCTGACTGTCAAATTTTATAAGGCTTACAAAAACATTCTGAGCCCATACTTGCTCACTGTAAATATGGATGCTTTGGGGAGGCGAGTATTTGTCCCCTCTTTACAGGAGGCGATAATCACAATCCTCACCAAGCCCAGTAAGGATCTCAGCAGGTGTGCCTCTTCCCTCTCACTGTCCCTTTTAATTTTTTTAACAAGGTCCTTGCCAAGGTGATCGCTAATCATCTGCTGCTATTGTTAGAAGGCTTTGCCTCCCCTGTACAGTCAGATTTCGTTCCACACTGCTCTGTGGCTGTTAATTTACATACAGATTTTGCTGTTTTAGACAAGCTAGACCCCTCTCCCCAAAGGGACAGGGCACCGCATGAGACTATGTAGTCAATAAAAGATTCCCTTTGGGTTTCTTAATGATTCTCACACCTGTTTCATACTCTTCTCACAATCTCACTCAATTACTTAAAATACACCCCCAGTATCACTAAAATAGGACCTAAAAAATATATATTTTTGAAAAACTGTTGTACTTTATTCATAAAAAAACATTTCATCTGTTCTACAATTCAATTAATATGTGCAAATGATTATGGGGTCAAGGCTGCCCTCATTTCAAGCAGAACATTATTATCATCAAAACAATAACCATAAAAACACGTTCCTCTACAATAAAGGAAAGGCCGATGTTCCCTTACTTTTATTTTTCCTCAATATATGAGACAGCAATTCAAACAACAATACAAAGGCATTTCGTAGATCAAATACATAAAAACAAACACGTAAATAAAAACATAAAAAGGGAGAATACATTAGACAATCACATATTTCTTTTTGATCACTAATCGATTATTGTCATTGTTCAAAGTGCAGAGAATTATCAAATCATTAATAACTACTATGTCACTCAATGCCTATTCGATTTAGTACTCAAAAATCTGCATCAATGCGTCTAGGTGATTCCCACTGTTTACAACCACCTTCTTCAGGATAGTAGATGTCTTCCACCAGTAAAAAGTTTTTTTATCTATATAAAAAACATAAGACATAAAAACAATATTAAGACCAATACATTCCTATGCATATACCTATACATTTTCTTAACCCCCAATATACTAAGTTCATATTTTTATCCCTCTTCCGAAACATATTTAATGGGTAACCTCATCTTAGTGATCTGGGGTTATCGTATGCTCCTTCTGACCCAATTCCACACATTCGTTCTTACATTCATCCCCTCTTTTTATTCTATTGATTATATATTGTCACTCCCGGTGTATAATTACACTCTAGGGCACAATATTATTCGATTAAGAGTATCAATATCTATCTCCTCTGATTCCATCCAGAGCAGGTCTATAACACTCCTCATTAGGTAAAAATGTTAGATGTGCCATATAGACTCACTTTTCTATATAGTTGAGGCTCAAGCATTTTTCATTCCTTTATGTTCCCATTTGATCCGTTACTGTGGACCAGTAACGTTTCTGTAATATAAGGGGAGAATTTAAAGAAACATTCCCTTGAAGTCTCACCCTCCTCCTCCTCCCAATTAAGATTCCCCATTCTTTTTTTCTCATTATTCCTACCTTCTATGATTTTATCACTTGGTTAGAATACGAGGTTCAAATAGGGTCCAATTTTCTTCCTATTCAGGAAGTATGTCACCCAATCCCGAGCTTTTACTCTTTTTCTTCGCTCTTTACGGGTATAATGGGGCTCCTTTTTTGGACAATATAGTTCCAAGCAGGAGAGAGCATATATTCCTTATGCAACATCAATATATATCACATGATTTCTCTCCGCGATTGCGCAGTAGTAAACATTTATGTTGCTTAGATAAATAATTCCCCCGCATATCTCCAACCGAAAAAAATGGTGCGATTACTTCGCTGAATGATCTCCAACTTTTCAATTTCTACTTAATTGAAATTATAAAATGTTTAAATTTAAAAAAAATTAAAACTTTATCCATCTCTATTTTAAGTAATTGAGTGAGATTGTGAGAAGAGTATGAAACAGGTGTTAGACCAGCTAGACCCTGAATTGGAAGCAGTAAAGGTCTTTCTGGATGCAGAAAAGGCTTTTGATTCACTTGAATGGACTATTTTTAATGGCCCCACTACACAGATTTGGAATTTTGGGAAGTTACCTCTGGTTGCTTGTGTTGCTGTTTGCTAAGACAGTTACCAGGATTCGGCTCAATTTGGGTTGTTATTCTGAAGTAACTATTAACTGGGATAAACCTGAAGTGTTTAGGCAGGGGACTGTTAAGCCTGACATGGATTACCCAATGAAATGGATGGATGAATCTGTGTGCCATCTTGGAATTGTCCTGCACAGGGATACTGATGCAGTTATCCGGTTGAATTACAAACCAACAGTGGACGGATTGTCGGGACAGGTAGATATTTTGGTCAAGCTCTCTCTCTCCTTGGCTGGCCATATACCTTAAATAAAATGGTAGTACTGCCCAGTTTTAGTTACCTGTTTTCAAATATTACCATACCCCTTGTTAGAAATGGGGTCTCTAGTTGGCAGAAGTTTGCACACTGTCCAAGTAGGGCCCACCACCCTAGTCTGGGTAAGTAAGATACACACCCTAAATTAACCTTTGCTCACCCTCTGGTAGCTTGGCGCAGAGCAGTCAGGCTTAACTTAAGAGGCAATGTGTAAAGTATGTGTGCAACATTTACAATACAGTAACTCAAAGAAAGCACCACAAAAAGGCCCCACAGAGGTTAAAAAAAAATAAACAATATTTATCTAAATACAATAAGACCAACACAACAAAACTCCAATCAGTAGAAATCGAGATTTGACTTTTTAAAGTGTATTTACCACCACAGTGCTCATGAAGTCACTACGGATTTTGTTTAAAGTATAGTTGCCACGGAGGCGTGGCTTAGCCGGCTGCAAGATGGCCGCACCTTGAGTGGGCTCTGCCGGCCAAGCCTGTGATGGAGCAGTAAAAATAAAAAAAAATTTAACCCCTAACAAATTATATAATTAATTAATTAAAAATGTTCGTTAAATGTATTAATCAACATTGTATATGTGGGAATGGTAATATGCTAATGTACGTGCTAAATAATCTAATAATGAATGTCCGTGTGTCTAATCATAACGTAAGAATAAAAAGCGTACTAAATAAAATAAATGCATGTTTGTGCTTCATAGAAATAAAATGTGTCGTTGCAAAAACAATAGTGATGGTAAGTAAGGAGCAGCTTAAATGTCGCTTTTTGCTAGGTAACAACTAATTGGGGTACGTAGACGGGAGGGAAACGAAAGGGATATTTTTCTCTATTTTAATTATGTTTTATTTGCCTCAAATTAGTGCTTCTAAAGTAGAACCGAGTGGCGAGATAAAATGGCCGCCAGTGGGAAGATGTGCGCAGGCGCAAGGGGACACGTGGTACGGGATGAGATTGAAGAAATCTGGAGCCGCGTGATGTCTCTGAGAGGCTAGGATGCAAGAAATGGTCAAGGCTGGTGTGACCTAATTGAACTGATAGTGTGCCGTGAGGATCAGGAGAGAGTCCGTGGGAAAGGAGCCCAAGAGAAAGGACAATGACTGCGGAGTTCTTGAATGTGTCAAAAGAAGATACAAATGAACTGATCGAATCGGATGGAAATGTTTAAGCGTATGGGAAAGGAAATGATCCAAGGACCCTTGAATCCAAAAGAACTTGATTAAAGAATGAATAAGCTGACATGTATGGACCAATGAGAGAAAAGCGTGATATTAAGGTTGCAACAGTTAGTTAACAAAGTTAGAATTGGGGTATAAGAGGGCCTACTCTTAGTGGGAGGGGGTCAGTTCCAGGAGAGTTCAGGTCAGTTGCAGAGTTCCAGGAAGTTCCAGAGAGTTGCAGTTCGAGAGTCGTGGTTGCAGTAGAGGAGACGGGTTGCAGGTAGCTGATGCTGACGAGCTGAAGTTGCTGTTGCGGTCTTAACTTTACAGTTGAGTATGAGAATCAGGCTATTTCTAATCCCAAAGTTAGGTTAGAAATCATTAGGCTAAATTAGGAAGCTAGGCAGGTAACTAAGGTTTTTGGCTTCATGACAAAATTTCCTTTCTGCAATAAATTGATTATGCTTAATAAAATTGTGAATTTAAAATGAATAATTGAATAAAGTATTAAATCTTTTCATGTTTTTAAAATTATATAAAATTTAAGATTCTTTAAAAACCAAAATGACTCAGTGGTTATTTTCCTAATTGATTGTGACCTGAGTAATTGGTTGATTGTGATTCAGCTGGTCTTAATCACTATGAACTAATTTCTTAAATGAATGATTCATCGACAAAACAATGAGCAGGAATATCTTAAGAAATAATTAAAAGAAAGTGACAAATTAAGGTAAATAGATATCCTTGCTCTTCCAGCGGTACACAAAATGGTGTTCTCCATTTTGTTCTCATGCTTCTCCTAGGAGTACGGAATTTCATAAAGGTGTAAAAGGAAATCCAGGAGTGTATGTGTGTGTGTTTAGGCGATGTTTATGGGCCCCATCGTCATGTGGATATGAGAAATATAGTTTGCCCCTGGATGACCTATAAGTAGCCTGGGAGGAGGATAGTTTTTATTGTACGCGCTGCATCAGATTTCTTGGTAGCAGAGTTATGGTTTTCTATAGATTAGTTTAGTGATTATTGTTTATTGATTATTGATTATTTGATGACTAACACTATATGTTGAGTCGCGTTATGTTATATGTAAGTTTTCACGCTTCTGGGATGTAGGAAGTGGAACACGTGTGGCAAGAGAAGTCACATGGAATTTGGTACATGGTCTGAATTCATTTTGGTTATAACACAGGTTGTGTTATGTTAGGGTTTTCGGTGTGAAAAGTGTGTAAATGAAATAGCAAATCACGTTTACTTGTGAAACTTTGGCCTTAATTCTCAGGAGCCTAGTCTCCACATGTGTCTTATCCCCAGAGAAACGAGTAAATTGTTTGTTTGAAAGAAGGGTAAGGTAGAGGGAAGTGCTACTTTATCGGCGAAAGTAAATAATTCTGTGGTAGGGTAGAGGTAAGCGCTGCCTACTGGAAAAACAGGATTCTTGTGTAAAAGGATAAAGCTGTCACTTTGTTTAGCGAATCAGACTATGGAATTGTCTATTTGTTGTAACTAACGGAGAAAACAGCGAAAAGAAAAATTGCCGATAAATTTTGTAAAGGAGGGGTAAAGAGTAGAAGTGACGTGGAAAAGTGCCGCGCTAGGATTGGTTAGTGCACTAGTCACGTGAATACAGAGCAGGAGTGACGTAGAAAAGTGCCGCGCTAGGATTGGTTGGTTCGCGGACGGTGGAAATTGTTCTGATTGGTACGTTAGTGTGAATCGCGCTGTAATTGGACGAAGTTCCGTACACAGAAACAGCGTTAGAGTAAAGAGAAAACAAATAGAAAACATGCCATATTACGAGTATGAAAGGGAGAGAACGTCATGGACAACGAAATTAAAGAATTTCTTTAAGAAAGACAAAAAGGTTGTGACTAGAGAGGGACAAGTAATTCCTCCGCCGAAATCAGCAGCTTCACATATGATGCTGAAATATGGATATCATACGTGCATATGGTTGGATAATTGGGTAAAATATACAAAGAATGATGGAGCATTGGCTTTTCCTGAAAATGGTTCTTTTAATGTAGCGATTTTACGGAATTTAAAAGAAAAGATGCTTAAATTGGAACCTAGACCTAGACCGACACAGTTTGAGGCTTTAACAGAATGGGAAGATGAGATGTACGAGAAAGAAAGATTCAGAGGTATGAAAGGTTATGAGTTCGTGCCCGGAAGAATGTGGGGAATGAATCATGAGGACAGAATAAAACGATGGAGATGTGCTAACATGACAGGAGGTTTGTTTCCAGCTTTTACAGTTGAGGAAGGGACTAAGAAAAAACGGACTGAGAAAAAGAAACATTTAGAGAGAGAAAAGTATATGCATGAGAGCGAAACGGATGACGAGTTGCTGGAAGATATATTAAATAAAAATCCACCTCCGTATCAGCAGAATTCTACAGTGGTGACACCAAATGCGCCACCAATAGAAGCTATGCGAAATGAAAGTCCAGAAAAAAGACAAGAAATAAATAGGTCACAAGAACAAATAAGAACTTCCCAAATTGAGGGAATAGAAAATGATAGTGCAAGAGAATTGGCAAGGACAACAAAAGAACTAACTGAGAAAATTAGAGAATTAACAAAGAATATGGAAGCAGTTACCGTACCCGTAACAATAGGTCCAGTAATACCAGTTTTCGAGAATCAGAAAATTGATGAACGATCTTTGGTGATTCCCTTGAGTTCGCAATTCCAAAGAGAAAAGGAAAGAATAGAAACAAGTCCAGGTACGAGCAATTTGACTAGTGCTTACAGACCAAGTCCACCTGAAAATTTGACAGTAAATGAGTGTAGCGGTAGGAAAATGCCTATGGTAACTGAATCTGCAACAGTGACACCTGAAAAGAGTGGAAATTGGACAGAAATAAATAGTACTCCTATAGGTCCGACTCCTGATGAATTAAATGAGTGGATAAAAGCTTTTAAAATAAAAGAAACGGAAGAAAAACCATTAGATGTGATCAGATTGAAGATTGACATGGAAGAATTAATTCTAGGAACGATTGGTACAGAAAAGATAAAGAATTATCAGGATGATGAAATAATGTTTCTGTGCAAAAGTATAACATGGAGGGCAAAGAATTTACATGACAAACTA
The DNA here is from genome assembly GCA_963921515.1 of Calotriton arnoldi. Lineage (NCBI taxonomy): Eukaryota > Metazoa > Chordata > Amphibia > Caudata > Salamandridae > Calotriton > Calotriton arnoldi. Next base: position 88,037 of record CAWUFW010011022.1, read on the forward strand.
GAAGAAGTGGCCGGTGAGATTGGAATAGATTTTGCAAAAGTAAAAACGTTGCAGAAACCATACAGAGTAGATTTTTGTGAAAAAGATATTGAAAATTTGAATACAGCAGGAAGGCTGACACAGATAAAAGAGTTGATTGTTTTGTTGAGAAAATGGGGTGATGTGGACAGATGGAAGGTTAGATGGACAAAGAAGAATGAGAAAAGTGTAGACAAAGGTTCATTGGCTTTTATGATAACAGAAAAGGAACATGTTGTTAAAGAGTACCCTATGAGAGAAACTCCAGGTGGTAGTTATGTGCATGTTCCCTGGACTAGGCAGGACATCCTGTCATTTACAAATGACTTTCCAAAGTTAAGAGAAAAGCCAGTTGAGTGGTACCGACAGGTAGAAAGGTTTGTAAAGGTCTCGAAAGTGTTGTGGATAGATTTGGATGGATTGTTTGACATAGTAGTACCAACGGATCTGTGGTCAGAATGTAAGATTACAGTTGACTGGCCAACTACAGAATATCCAAGAGATCCTAAGACAGGAGCTCCAGGACCAGATGTGATGAAGAAATATGATAAGGTGATTACCTTTTTGAAAAATAAGATTCCTCCAAAAGAGACAGATTGGGTTAAGATTGATAGAACTACACAGGAAAGCAAGGAAAGTGTACATGCATATTATGAGCGATTGTTGTTGGTTTTCAAACAGTATAGTGGTTATGAGGAATTAAGTGAGAAGGATATGAGTCATTTTGTATACCGATTTGTATTTGGCTTGAAACAAGAAATAAGTGATATGATTAAGCAACATATGATAAACTGGCAGAATGCAAGTGTAGATGAGGTGCTGAGGTATGCTAAGTATTGTAGTGATGAAATAGAGAGTAAACAGCGTAAGTTGAAAGAAAAAGCAATGTGGGCACAAGTGAAAGTGGCAGAAAAACAAGAAGCTCAATTGGAGAATAATAATGGAAACGAATCAGGGCAAAATAAGATGCGACCAAATATAGGTAAAGGAAAAGGACAAGTGAGTCTAGAAGAGGCAAAGAAGAAATGGCCATGTCATAATTGCGGAAAATTGGGGCATTGGAGAAATGAGTGTAAGTTCCCACCTAAACCTAATCCGGAACATCAATCATTAACTCCACAGGTGCAGAATGAGGTAGTTGTTCAACAAAGTCAGGTGCCACAACCACCACTTCCCAACACTGTTAACCAGCAAAGATACAGTACAGAAACAGGATTCTACGGAGGAGAGCAGGTAACACAGTTGCCGAGAGCAGCTAACATTTCCCAGTATTGGTTGCATCAGAGTGAGGATGACCCAGATGAAAGTTTCTGACGGTGCGCAAGAGAGGGGAAAGAGTGCGTGCTTGGCGCAACTCTAGAGGTAGATCAGTCTGGTCCCTTTGTGGATGGAGAAGTGAATGGAACAAACGTAACATTCCTTGTCGATACTGGAGCTACCCGTTCTACTGTTAGGTCAGTGGAAATTCCGAACCTTCCTCTCTCAGGTGAATGCATCCAAGTGGTAGGAGTTGCCAATCAGCAGATTAAAACCCCACTTACTGAATTGGTAGAAGTAAAAATTGGTTCTTTTAGGAAAATGCATAAATTTGTAGTGTGCGATTGTAGTCCTGTAAATCTTCTAGGTCGTGACCTCTTGTGTAAAATGAATTGCACAATTTATTGTACACCAGATGGAATTGGTTTTCAGACTTCAGACGAAGATGCTTTGTATAAAGTAACTTTGATGAATCAGGAACCTGAAATGAATGGATTGTTTCCTGCATTTGATGCAGAAAAACTTCCAGAAGAATTAAGAAGTGCAGTGAAAGAAAGTGTGTGGGATTTTACAGGAGAAGACATTGGATTAATGAGAGAAGTTGATCCGGTAAAAGTGACAGTGAAAGAAGGGATAAGTTATCCAAACACGCCACAGTACAAATTAACTCCAGAAATAATTGAAGGAATAACTCCTGTGATAAATAAGATGATTGAACAGGGAATTCTGAAAGAAATCATGAGCAGTCCATGTAATTCACCTATTATGGGACTGAAAAAGCCAAATGGAACATACAGAATAGTACAGGATTTGAGAAAGATCAACAAAATAGTTGTACCATGCTGTCCAATAGTGCCAAACCCTGCAGTGATTCTATATCAAATTCCGCATGAAGCTGAGTGGTACACTGTGATAGATTTGTGTCATGCATTTTTCTCTATTCCTTTGCATCCAGATAGCCAGCCATTATTTGCATTCCGTTTTGGAGAGCGTATTTTGGCATGGTGCCGAATTCCTCAGGGGTATACAGAGAGCCCCTCAATTTTTAATCAGATTCTAAAGAAATCTCTGGAAGATTTAAAAATGCCAGAAAAATCAGTGATGGTGCAGTATATCGATGACCTATTGGTGGCATCGAAAACCAAAGAGGCATGTGTAAGTGACACAATTGCTTTACTGAACCATTTGGAGAAAAGAGGACATAAGGTGTCCCCTTCAAAATTACAGTTTTGTCAGAAAGAAGTCCAGTATTTAGGACATAAAATTGAGAAAGGAGTGCGGAAAATAGCGACAGAAAGAGTAAGAATGATTCAAGGAATGAGAGCACCAATGACTCAAAGAGAGGTAAGAATGTTTTTGGGAATGGTTGGATATTGTCGACAATGGATAAGTGGATTTTCTTTGATTGCAAAACCATTACAAAAATTGACAAAGAAAGATGTAAAAGACCCTTTTGAGTTAAACAAGGAAGAAATGAAATCTTTCAAAGAATTGAAAAAGAAACTGTGTGAGGCCCCTGCATTAGGCATGCCTGATTATGAGAAAGATTTTGAGTTATACTGCAGTGAAAGAGATGGATGTGCATTTTCAGTACTGGTACAAAAACATGGCACCATGAAGAGGCCTATAGCTTACTTTTCAGCTGTTTTAGATCCTATAGCAAAAGCATTGCCTGGATGTTTGAAAGCAGTTGCTGCTACTTGTGTAAGTCTGGAACAAAGTGAAGGTATAGTGATGGGGTATCCACTGAGAGTATATGTTCCCCATTCAGTAGAAATTCTTTTGACAAGAACAAAAACACAGTACATGACACATAGTCGGCTGACTAAGTACGAAAAAGTCATCTTGAGCGCAGAAAATGTGACCATAGATAGATGCATAAATGTAAATCCTTCGACTTCATTGCCAGATGAAGAGAGTATAATTGAACAAGATGAAGTAGATCATGATTGTCTGAATGTGCTGGAATATTGCACAAAACCAAGAGCTGACATAAAAGATGAACCGTTAAAGGAATCCGATTATGTCATGTTTGTAGATGGTTCATGTTTACGCACAAAGGAAGGAGTGTTAAGCGCAGCTTATGCAGTATGCACAGTGGCAACTGTAATGGAAGCGTCTTGTCTGAAAGGAGTTAGGTCTGCCCAAGTTGCGGAACTAATTGCTTTGATTCAAGCATGTAAATTGGGGAAAAATGTACGAATCACGATTGTGACCGATAGCCAATATGGTTTCGGCATCGTACATGATTTTGGTCAGATTTGGTCACAAAGAGGATTTTTGACATCTGCAGGAACACCTATCAGAAATGGAGATTATGTTAAAAAACTGCTTGAGGCGATACAGCTGCCTAAACAAATAGCTGTAGTGAAGTGCAAGGCGCATAAGAAAAACGAAGATTACATAGCGGTTGGCAATAATTATGCTGACGAGATCGCTAGATATTGTGCGGAAAACATGGCGTCCCTGAACAGAAATAGAGAAAGGGAGCATGTCTCTTGTCCTTTGCTTTTCACTAATGCAGTCGAAACATGGGATGAAGTAAGGCAGTTACAAGAAACAGCAAGAGATGAGGAAAAGGATTACTGGATTAAAGCAGGATGTAGAAGACAGGAAGATAATGGAGTGTGGGTATACAGAGATGAAAGACCAGTTATGCCTGATAGCATGATTGCAGACATGGCACGGATGTACCATGGACAAGCTCATATTGGGAGAGATGCAATGATCAGACTTTTTAGACAAACTTGGTATAATCCAAAATTCAGAGCCATTGCTGAAAGTCTTTGTCAAAGATGTCTTATTTGTCAACAATTTAACCCAGGAAGAAAGACAGTAGTGAGTCTAGGAACAATAGGACGAGAAGGAGGTCCATTCACAAGGATACAGATGGATTTTATTGAGATGCCCCTAGTAACAGATTAAGATATGTTCTGGTGGTCGTCTGTTTGTTCTCTCGTTGGGTGGAGGCATACCCCACAAGAAGGAATGATGGAACAACAGTGGCAAAACTTATGCTACGAGAGTTCATTCCGAGGTATGGTTTTCCAGTCACAGTTGAGACAGATAGAGGAACACATTTTCAAAATGAGTTGATCCAATTGATTTGTGAAGCATTGAGTATTAAACAAAAACTACATTGTGCTTACAGACCCGAAGCTTCTGGGGTAGTAGAGCAGATAAATGGAACAATTAAAAACAGATTAGGAAAAATGTGTCAAGCTACAGGACTCAAATGGCCAGATGCACTGCCTCTTGTTCTGATGACCATCAGAAGCATCCCTGAAAAGAAAACGGGACTCAGTCCTCATGAAATGATCATGGGACGAGCAATGAGACAAGCCCACGTACCAGTCAACAAGTTATTAACAATAACTGATGATCTAATACTGGATTATTGCAAAGGACTGGCTGATGTGGTGCGTTCTGTGTTTCATCAGGTTGGACCGGATGCGACCACTCTTGAAAGAAAACCAGCCCACGACTTGAATCCAGGAGACTGGGTCCGTATTAAAGTCCACAGGAGAAGAAACTGTCTAGTTCCGCGTTGGGATGAGCCAAGACAGGTAATCCTAGTAACAACGACTGCTGTCAAGTGTGCAGGAGTAAAGAACTGGGTTCATGCCAGCCACACAATCAGAATTCCAGAACCTACAGATCGACATGTGAGTCGGCGTCTGGAAGTGTGGGATAAAAGTTTAACGGCGGGAACAACCAAGATAAAAGAAAGGGTGCCAGAACTTGAAGATCGACCTGAAAGTCGACATCTGGAGACCCCAACGGAAAACACCTCTAGAGAAGAAGAGGAACAAGAAGAAGAAGAAGAAAGAAATTCAGAAGTTCCAGAACTTGAAGATCGACCTGTAAGTCGACATCTGGAAATATCTGACACAACTTCAGGATCTGATGATTCAGCTGCAAATTGGGAAGAATTCCGAAAGGGAACTTGGGGTTATAAACCAATTAGAGAAGAAACTGAGCAAGAAATTGAGTTAGATGAACAACCAAGTACAAGTTATGGTGGAAATCCTTCAGAAACAATATTAATAGATGAAGTAGGGAAAGAAGTACACAAAAAGTTAGAAAATCGAGAAGAACCCCGAGGAGCAATAGGGATAGATAGAGAAACAGGAGAACAGGGAAATTCAGAAGCAGATAAGGAGGAAAACACCAAATCGGAAGAACCCCGAGGAGGGACAGTGATAAGGGAAAACAAAAAGGAGAAGACAGATCCACCAGTAGGAGATGACGAGATTATAAGTTTCAAAATAAGAAACAATAGTGAGACAGTTGAAACAGAAACAGAAGAAAGTGGAGGAGAGGAAAAAGCAAAGACTGAATCAAGAAAAAGAAATTGGAGGTCGGAAAGAGAAGAAAGAGAGGGTGAGGTAAAAAGGCCAAGAAAAGGAGATAATTGGCCCAACAGCTATGTAAGAAAATTGAGATATAGAATAATAAGAGCAGAAGATGAAGATGCTGAACAAGTAAATGAAGTAACAAGTCAAAAGGGACAAGAAAAACCCAGTGGAAAAAGATTACAAAAGTCCAAAAGGACAAGGAAAATAAATTCAAAATTTAAGTCACCTGAGTGGCTGTATATTGCACTAACAGATTACAAAGGAGAAGAAGAAAACACTCACGGAAACCAGAGACTGAGAAGTCGGATGGGAAAAGGTGAGATGCAACAAAAGGACTGAAGTGAAGACTTAAAGTGCTTCTGCCGGACGTGACAATTTTACTGGATGTGACAAATCACCGGATGTGACAACGAAAGAATTCTGGAGAGAATTAAAGAAAGTACCAAGCAAAGACTTTTTGAAAGCAGAGTGGCGTCTAAGTCATTTTGAGGTGTAGTGACACAATTTTCTGAAAAATTAACAAATAGAAAAAGAAAAATGGAGAATAATGAGAATAGAAGAAATAAATGTGATTTTATAAAGAGATGGTGCAAAATGTGCTGCTTTTGTACAGGGTTATTAATGACCATATGGATAGTATTAGCAATCACAATTCCTATTAGTGTAGCTGTGATAGAAGCAAAGAATGATACTAAACAAGAAAAAGAAACTAATATTAAAGAACAAGTTGTTTTAAGAAGTAGTGCAGAGTTGCATAAGGATAGGTCAGTAACAGATTTTTCAAAGAATGTTTTTACAAAGTTGTTGTATGAGTACGTAAAAACAATGGAAGTGAGAGATTGTTATGTTTGTATGCAATTGCCTGCATCAGTATCTGAAGGTGTGACTTATCATCACTTACCTTTGACTTATGGAATAACATGTAGTGTAATAGCAAGTTTATTTTATAAAACAGGTAGATTAGAATCTTATTATACTGATATAGATAAGATATTTGCAAACATTCCTGTAGTGCCAGAACTTAACAAAGTAAAACCAGCAAAGGTTTTAGGAGAATTCTTTTTAGAACATAGAAAATTAACGTTAGAAGAAATAGTTAGTAACAACCTTACCTGTGAGTTAAGGAAAGAAGAAAAAGTATTTCTAGACATGGTTGAGGAAAGAAGAATGAAATTTCAAAAAGAAGCAATAAAAGAGGAAGGAAAACGCTTATGGACGTTTGAGGAAGGAAATCATGAAGGGAAAAAGATAAATGCAGCAATGACATTAGACTGGCCGCAAACAGGAAAGTTGTGCATTAGGAGAAATAAGACAGTCTATGACAATTACTTTGTAGGTTCAAGTATCTGCCATGACAATTATCAAATTCTGGGAGGTTGGGGATTCAAAGGTGGAAAAGATCCAATATTTCCAGGTATCTATTATATTTGTGGGAATAGAGCTTATTACAGGTTACCGGACCATTGGTATGGAACTTGCTATGTAGGCCTGGTCTTTCCAAAAATCTTTCACATGGACAGAGAAGAAAAGGGAACATACAAGATGATTAATGGATTTAAACGTAGAAAGAGGGAAAGTTTTTCAGAAGTTGTAGGAGATATTTTTGGAGCATTGATACCAGCAGTGGGAATATCTTTGAATGCATTTAAAATTCGGAAGTTATCCACAGTAGTAGATCGTTTGTCTACAGATACTGCGGGAGGGTTCTTAATGGTAAATACCGAAATGGTTGCCATGAGAGCTATGGTGATGCAAAATCGGCTTGCCCTTGATATTCTTTTGGCAAAAGAGGGTGGAGTCTGTGGAATGTTGAAAGTCCAACATTGTTGTACTTACATTCCGGATAACAGTGAAAATATACAGAAGTATATTACAAATATTACAAGTCTGCACAAAGAATTAGTCCCACTGGAGGTTGAAAGTGTTTTGGGAAAACTTGGTAGAGGGTTTTCCTCAGTAGCAAATTGGTTAACTAGGATGAGTAAACTAGTAATAGGGAAAGTTATAATAGTAGCAACTATAGTGATATTGTTAGCCATGACATTGAAAATAGTAATAACATGTATAAAGAGAAAAGTAAGACAGAATAAGATAAGAAGAAATAACAGAATAATGAGAGAAAGAGAGAGAGAAATGGGTGAAATTGAGTTGGAGAAAATGAAAGAAAGCATGTATAAAGAGACTAAAAGGCAAGATGAAGAAGAGACAAAGATATGAATAACAGAAAGTAAAGGATGAAAGACATGCTGCCTGAAAAGAAGTATGACTTGGGTTTTATGTGGTGATTTAAAAATCACCAAAGGGGGATTGATGGAGCAGTAAAAATAAAAAAATTTAACCCCTAACAAATTATATAATTAATTAATTAAAAATGTTCGTTAAATGTATTAATCAACATTGTATATGTGGGAATGGTAATATGCTAATGTACGTGCTAAATAATCTAATAATGAATGTCCGTGTGTCTAATCATAACGTAAGAATAAAAAGCGTACTAAATAAAATAAATGCATGTTTGTGCTTCATAGAAATAAAATGTGTCGTTGCAAAAACAATAGTGATGGTAAGTAAGGAGCAGCTTAAATGTCGCTTTTTGCTAGGTAACAACTAATTGGGGTACGTAGACGGGAGGGAAACGAAAGGGATATTTTTCTCTATTTTAATTATGTTTTATTTGCCTCAAATTAGTGCTTCTAAAGTAGAACCGAGTGGCGAGATAAAATGGCCGCCAGTGGGAAGATGTGCGCAGGCGCAAGGGGACACGTGGTACGGGATGAGATTGAAGAAATCTGGAGCCGCGTGATGTCTCTGAGAGGCTAGGATGCAAGAAATGGTCAAGGCTGGTGTGACCTAATTGAACTGATAGTGTGCCGTGAGGATCAGGAGAGAGTCCGTGGGAAAGGAGCCCAAGAGAAAGGACAATGACTGCGGAGTTCTTGAATGTGTCAAAAGAAGATACAAATGAACTGATCGAATCGGATGGAAATGTTTAAGCGTATGGGAAAGGAAATGATCCAAGGACCCTTGAATCCAAAAGAACTTGATTAAAGAATGAATAAGCTGACATGTATGGACCAATGAGAGAAAAGCGTGATATTAAGGTTGCAACAGTTAGTTAACAAAGTTAGAATTGGGGTATAAGAGGGCCTACTCTTAGTGGGAGGGGGTCAGTTCCAGGAGAGTTCCAGGTCAGTTGCAGAGTTCCAGGGAAGTTCCAGAGAGTTGCAGTTCGAGAGTCGTGGTTGCAGTAGAGGAGACGGGTTGCAGGTAGCTGATGCTGACGAGCTGAAGTTGCTGTTGCGGTCTTAACTTTACAGTTGAGTATGAGAATCAGGCTATTTCTAATCCCAAAGTTAGGTTAGAAATCATTAGGCTAAATTAGGAAGCTAGGCAGGTAACTAAGGTTTTTGGCTTCATGACAAAATTTCCTTTCTGCAATAAATTGATTATGCTTAATAAAATTGTGAATTTAAAATGAATAATTGAATAAAGTATTAAATCTTTTCATGTTTTTAAAATTATATAAAATTTAAGATTCTTTAAAAACCAAAATGACTCAGTGGTTATTTTCCTAATTGATTGTGACCTGAGTAATTGGTTGATTGTGATTCAGCTGGTCTTAATCACTATGAACTAATTTCTTAAATGAATGATTCATCGACAAAACAATGAGCAGGAATATCTTAAGAAATAATTAAAAGAAAGTGACAAATTAAGGTAAATAGATATCCTTGCTCTTCCAGCGGTACACAAAATGGTGTTCTCCATTTTGTTCTCATGCTTCTCCTAGGAGTACGGAATTTCATAAAGGTGTAAAAGGAAATCCAGGAGTGTATGTGTGTGTGTTTAGGCGATGTTTATGGGCCCCATCGTCATGTGGATATGAGAAATATAGTTTGCCCCTGGATGACCTATAAGTAGCCTGGGAGGAGGATAGTTTTTATTGTACGCGCTGCATCACCTGTAATCCGCAATTATCCTGCAATTATCCTGCAGACTCTACCCTCACCATCGCCTGGAACCCCACCATCGCTGCCTACCTGATCCTGGGGCACAGTTTGGCACAGTTTGGTCCGTCTTCCGCGGCCCTATGACTCAGTGCTGCTCGTCTTCGGCGCTGCGGGTTTCCTGAGCCCGGACTCTGCATCGCCGACACCCGGCCTGGTTCGGACCTGGCTGCCGGTCCGTGATCCCTCCGAGGCTGCTCTCCTACCCTGAAGGGTCGGGAGCGCGCGTGTCACACCGCCCGGCCCGGCCTGCTCACGGGCGGGCGCCTTTAGTCAGCACCCCGGCGCTCGCCGTAGAGGCCATACGCCACCAGGCCTGGTGAAGCGGGCGGCGCGCTCCCCGCGTTTCCCCGCTGTGGGCTGATCCCCCTCCCGCTCCGGCCATCTGGCTTCCGGCGAAGGCACCCTGCACCTGCCCAGCCTGCTATCTGCCCGCCTTCTCCTTCCTCGCCTGGGTGCCTGTCAGCAGCGGACCGTGGCCCCCTCGAGGGCCCTACAGACTATTGGCCATACAGAACTGGGCCCATTCGCTTGCCTCTGCCTGCATCCGGCCTGCGAGCTTCGCCTACCCAGCCTGCACCCTCCTGCCCCTACTGCTGGGTCCCCACCAGTATCCCTCCATACGCTGTGGGCTGATCCCTCTCCTGCTCCGGCCATCAGGCTTCCAGCGCAGGCACCCTGCACCCACCAAGCCTGCTATCTGCCCGCCTTCTTCTTCCTCGTCTGGGTGCCTGTCAGCAGCGGACCGCGGCCCCCTCGAGCGCCCTACAGACTGTCAGCCATACGGAACTGGGCACCTTTGCCTGCCTCTGCCTGCATCCGGCCTGCGAGCTTCGCCTACCCAGCCTGCACCCTCCTGCTCCTACTGCTGGGTCCCCACCAGTCTCCCCCCATACGCGGTGGCCTGTGTTCATCATTGGAGGTGGGGTTGCGGACTGCGGGGGTTGCCGCGGCGGGGTTGGTGGCGCGCGCGGCTACAGCGGGGCCTAGCGCCTTAACTCTCGCCATATCCCCACTGCCTCTCTCTCTGCCTGTTGGGCCTGGCCTCGTGGTGGCTTGCGGTGCACCCTCCCTGAGTCCCCGCTGCCGCCGTCGCCCCCGGTCCCACTCCCTTGGCACGGTTGCCCCGTGGGGGGGTGAAAACCTCTACTGTGGATATACTCTCCGGTCTCGCTTGGCCCGTGTGGTGGCACACCTTCCCGGCCCATAAGCTACACTGTCCCGGGGACCTGGCTGGTTGCCCCCTCGCTGCGGACATACTATTGTCTCTACACATTCTCTGCCCTCCAACATCATCATCTTTCTATTTGAGCCACTACTCGACTGGCATCGCTCTCCAGGCCTCCTGCTAAGCTCCCTCTGTGCGCTCCTCATCTTGGGTGGCCGCCATGGGAAAGGCTGACCCCAAACAACCCAGGCTCACTTTCGACCAGCGCAGGCAGACGCGCCAGGAGGGCGCAGTCACCGACGGGGGCGACCAGACTGCCCCGGCTGAGATGGCCGCCTCTCGTGAAGATGACCTCAAGGCCATCATGTTAGAGGTCAAATCCGCGGTCTCTGGCATCGCTACTCAGTTGGAACAGCTGCCCTCCCGCCTGGATGCAGTCAAATCCCGAGTGGACTCCCACGACAACCGCCTGCTGCATGTCGAGTCGAGGGTCTCCGACGCCGAAGATGCTGCCACTCAGGACCACCAAAAACTCCTCCAAATGGACAAGATCCTAGACCTAATTCGCTCCAAGAATGAGGATTTGGAGGCGCGTTCCCGTAGGAGCAACCTCCGCATCACGGGGGTGCGTGAGTCCACCAACATTCCGCGGATGGAGGACTACGTGGAACAACTGGTGCGCGAGCTGTTTGGTGACGTGCTCTCCCCGGTCTTCATTGTGGAAAGAGCGCACCGCTCCCTTCGCCCCCGTCCTGCCCCTGGTCTGCCAGCGCGTCCTATTATCGCCAAAATCCTCAACATCCGCGACCGAGACGCAATTCTCCGGGCCGCCAGGGACAAAGGTGATATCCGCCATCAGGGCAACTCACTGTCATTTTACCCCGACTATACCCTGGCTGTACAGGCTGCCCGACGTGAGTTCCTGCCCGCAAAGCGCATTCTACAAAAACATGAGATCACATATTCTCTCGCTTACCCGGCCAAACTGCGTGTCAAGCAGGGGTCCCAGACTCTGATCTTCCCTGACCCGAAGGGCGCTCTCGCCTTCGCCAAGAACCTGGATCGTTCCCATCGCTCCGCCCCTGCATCCTCTCAGGACCCAGTTGCAGCCAACCTCAGCGATAATGACTGACTTGATCTTCTCATGTGCCCTTGGCTATCCATCTCTCCCGCCTTAACTGTATGTTCGCATGTTGGACACGTCAGTTTAGCGCCCCTGGTCCTTCTTGAATGTTTGCCTCCTTATGCTGCGCCTGGAGGCCGGTCACAGTGGTTCCTCTTTCAATGTTGAGATGTATTTTGCAGTCTGACTTCACTTCTGGCTTGGCCACCCTTCCTCCCCCGGCAGGGGTGTACGCTGAGCGACGCCATGCCTCCACAGGATAATTCCCACTCTTGCAATTGTTTCCCCCTTTCCAAGTTGCGGGTTCCTGGGGTGGCTGTGGGTGGTTTCTCAACCGGTTTGGGGGTTGGTGTGGGTGTGGGGAGGGTGGGATGTGGGTATTCGCGTCCTCCCTCTGAGGCGCTATTGTTTTTGACTGTCCGCATTATGTTGTCCTTCTGCATAATATATGTGCTTGCCTCTCAATTCGAGTGGGGGTCTGTTTGGGTGGGGGTGGGGTGTTCTTGGCGTTGTTTTGCCTCCTTCTGAGGCGATGTTATTTATATGTCCGGATATTTTATTGACATCTTGCTTGCATCGCAGCACCACCACACATGTTTCCTGTACCGTCCTGGTGCGTTGCACGTCACACATTCCTCAGGCCACTCTCTTAGGTACGTCTCCACCTGCCGACCTCCAGCCTGTGGCTACTGCTCCTCCTTTTAGGCTCAGCCCCCCGTCCAGCCCGGCGCTTGCTGGCTCCTTTGTATACCCTACTTTGCTATATCACTCCTCCTTTTCTCAGTCAGATCGCAGCACCATGCGCCCACACTCTAAGCCCCTGACCGCTCTCACCGCACTGCGCTCTTCCCTTCCCTACATTAACACAGCATGACAGACACTATATTTTGGACCTGGAATATCCGTGGTCTCAATGACCACCGCAAAGCCAGGCTCATCCACGCCCACCTCCGTCGACATAAAGTGGATATCTGTCTACTACAAGAAACCCACCTGCTACCTGCAACTGCCATTAGATTACATTCCCGACACTGGGGAGAATCGCACTCCTCATTCTACTCCAACTATTCTCGGGGGTGTCCATTTTGATACGCACGGGTCTCCCTTGGCAAACCACCCAGACACTCATAGATCCTGAGGGGCGCTATGTTATTATTCATGGCTCCCTGCAGGCCCAACCTTTAACGATTGCTGCAGTGTACGGCCCCAACGTGGATGACCCGTTTTTTTTTGCGCACATCTGGCACCTCATCTCGTCCCTAGGCCCCGCCGCACTCCTCTGGGGGGGGGATTTTAATGTTACACTCTCTGCTGACTTGGACCGTTCCGGCCCTTATGCCTCCCACCCACGCTCCATGTCTATTCTTAACACCATCCTTTCTGAAAACTCCCTTACTGACGCTTGGCGCCACTTGCGTCCAGAGGCCCGCGAGGGCACTTGCATCACTGGAACTCGCGGCTGCTGGTCCCGTCTAGATCTCTGGCTCACCACGCCTGATGTCCTCTCCTGGCTTGTCTCCGTAGGCCACTTAGCGCGCACCTTCTCGGATCATGCGCCGGTTCAACTTAACCTTTAAATTCCTCATTCCCCCAGCGGGCCTTCACCTGGCGGCTCCCCCCTAATGCTCTTCGAGACTCTGTCTTCTGTGACGAGGTCCAGACCGCAATTACCAACTATTTTGAGCTGAACGAGGGCTCTGTGGGCTCCCCCTCCACACTCTGGGAGGGATTCAAGGCTGTTATTCACGGCGAAGGCATCTCTAAGCAATCCGGGGTCTTGCGCTCCATACGCAGCACTCTTGACAGGCTAGAATCGGAAATCAAATCTTTGGACTCCGCCCAGGCTCTCTGTCCCGGCTCTGACACTTTAGCTCGCCTACGCGAGAAACACTCGGAATTTACTGAGGAGGCCAACAGAGAGCTCTCCTTCCTCGGCAGAGAGGCCCGGGCACGCCGCTTTGGCGAGGGCGACCGGCCCGGTAAAACCCTTGCCAACCTTCTCCGCCCTTCTCACGCCGCATCCTTCATCACAGCACTTCAGGACGGTGGCTCTACTCGAACTACCTCTCCTGCGGAAATACAGGCGCGATTTACGGAGTACTACACGCAACTATACACTGCGGGCTCCTCCCCATCACGCGAGGCCTTTCACCAATATTTCGACACCCTCGAGCTCTTATGGCTTGAAAATTATCATCGTGACTTTCTTGACGAGCCCTTCTCTAAAGAGGAAATACTCGCAGCCATCAATGGTATGCCTGGCGACAAGGCCCCTGGTTTGGACGGTTTCCCCGTTTCATTCTACAAGACCTTCGCCCCTCTTCTGGTACCACACCTGGCGGCTATGTATAATGATTCCTTCGAGCGCGGTCTCCTCCCACCATCGCTCCGTGAGGCTATGCTTACACTTCTTCTCAAGCCGGACAAACCCCCTGAATGCCGGGACTCCTACCGCCCCCTGTCCCTTATCAACACGGACAACAAAATCTTTGCTAAACTAATCGCCTCGCGCCTTCTTCCTCTCATGCCTCTCATTGCCCGCCCTGATCAGTCCGGCTTCATTCCCGGACGCGCCACTTCCCATAATCTTCGGACCATATTCTCCGTCTTTCATCAGATAAACCTGGCTCTCCCCGCAGTTGCAGCTCTCCTCGATGCCACCAAGGCCTTCGATACCCTGGAGTGGCCCTTCCTATTCTCTCTTCTCCCACGCCTTGGCCTCAGCCCTATTTTCATACGCAAGATACTGCTCCTCTATACTCTCCCCACCGCCCGTCTTCGGATTAATGGACAGATGTCTGACCCCATTCCTATTGGGCGTGGCACCCGCCAGGGGTGCCCGCTCTCGCCCATGCTCTTTGCCATCGCAATGGAGCCCCTGGCCGCCAGGCTTCGTCAACACCACACTCAGAGGGGCATCGGCTTTGCCGCCCGCGCCCTCTTGGTCTCCATGTACGCCGACGACATCACATTATATGTTCGTCACCCCCAAGAAAATCTCAGCCCCTTGGTGCGTGAGATCATACGGTTTGGCGGCTACTCCGGTATCCAAGTGAACTGGAGTAAGTCAGTTCTTTTCCCTCTCACGGACGCCACTACGCCCTTTGCCCCGGACTACCCGTTCGCCTGGGCGTCCGGCCCTACTCGCTATTTGGGTATCTGGCTCAGCAGGGATGTGGATGAACTCTGGAGGGCTAATTTTGGTCGTGCGGTGGACTGGCTTGAGTCCAAGATACCCCACTGGAATCAGCTTCCTCTATTGCTGGCTGGCCGTATTGCCATTACCAAGATGGTGGTACTTCCAAAATTCCTGTATCTCTTCCTGAACATCCCTGTCCTTCTCACTGCCCACTTTTTTCGTAGGATCCGCTCGCTGATCATCTCTCTTGTTTGGGCGGGCAGACAACCCAGGATAGCGTATGACATTCTCACCCTCCCGATGTCGTGTGGTGGCCTGGGTGCTCCTAACTTTAAGCTCTACGCATTGAGTGCTCAGGCCAGTTTTTTGCATTTCTGGATCCATCCCACTCCTTTCCAGCCGCACGTGGCGGTTGAAGCTGATCTTGCGGCCCCGTGGCCGCTCGCTACCGCCCTGTTTGCCCCTGCCAAACACCCACGTACTGTAGTAGACACGGTTGAGACTCTGCGTTGGGCCTGGGATGGTCTACGCCGTTTGTCTGGTGCTCCGTTGTTATCGGCAAATAAGATGTCGATTGTTCGGCACCCGGCCTTCCCTCCTCTTCAGCCCTCTGGGATGGCCAGGCACGCCTCCCGCCTAGGTCTAACAACTTTAGCGGACCTCTACCCGGGGGACACGTTCTATAATCCCGCTGCCGATTCTGGTCCCATGGACACTCTTCTTTTTTATCAGTTGCGGGCCATCTGTAGGGAGCTGCATCCCACGTTCCCCCAGCCCCCTCCTTCGATGACCACTCTCGATTTCTTATATTCGTCTCCAACTCCTCGGAGGTTGGTTACTAAACTCTATGCCCTCACGCTGGCGGCCACCTCTATCTCCACCGACCGTGCTCGTTTGGCATGGAGCGAGGACCTAGGTGTGGATATTTCCCAGGCCGATTGGCTTTACTGTTGCAACCAAACGAAGCTATTATCTCCGAACTACTGCCTGCGCCTCATACATTTTAAATATTTGCACAGGCTCTATCGTACCCCTGTATAGCTTCACCAATTGGGAATCATTCCCAGTGACAGATGCCTGCGCTGCTCTGCTCCTGCCTCAGATTTCTCCCATCTTGCTTGGTTGTGTCCAAAGGTCTCCGACTACTGGCGGGAGGTCTGTTCTGCAGTATCCGACATCACCTCTTCTCCTGTTCAGCCCGATCCCTCGCTATGCCTCCTAGGCTTTGTTAAATATTGCCCAGTCCCCTCCCGCCGCTTGATTGCCATGCTGCTTGTCCTCGCGCGACGTAGGGTGTCCATGTGCTGGGGCCGTAGTCCTGCGCCTAAGTTCGCCCAATGGCTCGCGGATGCATCACGTTGCCAATCCCTACTTTCTGAATTCTGGGATCTCATGCCTGCTAGATCTCGCCCGCTTGATATTTGGGGCCCCCTAGTTACATACCTCCATACTCGTGCACCCCAGAGCCAGTCTGCCTCTCCCGCGCTCGTTGCCGGCATTCTGCCCGCGGTGGCCGCCGGTGTTGGTCAGTAGCCCCCCCTTTCCCTGTCCTCACTCCCCTCCGGGCAGGCCTGCTCCTTTTTCCCGAAGCCTATATGCTCCTTCACTGCTGTGGTTTGCTGCCCAAATGTTCCCTCGTGGTGTCTGTCAAATTGTAGCCTCATGCTAATTGGTCTTGTTGGCTTTCTGCTTTGACGTCAAATGTACTAATATATGCGGTGCTTTGATTCAGTGCAAGTATGTATTATATCTCTGCAATTTTGTCAATAAAGGTTTTAAAAAAAAAAAAAAAGTATAGTTGCCACCACAGTGCTCAAAAAGTCACTAATGATTTTGTTCAAAATATAGTTGCCACCACAATGCTCAAAAAGTCACTAATGATCCAATGGGTAAGGCTGGTCATTTAGACTGATGTGATTTTGCAGTCATGGCCGCGTGTGAGGAAGTGCAGGCCGGTGACAGTCACCCCGTAGGTCCCACAGCACCCAGCACCTTCTGGTGGAGATGCCGGTGTTGTCAATCATGTACTGGGACTCCGAGGCATGGCAGCCTGCTCCGGTTGTACAGGTGGAGCCCATGTCATTGGGTCCATTGGAAGAGGGGGCCGCAGCCGGAGCACTGCTCCTCTCACAGGCAGCTGAGAATCCTCGCGGTCAGGACCGTGTCATTGACTCCACCTGGCATAGCCCAGGTAACCCCTTGCTGGAGGGGGCCCTCGGCAGAGCGACAGTCTCCAAAAAAGGAATGCTGTGCCTCCGATCTGCACTGAAGCTGTAAGCGCTGTTCATAGCATCTCATGAAGGAATGCAGAGACTCAATCAGCATGCAGTCACAAAGTGCTGGGCTTAGACGGCTCGGGAGGGAAAGTGGTGACCTTGCCCAGTGTGCAGATATGAGGCGCTGCTCTTAGGTGACCTCAGCTGCTAGGTGGACATGAAGTGCAGAGGCCAGCGGCTGTGTATGAGCAAAACAAAGTCTTTTATGTCCCTGAGACTTCCTGAATAGGGAGCAAGCCCTTGGGGTCATTCTGGGGTCCAGGGAGATAAGTTCAGCTCCTGTCCTCAGCAGGGCAGAGATCAGCAAGCAGCAGGGCAGCTCACCAAAGCAGAGAAGCAGTTCCTCAGAACATTCGATCACAGCAAAATGGCAATCCTTTCAACACAGAAGTCTGTACTCCAGCAGAGTTCTGTCTGAGTCCAGTAGTGTACTGATTTGATAGGGCCGAAACGTGGTACTTATACCCAAAAGTTCCTTTAATGTAGGGGGTGCCTCAAAGGAGTTCTCTGAAGTGCACAAGGATCCCTTTCAATCCAGTGCTGTCTGCCAGGCTAACTGTGGGGGTGATCAGTCCATTATGTGAGGACAGAACAGAGCCTATTCAGATGTAAGTGTGAGCCACCTCTCCCCCTTAGTGTCAGGGAGGCTATCAATGCAGATGAGTCCTCTGCCACACCCAGCCCATCCTGTGCATGTGACTGTCTAGAGGGAATGCACAAAGTGTAGCTATCACCCAGCCCAGACGTGTATTGGAGAGACATACTGCAGGCACACAGAGCAAAGTTGAGAGCACAGGAATGTCCACTTTCTAAAAGTGGGATTTCTAAAATGGTAATGTTAAATCCAGCTTTACCATAAAAGAGGATTTATCACCACCATTCCAGAGATATTAAACATGAAGTAGCTACTCCTTTCCAAACAGTAATCACAGCTTTAAATGTGTTTTAAGGAATCCCCAGTGCTAGCCTGTAGAAGGAGTAGCTATCTCACAAAATATGTATGGGGCATGTGACAAAAACCTAAACAGGTAGGGATGCTAGTGGGCCAGGAAGCACTGCTGTTTAAAGACGAGAACCCTCACTCACCCTAGGGTGACATGCTTCATCATTGGGTCCCCTCTTCACATGGAACCGCAACTCCCCCGTAGGAGAGGAGCGAAGGGATTTTTTAGTATGTCATCCCTATTATCAAGTTTGTGGGGTAGGGAGGGGCAGAGTGCAAACAAAATATGTGAATTAAAACTATCTCTTGGTGGGTAAAGACAACTTTTATTCTGGTACCGCCAGTGGATAGGATTAAAAACAAGCAAAGGAGTAGGCCTCACAGCAGTGAAAAAAGAATTTAGCTGTTAGCCACTGCCAGGACGTGTAAAACTTAAAAGTACATGTCCTGCCTTTTAGTTACACAGCACCCTGCCCTTAGGGGTGACTTATGTGTAATAAAAGGGGAGTTTAAGGCTTGGCAAGTGGTTTTAAATGCCAAGTCGAAGTAGTAGTAAACTGCACACCCAGGCCCTGCAATGGCAGACCTGAGACAGGTTTGAAGGCTACTTGTGTGGATGGAGCAACCAGTGCTGCAGGCCCACTAGTAGCATTGAGTTTACTGGCCCGGGTACATGGTATACCACTTTACAAGGGACTCACAGGTAACCTAAATATGCCAATCAGGTATACCCCAATGGCAACATATTTAGGGGAGAAGCACATGCACTTTAGCACTGGTTAGTAGTGGTAAAGTGCTCAGAGTCCTAAGGCCAACAAAAAGATACAGCAAAAAGTGGAGGGAAGCAGGCAAAACGTTGGGGGGAAAACTACCCTTAGGATGACAGGTCCAACACCCTTTAATTTAAAAAAAAAACTGTTCAGGTTCTCAAATATCTGTTACTTAAATTTGTATGAGCTGGGAAAATCTCCATATTAAGATGGGATATCATGGCATTGCCCTATGAGAAGGGAGGATTTGAAGTCCAAGACTTTTAAATATATTACCTGGTGGCGCAGTGCCATTATGCCATGTACAAGCATAATCCAGATGCCCAGCTCCCATATCTTATCCCCGAACGGGATCAGACTGGTGGTAACCCATTTACCTCTTTACTTCCCCTCTGATTTCCAAGCCCTAGATCAGAGATAATTACAATAGCAGCTACTAGCTGGGCCTGGAGAGCATTGTGCATCAGGGCTGGCAGATATTTTTAATGCTCTCCAGCACTGTGTCTGGCAGAGAACATTTCCCTACTCCTCACGAAGAACGGGTGCTTGTCACAGACTCTAGCCAGAAGCGGACTTGTGGAATTTGGCCGTCTTTACGTGCAGGGTAGATTTATCAGACTAGATCAATTCAGATCTGGACGTGATATTTCCCTGCTGGACTCATTTCTTTGAAGCTGCATCATAGGGTGCAGGAGAAACTCGCAGGCTTCCCAGTGGAACCAACGAAGTTCACTCCTCTTATGTATCGTATCAGATCTCCAGATTCAACTAGATGGATGCCCAAAATATACTCTTTGACCTCAGAACTGCAAACGGGGAACCTGGCTTCTCATAGATGGGTCTGTGATGGTGATTTGGTGTTTGAATTGACAGGCAAGACCTTGAA
The DNA here is from genome assembly GCA_963921515.1 of Calotriton arnoldi. Taxonomy (NCBI): domain Eukaryota; kingdom Metazoa; phylum Chordata; class Amphibia; order Caudata; family Salamandridae; genus Calotriton; species Calotriton arnoldi. The sequence goes on from CAWUFW010011022.1 coordinate 107,982, forward strand.
ATAGTGTTATACTCAAGATAGCGAGAGAGTCCACGAATCATCGACATAAACTACTATACTTTAACTTTATTCACTGTGCCTGTTTCACACTCGAACAGCAGTGTAGCATTTACTCAAACAGGTGACATCATTACCTACGTTGTCATTGCCACCATGCTAGGTTTTGTCATATAGCTGGCCTTGTCCCTCGATAGCTGAATTTTAGAAAGACATTTTCCACACGCTTTCATATGACAGGTCAGGGCTTGGAACAGTTGCCACAGATTGCCCTACTTACAAGAGGACGGGTAGGCTTGAGGGTATAACTTTTCCAGTGACAGTGCATTATGGTCGGGAGGGTCTCTGTGTTTTGGTAACTTATAATGTGAGTACTCGGTCTGTTGCAATACTACTATCTGTAACACCTCTTTATTGATGCAAATATTATTTCTTAATAATTATAATGCAGATGTATTGAGAAGTGAAAATATGATGGAACCTGTCACAGGTTTTTGAATGTTCAATATAAAATGATATCATAAAACGCCATTGGGGAAGGTACAGAGCTCAGGATCATCCCCTCCCTAACTGGAAACCATACAATGCTCAATGATGGTAGACGTGTAGCACAGTTTGTCCTTTCTGGATGGTCTCCCCAGATATTTCACCTTTTATTGGAGGCCTATTTTGTTTGGATTAGGGCACTGCTATTCAGGGCTACAGTGCATGTGCTCTGGGTCTAAGTGGTATGGCTAAATTGATTTCACCCAATTGGTCTATTTCAATTTCCTGCAAGGCCATAATAGATGGTGCAGAAAATGCACTAAGGGCATAGGAGTTAATTGTCATATGAGGGCTGAAGTGAGTATTTAACTCACCCTCATGTATGGCAAATTATATGGCTACCCTGAGCCCCCTAAGCTCTTGCTGGACTGCAGCTTGAAGGCACTTCAGTAACACATGCCAAGGAATAGTGCCTTTGCCATGTAGCAAAACCCATTTTTATATTTTAATAAGTTACCTCTAAAGTGTGCCTGGTAAGGCCACAAGACAGGGTAAGAAATTTGCACACAAAAAAAGTGGCACAGGATATTTAAAGAGTGTGCCCTCACAGTGACTAAAGGCCTGAAAGCTATTTCCATTGTGGAGGTCCAGCTGCATTTTTCAAAGGTTAGGACTAGGTTTGATTAAAATATTTATGCCCATATTTTTTCACATAGCGCAACACAGCAAGCCACCTTGGTGCGCCTCGTGAAAGGGAAAGGGCAGGAATGCGCTGTATTTAACATTATACCAAGCATTGCTGTCCTTTCCTTGCAGTGGCACACTTTTAGCTGCCTAGCGCCAACGGAGGCACCCTTGTGTCATGGTTCAAGGGTGCCTGCGTTGTAGGCAGGATTTTGTTTTGTGCAGGCATTTTCCTCTTTTTGATGCTGCACATGTAGAAAGAGGAAAAAACAAGGAGAAATAAAGATATTTCGCCTCGTGGGTGGCCGTGCATGGCTTGATAAATCTCACTTAGGTTTTGTGTCACCCTTGAGCACTCTCTAGTGGCACAAGGGCGAAAAAAAACCTTGATACATCTGACCCTAAATGCTCCCTTGGAGATTGCCAGTCATTCAAAGTTATTTCCTACTTAAGCTTAACCAACTCCTGAGATACAGCATTGCATGGGCATCGCCATATTTTTGTTAGATGCCCATCCCACCAAACATTTAAACTCCTGGCAAGCTAAATCAAACCAACACTTCCCCTCAATATGATTAGTTGCCTGTGATCCACACTTCCTTACATTTAGGGCAATGCAGCCCTAAACATTGGAAACAATTTCATTGAACCACAAAATTCTGTTCTCTGAACACACGGAGCAAACCTCAGGGTTTTCTGTAATTGAAACACAGCTAAAAGATGTAGATGAATAGGATCTAGATGTGTTATGAGCCTCCATGGATAGGATACTTCCAAAGGCAATATCTTCTCTACAGCCGCTGGCTCACAAAGACTAAGAACTGCTGAGGTGGCCCAATGGTCACTACCCTCATACTTTGCCACTTTAAAATCTGAAAGGAGACCAAAGTGCCAGACGGGCGTAAACATATATTCAATCGGACCTGCCAACAGTCCCAGCCGGAACGTTGCAGCTACAGGCAAATCATTATTAAAAGAGCCATTTAAACAGATCAAACCATTATTCACTAGCCGTTGACTCAGGGCTTTGGCCTCCTGTTTAATGGTACCAGGAGGAAACAATGCTGGGGGGATATTATAAAAATCCAGGCCATCTTCCATCAGTAAAACCACCTGGGCGGGAAAAAGACGAGTATTGAAATCCCCGGCCATACTTGTAATTAGTTCTGGGAATTTCACTACTAAGTTCTGGAAGGATTGCTCAAATGATTCCCGCCAGTCCTTTGTTCTCCGGTACTCTTCTTTAGGAATAAAAACATTTATGAGAAGAAAGCACCTACAGATATTATTTCTCAGACTGAGTTCAACCACAGAGAGCTGTAAACCACTAGACATATTTATGGCCTGCAATAGCTTCTGAATCATATTAGTGGATATTAAATTTAAAACTCCTGAGAGGCTCTCCCCTTCCCTCGACTCAGCCCTTTACTGTTTAATACCATAAAGCCTTCTATGGTCTTTTCTCCTCTCAACCAAGACTCCGGAAGGAACACCAAATGGTAAGGTTTCAATCTTCCTTCCAATTCACCACTACTCATGAGAATCTCAAACCCATGGATATTCCAACTCAGGATTCTCAGGTATGGAGAGGATTCCTCGCTCTATGGAAAATTGGGCCAGGCATCCTGTCCCCCGGCATCCAAGAATTACAACATGGGGGTAAATATGTTACCCTGCCGCCAAACAGTGGCCTCACAATGCTCAGATAGTTATCTTTACTAAAACCAACCTCAAATTCGTGGGCAACTGACTATCTTGCCATGTTCTCCCAAGCCTTGAAAGTGGCCTATCATAAGAATGAGGTGGAAACCGCTCCCATTGGGTAGCAGATAACCCAGCATGAACACTTAAAAAGAGGATGGGATGGGCTCAGACTGGTGTTCAAGCGGGGCAGGAATTCTTTTAGGGGGGCAGGTGGCTTGTAAACCTGCCTTGGCCAAATCATCTACTGCCTTAAGCACCAACTGAGCAATGCAGAGGGAAATAAAAGAAACTCTAACCACTTCCCTTCCTTGTTCCACACACTGGAACTCCATGGAGATGAAATCATCTGTGGATATCCTAGAGAGTAAGGGTATTTGGTGGAATATATTGTATTGTATTGTAATTGCATTTATATAGCGCTTACTCCCCCTGACGAGGCGTCAAAGCGCTTTTTCGGCGAGTAGCAAGCTACTCCGGAACCCATAAAGGATTAGTGGTGAATTAGTATAGTGAAAATATGAAAGTAATTTGAGTGGTGGATATGTTAGTCAGTTATTTGGATTGAGAAGGATAGTGGAGGGATAGAAGAGGGAAAAAGGTTTGCATTTATATATCACTTGCTACCCCTGATGGGGGGGTTGAAGTGCTTTTTTTCGGAGAGTAGCATGCTTCTCTGGAACCCAGAAAGGATTAGTGGTGAATTAGTATAGTGAAAATAGAAAATTAATTTGAGTGGTGGACATGTTAGTCTGTTATTTGGATTGAAAATGATAGTGGAAGGATAGAAGGGAAGGATTTAGATTTGTTTTTTTTGGAGCTCATAGCAGTAGGAGGAGGCTTGGGATGAGTAAAGGGGAGGTGGAGGGGGATGAGTAAAAGGGAGGTGGAGGGGGATGAGTAAAAGGGAGGTGGAGGGGGAAGAGTCAGAGAGAGTGTTTAGAAAGGTTTGTTTTGGGGGATCGGAATAGTAAAAATAGGTATTAGATGATGCAAGGAGGGGTGGAGTAGGGAAGAGTCTCAAAAGGGTTATTTTGGGGATCATAGTAGTAGTATGGGGTTTGGGATGAATGAGAGAGTGGAGGTAATGGATATATTGATAGAGGTATGTATAGGGTGAAAAATAGGCTAGTGCATTGGAAAGAGTAGTAGAAAGAGGGTTGAAATGAGTCAGACAGTTGAGCTGGAGGATATATTGAGAGCGGTAAAGGGTGAAAATAGGGTAGTGCTTTGGATATGCTGAGTTAGAAGAAAAGTAATAAATAAGCAAAAGTAATAAATATATAGATCCAAAAGTAATAAAGATATAGATCCATAAGTACATGGAAGGTATACAGATGCATAAAGGACGTTAGTATATGTAGATTAAAGATGCTTTAAATAAACTCTGGCTTTCAAGTGTTGTACTCAAAATTATTTTTATTTATTTTTATATACATATATATTTGTTTTGTAGATCAATAGTGAAGCAATTGTAGATAAATAGTTATGATAAAAAGATTTAGTTATTTATGAAGTCACTTATATACAGGTTAAAAACATAGAATGATGAAACTATCAGTAATATATACATTTGTTAAGCAGAACTAATGAAGATCTATATATAATATTTTTTTTAAACGTAAGTATTCTACACGTTTATACAAAGCAATACACATATATAGGTACATATCTATAGTGCAAATAAATGCTTATATACAGAGAGATATGCTGTATATTTATCTGTTTGCGTATGGTGGTTATGTGGGGAAGAGCCAATTCTTGAGTAGTTTTCTGAAGATAAGGTGGTTATCTGTGGATCTTATGTTGGGGGTAAAGAGTTCCATAGTTTGGCTGCTTGAACAGAGAAGGATGTGCCACCCATGGTTTTTTTCTTGTATCTTGGGAGTTTTAGGCAATGTGCCACTCTAGAGCGGAGGTTCCTTTGTTGAATGTGTAGCTACTGATCACACAGTCTACCATTAGACACAGCAGCAAGCTGAGCTATCAGTAGAGTTGACTACAGTGTGATCCTACTGTGTTCCTGTAGAGACAGGAACATTATTCCATTCTGTAACCCCTGTGCAACAATCCTAAAGATATGTCTATTGACTACAGAGTTTACCAACAGTGATAATAACATGTTGACATTCTGGTACCGCTGTCAGCCATCTTAAAGATCGGCAAACTGATCACACAGTGTACTGTCTTAGAGCAGCCCGGAGCATGCTGAGATACCAGGAGGGTTGAGTACCAATGCAGAGAGATGAGTGTACACTCATTCCGCTGTGTACTAGTAGCGAGAAGAATATTTTTGGATATTAATACTACGTTCTAACAAACCAGAGAGAGGTACATACAGATTATGTTGTGTGCCAGCTCAGAGAGAAGACCATTGTTTCCAGCAGAGAAGGGGCACTGTGGGATAGCAATTCCACTCTCTAGTAGTTTAGAGTGAGGGGTATATTGATTGCAAATTATACCACTAGCAGGAAAATCATATTTGAATAGCAAGGCCATTGTCTTGTAAAGGACCCATTAGCAATGGGTAAAAAAAAATCTGATGTAAATTGCACTAATGTTACTTGCAATCAGTACGAGGTTGACAAATTAGTGGGTTTCAAATTTGCACCCAACCACTGGTTTCTCACTATGGAATGTGGAATAACCACCTACTAGTGCATGTTGTTACCCGGTACATATACTTCCGTTAAGAGGCACAGGCTGAAAGTAAAAGATACTTTCGAGGACACCAAATGGTTGAACAGAAAGAACAGGCAAATCTTGGCTATTGTTGACCAGCAAAAAAAGAAGTGTCATATGCTTGCCAAGGCACCTTATTTTAGCCCACGATCAGAGAAAGGTGCATTCTGGGATACAGTCAGTCAAATTTCTTTATTTCGGTTACAAAGACCCATAAAAGAAGCAACCTCACAAGAAAATAATAACACATAATAGAATAAAAGAGCATTCAGATAAAAGATGGGAGATAAATCGACTAAGAGAGCCAATGCTATGGGATACAAATCTCAGCAGCAGAGAGACCATAATACTAAGATGTCTATGTACTTAGATAGGAAAAGGCAGTGCAATACGGTAAAAAAATTAATTTAAAGAAGTGCATTCTATGGTATAAATGTCAGTGCTTAAAAGGATAGACTGCCTGCCAAAGAGGAATGGATACCTATGATGGTGCATACCAAGAGAAGTTGTGCCTGTCAGGGTGCATCCTCCTGCTAACTCAGAACCCCTCAAGGAACACTGCATCCAAACCTCACAGCGGACGGGTGCTAATGAGACCAGGTGAGGGGCACTGGAGACTGCTCAGCCACTCACTGGGGCAGTCATGCAGAAAGAGGGCCTAGTTATTCAGGGTTTGAAGGACTTCAGCTTTAAGATGAGAACATCGGTGATCGCTGTGAAAGTGATACCTAGACATTTGTAGTAATGTCTGCTGTGTGACTGGGGGTGAGTGTCTGAAAAGTTTCAGCGCTCCATCCATCATCTCCTTGTGTTTGCTTTGTTCACCCTAAGTTGGCAGGGTATGCCCAGACGTGGGTCCCTTGCTCACTTTGACACTGGATTCAAGCTAGCCTGGCTGATATGGGGTGTTACCCCGAAACCGGTCCCAGGATGCTTGTTTCCGGTCCAGGGAAGACCTGTCTTGACAGTTTGGGCTGGACTGTTTCCATGAGGCACAGGGTCGAGACTGATTTGCATATAGCTGGGTCTGAACTGGGGTGGCAAAGTGAGCTAAATAACGATGATGGATTCAGCCCAGATCTGTGACTGGGGGTGAGTGTCTGAAAAGTTTCAGCGTTCTGTCCATCATCTCCCTGTGTTTGCTTAGTTCACCCTAAGTTGGCAGGGTATGCCCAGACGTGGGTCCTTTGCTCACTTTGCTACTGGATTCAAGCTAGCCTGGCTAATGAGGTGTGTTACCCAGAAACCTGTCCCAGGATGCTTGTTTCCGGTCCAGGGAAGACCTGGCTTGGCAGTTCGGGTTGGACTGTTTCCATGAGGCACAGGGTCAAGGCTGACTAGGGTTGCAAAAGGAGCTAAAGAACGTTGATGGATTCAACCCAGATCTGTGACTGGGGGTGAGTGTCTGGAAAGTTTCAGTGCTCCGTCCATCATCTCCTTGTGTTTGCGCTGTGAAAGTGATACCTAGACATTAGTAGTAATGTCTGCTGTGTGAAAACCCTGTTTCTGCTCGGTGTAAGCACTCCTAAACCTGAGAACCTGAGCACGCTGATATAGGTACTCACAGCACAAGACCAGAAGCGTGGAGGCTTAGACACTGAAAGTAGGAGACTTACACTCAACTCAAGGGACCGATGAGGATGACGACATCTGGAGCTCTCAGATACGGTCACTCAAATCAAGAGACCAGGCGGCATATTCTCAAGAACGTGTGATAACTACCGCAAAATTAGTCTAACGCAACTATCCACATCGCAGTCCTTCACGGGAAAACAACTCTGTGTCAACGTGGTATTCACAACACGGCGGCCCCATGCGATAGTCCCACGATAACGCGTCAAAAGAACGTGTTAAAACCAACGCGACGCAGAAAAAACACGAAACACGAACGCGAAAATAGTAGCGATGATGCCAATCGCGATACAAAACTCAGCGATAACCAGCCATAGGCCTGCAATCCCCACGCGTCATGCGGGAAAATGCAGCATAAAAGCAGATTAAAAATACGGTGAGATGACAATGTACGAGCACAACCACACATCCCTGACGTAGAACAGATGACCATTGTCCCGCATCAAATAGGCATCCCCTCACAGTCACAATGTACATTGACATACAGTCTGCATGTAAACTGCGCCAATGCAGAAACATGCATGGAACACACATTGAAACCGCATCTCCCTACACATTGCAGAGGGACAAGCAACCCCTCCTGCACACAGACGTGTCATGACCATGAGCAATCCACCATGAAAGCGTGGACGAATGTAGGGGCAGTGACTCCCGCTTACGTACATGTTGCCCATGTTGTGGGACTCGAGCCACAGTGGGCATCCCTGCATCATGGTGGTACATATCTGACCCCAAAAGGAGCCCTGTTGTCACCTGTAGGACACAAATGGCAGCCAAAATAGAATGAATTTGGACACAAGTGAAACGCTGAAGAGTGGGATTCCCTACTAACTGTGACACACAGAACTGGCAGTCCGAATACGTGACACCCTAAACAGCCCGTTTGCACAGAGGTGACACACCCACCATCCCTGAACAAATCATAAAATTGACAGCAATACATGTCGCACTCACACTTGTCTGAGTGATGTGCCTGTACAGATGAGTGACATGCACTCAGGGAATGTGTATTTTGAAAGCATTTAGTAGCACATGCTGTGCCTGTGGCCATATTGTACTGTCCCATGATTGCCAAGGACTGTCACAATGTGACGTGCCCATGTGAAGAAATTGTCAATGATGGTGTTCCCACGGGCAACTCCTGCTGCGGCCGCAGTGGGGTGTGGGCCACCTGCCTCATCCTCATCATCATCGTCCGGTGCATCTGGCACCTGTATCCATGGGGCCTTGCTGCGTACACATATGTTGTGCAACACACAACATGCAATGATCATCTTGCACACGATGCCTGGTCTGTGCAGGAGCCTCCCACCTGTGACGTCCAGGCACCTGAAACGTGACTTCAACGCGCCAAATGTGCGTTCCACAATGCCCCTGGTGCGTTTGTGGGCCGCATTGTACAGCCTCTGGGCCTGTGTGTCCGGGGCTCGGAGGGGTATCATCATCCAAGCGCAGAGTGCATATCCTTGGTCACCTGTGACTGTGCAGAGAGACATGAGCCAATAGTTGGCCCTGCAAGATGTGATGGCCGGCTCAGTGGCTCATTGGTGTGTGATATGTGTGACCTCGTGATTCTTGCATGACATGTACTGCATGTTGCAAGTGAGGGGCATCAATGTGTATCACGTAGCCTCACTGCTGCTCCTCCCTCCCCCCAAGCCTATTTACTAGTGTGCGCAGCGTGGTTGCATCACTTGCACCCCTACGGCACACTATTGTCATGCCTGCCTGCGCATGTCCACAAGCCTGACAACGACACAGTGATGTCGTGCGCTGAAGGTGGGCGGACACGTGTGTGTAGGCCCATGGTAAGGACAGGGCGGACACAGATGTAGAGGTCATGCCTGGCTGAACTCACCATGCGGTTGAGGGTAGACCTTTGGCTTATGCTGCGGAAATAGCGACACACACAACAGTTGGCATGTCTGATCCCTGAGCCCGAGCGGGCTTGCGCACCCTCATTTACACCTCAGCCGAGCCCGTACTCCGGGGGCATGCTACATAGCAACATTGTGTATTGCGTGATGGGTTGCGCCGACACTACACCTGAGACACACGCATTAGTAACCGCCTTGGCAAGGCCTACACGTAACCACACCGAGGGCCACGTGTTGAATGACCACACCCCTACGCCGTACTGCCGTATGCCGGTCCACTCCCTCACGCCCACAGGGGGGTCCGACACAGATACATGTCCCAGGTCCACCCCACTGCCTGAGGTGACAAGGTCGCGCACGCTGTACACAGCACAATGTAATGTGGTATGGCCCGGGGCCCACATGCATACAGAATGACCACACAGACACACTGAGATAATCAGTGGAACTGGCTACGGGCACGTGCGCCCGGCCCCTTTTATTGCCAGGGTCACACGTCCAGTGACGCCTGTGCTGGATGGGTGTTGGGTAGTGTAAGCCACCCCTCAGGGGTTGGATGGTGCTGGCAACAACTACAACAGTGATCAGACAATTAGGAGTTCAAAGTACAAACAGCAAGGGTCCATGACTTGAGCTGCACAGAGTCAGTGGCACCAGAGCCGGAAGGGGATGCAGTCAGCGATGAGGTCTGTACAATGATATAAACTCTGCAATTAACAAATCAAGACACAGTTCCAATTGTGTGTCCTACTGGACCGCAGTGTGTGCCGGAGGCAGCGGTCAGCGCGGGGCACCCGCTGTGCAGCCAGCTCCTCCTGGATCTCTAACTCACGGCGTTGAAATGGCATGTGGAGAAGATTCCTGGTTGACAGAGTTGGTGGAACCACATCGAAGGGAGTACAGTGATATAAACTCAGCCATAAGCTGTGTACTCTGCCATTGCATAATCAAGACTCAGTTCCAAATGTGTGACCTACTTGACCGTAGTGTAGGCCGGAGGCAGCAGTGGAGTACATAAACGAAAAAGGAGTAAAGAGGGCCTGTGTTGCGGAGGCTGTGATGGTCTGAGGAGGCTGCCAAGGTCGCGGGCTTCGGGCTTGGAGCTTGCGCCGGCACGTGGTGGGCCCTCTTCGACACACACCGGTGTAGGCAGGTGAGCAATGAGGCCTGGCTGCGCAGGGGCGGGCATGACGGGTTCGGGGACCAGCGGCCCGGGGTGCAGCAGGCGCACAGGATCGCAGGCCACACCACTCATGGCGACGGCGTCAGCCTCGTGGCGGGGTGGGAGGCGCCGCCCTGGCAGACACATTGGGCATTCCGGAAGAGAACAACGCCCAGAGCTACGTGCTTTTTATTCACACCCCTACGCTGGCCTGGCGTCCTCCGGGCCAGCCCACTCCGCACACGCTTACAGGGGGGGACGTCACAAGCTACATTTCCGCGATCTTCCCCACTGGCTGGGGTGACATGGTTGCGTCCACTGTCCACTACACTCCAAACACCAGCAGTGCATGTAGACATGGCTATGTCTGTGGTCTGCATACTGCAGTCTGTCCAGCACATCTCCACCACACTTGGCATTGTGTACATTCTCATTCATGGGTCACTTGCCTCCCTCGCACATGCCTGGTTCCCACCTCTCCCCACATTCCAATATTGTGTGGCTGAGGTGCCATGCCGTTGATGGCTCATGTACATGGCTAACCAAGGTTGCCACAGTAAGTTGTGCTAACATGTCTGGTGTAGGGGCATGTTGTTTGGCATGTTGTATGTGATTTTGTGACGTGTGCGGTGCCAGAGTTGTGAATTGCATGATTGTGGGGTTGAGGTGTGTGGTGTGTTCATTTGGTACTTGCCAACGAGCAGTGCATTCCCATGGGTGCCATCCTGGAAGCGCTGGTTGATGTTGGACTGTTGGAAGATGAAGGGATCATGCACACTGCATGGGTAGTTGGCTATGACATTGGTGAGGAGTCCCCTGTGGTCCACTATTGCCTGCACGTTGATGGGACGCATGTGCTTTCTGTTGCGGTTATTGTGTGCGGTGTTGGCAGGGGGCACAAGTGGGACAAGTGTGCAGTCGATTGCCCCCGACACGTGCGGGGATCCAGCTATGGCGTATAGTCCTTGCTTGGTCTCCAGCTGTTCCTGCGCATTGTGGGGGACGTATGGGTGCTGGGGTCCCTAGCTGGTGGGGGCATCCAGGACAGGTGTGAGGAACTTGGATGGGGCTGGCTGTGAGACTCCTCCGACTCGGGCGGTTGTTGTTTGGGAGGACACCAGGGGCCAACGGGTGCAGCACAGCCAGCAGCTTTGTCTGCGGAGGGATGTTGGTTGTCCGCTGTGTTGGTACCATCAGCCTGTGGGCAATGATGTTCAGGATGCGGAGGATGGCTGTCCTTTTGGGCCTATAGTGGGCATTGGCATTGTCTGGTGTTAGGTCTGTGGGGCTGGTGCATTTCCTGAAGGTCCGCTGTCTTTGTCTGCGCTGCCTCTGTGGTGGTCCGGGGGAGGCGGGGGGGGTCCGTTGGGGGGGTGGCAGTCCTAGGGGTGGTGGCGGTGGGTGTTGTTGCCCTCTGGGGGCTCCGGGGTGAATGGTGAGTGGCTCCATGGCATCTGTTGTTCTTCAGGTGTGGCTGTGGGCTGGGCTCCCTTTTCTTGTGCAGGTTGACGTCCAACTTTGCACCAGGTCAGAGCAGGTGTTAATTTCCTGCTGGTAACGCGCCGTATCGCCTGTTTTGTGTTCCTATCACCGATGTGGCTGGTCGTTGGGAATGTTGCTGTGAGAAGTTGGCCTGGTATATGCTGTCCACTAGTTATAGTGGGCACCTTGCACCAGTCCAAACAACCTCTTCTTGATGATAGGTTTAAGACAACCTTATTTGAAAGCTATCCTAGTGGTAGCTATGGAGAGCAGCCTTCAGGCTAAGTCTTGAAGGTGTGTAAAGCAGCTTGTTTTACCAGACTATAATCTCTTGAATGGCTAAATGAAAGGAGACCACACCAGGTATATATATAAATTATATGTATTTATTTCTAAACACACCCTACTAGTCTCTTTATGAGGCTAGAGGTCAAAGCACATATGTTACACTTCAAATATCACAGTAAATTAGCACAATATACGATAGGCCCTAGGGGCGAACCAAACCATATATTAAGAAAGTGGTATAAGAACCACGACTTGACTAGACACAAGGCCTAGTGCCTGTAGAATCGCTGGGACCCCAAGGAACCTCCCAAGGTAGTGACACAGGGGACCCACGGGGGCTGTGTGCAGTGTGTGAACACAGCCGCAAGCTCCGTTAGCTTCTATGCGGAAAGTCGCGGTTAGAGTTTTAAAGTTTAGGGACACTTAGGCGTGGACTAGGAACAAACCCTTTTGGACTTAGATGGTTCTAGGGCCAACACCCACGGGAGCACCGGAGTACTCGTGTTACCTCACCCAGGGAAGCCGGGTGCATAGGTGTCAAATGGTGTCGGGTTGCGTTGTCGTTTTCAATGGCAGCTTGCTGAAAAGTGCTGCTGCCGGGAAGATGAGAAGTGTCCGAAGAGATCCAAGCCTGGATCGAAGATGTGAAGAACCTGAAAGCAGAGGGGACAGAGTCTGGGTCACTAGCCAGTGACCAGGGGCACGATAGTTGAATGCCCACCGATGTCGGGTGCTTCAGGTGTGAGGAGGGGAAGCTTGACTCTTCAGCCACGAGGACCAGGAGGCGTCGAGGACAACCAGGAGCTGGATTCGAATTGTCCCATGAAGGATATCAAGTGCTGCAGCGTCGGTGCCCGGATTAGACACAACAAGCCTTGCCAACAGCAACCCACGCAGGAAGAGGAAAGAGGCTTTGGTGCGGACCAGCAAGGTCCTGGGGACTCCCCAAGCGATGGAGAGTCAGGGCACGTCTGGAGCAACCAGGAAAGCCCAATTAAAGTACAGTTGTCCTTCTCAGGGACCCACAAGTCGACGGACAAGGGATCGCAAAGGGACCTCAAGAGGAATCACAAAATGGCAGCCCACGGGTCACTCGGAGTGGGTAGGCCAGCAATCTTCGGTGGATTCACTGTTCGGGGTCAGGGTTACAAGTAACCCAAAGCACAGCCTCAAAGATCGACAAGAAGCATATGCACTTGCAAATGTGCACGGTGTCCAGGGGTTCCTGTGACAGGAAACCTATTGTCCAGGCCTCCCCTGCCGGAGTTTCAGTCAGCAGCAGGAGGCCAGACTTGTGTCTGTGGCTGGCAGCATCCATTTTGTGATGCCAGGGCTCTGTTAGCTGGTACCAGGTATACCAGTGCTGTCATGTCTCTCCCTCTAGAAGGGTGGGATCATACTCCCACACCAGTTACTGGTGTGGGGGTATGATTCCAAGGTGTTTGACACCAAACACGACCTGTTTCCGTGCAGCCATCCCAAAGTTAGCATTTACCGCGAGGTTATAATGCACTTAAGAGTATATGGTCAGGCTGCATCACAGACAACCCCGGAGAATAGATTCCGAAGGCTGAAGAGGGGCTCAGCTCATGCATGGGCACCCTCTCACATAAAACCAAGCACCCTGCCTTCAGGATTGATAAGGCCTGCCATAGGGGTGACTGATAGGTTTATATGTGCAGTGATAGGGTGAGATATAGTGAACCTATATCTCAGTAAGGGGTGCATGCACCACCTTACTCAGGCTGCTGTAGCAGTCCTGTGGTGTCATTTTGGAAGGCTGCCCAGGGGTGGTATAATACATGCTTCAGCCCTGGTAGGCCTCTGGGGTACCTATGCCCTGGGTACATAGTATACCATATACTAGGGACTTATAAGGGCACCCCAGAATCCAATCTGTGGTGTACCTAAGGTACAGGGAATCCATTTAGAGAGGAAGCAGTTAGGCTGGGGTCCTGGATAGCAGGGCTCCAGCCAGACTAAAGTCGAAAAACTGTGAAACATCAGCAAAAAGTGGGGGTAACCATAAGAAGCAGATCCTACTCTCCTACAGTTGCGTTGTGGTGTTGTCGAGGCTTTTTGCTCGGGAACGCCTACTCTGCATCTCATTAGCGTTAGTTGCCGGGGTCATCTGTGGAGATGTTTTTTGCGACTGTTTTCGCAGGAAAACTGGTGTTATGGGCTGGTAGCGCCAGCTTGTGAATGGGGCGATAATTTTAGCGCAACTTTGGATGCGTTAAAGTGCCGATAACTCGGCGATAGCTCCTTGAGAACATGCCCCCAGGAGTACAACGATATAGTCACTGAAAGCATGAGATAGTACTGAAAGCACTCTGAACTCAAGGGTCTGTATAACATAAGACAATGAAAGGCACTCTGTAGCATGAACCAGAACACTCAGGGGCAGATTTACAAGCCCCTTGCAACACTTTTGCGCCGCCGTTGCGTCAATTTTGTGACGCAGCGGCGGCATAAAAAATGCGGCCAACTTACAACGTGACGCATCTAGGGAGATGCGTCACGTTGTAAAGCCCTGCATCACATTATACCTGCGTCAGGTATAATGTATGCAGGGTAGGCGTTCCCATGCAAAAAGCCAAGTAGAACTGGCACAGTGAAATTTACAAGATTTCACTGCGTCATTCTACGCCTTCACTGCGTCAAAATCCCTACCCCTGCTCAGACCAGGCGTAAGGATTGACGCAGGGCTTTTTACATGGGACCTACTTATGTTTTCTGTCGCATTGTTGGAGCTGCGTCACTTTTGTGACCAACTCCAACAATGCGTCACTTTTGCTCCAACAGATACGTCAGAATTTCTGACGCATCTGTAATTCCTTGCGCCATGGTGCACTGTATTGTAAATTCAGTGCATCCATGGTGGCGCAAGGACATTTGGAGCTGACGCAAGGAAACTGACGCATCTATGCAGATGCGTCAGTTCCTTGTAAATCTGCCCCTCAGTTGCAGGCCACAAGCACCCTATTGCCTGAGAAGAGCCGCGCTCCACTCAAGGTATCGGATATAGGGCCATCCAGCTAATTCTTGGAAGAGAAAAAGTCAACTGATTGCACTTTATAACCTGAGACATTATGTACTAAGCAAAGCTCACATGTACACACAAGACCAGCAATACTCAACTCAAAGCACTGTTCAATAAGAGACTAGTATTACGCATCAAAAGGCACCCTGTAGTCTATAAGAGCACTGCTCATGTACAAGCAATCTATCGCCAGAGAAGAGGAGTAATTCCCCAAAGGCACCCTATAACATGGTGAGATTAGGTATGTGCAGCTAGGTGCTATGTAAAATAGAACCACTCAGCTGCTTTCTATCTAACTAGGTCTAACTATTGCTATAGTTACAGCTATATCTACTGTGACCTGGAGATACAGAGCCCGGCATGATGCCAAAAGATGACACTAGTGGTGACACCGCTAGAGGCCGTGTCGGCAGCATTCAGCACACAACTGATGTTGGCGTTGGAGTCAATATTGTCCTTTGATACTCTCTCTTTGCCCCTCTTCCAGAACTGGTCTAAGAGGTGCTTGAGGAGCTCCTCCATCTCTTTCCACTCTGCCCTATCATATCTGGATAGGAGAATGGCAGAATTGGCTATCCGTGAATGAGTAGCCACCACCCTCTAGTCTGCCGCATCTATCTCTTTACTCGTCTTACCTGGAGGAGGAGCATTGCTAGTGGCTTGTGCAGAGGCAAACTTAAAGGCATGTGGTCTACAGGGACCTGGCCTCTAATGTACATCGGGTCACTGAGGAGATCTTGAACTTTTTTGTTTACCCTAGCTGTGGTCACCCTAGTTCTGATGGGTTCCCTGAACTTCTCAAGGGCAGATTTAAACAAACCCATAGTGAGCACAGAGAGAAAATGCACTTAGCACTCTGATTAAGAGTGCATGTCCATAAGAAAATCTCCTTCCTGAAACATGCGCATGTCCACGTTATGGTATGATACCACCCTCTGTACGATCTTATGGTATTCTGCTGTATCATCAGGGGTTGAGACCCCGATTAGATAGTGGTCTAAATCAGGGTCACCTGGGGGATCCACATTATAATCATCCCAGGGGCCATCTGTGGGACCCTTGCCTATTGGCTGATCATAAGGCTCTTGCAGAGGTGGAGGTCTGCATTTCTGTGGTGGTGGAAGAGTAAGTGAGGGTTGAGGAGAGGGAGTGTGTGGGAGAGAGACAGGACTGGTGACTATGTTCCTGATCCTATTGTGTGCAGGTTCTGGGGAAGAAGACTTGCAAGCAGGCTCTTCCTCAAAAAGAAGTCTTCTCTTGCAAGGCAGTTTGGCAGATATCATGCACATGATCAGGTGAATGAAGAGCAGCTTGTTGTCTAGCGTTCAACTGCTGCTGTAGCATTTTGGAGATTGGAGCCAAAGAATCCTTGTCAATGCACGTCAATGCAGGTTTCTGTCCTTCCTTTGCCTTGGGAGCCCAAGATGGTTTCAGAGCTCACTGTAGCTTTGGTGCCAATGAAGGCTAATGTGCTGATAAAGGATTTGGAGATGATGATCAGTTTGGTGCCGAAGGAGGCTTGGGCGCCGATGAATGTTTTGGAACTGAAGAAGTCTTCAAAATCGATGCTGGTTTGAGGGCGGGCACAAGTGGAGGTGTTGGAGCTGACCTTCGGGGGTTGATACCCTCAGCTGGAGGCTTTGTAGGCTCGGGGGCCTTATGTCAGAGCCAACCAGAGCCCAAAGCCAGCAAGGGCCTATGGCTGGCCTTGCCTCGACTGCTGTGCTTGGGGCTCAAAATCCAACTCCCTCGAGAGCAGTGATCTGCCACAGCGTTCGTCTTCAGGGAAGACGTCTATATGAAGGATTTTTGAATGCTTCAAGGGCCATAACTTCCTTGCTTTTTTCCCCCAGCGGATAATATCCAGCTGCAGTTCCGAAGCTCCCAAATTAAACTTAGTTAGGGATTCAGAACTGGTGGAGGATTCTTTACAAGACTTATTGGAGCCCAAGAGCGTGGGCACCTTACCACTAGCAGATGCTACAGCCTTTTTACTTAGTGTGGAGCAGCCGTTTGTGGGTAGAGAAATCATAGCTGGCTGGGTTTTAGCACAAGGTTTTGTTATAGCCTCACTACAAATAGATACAGCTACTGGAGTGCAACTAGGCGGCACGGAGGACCTTAAATACTGATTTGAACCGTGAACCTCCTGACAGGGGGTACAGACTTGCTTTCAAATATAAGGATTTTCTTTTACCAACACATGGATTGCAGGATCTTACAGTTCTAATCAAGCCTCTGGCCCTTCAGGAAAGATAATAGCTTGAGGAGAATTTAAGGGGGCCAAAAAGGTATTGTTTTTTACTCACAAGCATTGGACATTTGGAAATATAAACTGTGCCTTTCGGAGCTGATTGAGACCCTCATTTTTCTGTTGCTATTAGCATTTGACCCCCACCCCCGAGACTCCAGGGAGGGTGATTTTGAAACCTATGCCTTCACATGCAGTTAACTCATCACTGTTGGAATTACGGAGTTCACTTCAAATGTTTTTCAGAAGTTTCGATTGGTCCACCCGGTTTGATCTTACAAACACAAGAGATTCTAAGATACCATGCAAAGTCTTTTGCATAAGCAACATTACTTTCATCAGAGATGAGGAGGGGGTTGGCTGGATATTAATGGAGCCTCCCAGAGAGCCAAGAGTTGTGTTTGGTTCCCCAGACATGGAGGCCTTCTGAGAAAGGAAGATGCTCTGATCCAGGGAGCCTCCACTTTGATCTAACCATGGGGATTCAAGTCCTTCCAATGACAAAGAGGACAAAGAAATGTTGAGGCGAGGCGAATAAGACTGTCTTGGGCCCTCGCTCCTAGTCTGTGGAGAGGCTTCCAGAGTATTAACTAATTGGGCACCATCCGTTACCAAGCACGCCCCCTCAGTTGCTGGACAAAAAAACACTGGGCATCTCACTGGGTATCTCACACCCCCCACCTGATGGAGAAAGGGAGCATATATTAAAGTGTTTTGAGACAAAATTCCTTATTGCCATAGTAAGGGGCGAGCGGGGAGCATTCCTATTTGATAGGGGGGTTGAAGTCAGACTGGGAAGTTGCCTTTTCACCCCGCCCTCCTCCTTTTACAGGGCCTCCCTTGAGTTCTTCCTTTTGAGACACACGGGAGGGATCTCTTATGGTGAAGCATAGGAAGGGAGATGTAAGAGGAGGTATCCATTGCAGGCAAAAACAAGATAACCCCACCAAACCAAGAAGAAAAAGCAAAACTTACCTCCTTCTTCAGCACGCCCCCAAATAACCACTGTCTCCCCACCACCACACCACTCCAACCAAGTGCCTCTCAGTGCTGCTTCATAGTCAATAGGGCCACGAGGTAAAAAGAGAGTCAACTTCTTCCAAGAAGCTTCTGGATTGAGATGATAATGGGGCCAGGTGGAAAGGGATGATGGCACTCACTGTGCATCTTGGGCACACTGGGCTTCACTTAACCTCTTTAGGCTTCACTTAGGCACTATGGGGCTGGCTGGGGGCAAAAGACCCACCCTGCCACACATCGAAGCCCCCTGGCTCCCCAAGGGGCTAGGATGCAGTGGGAGAAGGGATCCTATTATGGCAATCAGCCATAATATGGATCCTATTATGGCAATCAGTCCTATCCCAAAGCTTCTTTGTTGTGTCCTCCTCCGCTGACTGCTTGGGCTGTGTGACGCCCACTACCGCCTCAGGCTGCTCTCAGAGAAGAAGAAAAGCTTGCCAAGCAACCATTATGAACTGTTGATCCTGGTGCCACAGAAGAGCAAGCTGCCCTGACATAGTACAAATTGCGGCAGCGTAGCAACAGTTCAAGAAAGAAGTGCCTGAGGCTGGAGCGTCTAATTGGTCTGTTCAGGTTGTCCGGGCTACATCAAGCTGAACTCTGCGGCTACAGGGCCCGCCGATGTGGGGAGAAGTGGAAGTGGGTGGGCAGGCATAAGCACATCAGGGCTGGGCTGAGCAAGCAGGAGGCTGTAGCATTGTGTCCAGAGTCTACATAATTTAGGACTGGTAGCGATAAGTGGTCATACTGCTGATGATGTACCTGTATGGTGGTTGTTAGAAATGGGGGTCTCTAGTTGGCAAGGGTTTGCACCTTTGTCCAAGTAAGGGCCCTTCTTCCTAGTCAGGATAAGGGGGATACACTTCTAAAGTAACCCCTGCTCACCCCCTTGGTAGCTTGGCACGAGCAGACAGGCTTATCTCAGAGGCAGCGTGTAAAGCATTTGCACATAACCAACAGTAATACCGTGAAAACACTACAAAAGGACACCACACCAGTTTAGAAAAATATCCAATATTTTTATATATCCAAAACAAGACCAAAATGACAAAAATCCTACATACAGTACTAAATATGCACTTTGCAAGAATACTTGAAAAACACAGTTCCTTGGAGTTGGTAGCTCCGCCCGGTGCTACTGCGGTGCTGTAAACAACAGAATCCAACAGTTCCATCTGACCGCGTCGGTCAGGGGTGTCAAAAGACTTGTAAACAGTACCTTTTGTGTTGCAGCCGACACGTTGGTGCGGGCCGGTCATGTCAACCGTCGTGGTTGCGGTGTGAAGCGGAGCAGTGCGGTGTGCGGTGCCCTCAAGTTGAGGTGCAGGTAGCAGCTCGGCGACGGTCGTCCATTGGCATCAGTGAGACCACGGCTGTGGTGCGGAGTGAAGGCGGTGCTCGTTGCGGTGCTGACAGATCACGGTGCAGGCGACAGAGCCGGCTGCGGGAAGCTGGCGTTGGTCGTTCCGGTGTGTGGGATGGGGCAGTGCGTCATGTGACTTACGAGCGGTACCCCCAAGCCACAATACATTCACTGAGGTCGCAGTCAGTGTGCAGCAACGGCGTCAGTGAGACCAGGGTGGCAAAGTGAAGCAAGGCGGTGCAGAGTGTAGTATCCACAGGTCACGGTGCAAGCAGTGGCTCGGTGGCAGCGGTCGTCATCGTCAGTGAGACCAGGGTTGCGGTGTGAGATGCGGCAGTGCCCTCTGCGGTGCCTTCAGAACACGGAGTCAGCGACGGAGTCGGTTGCTTTTCCCTTCTCTGTGGCAACTGAAACAGCGGTTCCAGAAGCGGTACCCAGAGGTTGGTGGTCTTTGCAGTCCCTGAGACTTCAGAACAGGAGGCAAGCTCTACTTCAAACCCTTGGAGATACTCAGCACAAGTAAAGAAAGTTCAGTCCAGTCCTTTCACTGCCCAAGGCAGAAGCAGCAACTACAGGCCAACCTAACAAAGCAACAACACAGCAAAAGGGCAGAACTCCTCCTGGCAGCTCTTCCAGCTCTTCTTCTTAGCAGGTTCCTTGATTCCAGCGAGTTCTCTCTGATGTCTTTTCCATCCCTGAGACTTCCAACAGGAGGCAAGCTCTACTTCAAGCCCTTGGAGAAAACTCTAACAGCAGGATGATGAAAGTACAATCCAGTCCTTTCCCTGCCCAAGACAGAAGCAGCAAGCAGCAGGCCAACACAGCAGAGCACGCAGCAAAGTAGCAGTTCCTCCTGACAGCTTTTGCAGCTCTTCTTTCTGGCAGGTTCCTTAGTTCATCAGCTTCAGTACAAGTGTCGACAAGGAACTCATTTCAACAAGACTTATTGATTTTAGCAAATAACTAATCTTTGCCATGACCTGATCAGAGGCTTGAAATAGGGATAATGCAATCAAACTGTTTAAATTAATTAGTACAGCTCAGTGTATCCTTAAGTATATAACTGGAGAAAGTAGCCCCAAATTTTTTTTAAATATTTTTTTCACTCACTTAAGCTGAAGTAGGTGATATTAATTTGCAAATACAAAATCTTAGTAAAAGTATACACTCACAGAACACAACATATATTATTTACATATTTATAAAGAAGTAAAGAAAAGTGACTTATGTGACCCCAGTGAAGTGACCATAACCAACATGTGATTAAACAATAAGGGGCTGATTCACAGAACTAATCTGAGATAAAATACTAAACTTACTACTTTTGGTATTCACAGAAGGCATTTAGTAGTAGTAAAGTTAGGACTCCTAACTTTACTACTACTAAACTGAGACAAAATCCTACCTTTACGACTTTCGGTATTCACAAAAGGCATTTAGTAGTAGTAAAGTTAGGACTCCTAACTTTACTACTACTAAATGCCTTCTGTGAATACCAAAAGTAGTAAGTTTAGGATTTTATCTCAGTTTAGTAGTAGCAAAGTTAGGAGTCCTTACTTTACTACTACTAAATGCCTTCTGTGAATACCAAAAGTAGTAAGTTTAGGATTTTATCTCAGATTAGTTCTGTGAATCGGCCCCTAAGTGGCTGTATTTTTTTTAAAAAGGCCGGTTATTGGGATTTAAAGGATGTCCTATGAGGAATCTAAGTAAATCTTTAAGGTCCTAGAATATGTTCTAGTATTTTTTGGACTATGCGACGACGTTTCGACCCCACTCAGGGTATCGGGGTCTCTTCACGACAGGAATTCTGGGGACTAAGGGCATTTCGGTATTGGCCAATTGGCATCAGTATACTGGATTGTTAATTTCCAATGGCCCTACCCTCAACTCTTAGGTTCAAGGATGGAACCATACCCTCCAAGAGGACAGACTATTTTCCACTCAGTAGATTGGAGGTCCGAAAATGTAATGAATTACAATTCAAAGAATTGCTTCCATGGTGTGTTAATCCAGCCTAGCGTGCACCAATATGCTGCACCAATTTTGCCACTTAAGAGTATGTGAGGCTCACCACGATCTGGCAACCTTCTATCGATTCCGGATCCTAATTTAGGAACGGAGGTGCTCAATCGCTCAGCCAGGTATCAAGAAATCAATGCTCCTTAGTTCAGCGGTAGTCTAAAATACTGGGGTCAGGGCCCCAATATTTATACAGCAAATTCCTTTGTTCTCTTAGTGCAGAGAGACTCTGTGCTCAGCCAAAACCAGTTCTGTCCTCTCTGGTGCAGCTGCCCGGCAGGAGGTGGAGACAGCATTGTCCACGGCAGACAGGGCCTATACAGGTGCAAGGGAAATCTCCTCCCACCACTCTAATTGCAGACCAGGCCTATTCAGGTGCTAGTGAAAACTCCTCCCACTACTTTAAATGCAGCCCAGGTCTATTCAGCCCAGCCCTGACTCATTCAGGAAAGGCAGGACACACCTCAACCCCCCCCCCCGGTGGCTGTCTGAGAGAATGCACCTCCCCAGCCCCTGTCACTCCAAAGCCAGACAGTTAATACACAAACCAGCAGAGGCACATAGAATGGCTAAGCTAGAAAATACCTACTTTCTAAAAGTGGTATTTTCAAACACAGAACATATAAATCATCTTTACTAAAAGATCCATTTTTACATTCTGAGTCCAGGCATACTAAACTCCACTTCCCTATCTTGTCCCAATGGGAGGTTATGCTTATAAAATGTTACAAGTAAAACTCCCATTCTACTCTATGGGACAGGTAGCCTTTCCATAGTGAAAAACGAAATGCACTGTAATTCACTACCAGGACATGTTACACACACCAGTACATGTGCTACTTTTCATATACACTGCACCCTGTCCATGAGGCTACCTTGGGCCTACCTTAGGGGTGTCTTACATGTAAGAAAAGGGAAGATTAGGGCCTGGCAAGTGGGTACCCTTGCCAGGTTAATATGGCAGTTACGAACTGTGCGCAGACTCTGCAGTGGCTGGTCTGTGATACCTTTTCAGGGCTACTCATGTGGGTGACACAATCAGTGGTGCAGGCACACTAGTAGCATTTGATTTACAGGCCCTGGCACACTCAGTGCACTTTACTAGGGGCTTACCAGTAAATCGGATATGCCAATCATGGAAACACCAATCCATAATAACAATTTACACAGAGAGCATATGCACTTTAGCACTAAATAGTAGTGGTAAAGTGCCCAGAGTTCTAAAACCAACAAAAACAGGGTTAAAAACAGGAGGCCAAAAAGCAGAAAGTCTGGGGGTAAACCCGCTGAAAAAGCCAAGTATAACAGTGGTATATGTAAGTTCAAACGTGACTTGTTGCCAGACCATATACTAATATGTTATTGATTTGATCTTCTGAGTTTCCAAGCTTTCTCATCACTCAGATTACATGTCATACCACTGCTTGTGTATCAACATTTTTAGTATGGTGTGATTACCAGTTTACTACAGCCATTGATTGTGAGTCAGTTGGCATGCACAACATGGTGTATCTATCACTTTGCACTTGTACATGTTTGTCTTCTTTTGACTTCACTCACCATTAGGGTGTTTGCATGATAGAGCTGTAGTTGTACTTTGTGCTTTTTAAGTAAATGTGATGTGTACTCCACCACTAGTGTAGATTGTGCACTGTAGTTAGGACTCACAAGACTAGGGGTTACTCCCTATGTGCGAATGGTCTTAGGATTCGTCTAGAACAAAAGAAAAGGTACATTGGAAATCTGTGGAAGGAGGTATGGAAGAAAAGGATGGCGATCTTAATATGTGAAGAGTACTGTTCTAGTTGTTCTCTCAACCCTAAGCTCAAAATTCTATGTGGAGCGCGCACCTCTCTGACACAACGCACTTCACCGAAGTAATTTCAGAGTACGCATCACCCTGACTTTCTCCGCAAAGTTTTAGAGAGGTAGTTAGTGTTGTGCGCATTGAGGCTTTAGTTCTTCATCGCGGAAGTTCAGTGCTGCGTTATCATTGCCCGTCATGCTCTTTTTCATGAATTACCCATAAGGATTAGGCGCATTCAGGAAAAGTCTTCCTTTCGGGCATGCTCTTATCGTTCTCCAAGTTGTTTTCCCTTGTCGAAGTCTGCACCTAGAGCAAGTGAAGACTTCCTCATATTTTGCGAGGAGAGCTGTGTCCCTCTCCTAATTTGAAGAACAAGTCCTTCAGAGTTTGTGCGGGGGAGTAGCATTTTTCCCGTACATTAAGGATCTCTTCGTCCTCCGAGCTGCAGTCCGTGGCTGAAGAACAAGGAGCAGTGTTTCAATCGGACGGAGGCTGAATCTCGCTCTACACAAATTATCGAATCACCTCTTGAACACAAGCTAAGTACTAACATCTATAACCTATGTTCTTTAGTTAATGAATCCAATACAATGAAATACTCATTTATTTTAAGAAACCAATAAGAAAAAAAGACTTACTCAAGAAATTACTTACCAGAGTTCCATTTTCCTCAGAAATGTTCTTGCCTGTAAAAGAAAGATACTAGAGCATTAATAAGTCACAAAGAGAGTAAGACCACTTAATTTTCCATCATATACATATTCCTTTTAAATACCAGAAGACTTCAAGGAACTAACTAATTCCTTATGAAGAAGAGAAGCACAGGCCTTGGATTACTGGGTATTTTAGTTAGTAGAAGGTTTTTTCAGAGAATAAGAGGGTAAATGTTATAGATTAAAAATCAAAATTCCTTAACCCTAATTGCATGTATTTTCTAGTTTTCAGGCGCTCACAGAGAAAAACTTTCACCACAGGTAGACAGATGAGAAGTCAATAGAAAAGGAGAAGAAACCAGACTACTCAAGGCAGTCTCTTCATATTCTTTGTTATTTTGTCCCAATCCCCTTTCCCCCCTCAGGACTTAAGGGTTTTCCTGTGATATTTGGTTACCCAAAAGGTTCTGGGAATGGCATTGGGAAAGTTCATCATTCTGCTCCCGTGCAAGTCCGAGGTAACAATTCTGACAACTACACATTGCCCTCGTTCCTTACTGGGGTATCCATTACATGATCACTTTTAACATGGATATATACAGATGAATGCACACACATCTACACAACTCATTGGGTGATAGCCCTTCTCATCTAGCCTCTTTGTAATAATCACTAGAGTACACAGCTGGTTGTTGCATATCTCAATCTGAGTGGAACATGATTTTCTATAAGTGTCATATGTTTATAGGCCACAAAGGGACTTAATTTAAAGACATTTCACCCTTTGACAATGTTCAAGTCATTACACTGTCATTTTACATTGTAGAGTTAAAGGATGAAAATGGGACTTGTATGGTGAAGTGTTAACAGCTGAACAGTCATGGTGATGTGATGGGATTATTTCTTAGTGAAATCTATTCATTGAGGCCCATGAGTTTATGTTGGCTCATAGGTGTGGCCATTCCAATCACTATTTGTTGATGGTGGATCTGATGTCACACACACATAATTCATGCCTTGAAGATATTGGCTGAACAAATTATCATGGTATGTTACATATTTGTCTGATAAGCCTTCACATCTTTTGATGACTGTGACAGTGATTAGATCAGTATTTTCAAGCAAACCTTAAATGATGCACATGTGAAGATTTTTGGAAGTTGGAAAATCGATTTATTCTTACAGCACAGAAATCATAAATGAGTGAATATTGTTTTTTGGTAGATTATGCAAAAACATTTGCAACAATTTGGTCCCGTCTCACATGACCTGCCATTGTGTGCTCTATATCTGCACCAGTTTCATTGTCCTCTTACAGTTCATATGGAATTTCAGTGTCATAGTCCCATGGCACATTTGTTTTGGGACAGATGTTGTGCAATATTGCATAGAGTAATACAATCTTACAGACCATAGGAGGTGACTACAGAAGTCTTCCATCTGATTTGTCCAGGCAACGGAAACTGGACTTAAGGACACCAAACATTCACTCTACAACATTTTGGGATTTACTCAGAGCGCATTACATTTTTTCTGCCCATCCTTCTGGGGATTTTCATATGGGGTCATGAACCATGGCTGCAAACCATATCCTTGGTCACCTAAAAAGTTGAAAATACCAACAGTAAATGATTTGATACAATGTTACTTAGATATAACTAACTATGTGTGTTATGTATGCCGGCAAACTCATGCATTCCTTTACCTTTTAACAGATATGTCTTAGGTCTTCTTGACCATTGCTTTACACATATATGTTCAACATATATGAGTCAATGAACTTGCTAACTTTCATGTTTAGCCTGA
This sequence comes from Calotriton arnoldi, assembly GCA_963921515.1. NCBI lineage: Eukaryota > Metazoa > Chordata > Amphibia > Caudata > Salamandridae > Calotriton > Calotriton arnoldi. Next base: position 133,938 of record CAWUFW010011022.1, read on the forward strand.
AGATTATGATGATAAGTGAGTTAGAATATTTGTATCAACTAAATGAGAATTTCACTCAATATGTATGCAAAGTATAAAACTTGGGTTTAGATCTTCTTGCATACATATTGCACTATGTAGGCAGTGACATGTTTGACCCTCATACGTGCATTTGTCCTATTTTCACCTATGATGTCCTTGCTTGCCTACATAACGGTTGCACAGCCTTAGATTAGTTTACATAATTTTGCATGGCTATTTCCTTAGTAAAGGTACCCATTATTCAACACGTAACATGGATATTTTATTTGGCTTTATTTATACTTGAGCTAATGCTTTTTGTATGGCAAGATGTTTTGCTAAACTTAGAAGGACACATAGGTATGGCAATGTAGGCCATTTTTGTATAGGATATCATCAAAATGATATAAGTGACTTTGTACTACAGACCTGTACACAACACTTTCTGTATTCACATGTATATATGTGAATTTGCCTTAGGTTTTGATTCTAAGTACACTGTGATACCTTACTTTGGTTACATTTCACCTAGGTTATTTCTAAGGGTGGGCGGCAAAATCTGCTCCGCCGGTGGAGTTTGCGGATCTTTGGCTACTCCATTCTCCACTTTGAAGGCGGAGTTCAGCAGAAAAAACTCCACCTACCGCTGGCAGAGCAGAGTTTACCAGAAAATACCACCAGGGCGCAAACCATCGCCGCTCACACGTAATGTTTGTTGACAGAGTGACGTGTGCAGTCCCTGCAGTGCAAGACTTTCCAACGCCTCAGCACTGCAGCAAGTGGCACTGTAAATTGACTCCTTGCTACGACAATGCAAAATGCGAGGAAACATTGTATTTCTCTTTAAGGCATCCAGTCACGTGTGCCGCCCCTGAAAGCTGGAAACTGTACTACCTGCTGCCGTTCTCTATCTTTCATCTCCCACCACCACAGGCAGCATCGAGGCTCGCGCTCCTCTGTCCCTCCTCAGCAGCACCCCAGGACAGAGGCCATCGTCAATCTCCATGGCAGACATGCAAGTAGCTTTATATTATTACAATGCAATTTTGGGACAATAAATGCATACAAATAGAGAGGAAAGAAAGACAACACCACACGGGGGGAAATGTGGGAGTAAAGATAGACAGGCTAAGCTGTTAGTACAGGCCACATACTGTTAAGAGTCCCCACAACTGTTGGGTACAATGCAATCCTAGCAACTGTTGTACGGGCAGGGGCCACTCACTGCTACTGTTACACAGGTACAGCCTTTGCTAGCGATACGCGAGTAGGAGCCCGAATGATGTTACACGAGTACAGGCTCCGCTTCTGTTTGAGGTGTGGTAAGACCTCTGTTGCTGTTCCACGGGTGCAGCGCCAGGTGCTGACACATCTGTGAAACCAGTGCTGCTGTAGCCAGGGTAGAGCCCGTCTGTCTAGTGTTACAAGGATATAATGTTAATGTAGTGGTTATCTTCGGTTATGAGCAATAGCGTCACAGGGCAGGTGTGTGCTGTATTCAGAAGAGCGCAGTCCCTCCACTTCCTATATGGATAAAATGTCAGCTAATTTTATAGAGGTACAGTGCCCGACACTGGTTAATTATTGGGCATTGTACCCTGCTGCCTGGTTTTACACAGGCGCCTGACACTTTCCTACAAAAAATGATTGAGGCCACAAAAGGGTTGCAAACAGTATTGCTGTATTGTAAAGATTTGGAACAAAGTGATTTGGGACAGCCAGCCACACGTTTACTGTGCGCGAGGTGAGGATTTTATATTTTACACGTGCTTGTAACTGGAAAATAATTTCATTCTTAGTGAGAAGTCAAAGAAACACAAAAAAGTGCCATAATAATGACGTGTTGGTTCAAACACACTCTACAGCATGATGAGCTTTGTTTTGAAGTGTACACCTTTGTCCCATTGCTTTTCTAAAAACGTCACTTCCTTTTCTGATTTAAATGTACATTTTGCATGTCGTTAGCGCTGAGCGCGGCTTCTTGGCTCATGCGTATGCACTGAATCAAACTCTGCTCGAACTTGAAAACGTCTGTGCAAATACTCTGACTTTTCGATACCAGCTACTACTGTACTGTTCCAAGCATCACTAAACCCAGATGAAAAAAAAGTGAAAACACCAACAGTGTGAAACATTGGAGCACTTCTTCAGCCCCTTTCGCTGCTCCAAAGTGGCGTAATACTATACTAACCACCCGCGCATGGCAACTATGCAATTAGCTGAGGCAGAGCAATACTTAGCTGCTCGCGGAATCTGGCGGAGTTTTTCACTAACTCCACGGAATTCCAGGGAGTGAAACTCTGCGAGCTCCGCCCAGTCTTGGTTATTTCCTAGGGGCTTATTCATGGGATTTTGACGTATGGCAGTACAGCAAGGCACCTTGCTGCGCTGCCCTACGCCAAGGTGAAAGGGCAGGAATGCACCTTATTTAAGCAATATGGTGCATTTCTGTCTTTCACCCTTTGCTCCAGCTGTTTCAGAAGCCTGGTGCCAATGTAGGCACCCTTGCACCATGGTTTCAGGGTGCTGCCATTGCATGCAGGATTTTTTTGTGTGCAGGAAGAGGCACCTTCTTGCACAAAACAATCCTAAGAGGTGTTTTCCTCTTTGTATGTGTGCTGCAGGATGCAGCACACATAGAAAGAGGAAAAAGCGAGGAGAAATAAACATATTTCTCCTCATTATGCCTGCTCTCGGGAGGTGTACAGATTTGACACTTCGCGCTGCAATGCCCATTTAACGTCTCATGGGTGCAGAGTAAGGCAACGTAAAAGTGATGCAGGGCTCTCATAAATAAGCCCCCTAGTGTATAACATCTTTCACAGCCTATTTATTAATTGAGTATGTTTTACATTGATGGACTGTGATGCAGGAAATATAGGCAACTTGTGGCACTACATTTTTCATCTTTCACATTGATTAAATATGTAAATCTGGCTTATTATCTATGTGTATATTTGGACCTAGAATGTTGAAATGCCTGAAAATAAGCTGCACTTTGATCGTTTGGTATCGCATATATATGTGCAAATTTACACAAGATTTGATACTACATTTTCAGTCCATGACATACATGGAATTTAGATGTTCTTTTTCCATTTGTGCTCCTGATAGTTTGATCAGCCTACAGATATACTGAAATGTGTGACACATATGCTTAGGATCACATGATTTGTTCAACGACCAATATTTTAGTGGAAAATTGACAACTAATCCAAACTTGCCACACCACTGCACAAACAGACATCTCACACTTTTCTAAGATTTATCCATTGTTATTATATTGAAAATAATCATGGACCACATGATTTGTCAGTTGATGTGTTTGACATTGCAGAAATTGTGCTCTGTCCACTCAGACAGTGTGAAATGACACAGTCGTTCTCACTGTGGGATTTTTCCTACTTCCATTGCAGAATTAGTGAGGAATCCCACAATGTGACATCATTGGCTACATGTTAGAGTAAGAGATTACCACAATGTGCACACGACACAATATCCAGGAACAAACACAGAGATGGCTATTATGAACATACCTTACAACTTATTAGTTGGTATATTGAATAGTTCTGCTTTCCTCACCAATGAGTAGGCCATTCCCATATCTGCCATTCTGAAACCGCTCCTTGATTGTACTGTGCATCATGGGCACTTCCAGGATACTTGGGAAGGACATTGATGAACACTCCCTGATGGTCCACTATTGTCTAGACATATATTGAGTAATTGTGTTTGCGGTTTCTGTACAGGTGTGATGCGGCTGCAGGGGGCTCATATTGCACATGTGTGCAATCAATTGCACCAAGCACATGAGTGAATCCAGCAATGTTGTAGAAGCCTTGTCTGGTATCCAGTTGTTGTTGGGTAGTTTTTGGGAAGAGGAGATACTAGGGTGTAAGTTTGATGATGGCATCCAACTCAAATATGAGAAAAGCAGAAAATGCTCCTTGTGAAATGCCCGCAATCTGAACTCTGTGCTTTGGAAGAATCCTGGAGCCAACATGTGTAGCACAGGCATGAATTTTACATGTAGTGTGATGGAATTTGTCCTTGCAGTTGCTGGCTGGAGACTTAGCACTATCTTCTCCAGAAATTCCATGATGGACTCCCTCTTCAGTCTGTAAAAGTGTATGACCTCCTCCTCCCTGAGGTGAATGAGGGATATGCGCTGAGAGAAGACATGCTCCTTCCAGCTTTGTTGCCCACATGGATGTCTTCTAGCTACTCCCAGTTGCAGTATAACAACCTCCATGGCATAGTTGACCTTACAAGAGTATTCTGTGATGGTGAGTATTTTGTACCAAAGCCATTGTGTCATTTCCTACACCTGGGTTGCGGATGCACAGCAATTCTGATGCATTTCTATGGTTGCATTGAGCTATACCACGATGTGTAACGCAGTAATATGATATTAAATACCACTGCATTATGTTTGCCTTGGATTTTGCATGGGAATGCCTACATTGCATGAATTAATTCCTGCATGACGCAGCTGGATTCGGCGCAGGATTTGCACCATGCAATTGCCAGAAAATGACGCATTTGGGCTATTGCGTCCTTTCTTAAATCAGACTTACTGCTTGCGTCACACTATGGGATGCAAGGCCGACTCAAGACTTTGATAAATATGCCCCTATATTTTTCTCTATCTTACTAAAACAGTATAGTAAATGTATTCTGCTTTGTGGTTTACTTTATGATTGTTGGTACTCCTTGACTCAATGCGCATTTCACTGAGGATTGGCTCCTGCTTGAGCCATAGTGCCAGGATTTAGCAGACATTCTCTCAGAGCTATGTCTAAACTTCACCAGACTGTGGGCCTCATTTACAATATTTTGACGCATGGCAGCGCAACAAGCCTTCCTGCTGCGCTGCCATGCATCAAAATAAAAGGGCATGAATGCACTGTATCTACAAGATACGGTGCATTCCTGTCCTCCTCTGTTCAGGCGCACAAACAGCAGCCGTGCGCCAGCGCAGACACCCTTGTGTCATTTTGAAAGGATGACTGCACTAAAGGGATGATTGTGTTTGTTCAGAAAGATGTCCCTTCCTGCACAAAAACAAACATCGAAGTCATTTTCCTCTTTCTATGCATGCTGAAGAATGTAGCATGCATAGAAAGTGGAAATAAAGAGGAGAAATAAAAGTATCTATCCTCGTTTTGCCTCCCTTCACCTCCCCTGGGGAGGCATAGGATTCTGACGCATTCCAGGTTTACAAAATGTTGTAAATCTATGAATGTGTCAGGTACCATGGATGTTGTGTGGTAACACCCACAGCAACACCCAGGAATGCCCCATTCATGCAGAGTTATGGGTGAAACGGAAACATATTTACAAGGTCATGAAAAGTCATGCAGGCTGACTTTACATGGCCTTGTAAATATGGGGAAGCTTATTGCGTTGTCGGTGCGTCAATAAAAGTGACTCACCTGTGGCGCAATGGGCTTGTAAATAAGCTCCTGTGTAACTTAAGTCATTAGAGGGTCAGCGCCTCCCAAATTAATAACCCTATTTCTTCTGGTAACACAAACACACACGTCTGCGCCCGTCAGCGCCTGGATGTCGCCAGACGCCAGGACCCCTGGTTCTGGGACATCCCGTAGGCAAGTTTACACACGAGAATATCTGCTTGCTTTACAACCCAAAGCCCCCTGCGCGCAATACAAATAGCACTATGACTCTCCCCAAGGGCAGTGCAACAACTGTGGGTTTAGGGCAGAGACGGGTACACGGCTGTCCCCTCCAGTCCCAGGGCTGGAATATTTTACCATCTACAGCCTCAACTGCAGATCTCTAGCGAAACATCATGCAGAGGTATTCGATCTTCTACAGGATTCCACACTCGATATTTTATTCCTCACAGAAACCTGGCTTACCACTTACTCCGTGGCCATCTCGGCCTTGGCCCTACCTGCAGGTTACACGATGTGTGCCCAGAATAGGACAAGCGGGAGGGGGAGGCCTAGCTGTTATATTTAAATCAGCACTTTCATGCACCCTCACACCGCAGACTATCCCTGACTGTGAAAGTGCCTTGTTCAAAATTACTCTGTCCCACAATTTTACCCTCACTGGGCTCCTTATTTACCATCCACCAGGCCCTTCAAAAGTCTTTCAAGAAGCCTTAATTAATATTGCATCTACTCTCGTTCTAGAAGCAGCCAATTTTAAAATTATTGGAGACCTTAACCTACACCTGGAATGCCAAGATTCCCATGAGATTACCAACTTCCTGGGAGACATGGATGCATGTCAACTAACCCAGTTAGTGGAGGGACCGACACATGCTGCAGGTCATCTACTCGATCCCGTATTCTCGAATCTCCGGACTTTGGAGGCTAATCCACCCCTCCCTTTGCTCTGGACGGATCACTCCCTCATCTCTCTGCGCCTCTGTATAGCAGGCACCCCTCTGAGCCCTCCCCGTCAGTCCTCTATGAAGCGCCCTTGGTACAAATTGGACTCGTCCACTTTCATATCCACCCTAACCTTGTATCGCCCAGAATGGCCTACTGACCTAGAGGCAGCTGACAGTGAGTTCAGGGGTTGGAACAATAAAGCACTTGATTACTGCATTCCATTGAAAATTACCCATGCCATGGGCACTCAAACTCACGCTTGGTATAATGAGACCCTGACTGCGGAAAAGAAAAAAGGCAAAGTCTTAGAGCGGGCTTGGAGAAATGCTTATGACCTTACAGCAAAAATTATCTATAGGAAAGTAGTCAAAGCATACCATAAACTAGTCCGAAAGACCGAGGCCATGTTCTATGCTAACCTTATCATGACAAGCAGCAACCCTACTAAAACTATTTTCTCCCTCATGAAAGATATGGTGAAACTCCCGGCTGAGGTCAATAACACCATATCCTCCAAAGCACAATGCGAGTCATTGGCAAAATATTTCATCAATAAGGTGGAACGTATTTATAGTGCATTCGGTCCGAAGAAGGATGCCTCCGAACCTTTGGAAAACTCTACTATGACAGTCCTATCCCACTCCATACAAGACCTTCCGCCCATATCTTCTAAAGACATGGACGCCTTGTCGGCCAAGGTAAAATCAGGCTCTCCCGACGATCCTTTAAAACCTGACCTTTTCACGAAAAATAACGACTGCCTCCTGACTGAGGGCCGGGAGTTGATAAATAGGTCACTCCAAACGGCGGTGATCCCTAAGTCATGGAAACACGCCAAAATCATCCCTTTGTTAAAAAACCCCACACTTGATGCGTCTCTGCCAGAGAACTTCCGCCCAATTTCTCTGCTCCCATACTTAGCTAAAATTATGGAGTCCTATGTAAACATCGCTCTGACCAAATACCTGGAAGTAAATGAGATTCTGGACAGGTCACAAAATGGCTTCCGGCCCAGACACAGTACCGAATCTGCACTACTTGCAGTCACAGAGCAGCTAAGGGTCACTTTGGATGAGGGCAAGACCTCGGCATTGATTTTACTGGACCTCAGTGCGGCCTTTGACACGGTCTCCCATAAGATTCCGCTACAACGGTTAGAGGAGATCGGGGTCAAGGGCAAGGTCCTGGCCTGGCTTGCGTCCTTTCTGACCGATCGCTCTTTTCAGGTCTCTGCCCCCCCCCCTTTTTGTCCAGTGTCTACCCTCTCGGTTGCGGTGTTCCCCAGGGCTCTGCCCTAATCCCCACGCTATTTAACGTATATGTCCGCCCATTGACCCTCTTGGCCAAATCACGGAACATCGACATGGTATCATACGTCGATGATACCCAACTGGTATTCACCTTTTCCAATAACCCCAAACAGGACCAAGCTAAATTTCAAGAGGATCTTTTGGCCATCTCGGACTAGATGGCAGATAATTACTTGCAACTGAACCCTACCAAGTCTGAGGTGCTCCTGGTGGGCCGCGATGCCCATCAATGGGACAACCAATCGTGGCCTGCGGCCCTGGGTACCCCTCCCCAACCGAAAACCATGGTTAAGAACCTAGGAGTTCTGATGGACAGTGCCCTCTCATTTGAGAGTCATGCCAAAAAAGTGGCAGGCACTTGCTTCGGTCTCTTACGCGGCCTGAAACCCATTCTGGAATTTTTCGACGCATCCATCCATCAAACGATTGTCCAATCTGCGGTGCAGTCCCGACTAGACTAATGCAATGGGCTCTTACTTGGCGTGAACAAGACCATAACCAAAAGACTCCAACGGGCACAGAACGTGGCTGCTCGCACTCTTTTTGCCCTCCCGAAGCACTACCATGCCTCCAATCTGCTTCGTCGTCTCCACTGGCTGCAGATAGAACAGAGAGTCCAGTTTAAGACTCTCTGTACTACGCACAAGATCCTGCATGGCTAGAGCCCCCAAATTCTACAAGGGCTATGCTCACCGTATGTCCCGACTCGAGCCCTGCGCCCTGCTGATCTGCACTTAGCCTGTACCCCCTGAGTGCGCAGGCTGAGAGCAGTGGGGCGCTCTTTCAGGGCTATGGCACCCGCCCTATGGAACTCTGCCCCTCTTGCTGCTCGGGGCACACAAGATCACTGGGCATTTAGGAAACTGATTAAAACCTGGCTTCTTTCTAACCTTTAGTTATATCCTTCCCGATAGCCACCTGTCTGTCTCAGCGCTGGGACGCCCCGTTGCTGGGGCAACCATGACGCTTTATAAGTATGCTTAACATAACATAACGTAACATAACACATGCACTGCTATTTCTCACTCTCTTTCACTCTGCTTCAAGCACAAGTGTACCTACAGGCTTGCAGCTTCACAACATGAGCAGCCTCTGCAAATAGCCCACATCACCAAAACAATAAAATCTTAGGCTACACTGCATTTGCACACTCTACAACCAAACACACACATTCCTTATATGTTTAGGGGCCTATTTATGAGCTGGTTTGCATAACTCTTGCACCACGCAATGTGGAACAAGTGCAACACCAACCTTATGTCAAATTTATGAAGCCACGCAAGGCTACATTGAGTGGCCCTGAGAGACTCCATAAATCTAGAGTAACGCAACTCAGAGCAAATCGCTCCGTTGCCTTACTCTGCCCTGGCAAGGCGTTCCATGGGTGTTCCCAATCAACTACCATGGCTTCTGACGCATCCCAGATTTAGCAGAACTGGTAAACCTGGGAATGTGCCAAAATGATACGCCTTCCTGGAGAGGTGTAATGAGAAATATCTTTATTTCTCCTCGTTACTTCCTCTTTCTATGTGTGCTGCAGCACACATAGAAAGAGGAATATGCCTCTCAGGATTGTTTTCATGCAGGAAGGTGTCCCTTACTGCTAAACAACAATCCTGCATGCAACGCAGGCACCCTTGCAACATGGTGCAAGAGTGCCTGCGTTGGTGCTAGGCTGCCAAAAGGGCGCCAGCACAGATGAACAGGCAGGAATGCTCCTTATTGCCTTAAATACAGCGCATTCCTGCCCTTTTCCTGTCACACAGTCAGGGCCGGACTGGCTACCGGGCGTTTTGGTGTGCTGCCGAGCTGGGGGCTGACTTCACTGCGGTGGGGGCTGATTTCGTTGATGGGGACCTGCGTGTGCTCCTGAATTAACAAAGCAAAACGAATGGTTTTAAGCACACGCAGGTCCCCGTCAACGAAATCAGCCCCCAGCTTGGCAGCACACCAAAACGCCCGGTAGCCAGTCCGGCCCTGCACACAGTGCAGCGCAGCAAGGTGACTTGCTGCGCTGCGCTACACTGCGTGACTTTTTCATAAATAGGCTCCTTAGTGCCCTTTCTCTTACTCCTGTTTGCTTCACTTAATGCAGAGAAGCAGTGACATAGAATATAAGACCACAATTATGGCTATCAGCCATGACACTGAAATGCCGAGGGAGAGAGAGAGGGATGAACGATGGAAGGAAGGAAGGAAGAAATCTCCCTTTTAGCGTGTGGTGGAAGGACTCTAAATAGCTTTCACTCAACAGTGAAAGATGAAATGCTGTACAGGCATCAAGTCTGAAGTGAGTATCCGAATGGGAAATCTTTGCTGCTTGTTTCGTATGCAGGAATGAAAAAGTGCGTGTTTATTTCTTTACTACAGGTTTTGTGAGAAATATTTCCGTTTTGCATTTTACTGAACCCGACTCTAGGAAGACATATAGGATTTGACTAAACAATATCACACAGCTTTGTTTGCCGCGCGAAATTTAATATTTTGGCGACTACATTTCTTTTATCGACTGCACATTTTCATTTGTATGTGGAAAAAAAGAATTGGATACACGCCAGTGCCTTGTGAACCATTTGGGGTTATTGGTCATTTGCTTTCAATGAAGAATGCACACATTTGACTTTCTTGGGACCTCTGAAAAATTAAACTGCCGCTAGGTGCCAGTACAGCACCGTTCATGTCAGCCCTCCTTTTCCCAAAGCATGTCAAGGTTTCTGTTTGAAGTGTCCCTAATCCCCATGCCTACAGCAGACAGTGCGATTTTTTACTGTTTCCTAAAGAAAAGTGTCCACTAAAACGCTAAATTGTGATCTTCTGAACGAGTGAAAATGGAATACATAAATACGTTTCATTACAGCTGGAGGCAGAAGGCATATAGACGATGTGTTTACTGAATACATATATTTTAAGTGCCATTTTAACATCAGTGAGTCTCGGTGGATGAAGATTGTGCATGGTTTGAAATGTGCATGATGCCACTTACTACTTGTACATCAAAGTTTCAACAAATCAATCCGGTCTGCCTTGGTCTGTGCTCGGGACTCTTTATTCAACCGCACAATCCTCCGTCCTAGGCGCTGGATGTGTTCAGGTGACCAGTGTTATTTATTATCAAAACAGGCATCTTGCAGTTTACCTAGTCTGAATGTCCCCACTATGTGTGCCCTGTCTCACCAAGCATGCGCAGCAGCATGTCTTGAAGTTCATACCACAGTCTGTACCCGACGGGTAACGCGTGGCACCAGGAAGTGGGATGAAAAGACAAGGAGGTCTCTCAAAAGGGTGTGGACATGACATTAGGGCGTGGCTTAAAAATACTTAAGCTAAATATCTGGACTTGGCATAGTGTGCCGCCCGACTGATATTTTGCTGCTTCTGTCATGGCATCCAGATATATAATACAACAAGCACATTACACCTACAACAAGCCTGGACTATTGGCTTTGTCAATGATTGCTCATCTCTTGTGGTAGAGTTTGTAGCATGAGGCTAGAGCTGACGTATTTAGAGCTGGGGAAGCAGGTTCGAGTCACACTTCTGCTTAACATTCTGTGGCAAATCACTTAATCTCCCTATGCAAAACAAAATAAAAATGTCATTGTGGAATGTAGCTTGGGCTCATGCAAAGCGCTCCAATCCCTTTGGGTCGAGTTTGCGCTATATAAAACTGCAAAAAAGTTACATCAAAAGCAGTGAAATGCTGCACAGTTGAGTTTTTTTTCCCACCCTGAGCAAGAGGGAAAAAATGGAGAGCCCGACAAGGACCCGTTTCAGCACCTGATTTTTAGAGCAACCGGCAGGACCCAGCCCACTTAAAGCCCTGCGTGGCACAGCGGAGTTTGGATGAATTCGCATGCTTGGTGCCTGGGCTTGCACCTGTCGCATTACAATCACCATGATGAACTAAACAGCTAAAAATGTGACACATGTTTGCAAATTGGGGCAGTTTTGAACTAGCAAAGATACGCTGCACAAGGGTTTTAGCGAAATCAACAATCAAAACGGCCCATCAGATCATAAAACAGGCCCACAAATAGTAAAAAAAAAAAAAAACAGCCCACACACTGACCTTTCACTCCACTGCCCTATTCGCTAGTCACACCCTCCTGATAAGGAAACACCATGCATGTGTATGCTAATTTTCCCTAACACAGGGATACCTACCTACATGGAAAATATAATCAAAAGCACAAATTCTCTAATGTGTGTAACGTACATTACTTCAACGACGGCACTCGGTGTCACGCATGCGTATCATTAGCGTTGTGCTAGTTGAATGGCATCTTTTTATTTTGAGTTTCCTTTCTGTGAGATTTACCAGTACCATCCGGCGATTGTGGGTCGATATGAGAATTAACTTCAGATTTTATCATGACCCCTTGAGATTGCTATGTCAGGATCTCACTGTACCTTATTGTACATGCATGTAACACAATTGCTGCATTCCTTTTATTAGGTATGGTTTGATAATGATGGTTTTAAATGTGTCTGGTTCACCACGCAATTCTTACATGAGGCAAGTATCGCTAACACACTCACAATCAAACATCATTTGTCTCCCCAAATTAACTCAACGCCCACGGAGTTCAACAACGTCAATGCTCATTGTAAAGTTGTGGGCCCTATGCCCACAAACTAGAAAATGAGTGTCACAGACACAGTGGGTATCGTTACTAAACTGGCCTCGAGCACGCGTGCTCTGGCCCTTTTATTATTAACAGGCACACGTCACTCGTGACGCCTGTGTTGAAAGGGTGTGGGGTGTGTGTGAAGGCCAGCTCTCAAGGGAGTGGCTGGTAGACTAGTGCCTGTCAGAACACTAGAACACGTCCAGCAGGACACTACATTCCTCCCAAACATTATTGAAAACAAAAACTAGTCCATCCTGTGGGCATAAAACAAAACACACTAGACACCACTTACTCTCTCAGCCTCGAGAGGCAGCCAGCAGGACAGCAGTGGACAGGTGTAGCGGGGAGCTCCCAGGCATCTTTGCACTCGTCCATGGTTTAACCAGCTACCACTGGGCACGAACACTGTACAGATAAAGTCCAGATTTTTTGACAGCATGTCAGTTGGGTCAATGTCCACTCACGCACGGGTGTCGGTCCAGCGTACTCTCGCAGTGATGCAGTTGGTGTCAAACAGACCAAACTTGGTGCATCAGGAGCATCAGTGGAGTCTGCTGTGGAGCTTACTCTTAAGGGAATATTGACTCCTTGAAGGCAAGCCTTGTCAGGACTAGGATGGTGTTGATGATGCTTGGAATGTCTTCCTCTGATGCCCCGGTGCCTCCTGGTTCCTTGTCGGTAGAGCAGCTTCCAGACCATCTCTCGTGTGGGGATTCCCTTGTGGCCTTTTACAATGGGTTGCCATAGGACTGCATTGACTGTGCAGGGCTGCTTGTGGGCCACCTGGGGGCTCTGCAGGATTGCCGATAGAATCCACAGTCGTCATTTGTGCAACTGCAAGGGTGGATGATACATGGTCGGTGTGCTTGCCAACAGGAACCAGTTGCGTTGGGCTATCAGATAGTCTCTGGACACTTGGTCTCTCATGTTGTCAGAGGCACCTCGTTGGTCTCTGGATGTTTGTGGGCATAAGGCTCACCCTGTTGATGAGATGGTCCTTCATTGGATCGGTTGATGCAAATGGCAATGATGGTGTGGTTGCCATTAGACGACCTGGATGACAGGTAGCAGTGACTTGCATGGATTGAGGGTGACTGTTGGGACTTCACAGCCATGTAGCTCGGTGTATTTGCTGGTGCTGTTCTTCTTCCGGCATATACGTTTGTTAGCGGGGATGCCATCTTTTAACAAGCAAACGACGCTTGAGAACTGATGGTTGCACTGGGAAGCGTGGGGTAGAGACGCGGTTTGAGCTTTGGTTGCAGCTTACATTTGGTTCTCATGCTGAGCTGTTGCCAGGGACATTGATTCACCTCGGTGGCTGGCTTGTGTCTGTAGGTGCCATCTTCGGTAGTGGCACGAGTCCTCAGTCTCTTTATTCTTTGATCTTTTACTGTTGTGCATCTGTGGTCATCCAAACTTTCTGTGTGACAATTCTAGTCACACACTTTTCTCTCTTTAATAACTCTTGCTTGCAGTGTGGCATGCTGCCACACATCACACGTTTTCCTCTCTTAAGTTTGTGCGAGGTAGCATCAGGCCACATGGCCGCCTACCAGCTCCATCATGTCCTTAGGACTGCACATCTTCTTCCATCTTGGACCACTTACAGGTCCTGCCCTGTCAGTAGAACTGGGCGTCTTCTCACCGGTGTGTCAGCAATTTTGTGGACAGCAGTGGAGGTAGGCCTCCATTGATGGATTTGGTCTATGGCCTCTTCCATACCTTTCTTCTCCTGGACAAAGTATTCAGTGTGTAACTCAGGATCGCAGCAGGAGGCAAGGGTCTTCTTTCATTTGCAATGGTGGCAGCCTGCCACTATGAAACATGTGACTCTCCTCATGCCTGTAATGGGTCGGTGAGCGACGCAGTGTGGGGGAGGACACTCCTTGAACAGTCTCTTGCCCCCTGCAGGGCAATGCTAATGCAGTTAGGGTGTAGATGCTGTCCTTCCTGAATTCAGGCCACACTAGGCCTGTCCTCCCCTCTTGTCTCTGGGGGGCGCTGGTGGTACTGTGTATGTGTGTGGGGTAGATGGTAGACATCTCCTTGCTTGTCTTGTTGTGGGGAGCAGTGCCAGTCTTCTTCCTCATGGCATCAGCAGCAGCATCACCTTCGCGGGCACCTGCAGGTAACCCCTCTTGCTTTGACACTTGCTCAGTCTCAGTTCATAGGGACACTCTTTTGCCCCTGTTGATGGATTGCCCACATACAGCTCTCACAATGGATATATCTTGACCTAATTTGTCTTAGTGCAACTATGGCAGCTTTGGGGTTCCCACTAGATTCAGGGTACATGCTGCACTGGTCGAGGATTGAGTTCAGGCAGGGGTTGGCCTTCTTGCTATAAGCGTAGAACCTGTGTTTATTTATGCTTGTTTGTATGGCAGTTGTATTTTAGTTAATTTTATTGTATGTGTAATGGCACCCTCTAGCGGCACTCTGGCAACACTGTAGGTTCTCCTCCTTGCTCGTCGCAGCTTCGATCTGAGGCCTGCCTACTCGTGTGGGCAGCTGTTTGCAGGGGAGTACTAGGGAGTGGACTGTCACACTGTGGCAGCCTGGTGTGCAGGGATATCTTCACCTTGCTGCAGACAAGTGCTAGCCTATGCAGCAGGGCTGCTATGGGAGGCACACCACCTCTTCAGACGGCCACCAGGGGGTGTACGCTGTGCTCTGTCTTCCCTTCCATGCTTCCTCTCTTACTGGCCACTAACAGCTGGTGCTCCAGGGACAGTCTTCTCCCGGACTGTTGGTGCTGCCTGAGTTGCAGTCATGTTCTTCCAGGGCTCCACAACGTGCTGCCTATGGGCAAAGGATTCGGCAAACAGGGGTGCAGTGAGAGGCGAAGCATCTCATTGCAACGGGGGTGCTGGCAGGTGGCCACTAGATGGCGCACTATGCTCTCCTCGCCTGCTACAGACTTTCTTCCTGCTGCAGGAAACTGCTCAAAACGCTACATAGACGGGTACAAGAGGGGTGGTACTTAGAGCGGGTGCAGCCACGGGCTGGGACTTGCTTTTCTCATAAGTGGTCTGGGCAGGGGTGGCATCTGCCGGTTCCCTGGCTTAGCTCAGGGGTGTCCAGACCTCTGAGGAGACGATCGGTACCTCTTCGTTCTGCTGAGGGCGTTCAGCTTTCTCAGTGCCAGGGTTATTTCTGGGCTTTGCCTCACCTCAAGGGGCCGAGCGCCTCCCGACATCGGCATCTCGCTGATGGCGCAAGATGGGTTTCTTCGCGCTGCTCACCCATTCACTCAGCCTCACAGCAGGCGTACGGCAGCAGTAACAGCAAGGCATACAAGATGAGCAGTTACCGTTCTCTCCTCCTTCCCGGCAAGGTCAAGATTCACTCGCTTCTTGGGACGACATGACCACTTCCTCAGTGAGGCTGCAGCGCCAGTATGGACCCCGATCAACTCCTCAATCACGGGGGTGACCTCCTAGGTGGCAATGCATGGGGTCAGAACCCTTTGTCACCATTGTAAAGTCGTGGGCCCTATTCCACATACTAGTACATGAGTGACGCAGACACAGTGGGTATCGTTAGTAAACTGGCCTCGAGCACGTGTGCTTGGACCCTTTTATTAACAGGTACACATCACTCGTATTGGATGAGTGTGGGGTGTGTGAGTGAAGGCCAGCCCTCAAGGGAGTGGTTGATAGACATGTCCAGCAGGACACTACACTCATCTCTCAACAATGTACTTTGTCCATACAGACACGTCCACAATCCTTTGCACTGTAAAAACGTAGCTTGTATATCTGAACTGTATGCCTTTACATGTCACAGGTCATTCCGTACCTTAAAGACCTAATTAATTACTTAGGGCCCGATTCACAGAATTAACTTAAGACAAAATCCTAAACTTACTACCATTTTGGTATTCACAGAAGGCACTTACTCATTTTGGTATTCACAGAAGGCACTTACTCATTTTGGTATTCACAGAAGGCACTTACTTACTAATTTTGAGTAACTTACTAATTTTGAGTAACTTACTAATTTTGGTTTTCACAGAAGGCACTTACTCATTGATTAGTAAGTGCCTTCTGTGAATACCAAAATGAGTAAGTTACTCAAAATGAGTAAGTTACTCAAAATGAGTAAGTTACTCATTTTGGTATTCACAGAAGGCACTTACTCATCAATGAGTAAGTGACTTCTGTGAATACCAAATGAGTAAGTTACTCAAAATGAGTAAGTTACTCAAAATGAGTAAGTAAGTGCCTTCTGTGAATACCAAAATGAGTAAGTGCCTTCTGTGAATACCAAAATGAGTAAGTGCCTTCTGTGAATACCAAAATGGTAGTAAGTTTAGGATTTTGTCTTAAGTTAGTTCTGTGAATCGGGCCCAATAATGCTTGTTTCTAAACATAGCTATTTCTGCAGCTTATTTACCCAACAAGCTTCAATAGCTGAAGTTTTGTAGCCAGAAAGTTAATTTTGCTTGCAAATACTGATGTCGAGAACACTGGTTGTTTGTGAGGCATGTGACTGTTTGCCATTGACCCAGATACCATTGGCAGAGGCCATCAACTGGGTGAGGTAAATGGATAGTAGGTATGCTTATATCACCCAGAATAGGTCATGTCCCCAGTGACTCCTCAGCCATGAGGCAGAAACGAACGATGTTGCAGGTATTAGCTTTGGCTAACAGCTCTCCCAATTTGTGTGATGGTTTTGGGTGGCAATATGCACTGTACACATAGCAAAATAGCTTCCTTAACCATAGAGCATCCTTGTTTAGGTCATCTGGATGCATTGGGGCCCTATTCAGGATGCTATTTTCACAACAACTCTCATCTCAGATGCTCAACTAAAACCATTTGTGAGAGCAAAATTCCACTGAAATGTTGTACTCGTAAATTTTTTATCCTAACAGGTAAATACAATGGGCCTCATTTACAATGAATTGGTATAGGGCAGGTCCGCAATTCATTTTGCTGTGCTGTTGTGTGCCAATTTGAAAGGGCAGGAATACACCATATTAACAAAATACAGTGCATTCCTGTCCTTTCAGCCAGCGTGGTGCACAATTTGGTGCCTAGTGCCAATGCATGCACCCTTGCACCCTGGTCCAAGGGTGTCTGCTTGTTGGCAGGATTGTTTTTGTGCGGGAAGGGACACCTTCTTCACAAAAACAATCCAAGGAGGCTTTTTCCTCTCTTTTTCTATGTGTGCTGCAGAACGGAGCACACTTAGAAAGAGGAAAAAACGAGGAGAAATAAAGATATTTCTCCTCAGGGGAGGCATACAGTTTTGATGCATTCCCAGGTTTACAGATGCTTGTAAATCTGGGAATGTGTCAAAACCTGTGGGTGTTGCCTGGAAAAACCCACGCAACACCCATGGAACCCCCCTCTGATGCAGTGTAAGACAACGTAGCAACTTGCACTGCGTTGCCTTACACCATATCTACGAGGCATTAGGACATCTTCTTCTAGAGGTTGGGTTTGTAGGTGTTCCCGGCGAGGCGTAATAGAACATATTGGTTATCACTCCCAAAAGTAGATATCAGGAAATATTCACCTAAAATTTGCAATACCACTTGTAATTAAACTACTAGGGCTAGGCTTTTTGTTGTGTGGAAGTGGAGGCATCATTGTCAACCTGACGGGGTGTAGGAAAAAGGGTTGCTACACGGAAACACTAGACCTTAGGCTACAAAAGCCATGTTTCCCAACAAAGGATTTCTTGGACCCAGACGTGGCCATTGACAAATTGTGACTGAACGAATGCCTTTGATTTTTTTAAAATATATTTTTCTTTATGTGAGCACAACACAATTTTGAGTATTTCTTGTTACCCACTCTAGATTTATAACAATTTTTACAGAAAAAATGGGTCAAAGATTTGCAAGCATCAAAAAATGCCATGGGTCATCAGGCCTTTGCTATCAAACATAACAGTTTTTTTTTCTCAAAGTCAGAACGCCAAGACACAATCTGAACCAAAGAAGTGTCTGTCAATATATATATTTTTTTAAATACGTTTTTATTTTTAAAGACATAATTCACAGTGCTGTACATGTTCGTCAGGATTCATGTTGTATTCATATTACACTGTTTACTCTGAAGAAGTGAATTTGAATCTTGAATAGTAACTGAGAAGGCATCAATTATACACTAAGGGGTATATTCACAAGAACGTGTGATAACTACCGCTAGAGTAGCGTAACGCAACTTCCAATATCGCAGCCCATCGCGGGAAAATATCCCCGTGTCAACGTGGAATTCACAACAAGGCGGTAGCATGCGATAGTCTGCCGAAACCGCGGACAATGTCCGCGATACAACCACGACGATGGAGATAAAAACACAAACCACAACACCAAAAAACACGCGATGGGCAAAAGCGCGATGAGGAAATCAGCGACAAGCAGCGCCAGGCCTGCAACACACACCTGGCAGGCGTAAAAAATCCCCATAAAAGTAGAAAAAACACCCACACACAAACTGACCAACACACAAGCACCATGGAGGCAGCCGGAGCAGGCGCAGAGGACGAGCGCAACCCCACAAGCACCCCGGACGACCAGCCAGGGACCTCGGGGACAGGGAAGGGCAAGGACAAGAAGACGTGGAAGACCAAGTTCAGTCCGCAGGCGAACAGGATCATAGTCACGGAGGTGATGGAACACCATCAACAACTCTTCGTCACCTCCAATGTGTCATTGGGCACCAAAACTGGAATATGGCGGGACATCGTCGACAAGGTGAATGCCGTCGGAGAGCACAAGCAGACAATGGACGAGGTCAAGAGGCGATAGAATGACATCAAGCGGAAGACCAAGGAGAAACTCTCCGCCAACCTGAAGGCAGCAACGCAGACCGGAGGTGGGGGCCCAGCGCCACAGCTGGAGTTGGATGACATGGAGGAGCTGGTGTCGACAGTTATCAGTGTGGAGACTGTGGCAGGAGTCGGGGGACCGGACACTGCTCGACAGGACACAACACAACCGCAACAGGGTGAGTGACCACCAGGTACTGGGGGGACGGGGGGAGATGGCCACAATGGCGCACAAGCAAGCAGGGCACAGTGCACACCCACAATCACTCTGGGTCCTCGCCCAGACCCACACACTGTCACAATGTACAATGCCATGCTGTCTGAATGTCAACCTGTACCATGCGGCTACATACATGTGAACACATTGTAATACACCATCTCCCCTTCACATCGCAGGGGCATCGTCAACACCTCCTGCAGAGCAGTCACAGTCACTCTTCACTGATGACGAGGAGGAGGACAACACCAGCATCGACACCCAAACCATCCAAGACCTCATTGACCTCATCCGCAACTCACCTCCAGGATCAGGGCAGCCCAGCTACATCCATGAGACCCCACTCACCACCCAAACTACCCAGCAGGAGGCACCCACAGCCCCGGCACCCTCCCAAGACCCCCAGGAACAACAAATGGCCTTCCAACGCCGTGTGCTGGAGGGCCAGAGGGAGACGGCCGAGCAGGTGCAGGTGGGGTTCGAGCTCATGGCTAACAAACTGGACGCCATCCTTGGGTGTCTATGTCCGCCCCATGGTCTCCAGCGAGCCCAGACTGACATCTCTGGAGTCATGACGAGGAGGGAAGAATACCTGTCCGCTCAGAGTGGCCCCAGCGATGCCAGCCGTGAGCTGGCAAACATGCGGAGGCTCATGGAGGACATGGTGCGGATGGAGGTGGAAAGGATGGCAGCCGCCACTGCACATCAGCGAAATGTAGCTGGGATCTACCGTGCCCTGCATGTCCTCGTCATGGAGTAATCAAGACCCAGCACCAAACATGAGACCTGGGGGCCTGCGGAGCGTGGCTGCATGATGTGGAGGGTGCCATGTCCGCGGGCCCCAGGCTTGTGGCTTGCAGCGGCACGTGGTGGGACCTCCTGTCTATGCGCCGGTGGCGGAAGGTGAGCATTGGGGCCTGGGTGTGCATGGGCGGGCATGCTCCGATGGGCGGCGAGAGAGGTTGGGGTGCCTCTGCCTGGGTGTGCATGGGCGGGCAGGTGATGTTGTCTTGTGCAAGTGTGTGTACTGTGCCAGTCATGTGTCTGGGCTCTGTTTCAGCTGATGGCTCTGAATCAGATGTGTGACCTGGTGAACTGACCTACATACCGGCACGTGGTTGGAGACACACCAGTGGCAGCAGGTGAGCAGTGTGGCCTGGGTGCACAGGGGCGGGACTCTCCCTCTCTTCCTCTCTCTCTCCTCTTCGCTCTCTCTCTCTCTCCCTCTCTGCCTCTCTCTCTCTCTCCCTCTCTTCCTCTCTCTCACCTTCGCTCTCTCTCTGTCCTCTGATGTGCGCAGGACACACCTTCTCATCATGTTTTTTGTCTTACAGGCTGTGACCTACGTATTGTCCGGAGGGGAGCGGCCATGTGTCTTCATTCCATTTTGTTGTTCATTTTAATAAAGTTTCATTTGTTGCTTCGAAAGTGAATGTGTGCTGGTCATTTCTGTGACGACACATCCATGTCACAAGTTGTGATTGTGCGGCATCAAGCAGAATAATTTGTACATGTTTGGGTGTGGCTGATGTGGCATGTCTTTGGTCGGGGGTGTGCCAGGGAGGGGTGGTCCTGGGGGTGGTGGCGGTGGGTGTTGTGGCCCTCTTTGGTGTCCGGGCCGCATGATGGGTGGCTCCATGGCATCTGTTGCCCTTCCGATGTAGCCCTGGGCTGTGCTCCCTTTTGTGGTGCTGGCTGCCGTCCGACTTTACACCAGGTCAGAGCAGGTGTAGATTTCCTGGTGCTAACGCGCCTTATCGCCTGTTTTGTGTTTTTATCGCGGATGTGGCTGCTCGTTGTAAATGTTGCGGTGTGCTGTTGTCTCGGCTTTTGTCACGGGAACGCCTACTCTGCATCTCATTAGCGATATTTGCGGGGGTCCTCTGTGGCGATGTTTTTTGCGGCTGCTATCGTGGGTAAACTGGTGCTATGGGCTGTTAACACCGGCTTGTGACTGGGGAGGTATATTTATCGCGACTTTGGCTGCGATAAAGTGCTGTTAATTCGGCGATAGCTCCTTGTGAATATGCCCCTAAGAGCCTTATTAAGCAAGAGGTTGCGTCACTTTTGCACCACACATAGAAAGAGGAAAATGGCTCAGGGGATTATTTTTGTGCCACTTGTTGCACGAGTATGAACTTACCTTGAAAAAACAAAAGACAAGAGGCATTTGGCAAAACAGGAATAGTTGGTTTAATTAAACATTTCGGCCGGGAGCACAGTTACAGAAGCGGGTCTGAGGACTGTCTCATAGTGCAGTCAATCTGAACAGGGTTTTATACATTTCTTTGGGCTTCATAAAATACTTCAGTCGATCCTTTTTTGGTAAAAGAATGCAGGCCTTGTCTGTGGAGTCATAAATAAGGCTCCTGATGACAAATGCAGGTGGCCCTTGCGTGGATACAATGAGGGCCAGTGGGTAACGTGTCCAGATGTCCGACATGAGGGGAATGTGATCACTGTGTGTACTGTGTGTGCTATGTCCAGATTGGCTGTGTGTTCCTAACTTCATGTGGCATCTGACTTTATGGTGTTTTGGGAATTTGCACACCCCTCTGGCATGTGTGCTTTATTGGGGCCAATGTCCCTGGACCATTGTGGTGTCGCTGTCCATATCTAGGGGGATGGACCTGAGTGTCCTGTTCACACATTTGTCTGCCAGCTACTTGCCACCCCACCTGTGACCCGTCAATCAGTAACCTCAGGCCTAGGTAGCAGATTCTGCCTGACCAATTATTTCTGAGTCAGGGTTGATGGACAGTTCATGATGGGTGAATTTGATAATAGTGATGCGATTTCGATCTTGTGTGCGAATGTATCATTATAAACATTGGCATTGATTCTATCAATATTAACACCCTTCCTGCAAAAAAACAATCCTACTAACAATGCAGGCACTGTGGCTCCATGGTGCAAGAGTGCCAGCATTGGCGCTAGGCAGCACATTGTGTGACAGAGTTGGGAAAAAGCAGGAATGCCCAGTACAGTGTTAAGTACGACTCATTCCTGCAATTTCCCTATCATGCAGCGCTGCGTGATATAATGATAAATATGGCCCTAAGGGCTTCTTGATGATTACCTGTTGTTCACAATCATTATATATCCTGTTGGGAACAATGGTTCCTGTTACTAGCAGCTTCGAAATGCAGACTGTTTCAATTCTGTGAATCTCATAAGGGGAGTGATTCAATTTAGGAAAGGAGAGGCTGGAATCAATAATAAATTTCAACAAAAGGGGGTACCTCTCCCACCATCAATGACACAGCTTTTAACTACAGGAGTCCCTTTTATTAACTCCGAGCCATTTGACACGGGCAAATAACACAATAGATCACATTTGTTGTGTTACAGTTTGTGAATTCTTCATGGTGGATGCTTCTGTTTCGGTAGTCAAATTTCTTACCTTCTATGGTACTGGCACATGACGTACACTTTCCACATCTTCGATGACCTTTAATGGGGGCAGAGCAAGCAGTGTTTGTATTGATGTAGAGGTTTTTTCACTTTGGTGTTCGCACGTACTAGTTTGTCCCTAATGCTTTTATTTTTCTTGAGAGCAAATACTGGTGTATCTTTAAATATCTCTAGTCCTTTCACTGTGTGCCAATTTTTCTTGACGATTTTCTTTACCTCATTTGTAATCCCAGAAAAGGTGGTGACGCAGACCAATGGTACTTCTTTTGTCTTCTCCTTGGGCATTAGAAGAGCCTCTCGCGGAGTGAACCATGCTCTTTTCATTGAGCGCTTGACTAGTTTTCTTGGATAATTGCGAGCTACCAGTTTTTCCAGGAGAACTTTGGCGTTCTTAAAGTAATCCTCCTTTTTGGTGCAATTGCGCCTAATTCTTAGAAACTGGCTGAATGGTAAGTTTTCGTGCAAATTCCGTTGGTGAAAACTGGAAAAGTGCAGGAACGTATTCCTATCTGTTTGTTTTGTGTAGAGGGTGGTATATATGGCTCCTTCTTCATGTCTAACCAGGAGGTCCAGAAAGTTAATCTCGTCTTTGCTTGAATTAAGCGAGAACTGGATGTCCTGATTCCTCTGGTTCAGCCATATTTGAAATTCTAATAGATCTTCCAACGTTCCCCTCCAGAGCATGAACACATCGTCTATATTACGACGCCAGATCTTTATGTGTCCATCATGTGGATTGTTGTTAAATACCCATCTGTCCTCATATAGGGCCATGAACATCACCGCCATTTCTGGGGTGAAGGGACACCCCATTGCGGTCCCCTTCGTCTGTAGGAATTGCTCGTCGTTGAATTTAAAGAAGTTGTATTTAAGACACATCTCGGCCATCTCAACAAGGTATAATGTAGGCACGTTGTGGGGTCGAGTCCTTTTTTCCAAAAAGTAGTGAAGTGCTTCTAGGCCCGCTTCTTGGGGAATATTAGTGTACAAACTAATGATATCAAGTGTCACCAGTATCTCAGCTTCTGTGTCAAATGGATAACCTTCTAAGATCGTGATTGCTTGCATCATGTCTCGTATAGAGCTCACTGTTTCTCCCACAAAGGGTTTGAGAAAAGTGTCTATATATTTCGCTGGTCTCTCTAAGATAGAATTCAACCCTGAGATTGTTGGTCTCCAAGAGCAATTCCTACACACGAAGGGGACCGCAATGGGGTGTCCCTTCGCCCCAGAAATGGCGGTGATGTTCATGGCCCTATATGAGGACAGATGGGTATTTAACAACAATCCACATGATGGACACATAAAGATCTGGCGTCGTTATATAGACAATGTGTTCATGCTCTGGAGGGGAACGTTGGAAGATCTATTAGAATTTCAAATATGGCTGAACCAGAGGAATCAGGACATCCAGTTCTCGCTTAATTCAAGCAAAGACGAGATTAACTTTCTGGACCTCCTGGTTAGACATGAAGAAGGAGCCATATATACCACCCTCTACACAAAACAAACAGATAGGAATATCTTCCTGCACTTTTCCAGTTTTCACCAACGGAATTTGCGCGAAAACTCACCATTCAGCCAGTTTCTAAGAATTAGGCGCAATTGCACCAAAAAGGAGGATTACTTTAAGAACGCCAAAGTTCTCCTGGAAAAACTGGTAGCTCGCAATTATCCAAGAAAACTAGTCAAGCGCTCAATGAAAAGAGCATGGTTCACTTCGCGGGAGGCTCTTCTAATCCCCAAGGAGAAGACAAAAGAAGTACCGTTGGTCTGCGTCACCACCTTTTCTGGGATTACAAATGAGGTCAAGAAAATCATCAAGAAAAATTGGCACACGGTGAAAGGACTAGAGATATTTAAAGATACACCAGTATTTGCTCTCAAGAAAAATAAAAGCATTAGGGACAAACTAGTACGTGCGAACACCAAAGTGAAAAAACCTCTACATTAATACAAACACTGCTTGCTCTGCCCCCCATTAAAGGTCATCGAAGATGTGGAAAGTGTACGTCATGTGCCAGTACCATAGAAAGTACGAAATTTGACTACGGAAACAGAAGTATCCACCATGAAGAATTCACAAACTGTAACACAACAAATGTGATCTATTGTGTTATTTGCCCATGTCAAATGGCTTATATTGGCAAGACCACACAGCCAATAAAGAAGAGAATTATTCAACATCGGTCACGCATAAGATGCAAAGTACCCAATGCACCTATGGTCCAACACTGTGTCAATAAAGTTCATGGCCCAAATGACATAAAATGGACAGTCTTGAAACATGTCACTGGGAAGAACATAGACACATTACTGTCTAGATTTGAAGCCAAAACTATCCTGCGGTTAGGGACAATGGAGAAGGGACTAAATGAAATGAGCGAAATTATACACTGCATATAAAGGTAATTTCCAGCTAAATATTGTCAACATCTATGAAAAGAAGATGGAATAGATAGTGCACCACAACGAGATTACAATGTGTTTTAACCTACTTCACAAGCTGAGCTGCGCCCGTTACCCTACACTAAAAGACTCCGTCAAGCTCAAGGTATAACTGCCGTGAGAAAACACAAGAAATGTAGTGGATCGGCAAAAAGGAGTCAATCACGACACCAGCTTCAGGTTCCCATGACAACTATTGAGAGACACACGGCCAGGAAGTCAGGCAACGTGTCCTAATCACAACCACCGAGATGCACGTCGCCAGGAAGTCAGGCAAGATCAAACACAGAGCGTAGACGTAGGAAACACGTCACACGCTACGGGCTTCATAGAAACGACCCTGGTGATAAGGACACCCCCAAACAATCACCCGCAACAAGCAGCAGTTGCGGAGCACGCTGGAGACGCCGTCGGCACCGTTCAGCATTCGTAAGTAGCACACGACTCTTCGTAGGAGGTAAATCCACCGCAAACGCGGGTGCTCGCACATAGGGTGCATGTGTAACAAAGAAGTACTCGGAGTAAGCATGGATAAAACACGGTGTTGCTTCAGCATGTGGGGCACTAAACTGAACACCGCATTTAAGCCGTCTTCTTTTTCCAATTCACAGCCTAATAAAGCTCATCGGAGCATATATAGCATGCGTGATGAGTATCACAGATACTGCTTCACTTTAATTGCACACGCCCAAAAACACTCAGTACCCCCATTATCGCATGTTAGTCACAAGTGTGTATAGCGATCAGAACCTGCGAGTTACGCAGGTGAAACAAGTTCTAAAATTTTGTCCTCCCCCATACAACCC
The DNA here is from genome assembly GCA_963921515.1 of Calotriton arnoldi. Lineage (NCBI taxonomy): Eukaryota > Metazoa > Chordata > Amphibia > Caudata > Salamandridae > Calotriton > Calotriton arnoldi. The sequence goes on from CAWUFW010011022.1 coordinate 159,921, forward strand.
ACAGACAGCGTGAGAACAAAAGTGACAAGAAGGGAGTACAACCATATGAATTACCAAAGTCTCTGACAGACTTCCACCAAAATTGGCCACCTACCTCACGCCCAAGAACTTCCGGTATGTACAAACTTTAACACGAAGAAGAATCAGTTACAGTATAGCACATACATTACATTAGCAGATAGCTAACAACATTTCATGACTTATATTGTATAATTGCAGCATCCTACAAAAAGCTTCTCCCGCCCTGATGAAGACCTTCTGTCAAAATATCCCTTGGTCACAGTACAAAGGTCGAAACGCGTTGGCACCACTTTATTGAGGCCAAGAGTCACCACTCTGAAATATAGTACAAAAATGGACAGTCTAAACTTAAGACAACGGGCATAGACAAGGAGTTGTACATTTAATACTCTGACCTCACTAGGACCACGCAATAAACAGGCACCGTGGAGCCAAAACAGATAGGCCCCGATAACCAAAAGCATAGTAGGACATATAAAGATTTATGAATGTTTCTATAAAGTGTCCAAGGCGTTACTTTTGTGATTGTAATGTTCAATCTATTTCGTTATGTCAAAGTTTTCTAATTTTTCTATTTATGTGTGTCATCATTTTTAGACAAATCTGTTGATGCGTCCATGTTTAAGTTTTGTCTTTAACAAATGTATGAAACGCTTTTTTGTGACATAACAAAAGTGTTAATGTGCTATTCCATTGTTCTCTGTCAAAAAGAAAATGTTCAATATAGCCAAAGGATATGGCATATGATTACATTTTGATATAGTCTATTTGAAGTGCACGCCTATTGTCAATTCATGGTAAAACGTATCTGTGTATAAAGAGATAAAGTATTCTAAAATAAATCGACTCAGAGTTAATAAAAGGGACTCCTGTAGTTAAAAGCTGTGTCATTGATGGTGGGAGAGGTACCCCCTTTTGTTGAGACTGTTTCAATTCTTGCACAGGTGTCAGCGTAAGAAGAGTGTGAGTGCAGAAGGAAGGGGGAAGCCGTAAACACAGGTAGGGGTTTTTATTGGGCTGCTATTTCTATATCTTTATGTGATGAGAGGGAGTTTGTAGTAGTATTTGTGTAAGTTCAGGTGTGGGGGTGGTGGCTTGTCGTCATTCATTTCAGCTATGTGTAGGAGTATTTTGCCCCAACAAATTATTTTGTACCTGAAACTTGCATATTTCTATGCCATCATATGTCTCCCATTGTTGTGATTCTTGCATCTGGCCAAGCAGATTTGTTCGCAGGCTGCACTATCCATCTATATTCAGGCACACACCACAAAGGCAATTTAGGGGCATGGGCACCTTCATTTTAGTCTTTTTTGGAACTCTATGACAGCAATGACTAGTGATGGTTAAGCGTGTGATATCAACCTTCTCTTGGGTTGGATTCAAGAAAACATCAGTCACTAGTGGCTAGTCACCAAACTTCTTCATATTGTGGGCATCTCAGGAGGATGGTTTACTAGACCCCTGCTATCAGGGCTTTAAGTGGGAGAAAAATAAATGGGGGTGCTCTAAAAGGGGCGTGGCAAACCTCTTAAAGGAGTGTGGCCTATCCAAGTAGGGGCGTGGTCAAAATCAGGAGAGCTAGAATTGTGTGCTTAAGAAAATCATAAAGTCGCATTCAGCAAAGGATAATAAAATAGGCAAAAAGGTATATTTATTAAGTATAAGCCATAAAAATACCAAACACTTTAAAAAAACATGTAAACATTATTTACATTACTTAGAAATCTATTGCAGGATTTCCCAAAACCCTTGAAGATAATCACTGTGTCTATTTTGCTGGGTTTTCTCACAACAATTTTCTTCAGCAGACCTTCAACCTTTTGCCAGCCAACTCTTTACATACAGCTTTGCGTCAAATGTTTCAAATGGAGGACCATTGAGTTTTACCCATAAGCATGAAGAAATGGTCTCTACAAGAAGAGAGGGCCTTGTTGGAGAAGCAATTAAGTTTATTGCACTGAAACTTCTCTCGCAATCTGCGTTATTTGCTGGTAGGGTTTCCATGCAAACTACTAATTTTTTTATTGCTTCATGGGTTTTCTTTTTACCAAAATCTTTGAAAAGTCTTAAAGCTTTGATAGTATGTCTTGCTGGCAGCTGAAACTCTGAACACAGCTTCTGGATATCTGTTTCACCATAAAGAATGCATTCATCACCAGAAGGCAAGTTGCCTGCATCTAGCACACTGAAGCTGGCTATAAGTTGTTTCTCAGAATCTGGGGCACATCGTGTATTGATATTTACAGACAGACTTTGGTAAAATTGATTTTGATTAAGGCAACAGAGTAACTTCTTCCGTGGAAAAGAGGAATATTCTTAAATGTGCCCTCATCAACTGCTCTCTGAGCCACAGAAGCAAACTCCTCTGGTGAGTCCTTCATTGATCTAAATATACGTACTTGACTGACCAAAAGTCTGTGGATATTAACAATTGTAATGTCCCTCCTCTGCAAGGAGAGTGATAAGTCTTTGAGTTCCTGGAGTGCATCACACATTACCCCCAAATCTCTGATAAAAGAATAGGATGTAAGCTTTCTTCAAGAGACCTTCATACTTACTCCGGTCTCTTATGGGTCTGGATGGGTCTTTAGAAACATTCTCAAAATGTTTGCACAAGGTAGGGAAGCAGTTACAAACAGCTTTCACAGATCTGTAACTGGATGCTACCCATCTAGTATCAAGCATTTTCCCTATCTTCTGAAGCTGTACACATAGCTCACTGGCGGCCAGATTTATCTCTCTCTGGTTTTTTGGTGACATGCTGTATGTGGCATGCAATGAGTCTATGAAAATCTTGACGTGATTGACCCCTGCAACCTCATCAACTATATCTGCCACAACAAGATCTAGTCTGTGAGCCAGACAGTGTTATGTCAGTACAAGATTTGGAAATTCCGATTTCAACAATGCTACTACTCCTGATTTTTTACCAAACATTACTGTTGCTTCATCTGAACATACAGCAATCAAGATATCATGTAGCAGACTTTTTGTGAGTCCAACTTTTTCGAAGTAGCTTAGTAGAACTGTCTTTATGCCAAGGGCATTTGTTTCTGCCAGCGCTAGAAGACCGAAATAGATGGTCACTGGGGTACTTTCATTTATAAAAAAATGCCACGGAGGTAGATGTTTATGGTAGACGTATTGCTAATAGAAGTGCTCTCATCAATTAATACTGTGATCTTTGGTTTGTGTTGTATGTAACCCTGGGCGGAGTTCGCGGAGTTGCACTACGCGGAACACCGTGAAGTGCAAAAAAAACTCTGTCGCACTACGCAGAGCTCCGCGAGCGGCAGAGTACGATAGAAAAATGCCGTTTGCAGTGATTGCACAGTGCCGGATGCTTGTCCGCACTGTGCAATCATTGCGAACGGCACCATGCACAGTGCAAGCGGTCCCTGCTTTCCTTTTCTGCCGCTCGAGTAGATTTTTACTCGAGCAGCAGCTTTCTCAACGCGAACTGGCAGTTTCTCAACGCGAGCTGTCGCGAGCATACGCGACCACTCGCAATGAGAAACCTGACCCCACCGCGTTGAGAAATCTCGCCGGGATGTTGATTTTCCACGCTCGCACTCGCCAACTTGATGTTGACGATCACGAACGAGGAAAAATCTCGCCGGGAGGTTGATTTTCCTCGCTCGCGGTCGCCAACTGACGTTGACGAACGCGAAAAAAATCTCCGCTCCGCAACGCGAAGCGGAGTTTTTCGGAACTCCGCAATCTTCGCGTAACGCAGAGTGCAGAAATCTCCGCAAACTCCGCGAGCGGAGCGGAGTTCACCGCTCAGGGTTAGTTGTATGATATAACAGACCAATCTGTGTTGCATTTCCAGTGCAATGTGTTTGATTATTTCAGTTGCAGTCATATTGCTATGCAACACACAGCCCATTGCACTGACATTCTTTGTCTGAAGGAGAATTCGATCAGGGTGGTCCGTGAAAGGGCTATCTTTTTTGCCAAGTAGTAAGCAGTGTCAAATACCCTGCATGTGCTCTCCATATGTTTTGCATTACATTTGTGTAATGTCACCACCAATGTATTTTTCTGCTTAGCTGTAAGAATGTCTTCAGCTTCCAAGTGAGCAGCGCTCACCTTATGCTCCGTAATCTTCTTCCTGAGCTGTTTCTGCCTGAAAGCTTTTCCGTCACTGGAAGGACCAACCTTGCTATCTGCCCACCATTTACTTATGTGCATTCCCTGGGTGTTATTGTGCACTGAAAAACCTGTTGATTTAGCCTGTTTACAGGAAGAACATCCAATATTGCCTGACTTAAGATACAACCATTTATATTCCTCTTGAAAGTAATATCACTGTTTAGTGTTCCAGCAGTCAGGGAGTTTGACAGTTTCTTTCTCTGGCACACGTTGAAGTCCTTGTAAAGGTGGACCGTCCTTGGCAGACTCTTGCTCAGTTTTACTAGCCTCATCACTAGTTGGTTGCGCTGGGCAAGACTTCCCTGTAACAAGCTGGCGCTTCAGTGATGGTAGGAAGTCAATCATTGAAGGCTGCAGAGACTTACGCTTCAGTGCAGAAGCAGATAAGCCACTAGTAGCCATGTTAAAATTTAGAACTTCCTTCTTGAAAGGCTGGCATGGTATATCTGAAAAAGAAAAGAAAATCTTCTCCCGCTTCTGATTTTTGTTTCCAGGTGATAAGGCCTTGCGTCACGCACCGAGAATATTTAGCCTCTTATCTGCAACACAAATTGAATAGTTTACTCCAGTGATCAACAATGTTTAATTGAAGTGCCATCTGGCAGGCAGATGTTCCTCTTCATTTTGTGCAGCTCCTGAAAGGATCTCTCATTGTGCAGTGGAGTTGTAAGGTTTTCCTGATCTGGAGGCCCCAAAATATGTCTTGCCCGGGGCTCCAAAAGTCCATAAGATGGCACTGGTACATCTAACCAGACATATCACACAATGGCACTCAAAACACATGGACATGTATAGTTTTGCAACTGTACTCTAAATAAGTGTTTCCCAAACTGTGGGTCACAACTGATTTTGACTAGTTCAGCCTGCACACATCTTAGTAGGTCAATATTCCCATGTTGGGGGGACCTGTTGCAGCATGTGTCACATCCTAAAAACTTTTAATGAATCAATAATGTTACATTTTTGTGACTGTGTTTACTGTGTCAATTTGATGGAAGTAGTTCCAAATAAGGATTGGTAAATAACCGATCTAAACACTTCTTCTGTACTTTTCTGCAGACGCCATTCTTTTAACCATAGCATACATTAACAGGGCACAGAGGGGCCTAGAGAACTGCAGATTAGGACACTTCAATCACACCAGAGACCAGCTGTGTTTAGGTCAAGCCTTCTAGACAGTGCATGCTAAGTCTGTTGCAAAGTAAACTGTTGCTCACCATGGAGCCGCCTATTGCTTTCCATTCGTTGGCTTTCCTTGCCACTCTCATTTGTACGAACATCCTGCTTGCAATGAAGAAGCTGTTTATCTTATAGCTATTTGTTTCAATGTTATCTTATATTATGGCATTGGTGATTGCTTAGTGCACGTCTCCACTGGACAAATATCCCAGGCAGAGGTAGAAGGCCCAATACAACAATATGGAATGAGCCCCTCTAACTTCAAAAAACACACACAGACACACACACTCTGACCACCCAGCCAGACCACACAACTGAACGTGCTCCCTGAGTAGCCCACATAGCCACTTCCAAAAACACGCACATTATTGCTGTCTTCCTCTTGAATAGAAACACACTCTGTTGCCACACACAGCTGCGAGCAATCCCTGCAACACACCACACGCAGACCCTGAACTGTCTAAACACACATGCACTTCTGCACAAACACATTTTATTATTTCTATTTTAGTAGTATTATATGGACCAATTCAAGTGAACCACAGATTATACTCTCGGCATGAACAATAGCAGGCGCACAGTGAGGAAGTTTGTCTGTGAATTTCTTTGTGTGCATTTAATTTTGTCAAATTGTTAAAGTTTTAAATACAAAATGTTAAAATATCCTCTTGATATTATTACATTTTCCAGTTTTTGTTTCATGAATTTATGGCGAGCTTGAATCTCCAATGTGTGACGCTTGCTTTCTCCCTTACTGAACCCACACTTTTTACTCATCCGCACGCACACACACTTATTACAGATGGTCACTGAATAGTCCACACACGAGAAGCAAATTGTTATTTGCGACCTTCCTTCCTGTTCGATTCCTTCTGCTGCGCGCACATGCATACACACACACAGGTAGTACATAACCCTGTCCACAAACTACAAACATTTCTGAAAGTCTGCACAATTCAAACACGTATGGTGTTAGCCCTCTTCCACTCTGCGCACGGTTTTCTGCTGTTGTACATTCAAAGCTGTATGTACTCTACTCCTGTCTACTTACTCTATCCTGATTTGCATACACTGAGGTTGGTCGCTGCCTCACACACAGATACCGGTGCACAATGCCTGCACACTACTCTCACACACATACGCGCACTCCCTGCTAAGGCTCCATGTATTGTATTGTATTGTATTGTAATTGGATTTCTGTAGCGCTTACTAACCCTGATGAGGCGTAGAAGCGCTTTTTCGGCAGGTAGCACGCTACTCCGGAACCCATAAAGGATTAGTGGTGAATTAGTATAGTGAAATATGAAAGTAATTTGAGTGGTGGATATGTCAGTCAGTTATTTGGATTGAGAAGGATAGTGGAGGGACAGAAGAGAGAAAAGGTTTGCATTTATATAGCGCTTGCTAGCCCTGAGGCGTTGAAGTGCTTTTTCGGCAAGTAGCACACTATTCCAGAACCCAAATAGTACTAAACCCACTGAAAAAAAGAATAGCCTAGTGCATCACTGCATAGAATAAAGAATATTCAGAGACACTGCCATCCTACTGCATCACTGCATGGAATAAAGAATATCCTGAGACACTGCCATCCTACTGCATCACTGTATGGAATAAAGAATATCCTGAGACACTGCCATCCTACTGCATCTCTGCACAGAATAAAACAATATTATTTTACACTTCCATCCTTCTGCTTCGCACAACTGCATAAAATAATGACTATCTCAGGGCACGTCCATCCTTCTGCTTCACTTCATAGAATAAATAATATCCTGAGGCAGTGCCATCTTACTGCATCACTGCATGGAATAAAGAATACCCGTAGGCACTGCTCTCTTCCTACCTCACTGCACTGTATAAAGAATGCTCCTAGGCATTGCCATCCTTCTACATTTTTCTATCATTGCACAGTATAATGAATATCCTGAGGCACTGCCATCCATCTACCACACTGCATCAATGCATAGTGTAAGTAATATTCCACCTAACTGCATCACTACTCAGATAACCCTCAGCACTGCTATTCTTCTGCTTCACTGCTTCACTACATCACTGCATGGAACACAGAATGTTCCTAGGAATTGCTACCCTTCTACCTCACTACTTAGAATAAGGCTACCCGGGCATTGCTATCCTTTTACCTCACAGCACAGAATAACAACTAACTCTGGGCATTGCCATCTCTGCCTCACTGCATCGCTGAATAGAATAAAGACTATCCCTGGGCACTGTCACCTTTCTGCCTCATTGTGCAGAATAACGACTGTCCCTGGGCACTGCCATCTTTCTTTGTCCTTAGGTGATGGTGGTGGATCTTTACCTAAATGTTTGTACTCTGATACTGGGCTTTCCGGACTATGAGAGCTACCACAGGGCTGCTATGGATCGTCTTAAGTATGGTGCTGATCTTGGTGTGTGGAGAGTTTCACCCCTGGAGACACAACATGCAAGTTTTCTGGACTGACTCAACTCTCTCCATCAACTCTCATATCGCCCACATCATCGAATTGATTTGGTCAGTTCTATTCTTTCTAAAATGCCTTCTGACCTTTCATCCATCAATCACACTTTGCTACGTAAATATAAGCCATTGGCATCTCAAAACTGATTAGGATAATGCGTTACTTACAGGACATAATAAAACTTCACTGCCATCTCTAAACGTACTCCTGCATTCTGCTGCTTGTCTTACAGCTAACACCAGAACATGTGATCACCTTACCCCCATTACAGGGGCACACCCAATGAGAACCTTGTAGTTTGAAAGCAATGGCTAGGTGACAAATGCCGAAACCAATTATTTCCCCAACCTCTCCAATTATCCTACCTTCAGAAAACACGGCATCCTAGTCCAAAGTGTTGGTCGATTTCAAGTTCAGCAGGCTTTTAACTTGCTGATGCTGTTAGGGCTGGAGCAGGATCATGCAGACTAGTTCCTCTCTCTGCAAACCCCTTTGGAAGGGGAGGGAGAAACGCTTCACTTGTTGCTGGATTACACTGCAGGCTCCACGCTCGGTGTGAAAGGTCAGAGCAGGGTCGTGCTGGGGCAGGCTGCCTGTGGTCATCTGCCTCTGCAGTTTTAAAAGCAAGTCCTGTACGTTTGTTGGTTGTTCATACCACGATGTCTTCACTCCAAAGGCTGGCACCACGACGATGTTGCTCCTACGTTGTAAACAGAGAAGGGAAATCCTGAGAGAAAATGGCTCTCTTTAAAGGATTTCCCTTCCTCCTACAAAGCTCACCTGGCATGATGTCATGCCATCATACAGTGAACCCCACTACTCAGAAGTGAGCAAAATGAGCATGCGCACATCAATGTGCATGCTCTCACTGCAGTCCGGAAAAAAATCGGACTGCCTGTGCGAGGCCTGAAAACAGAGCCCAATAGAGACCCGTTTCGAAGCCCCCTTTAAAAAACAGCCGGTGCTCAGCACCAGCGAGACCCGGCCCACTTAAAGCCCTGCCTGCTGTAATTTTGCAGTAAACTTTTCCTAAGTTAGGTGCGCCGCAGCAACCCTCGGAGGGAGGCAGTTGTAGTTTGTTGAGGGACACATTTATTTATTATTTATTTATTTAAACGGTTTTATATAGCGCTGGCTAGACCCAAAGGTATCAGAGCGCTTAACAAGGGTTGGGAGTGGAACAAAATGCAATATAACATTTGTACAAAAAGAAAAGTGCAAGATAATAAGAACAAAATGCAAAGAACAGTAAATACATGGACAAGAAAATAAGGAGTACAGTTAGTCCATAACCAGAATTGGATAATTGATCTAGCGTGGGTGGTCAGGGATGGGGGGAGGAAAGTAGGGAGGAAGGGGGAAACTGAGGAGGGTGATGGGAGAGGAGATAGCATGTAGGAGTAGGCAGAGAATTATAAGAGAACTAGTAAGGGGAGGGTGGAAATATATGTGAGAATGAGAGGAGGGGGGTAGTACGTCAGGTATAATGTGGTGAGAACATAGCACCGTCATGGGCAGGTTGTGAAACCCTGTTAGGTGGCGGGATTAAGGACCCCAGTATTTGTTGAGAAGGTGCCGCTTGAGATCTTTTTGAAGCTAAGGTAGGAGGGGTTGCAACGTAGGTCTTTGGGGAGTGAGTTCCAGATAGTAGGCGCATTTCCGGAGAAAGAGCGTAACTGGGTAGATTTCTTGTTTACCAAGGAAGGTACTAGCATGAGAGTAATTGTGCTGCTCATTTCTCTAGAGCAGCCCGCTTTGTGGAGTTTGTCTGAGAGATACAATGGGGTATGATGATGCAAGGCTTTATGCGTAATGCAAGCATTCTTGTAGGTGGATCTGCCTTTGATGGGAAGCCATTTGAGATCTTTGAGGATGGGGGAGATGTGATCGGACCGCTTACAATCCGAAATAAGCCTGGCCGCGAGGTTAAGTACTGATTTGATTGGTGCTAGGTGGACTTTCGGTGTTCCAGAGAGAATGGCATTACCATAGTCCAATCTAGAAAGTACTAGTGATTGAACAACTAACTTAAAGTCATCAGCAGGAATGAAGGGTTTAATTTTCTTGAGGTGATGTAGAGAGAAGAGAGCGCCTTTGGCCACGTTTTTTATGTGGGGAGAAAGGCTGAGGTTCTGGTCAATGCTTATTCCGAGGGATTTAACTGAGTTAGAGGTGGACAAAGAGCAGTTGAGAGCTTTAAGGTCGGAGATCCAGTGTTGAATGGGGAGCCGGTTGTTTTTAGGAGCGAAGAGAATGACTTCTGTTTTATTAGGGTTGAGTTTAAGGTGATTGTGATGGAACCATTGTTGAATCTTAGTCAGGGCATCATTGAGGTGCAGGATGTCAGCTTGGGATTTGATTTTATAGTAAATCTGGGTATCGTCAGCATAGAGGTGGTAGTTGATTCCTGCTTGCTTAAGAATGAGGGTGAGGGGTTCCATGAAGAGGTTAAATAGAGAGGGAGAGAGAATAGAACCCTGGGGAACACCCAGGGAGACAGGAGTAGGTTTAGAGAGGCAATTGCTGATTTTAATTTGTTGTGTTCTGTGCTGAAAGAAGGAGGTGAACCATTCGAGGACAGGACCATTGAAGCCGAACCGATCTTTGAGGGTGTTGAGTAAGGCGGAGTGGTTAACAGTATCGAAAGCAGCAGATAGGTCAAGAAGAATGAGAAGGGAGGCCTCCCCCTTGTCGAGGGAGTGATGGATGTCATCGACAATGTTGAGCATAGCAGTTTCAGTACTGCAGCCCTTTCTAAAGCCTGACTGTAATGTGTCGAGAAGGCTGAAAGAGTCAATGTGCTTGTCCAGTTGGAGCAAGGCGCATTTTTCGAGGGCCTTGGATAGAAGAGGAAGATTAGAGATAGGACGCAGATTGTTAAGGTCGGTGGGGTCAGCAGTAGTATTTTTGAGGATGGGAGTGATTTGGCCAAGCTGGAGGGAAACAGGGACACACCCTGTGGCCAAGGAGGAGTTGATGATGGTGGTCCAATAAGGAGCGATGATATGCTTTAAATCTTGAACGAGGTTAGCGGGGAGAGGGTCCAAGGTATGAGAGGAGGGTTTAAGCTTAGTGATGATGTTGAGGACTTCACGCTCTGAAACTGTGCTGAAGTTATGCCAAGATGCATTATTTTTTAGCTGTGGACTGGTGAGGAAATGTTCTGGAGGGGCGACGGCGGGAGGGAGATGAACAGAGTCAGCGGGGGGCGAAGGTGTAAAAGGAGACTTGGATGGGAGGTCATAGAGGGGTGAAGCGCACTGTGGTGGGAGGGTAACGGCAAAGGATAGATCAATCTTGGTGATTTTTTCCGAAAAGAAGTTCGCAATTTCATCGCACCTTTCGATAGAGGCCATCAATTTGGGGGGGGGCAGAAGCAGTTTGATTTTTGATAATGCTGAATAGTTCCCTGGGTCTATTTTTGGCTCGGTCGAGTTGTGCGCGGAAGAAGGAGGCCTTTTCATTTAGGATGTGTTTTTTGTAATTAGCCCTTGCGGTTCTGAGGAGGGCAAGATTTGGGGAGGAGGGGTGTTGTCTCCACGTGCGTTCGGACAGCCTAAGTGAGCGTCTCTCATTGTTGAGATCAGCATTAAACCAGGATTTGGCGGGAATGTTTTTTTGTGGTTTTAATTTGGCTGTGACCTCGATGATGGATTTGTTGTAGTGTTCGGTAAGGTCATTAGGATTGTGTGAGGGAGATAAAAGTTGAAGTTTTGCTTTAATCTTAGTCTCCAGTTCGCCTGGGGGAATAAGGTGAAGATTTCTGGTTAATTTCCTATTTTTGATGTTTTTAGGGGAAGGGGGAGGTACGGCACTATTGATCGTGAAGAGGATAAGGTGATGGTCCGACCAATCAATGGGGACAATGAGGGAAAGGGAAGCCAGATCTTTGCTAGTAATAATAGCGTCAAGAGTGGCCCCTTTGGAATGTGTTGGCGAATGGCAGAGTTGATTCAAGTCAATAACGTCGAGGAGGTCATTGAGGATGTTAACCAAGGGATCATCCTTCTTGTTCCAGTGAATATTAAAGTCTCTGAGGAAGAGATTTTTGGAGTTGGAAATCGAGGCTTGGGAAAGTAGGTCAGAAAATTCCTCCACAAAGGGCAAAGGTTCACCAGGGGGATGGTAGATATTATGTAGCCGAATAGGAGGGGAACCCTGAACTTTAAGTTCAGCTCCAATGTATTCGAAAGTGGCATGATCGGAATTCGGAATAAGGGAGAGTTGGAGTTCATCTTTATAGATTATGGCTAGGCCCCCACCAATTTTGTCAAGCCTATCTTTTCTGAGGATGGAGTAACCCGGGGAGAGAGCAGGTCAAGAATAGATGAGGAGTGGGCCTTAAGCCAGGTTTCAGTAAGAAAAGCGATGTCAATGGCTTCACTAAGGATGGTTTCCGAGATTTCTGTTGCATGTCGTGCGGCCGATCGACAGTTGACCAGCATGCAGTTGAGGGGTTTAGGGTTGGTTTTGGGGGGACAGCAGGAATGAATAGTGGTGAGTTGCGGAAGAGGTCTGGGCGAGCCAGGGGAGGTAGGGATACGGCTATTCCCCAGGATCACCGGAATAGTAGAGTGAAGTGTAGGAGGGTCAGTAATCACGGTGAGTTGCGGAGGAGGCCTGGGAGAGACAGGGGAGGTAGGGATACAGCTTCTCCCCAGGGTCACCGGAATTGTGGAGTGAAGTGTAGGATGGGCAGTAGTCATGGAGCTATGGGGGTAGGTATTATTTAAGTCCCAGGGGTCCGGGGAGGAGAGATGGATTGGGGCTTGGGATGGTATGAGAGGACAATTACCGGGAGGTCCATCGGTTGGAATACCGTAAGGAGTAGTACACCCTTGTTGAGGGAGAGTAGTGTTAGTTTGTACGGAGCCCATGGTAAAGGGATGATTGTCAGGATTAGTGTCGGAGAGGGTATTAAAGTCTTTCCTGAGAGATGAAAGTTCCAACGACAGGATAGAGAGGTGGAGTTCAATGTTAAGAAGCGATTGGGTTAAGAGCGTGGAAGGTAAGGAGGCAAGGAGGTCGGGGGGAGAGGGGCATGTTCCACATTCGTCAGGGAGAGAGGAATAGGAAGTGGACGTGGAAGGAACCCAGGAGGCGGGAAGTGAGCGGTGTTCCAGCTGCTAGACTGAGGATGAATTGTAGTGTGAGAGCCCGCATATCCAGGGGCCTGATGGGTGCAATGAGAGGATGAGGGGCCATGGGGCGAGTGAGGACGGGTGCCATCTTGTCTATGGGGGTGGGGGTCATTTAGATTGGAAGAGCTTGGTGTCCATAGTGGAGCAGAAAGGGGGTCTGTGCGAGGGGACGCAGTGTGTAGGGGGATCGGAGTAGGGGGATCAGTCTGAGGGGGCTGGGAGGAATGAGAAGTAAGAGGGGAGTGATTAGGGTTGAGTGGGAGAGCGTCAGGCGGAGGGGAGAGGGTTTGGGTGGTCGAGAGGGATGACGGAATATCAGGAGAAGGTGTAGAGGCAGATGAGGCATGGGGGAGAGGGTTTGAGTGGCTAAGTGTGATGTGGAAATGTCAAGCGAGCGAGAGGATGCTAAGGGGGTGGTGGGATCAGAGGTCTGGGATTGTAAGACTTCATAGGTAGTTGCAGAAACAGGGAGCGGCGGGGTTGGTGTCAAAAGGGGCGAAGCCAGGAGGACTTCCAGTGATTGCGAGGCTGCAGTGATATGGACAGGAGAAGATAGTAGATCGTATAAGGAGCTGAAGTGGTGCTCAAAGATGGTGAGGTGGTTTTCAGAGGCTTGTATGAGGACATTTCCGGATTTAAAAATAGAGATGTTAATTTCGCCTAAAAAAGTGGAGGAAGGGGTGGTGGACAGTTTCAGGCCATATGGGATTTTGCAAGATTTCGTTATGGGGAGGTAGCGTAGGAAGATACTTTTCCATTTAGAGGGGCGTCTGGAGTAAAAGATGTAGTTAGTTTTAATAATGGAGGTGAGGCTAAGATAATTATCAACAAATAAGGTTTCTTGGTGACGTGTTAATAGTTTGTGTTTCAAGTTCTTCTTAGCATTTTTAGAGAGGTTGGGAGGGTAAAGGATGGACCAAGAGTTTGGGCCACACCTAGTAATGAGTGTATCTGGTGCTGTGAGGGTATGATTGAGGGGAGGCATGGTAATTCGGCTTGGATGATCAATTGTGCGGGCAGGAGATTGAAGGAAGGCGCAAGGATGGGGGAGAGTGGATGGGGGGGGTGGGAGAAAAGTCTGTGAAAGGGAAATTAGACCCAAAGCTAGGGCAAGGGCCTTGTATTGAGGTGACTAGAGACAGGGAGTCGTTGGAAAATGGGGGGATATCCGGAAGTTAAGACCGTGATCTAAGTCAGCATGAAGGAGAAGGAGAGGATGGAATAGTGGTCTGCCGGTTGGGGAGATCGCGCAATAGAGACAAATGGGAGGAAGAAGGAGGGAGATCAGAATAATACTAAGAGGCAAAGTGCTATGTGTAATTGAGTGGCTAAATAAGGAGTCGGCAATGCAACTTTCAAGGCAATTAAAATCCAGATGAGGTAGCTCGGTTTGGGAGCATGAAGCAAATTATACAAAGAACATCAAGTCACAATTCCAAATAAAATGCAGATAGACTAACAGTCAAAGCAACATTTGAGATATAACGCATCAATGAGGTGGATAAATTTGAGTGCATGTAGCGCATAAGGCAAAAAATACCGATAACTTGGCAGCAGGTACAGAAACATTTGAAGTATAAGAGCATCAAGAGGAGGTAGGTCAATTTAGATGCACAGTTCACAAAAGGTTAAAAGCATCTAGTGACAGTTCAGGAGAAAAAATTACAGTTTGTCGAGCAGCAGGTAAAACCTATAAAAAATTAAAGCGTCGAAATAAGGAAAATAATAAAGGGGGCAAATTGCACATTAAGTAGAAAGCCTCTTGGAGCTATCCGAATAAGATAAAGATTGTTTAGCAGCAGGTAAAAAGACACATTTGTGATAAGAAAGTCTCTCTAAGAGGTAGTTAAGTTTCATTCCTTATTTAGTATTAATTTTCAATTTATATAAATAGTTATTAATATAATTAGTTATTCTGGTAATGTTGCTCCTATCTAACTTATTTAATTCCTTATATTGTATTAATTTACAATGGTTTCATAGACCTGCTGGTGACAGTCCTATTTTTCCTTCTGCATCCTGTTTCATCCTTATCCTTGCCCCCAGTCTTCTTTTTTGTTTGTCTATCGTTGTTTACCTTGTTTTCAGTATCCTGGAGGTCACACATGAAGTCATTTAGTACTTTGTCTGCACCTGTGTTAAAAACACATGGGTAGGCACAACCTTATGGTGGGCATCAGCTAAAGGAAGCACAGTATTAGTATCTTCTTAGCAATGGTCATTCTCCTCATCACAGAGAGGGGTAGTTTCTTCTAAAACATCACAAACACAGGAGCACCTGAAAGAGCTTTTATCAGTTATGCATATAACAGGTCAGTTTTTTTGCCTGTATATTCAGATTCCCAGATATTTTAAGGTTTCATATTCCCATTTCAGTGGGAGATGTTGTAGTTGCTGAATGCCCACAAGATTTCCTTCTGTTCATATGCAGACCAAATATGCTGTTAAATCGAGCCCTCAGCGCATTACCCATGCTCAAATCTCGAAGGTCTAGCCATGTAACATCAACATATAGCGAGATAGTATGGATTGATATCCCTACAGGAATGCGTTGGGATGTCCCCATTGTGAGAAGTTGGCCTGGTATATGCTGTCCACTAATTATAGTGGGCACCTTGCACCAGTCCAAACAACCCCTTATTGGAGATAGGTTAAAAGACAACCTTTATTGAAAGCTATCCTAGTGGTAGCTATGGAGAGCAGCCTTCAGGCTAAGTCTTGAAGGAATGTAAAGCAGCTTGTTTTACCAGTCTATAATCTCTTGAGTGACCAAATGAAAGAGGACCACACCAGGTATATATTAAAAATATATGTATTTATTGCTAAACACACCCCTTTAGTCTCTTTATGAGGCTAGAGTTCGAAGTACATAAGTTATAAGTTAGTTATCAACAGTAATAGCACAAATATACATTTGAGCCCTAGGGGCATACCAAACCATATACCAATAAAGTGGTATAAGAACCACGACTGAGCTAGACACAAGGCCTAGAGCCTGTAGAAGTGCTTGGCCCTCAAGGAACCACCCAAGGTAGTGACACAGGGGACCCACGGGGGACGCGTGCAGTGTGAGAACACAGCCGCGAGCCGCCGTTGACTTCTATGGGGAATGTCGCGGTTGGAGTTTTGAAGAAAAGGGACACTTAGAGGAGGACTTGGAGCAAACCCCTTTAGAACTAGGTTGTTCTAGAGTCTATACCCACGGGAGCACCGGAGTACTCGAGTTACCTCACCCAGGGAAGCCGGGTGCATAGGTGTCTTTCGGGGTCGGGTTTCGTCGTCGTTTTCAATGGCGATCTGCTGCAAAGTGCTGCTGGCGGCCAAGTCGAAAGTGTTCGGGTGGATCCAAAGGTGGATCGAAGATCTGAAGAACCTGAAAGCAGAGGGGACAGAGTCTGGGTCACTAGCCAGTGACCAGGAAGGCGATGAGCGGATGCCCACCGATGTCGGGTGCTTCAGGTAGGTTGACGGTCGTCTTGACTCTTCAGCCATGAGGTCCAGGAGGTGTCGACGACAACCAGGAGCTGGATTCAAGCTCTCCCACGACATCTGTTGATTGCAGGGGTGTCGGCGACCGGATTGGACCCATCAAGCCTTGGCAACGGCAAGTCTCATGGAAATAGAAGAAGGACGGTGGTGCAGACCAGCAAGGTCTGAGGGACTCACTCAGCGAAGGTAAGTCAGGGCACGTCTGGAGCAACCAGGGAAGCCCAAGCAGAAGAAGAGTTGCCTTCGGGAGGGCCCACTAGCCAACGGACTAGCGACCGCAAAGGAGCCTCGAGTGGACGCACTTAGAGCTGGATCACAGGACACTCGTGGAGTGGAAGCCAGTGATCTTCGGTGCCGTCGGTGCTGGAGGTGGGGGCTACTCGGAGCCCAAATCACAACTTTGTGGGAGTCCAGGAAGAGGGTGCACTTGCAAATGTGCTTGATGTCCAGGGGTCACGGTTCCACGTTACCCACGACAGCTACGGGCCTCAGCTTTGCTGGGGACTCAGGGCAGCCTCGTAGAAGTCTGGAAATCTACCTCTGGTGTTGCAAAGACTTCGGCGTCCGGCGGGAGCTTCAGCGATGCAGACCGGACAATTGCTTCTTAGGTGCCTGCCAAGCAGGGGAGTCACTCCTTGACCCCAAGGGAGATTCTTCAGTCCTCTAATCTTGAAGTAGAGCGTCGAAGGTCCAGGATTCTGTATCAGAGTTTCGTCCAGGTAAATCTAAAGTTCTAAGGACTGGGGTCCCATACTTATACCTAGTTAGGGGGTTGGACATACTCTGGGGACCCACCTATGGGAGGGTCAGGGCAGAGGGGTGGTTACACCCCTTTCCCTTTGTCCAGTTTCACGCCAGAGCAGGGGCAGGTAGCCCCTGCAACCGGTTTGAACTGGCATATGCACAGGGACACCAAATGTGCCCCCAGTGCAGGACTTCAAAGCACCAGAGGGTGCTCCCGCCCAGCCCCAATACACACTATCCTGTCTGGGGAGGTGGTTACACCTCCCTTCGACAGGAAACCTATTGTCCAGGCCTCCCCTGCCGGAGTTTCAGTCAGTAGCAGGAGGCCAGACCCGTGTCTGTGGCAGCGGCATCCATTTTGTGATGCCAGGGCTCTGGAAAGAAGTTACCGGGCAGGCCGGTGTGTACATGTCTCTCCCTCTAGAAGGGTGGAATGCTACCCCCGCCGCCAGAACTGGCGGGGGGTAGTATTCCAAGATGTTTGACACCAAACACGACATGTTTTGGTGCAGCCAGTCCAAAGTTAGCATTGTACCGCGAGGATATAATGCACTTAAGAGTATATGGTCAGGCTGCACTACAAACAGCATCAGAGAAGGGCCTCCGAACGCTGCAGAGGGGCTCTGCTCATGCAGGGGCACCCTCTCACATAATAACCAAGCACTCTGCCTTCAGGATTGATAAGGCCTGCCATAGGAGTGACTTATAGGTTTATATGTGTGTACATATGTAGTGATATAGGTAACCTATATCACAGTAAGGGGTGCATGCACCACCTTACCCAGGCTGCAGTAGCAGACCTGTGGTGTCATTTTGGATGGCCTTCCAGGGGTGGCACAATACATGCTGCAGCCCCTTGTAGGTCTCTGAGGTACCTATGCCCTGGGTACATAGTATACCATATACTAGGGACTTATAAGGGCACTCCAGATTCCAATCAGAGATGTGCCTAAGGCACATGGAAACCATTTTAGAGAGGAAGCAGCTAGGCTGGGGTTCTGATTAGCAGGGCCCCAGCCAGACTAAAGTCGAAAAACAGTGAAGCATCAGCAAAAAGTGGGGGTACCCATGTGAAGCAGATCCTACTCTCCTACTCCCATTACATGCAAATCCGCTGCCAGAGATTCCATCGCAAGTTTGATGAGAAGTGAGGATCATGGACAGTCTTGTTGTGTTCCCCTTTTAGGGGTGGTCGATTTCAATGTCATTAGGAAAGGCTCCGAACGGCATTCGATTAGGTCGAATCCCATTCAGAAGCCTTGTTTCTGACCGAATCGGTGACCTTTCCGGACGACCAAGTACGATGTAAGTGAGCCGTCCGGGCTGTCCGAATCGGTTCCGAATGGGATTCAGGCAGCCTGAGTCGTTTGGAGCCGAATCGTACAACCCAAAGGAGACGGTTTCGGTTTCCGAACGAGCGAGTACGATGACCAATTCGGCCAGCTGTTCTGAATTGGTTTGGCCGAGATGAAACGGCTGTGGGAATCGGATTTCTGGGGCCCGTAGCAGGCCCCCCTTCATCCAGGGCCCTCCGAATCAGGCCCGTGGGGGTACCCATGGGTCTCCCCTTCCCATGCATGCACAGTGTGGAAGGCCCCATGGGATGCCCGCCACAGGGTGCACGACTTTCCCCAACCACCCCTTTTGTCAATGGGAGCCTGTGTTTACGTTCAGAACACAGGCTCCCATTGAAGTCAATGGGAGTCTGACCGAATCGTATCCAGATGCATCCAAATCGCTCGGTTGAACTCCCCCTATCTGAGTCGTTCAAAAAGCATTCCAGAACCGATTCGGTGGGAATCCTTTCCTAATATTATTCACATAGAAGTACGTTTGGCTATGTGTCAGGAGGAGAGAAGAGAGGAGAAAAAATGAAGACCGAGTACTATATAGAAAGAGAGGGGAGAGTTCCCTCAGGACAAGAACCCTCACTCACTGTTAGGTGACATGCTTCATCATATGGGTTCCCTCCTCACACCATAGTGTGGGCTAGGACTCCCTAAGGGGAGGAGCAGAGGTGTTTTCTCAGAAGATGAGCGTAAGAAGTACAGATGAATGAGGGGCAGAGTGTAGAAAAGGGTGATAAGGTGTGGATAAAAATGTCTAGCTGAGTCCACTGAAAGTTTATTAGGTGGTCACAGTGACATAGTTAAAAAACAAGAGGATTAGGGATTCAACAGATATACCCTAGTTCATAAGGTCAACATGTTTCTGCCATCCGTGGGTCCCCTAAAGGGATCCAAAGGCATTCGTCAGGACCTGAATTATAAAGTCACTCTGCAAAAAGTGGTAAAAAGTGAAAAAGAGAAATTGAAAATATACAAGCCACCACTGGAACTGTATGGCCAGTTGTTCCATGTCCCTCTTCCTTTCAGAGGGATTCGTAAACTAATGTGCGATATATTAATGTGCACTCTCCAAGCTCTTGTGCCATCTCGTGGTGCCCAGCTGTCATTTCTGGTGCCCCGTCAGTAGAGATGTCAGGCGAGAGGGTTATGCCCACATGAAATCTAAACTATGTCAGCGTATTTCCCATAATTTGTGGAATTTTACATTATGCTTGTTATGAAATTCCTGAGAGTATGCCAGAATGTCATGTTTTGTAAGTTATAGCACAAGATTTCAGGAGCAATGTGAACAACGAGAACATGATTGACTGTTGTTAACGAATCTGTGTTCAGTGCGCTATTCTTTTAGCATGAACTGTGCCATGCGAGAATGCATTTGTTGCCAAAATACAGCGCAAAATGCCAGATTTGCATTTTTTGTAATTACCTGTAGTTTTGCATAATTTCCCTAAAATTTCCCATAATTACATGAAAGAATATTGTGGGATTTTCGCCCACCACTAGTTACAGTATAGGAGTTTGATCTATATGAATATTTGTGGATCAAATACTATTGTTTGCTAGACCATGAATCTAGGAGTATGGATGGATGACACTCTCTCTTTCGAAGCCCGAGCCAAATCACTGGCAGGCACCTGCTTCGATTGTTTGAGAAGCCTTAAACTTATTATTGACTTTTTCGACCCCCAAACTAGGCAGACTATTATTCAATCTCTAATCCTGTCTCCCCTGGACTATTGTAATGTCCTGCACCTAGGTGCCAACAAATCAATTACAAAAGACTCCAGATCACCCAAAATGCCACAGCGAGGCTGCTCTTCTCCCTTCCAGAATTTTGTTCCACCTCTGGGCTCCTCCAGAAGCTCCATTGACTTCCTGTAGAAAAGCGCATACATTTCAAAACTCTTTGTATTGCCCATGAGATTTTTCACTCCCAAGGTGCTCCTATCCTTGCCAGGCTTCTTTTACCATACTTGACATCCAGGCCCCTCCGCTCGGCCGACTTCAACTTAGCCATTGTCCCTCGGATCAAGAGGGTAAGTGCAGGAGGATGCTCCTTTCGAGCCATGGCTCCTGTTCTATGGAAAAAATTGGCTCTTTACTAAGGTAAAGAGCCATTTTTTTCCACATAATCATCTCAGCTTCAGGAAATCAGTTAAGACGTCCTAGACCAACGCGGTGCAATGCCCAGACGTGCCTCAGTCATGCTTAAATAGACCTCAGCATGCTTCGCTTGCTTCCCTCTGAGGAAGCAGAGCAGAGGTAGGTCTTGCGGTGCACCCCTTCCCTCGCCTGTGTATTTCTCCTCATGAAACCAGAGCTTTTTTTCCACAGCTACAGTAAGACAAGCTTGACTCAAACCTATGCTCTTTTCCCCCAGGACGTTAATTCTCTGCTTTTACTCATGGTGCCCGATCCATTACTCTAATTGGGTGAGTTTGGTTCCTCAACATCAATATGCCAACTTTTTTGAAGTCACATGACTATGTATGTTTGGTGGTGCCAAATTTCACAGTTTTGCACAAAGAGTGTTCTCACTTGAAGTCATGTGATTATGTATGTTTGGTGGTGTCATTTCTACGTTGTTTTATACACGTCACTCTGGGGCATGCTGATGACAGTTGTTTCACATGTTTGTCCAGAATTATTTGTTTGTGATTGACAAATAGGGATATTCTTTGTTATTGTTCCAGGATGGTTTTATCGAAGTCAAGGTATAATATTTACTCTATTATTGGCTGAGTGACTGGTTATCTTATAGAGAGCATTTACACTTAGTGAAACCAGACACTGTGTAGATTAGGGTAGTTTATAGGTCCTGAAGAATCGCCACTTGGTCCCTCCTGACATAACTAGGCAAGAAACATGTTGACCAGATAACTTACCAGTCTATCCAGGCTCATTATATCCCGAGGTAGTTTGACCAAAAAGCTCAGGAGACTATCTAGGATCATTATATCCTGACGTAGCGTAAACGATTTTAACTACCCCAGTGATCTCATTAATTAAATAGATTATTTCTGAACATCACTGCACCTATTTTAATTCACTTTCTCTCACCAATTTACACCACATTTTTAGCCCACACACCCTCATTTCATCATACGGCTTCTAAAAAGATCTCCGGCAAAGTGCTCCCTCATGGGTGCCTGTTGGGCATTGCAGCGCTGGCCCGACGTGGAGCTAGCCCAATGATGAAGCGTGACACCCATGTGTGAGGGCCCGTGCTCCTATTGGAGCATATTCCTTTCCTTGGAACCATCTGTCTTATTCCTAACACACTAGGAACTGCATACTGTATTTATAATTTGAATTTGTATATAGACATTTTTTGTATAGTGGGTGCAATTCCTTTGGGACATACTGTTAGGAATCAATTGCAACACTTGGTATTGCCTTCAGTTACACATTTTAAAGTAAGAGCACATTCAAAATCCCCTTTTACTGAAGTTATTGCCATGCAATGCTTTGCTTTAATGTAACCTTAATCAATATTTCATACTTAGGTTGAATATTATTTCCTCTTTGTTAATCAGTGTATAGAAGTTTATTTGTCCTTGTCCACAGAACGTGATTAATGAACTGTTTCTTTAGAATGATGCTGAGATGAAGGCATGTTATTCCAATGGCAAAAATAGTGATTCTTAAGGTTAAAGGTTGGAACTCACCTACTAAATGCTCTTTAGTGGCAATGGAAATTTAGAGGATGACTGTTCCTAAAGAGAAGAGAGAGAGCTAGCCTATTTGGTCGCTAGGAGAGATTGTGAGTGAGACTATCTCACAGAGTAGATTGGAAGCGAGACATTATGAAGGTGGGGGAATTCCTCCTTTTGGAAAAAGTGCCCTCACACACCCATGCGGGTGTCATGCTTCATCATCGGGCGTTGCTCCTCGTGGGGGTGGCGCTGCAGTCCCCCACGGGCCCCGCGAGAGGGCTCTTTATCGGAGTTTATTTAGGAAAAACGCCGCAGTGGTGAGTGCGGGTGTGTGGGGGGGGAAAAGAAGATGAGTGAATTAAAAATACTCCACTGGTACCCTAAAAAACTTTATTCAGGGGTGGAAAAGGATATTCTGTTGTTCAAAGTTTTCAGCCCTACAAGTCTCAAGGGCTAAAAGGAACAAAGAGGGATGCTATTAATTTCGGAAGGTTTATATGTGGTGTGGCATATGTATACACTCTTTAACAGGAGCGAACACCTTTCTGAAAGCCATCCTGATATTATTGTATGATTACATGTTACCTTGCAATGGGTGGCTATTTTAACCAGGTACTAGATTCTCTTCTCGATAGAATGCCCTGTGCCAGACCTCATTCACTGGATGCCTTGGGTGGACCTTCACTTTTTAAAGAGTTATAATCATGGGCTTTGCATATATTTACAAACACATGTCCTACGGTAGAACACACATAGCCTTTTGTCAACTGAAATGCTTGGGGATTGGACCTCTGTCACAGGGATGTCTCCTCCCTGACAGACAATTCATCTGCATTTGCCACACTGGCAAAATGGTATTTTCTTAAAACACATTCTCTATAGGCATGGAATGACATAGTGATTTAATGCTTCATTTCACAGTCAGGATTTGATCAGTCATACTTCAACTGTTTGATGCCAAGGGTATACTCACTTTTAATTCTAGCCTTGACATAGTGCTGTATGTAGATTACTTAATGGACTATGTTCTGTTAAGGAGTGGGAAAAAAGGCAACAAAAGTGAGTGCTGGATATAAGCCCTACTGAGGATCTAACGGCCTTTGTCCATGAAGCATTGTATGCCCTCAAAGATCATTTGCTAATGGATACAAAGTGTAAGTGGTAATTCCTAGGCCAAACATAATATGAGAAAAGGGACAAAGTGAGTAGTTTCTTGGCATGTCATTTAATACACTGCGTGGAACAAATGAGAGTTAAAAATGTGTCCACTAAGGTTATGGCAGAGAGGTTGTGTCAAAAAACTGTTGTTCTTATTAAGAGGCATGAGAACTATCACATGGTCTGCTGCACCCTTCCATGGTGGGGACATACCTTGATTCCATTGACCACCCGCTTTTACATATAAGGGTAACATCTTATTAATGGTCTCTGACTAAATGGACATGCCTTGGGGAAAAATGACCTAACTGTAATCTTTTGTATGACATTTAACCTTATTGTGACCGCACACATGTTCAAAGCTTTCAATTTCTTTCTCCATGGTGCCCTGTTGCCTGTAACCATGAAGTACATACTATAAGTGCACTTGGATAAAGTAGACCATGTGATTTGCTTTTTTGTAAAGGCCTATTTGCAACCTAAAAGGTGATGCACATATCCTAGCTACAGTGCTTGCCACCATATTGTCTTCTGTATTCTCTGATCTGCCAGAGGCCAGGTTAGGATTGCGCAGGGTGGAAAGGTTTCAGATAACATTTACCACATACTTTCAATTAATCCACAAGGCTGTTCAAGCAATAAGGAAACTGTATTGCTCCCTCTTGTCAGCAAGCAAGTGTTCAAAAGAGTAGAATGACCCATTTTATAAGTTGTGCGTTGAAGGATGGCAATAAACTGGGGCTTTCTCTCCTGGGTCCATGTCCTTCTCAGTGGGCATATGTCAATGGTCCTGGTTAATGTGTTTTTTTCATTTAAAATCAGGTATAACATTACTATCAGGTGGCTCATGAAATTCAACTCCACTGGTCATACACTCACAAGGGGAAGGAACGTGCGGAATGAGAAGAAGGGTTGTCAGCGTTTGTGTCCTCCCTGTATATACCGTAAAACACTAAAAGCAAATATGACCAGTCCAAGAAGGAGTAGACAGAGAGTCTCGCACATGGAATTACCCCTTTTCTGGGTACCCTAATACCCATAGTTAGTCGCAAAGCTACACAGGACCCAATAATTATTTAGAATTCCAAAACATTTTAAGGCATGGCCTCACACACCATCCTCGATGTTATGCTTTATCATCGGACAGCCGCATTCCCCAGAGAAGAATCTAGTGGTGAATGGGCTCCCCATGGTTACTTGGGGTGCTTCTCTGGGGATATGAGGAACAGTATCTAGTATATGATCATAAAAATCCCAACGACCTTTACCTAAGGCATTCCCATTTATTCAAGGAGGGCCAAAGAGATAGTTTAAAATGAAGTGATGCATAGGAGTAATTATTATCCCTGCCGCTGGTAGGTCAATATGTTTTAGCCTTTGTAACAGCCCCAGACCGAGGTCCCTGATGTTCTTCGGGACCAAGATCCTCACTGTACTGACTGCACTCAATTGCCACTTTCATGCATCCATCAACATGCATCCACATGGTACCTATGAGTATAGTCCTGCTGGACAATGTTCACTGAGTCTTCAAGTTTTAGCTTTTGTTGTCTGTTTGATATCACTCACAACCCTGTGGTAAAAACATTCCAATTATTCACTTTTATCCATCTATAATTGTATATTTCGCCTATGTTGATAGACTGTATTTGTATTCAAACTCAACCCATTTGACGTAGGTTATTGGTGATGTTATATGAAGGTGTATCTTGCTTCATTTGCTGCTTCTTCTCTGCAGAGTTTATCCTTGAATATATTTGTTCTGATATTAATGATTGATTTGATTGTCTTTGTGCTAGTTGCAGTTGTTTGTTTCTCTTCGACTATTATTGATGTAGTCTCTGTGCTTTCAGCTTTAGGGTTTATGTATTGCGGCATAACTCTGAAACAGTGATTAAAATAGAAAAATTAAAACAGAAAAAATCGCTTGGTTCAGGTATACTAAATCCAGAATTCCACAAGCCATACAAAGTGCCAAATAAACAGCATATTGTATGCAGAATTTGATGATGGTCCATCAGGAAATCTTAACATATCAATTCCAGTAAAGTCTTTTAAAGACCCAGATAAGACCAAAAATTGTAAACCAATTTCATTGCAAAAATGCTCTTGACTGCTGTCTAAACAGTGATGCAGAAAAAACTTTTGCTAATATTGCCAAAGAAGTTACTTGGACCTACCCTGTGAAAAAAAACCATAATTACTAGCTACCAAATGTTGGAAATGGGGTTATAATATGTGTGGCCTGCACAAGTAATAGGTCCACAATTCTCCTTACTGGTAACCAAGCATCCCATAGTAGCACTTTACTCTCTCATGGTAGCAAAGCAGAACAGTCCTAGACCTACTCAGGGGAGGTGGTGTAGGCTAGCAATCACAGTTCACTGGAACACAATAATAACCCTCAATAAATGATTGTCCATACAGTACTTTTTCTTTAGAAAGCAGATGTACGTTTATTATACACACACTACTAAATACTATGCAGTAATTTACAAATATATACATTGGTAGATGGAAATTTGACAGATGACATTACATAATCACCTTTGATCCCCTTAAAGGGGTTATACAAACATGTAAGGTTAGTTTACTGGCTTGGTCAATGGTTCAAGATCCCCAAACCACATGCTAAAAACATCATTTTGTACCTAAACACATTCAACAGTAGTAAAAATCATGTGTAAATGTACCTATTACTGTCAATAAAGCATATGCACTATAATTAATAATCATTGTCAACATGATTACCTCAATAAAGCATTGAAAAATAGCAAAACGTGTATCTGTATTTTTTATAACCTTTTCAATTGTGAAAATGTAATAATAAAAATAACCCTGAGACAGCATCACATTTGGACTACATCATATGCAACATAGACTTAGCCCCTAGAGAGCACTTCAAGGCCCATACCTTTCTTAAAAAACTCAGGCCACAATAACTGCAAACATACAATCAGACCTTAGAGAGCGCAACACTCTCAGCTGTAAAGCAAGAGCTCCAGCCTTGGGAATGCTTGAAACATTAAGAATATTTCAGAGGGGTCCTAGTTTTCTAAGCCCCTTAAACATAGTGTCATTACCTTAGAAACCTCTTGGAGGAGAATTGCTGTACTCCTACAGCACCCCAATACCTTGTTCTTAATGTTGGTGGTGCACTCTGCCTGTTTTGGGGGCCAGTACAAGCAACAAAACATGCAAATAAAAAATTCCGGCAGGGCATTATGGGGCGTTCCTCCAGAAGCAGTGAATACAGAATGAGCAGCTCTCCCACTGTTTTGGGGAGAGCTGCAGCTTGCTTTTTGCTGTGTGGCTCCTCCTTTTGTTGTTTTAATTTTTGGGGGGGTGCCCAGTCCCATCCGGGCCCCCGCATCTCTCCAAAAATTGACAGCAGTCGAGGGAGCCCAGCCCTCGCTGCCCCGTCAGCTGCTGTGAGGCCGGCACTTCCATGTGTGGCTATGGGAGCCTTCAGCATTTCTCTCCCTGCCCGCTCCCACTGGCAGGGTGCAGTCTTCTGTGGTGGCTGTCCCGCTCCCCCAGACACAGGCAAAAGGAGCAGGGGCGAGGTCACCACCATTGGGAGACAGAGCTCCCTCCGTCCTCCTTCTCACATGGTTAGGGGATGGGTTCCAGGCCTCCTTTCTTTTGAATACGTCCCATGGGATGGGGACCCTGTGCCAGGGGAGATTCAGGGGAGGGAGCCACATGCACGCCCCCTCCACATAAAAATGATATACGTTGGCCACCAGGGAGGTGGAGCCTTCGGGGGCAAGATTGAGCCTGGAGACAGGGCCCAACGCACGCCCCGTCCCTGGGTGTAAATAGGTAAATGTTCCTTGCACTGACCCCCTGGCCCACCCCAGGAGCAATTGGTGAAAATGGCAGCAGAGCCCAATGCGCTTGATCAGCAAAAAGTGGTCAAAAGTCGCCATCCTTTAAAATACCACAAATCGGGTTCCAATGGTCAGATTTTGATGATCCTGGCTCATTTGGCTCCCAGTGGCGAGCTCTAGCCATCAGGAGCAGTTGCAGCAGACCAGTTCACCTTCAAAAGCAGTGCAGTCCTCAGGGAGCTGGTTCTCCTGGCTCCCTGCACCAGCCTTCCTCCAGGTCTTGGTATCTGGGGGCAGAAGTCCAGGGCTTTCCCCCAACTGGTCCTCAGGGGGTGCAGGACCAGCCTCACTGACCCTTGGGGAGACCCACTGGTCCTGGGTTCACCTGGGCAAAGTCCTCAGTCATTTCTGGGCATCAGTGGGTTCTTCCTTCCAGTTCTCCATGGAGGTCCTAGGGTCAAGCAGCGAAGCATAGAGAATCATCAGGCAAAAGAAAGTCTTCCCCTTGTGCAAGAATTTTTAAAGGGGAGTGTAAGGTTCTAGAAGCCAGGCACCAGTGGCCAATCCTAGGGTGCCAAGTTATCTCTCCCCCTCTGTCCAAACCCTCCAGCAGGGTATGGTGGGAAAGTTCAAAATGGCATCATCAGGGAGTCACTAGTCACATATCCTCTGGGGGCGTCTGTTCCGCCCTTTGCTGACATCACTGCCAGAGCCTTGCTCACAAGTTTTTCAAAGGGGAGCCCCCTCCTGTGTTGGCTTCAGAGATCTGGGCTCCCTCCTTTTATTTAGTGGGTTTGAGCAGGCCCATCCCTGGTACAGTGTGACAGCTGATTGATTGAGATTGATGCAGATCATTCTGCCCACCCCTTTCCTCCATAGGAGCTGAGTGAAGCACTTTTAATTGCACACTTTGTGTGGGTAGGCTTTTGTTTCTGCTGCTGGAGAGAAATGTAATTAACTGAGCACAGCAGGGTGACAAAAGTCATTGG
This sequence comes from Calotriton arnoldi, assembly GCA_963921515.1. Classification (NCBI taxonomy): domain Eukaryota; kingdom Metazoa; phylum Chordata; class Amphibia; order Caudata; family Salamandridae; genus Calotriton; species Calotriton arnoldi. Next base: position 188,100 of record CAWUFW010011022.1, read on the forward strand.
CTCTGATCCTGAGCTGAGCCAGAGAAATATGACAATTCTGGATGGCCCATTAGTTGTGCAGGTATCTTTATGGAACTTGCAGAATTGATTTCCCTCACAGGTTACACCCCAATTTAGTATGTTACTGGTCTCTGTACATTAAAGGGAAGTGAAACTGCACTATAAGGCAGTTTTCTCACTTTGTGTATAATAAATTGTCACTACAGGCAAAGCAGCAAATCACACTGACTTTCCCTATTAGTGTACACTAACATTATAAGGCCTACCACAGGTCACTATCTAATCCTGCAGAGTCCCTACTGTGGCTAGCTACCTGTGCCCAGTTACTTGGCTGCCGTGCAACAGTAGTCTCCCATGCGTAACCAGCACACGTGAGCACACCCTAATCTATAAATGTATATATCTTTGGTGTGAGGTCTCATTGCTGCAAATAATTGCTAATATTCCGTAGGCGGACTGGTTCAAAGAATTTTAAGGTGGTGTAGCAATGAGTAAATTGTGAGTTAGATTGAAGAAACAGCCGGTGGAGGTCAATTAAGATGATTATGAGGTGATCATATATTCCGGTTCATGAAAAAACTTGTGCAACCAAAGGTTGAAAATCTTATATGGGTCATGTGCACAAAAACAAGAGGGACTACTGGTAATTAGGGTATCAGTATAATCCTGTCTAGAGATAATAATGAAATTACATGATAGGTAGTCAAATTTATGTTTTGCTTTGGTTAGTATTTGTCATCTATAGTTTCATATTTGGCTTCAAGGGAAAATGTGAAGGATTTGGCAGAGGATTCATAGAATGGCTTGGGGTGATGGCACAAAGAGAGTTCGGAGAACCATTCCCAAATGGGAAGATGGGAGGAGGCATAAGAGATAAGAGATATTTAAACTGTTTTAATGGGCTTAAGTTTGTGATAGTGTGTAGTAATGTCTCTTTAACCTTTACATTCTCTCTTGAAACACTGCATTGCTCGTGTTCCAGAGAGTGGTGCTTTGACGTTACTTGTCGCCTGAAGCCACCAGGGGTACTTGTATCTCTACTGAAATAAACAGATTTATTCCACATATTGTTGTCAGCCACTTACTTCATGTGGCGACGAGCTGGATGGGTGTACCCTCCGGCAAAGAACTCATCGTGCAAGCACAGTGCGGACGGAGGGCACCTACCAGCTGTGTGTCCTAGCAGATCTGCCATTCCTGTTGGTGCAACGATCTTCTCAGGGTGTCTGCTTGCTGCCGGGCGCTGTCTCTTTGCCGAGTCAAGCTGTTAACCTTGGCATGGTGCAGTGCATAGTGGGACTCCTGCACTCCTTCCTGCTCTCCGCTGTGACGTGCAAGGAGGTGTCAGCTGGATACTGCGCAGCTTCTCAGGCTGCTGCGGTCAATGCTGAGTGGCGGCACCGTCTAATCCCGGAATCAGCAGTCTATCTGGCTGTAGGGGGTTTCGGGACAGCAGCGACAGGTGGAGAGCTCATTATGGCCCAGGTAAGGGCATCTGCGCATGCGTTGAGGACGGGTATTGCAACAGTCAAGCCCAATCGCACGCAGGAACAACAAAGAAAAAGACTGCGGCCATTTTAACTCATTGGGAAGGATACTGAAGCATTGTATCCTCAAGGAAAGGGCCTATTACCCTTAGAAACAAAGGGAGAAACCAGCAGCCATCTTAAGCAATTGAAATAGATCAGGTAAAATTGCATTGAAGTACTGCTTTCAAATTGTCCACTTTTCAGGTATTTTCACAAGTTTAAGTGGCAATTGGTTTCTAATAGGTTTTTAATGGACTTTATGTGACATTATCAGTACACAAATGCATGTTGATTACAACATATAAAAAGATACATTTATGTGGTTTTTTTTTTGGTTTTTTTTTTCCAAGAAAGGAAATTTCGCATTTGTGTTGGGTGTGCCTTATAGTGTGTTGTATATCAAAATATATGAGGCAGTCTGTAAATCCTCCACCCCCGTTTTTGGAGACACCAGGAGATCCACCTATTAAATGGAGGCAGTGGCATGATGCCTTTGAAACCTACCTGAGGGCAATTGGGGCCTTAAGATTCAGATCCGAGAGGAAAAGGTATCTACTTTTACACTCTTTGGGTTTTGAGGGCAGATCCACGTTTAAACATCTGCCTGATGTTCAAGTCGAGGGGGAGGTGGAGTTTGATGTCTATGAGGAAGAGAGTTCAAAGGTTTGATGTCGCTCCCAGTCTGGTGGTGTTGAGGCACAAGTTTTTCAAAAGAGAGCAAAAACCTACAGAGGACGTCGATACGTACATCTCTGCTCTGCGCAGTTTAGCAGCGGAATGTCAATTCGAGAACTTTGCAGAGCAGCTCATTCGAGATCAGTTCATCTGCCACTGCACCGATAAGTCCATCAAACAAAAGTTGCTTTCGTTAGGCAACCCTTCTTTAACTGAAACCATCAGGATTGCCAATAGCATAGAGACGTCAATCAAATCAGCAAGAGAACTTGAGAACAAAACCACTGTACCAGTTAATGTGGTGTTCTCCAAGGTTGACAAGGAGAGGGTGTCTAAAGCATCTTTATCGTCACTTCCATCACCGGTCAACCCGATGCAGCAGAACGCTTTTTGTAAACAAACTAACATGTGCGTCAGGTGTGGTTATCCCGCACATCAACAAGGGGAGTCTGGCTTGCCCGGCTAAAAATGCACAGTGTAGACTTTGTGGGAAATCAGGGCATTTTGCCAAGGTGTGTCAAAGTTCCAGACGCTAAGGAACCAGAGTATCTGCTGTGGGTGATGATTGTGAAGTTGATGTTGAGAATCTATTGAGTGAAGTCCATGATATGGTCATGGTGGTGAGCGAGGACAACCTAGTCAGGGCTGACCAAGAAGGGTGTATCGACCCATATGTTCATGTTCATGTGGGAGATAGACAGCTTTACCAATGAATGCAGAAAAATCGACCTCCAGGGTTTCTTCGAAGAAACCATGGTTTTTAAAGGGAGACGCATCTTTGGTAAAATTTATGTTAGAGTTAAAGGTTTGAATATCTTGGGGTGGTTCCACCAAGGGCTCTTCGGGATGATTCTACGTCCTGGTACGAAAGAACAGGTCTCTGTGATTAGAGATTCAAATGACATTGAGCATTTGTTGAATGAGTTTGCCAGGGTATTTTCATGTAAGCTTGGGAAAATTGTGGGTTTTCAACACAAAATAAAAACTAAGGTGAATGCTATACCTGTGAAACATAAGTTGAGGAGTGTCCCTTTCCGTGTACGCAGTGATTTGGAAAAGGAATTGGAGGGTTTACGGTTGAAAGGAATAATTGAGCCCGTTGAGTCATCTTTGTGGCTTTCTCCCCTAGTTGTCGCCAAGAAAAGAATGGTGAGTTGAGGGTTTGCGTTGATTTCAGAGCCCTCAACAAAGAAATATGGGTGGAATCTCATCACCTGCCCAGGATTAGTGAAATGCTTTCTACTATCTCTGGTGCCAAGTTTTTCACGAAACTTGATTTAGCGTCTGCCTATCATCAGGTAGAATTAGCCCATGGGTCACGTCATCTTTAGGCCTGGGCGGAAAACTACGCTACGCTCGCGTAGTTTGCGTAGTTTGCGCAACTACGCGCTATGCGAATTGCACGTAGCACAGTGCAAAAGCGCGTAGCGTAGTGGGCATTTTTTGCTTGCTCGCGGTCCTCAACGTCAAGTTGGCGACCGCGAGCGAGCAAAATGACATCCCGGCGAGACTTTTTCCTGGTTCGCGATCAGCAACATCAAGTTGCCGATCGCGAGCGTGGAAAATAAACCTCCCGGCGAGATTCTCAACGCGGGGAGGTCAGGTTTCTCATCGCGAGTGGTCGCGTATGCTCGCGACCGCTCACGATGAGAAACTACCAGTCCGCGTTGAGAAAACTGCCACTCGAGTACAAATCTACTCGAGCGGCAGAAAACGACCGCTTGCACTGTGCAAGATGCCATTTGCAATGATTGCACAGTGCGGACAAGCATCCGGCACTGTGCAATTATTGCGAACAGCATTTCCTACCGCACTACGCAGTTCGCGTAGTACTACGCGTAGCTCGCGTAGTGCGAAGTGCACTTTGCATAGCTACGTGTAGCGCTACTACGCGAACTACGCCCAGGGTTAGTCATCTTACGGCGTTTGTTTCCCCTTTAGGGACATTCGAGTACTGCCGCAAGCCATTTGGCATGGCGTCTGCAGCTTCTGTCTTCAAGAGATTGATGTCTGAATTGCTAAGGGGAATCTCAAATGTCTCAGTTTTTCAGCATGATGTATTGATTCATGCCAGTTCTTTTTTGGAACAGAAGCAAGTTCTGTTGGCTTTTGACAAAGCTGGGGTGGTCCTCAGGAGGGAAAAATGTCAATTCATGAAACCCTCTGTGGAGTATCTTGGTCACATTGTATCCGAGGAGGGTGTGTGTCCCAAGCCTGGGTTTATTGAAGCCATTATGGATGCTCCTCCTCCTGTGGACAAAGCATGGGTGAAATCTTTTTTGGGCTACTGTGAATTTTATTCGCGGTTCATACCGGATTTTGCATCAATGGTGAGGGCAATTTCTCTGCTATTGAAAGTCAGATCAATTTTGTGTGGGATGATGAGTGTTCTGCCTCAATCTCTGACATCAAAAAGCAGTTGGTGAGCGTGAGTGCACTCAAACCTTTTGATCAAAATCTCAAATGTTCTTTGATTGTGGATGCAAGTAAGTTTGGTGTTGGTACGTTGTTGACACAGAGGGATGCTGAGACAGAAAATACTGTTGGGTTTGCGTCCAGAGTTCTAAGGGATGCTGAAGTTCACTATTCTGTGATAGAAAAAGAACTTTTGACGTGTTGGTGGTCCATAGAAAAATGTAAGGGCTATCTCTGGGGAGAGAAGTTTCGTCTTACAAACTGATCACAAACCCTTGGTTTCCATTCTTAATGGCACCAATGCCAAGAGTAGCACTCCCAGGATTGCAAGATTTACCACCAGATTGCTCCAATTAAATTTTGAAGTTGTTCATATTTCTGGAGGGAGAAATGTGAGGGCGGATTATTTGTCTAGAAATCCCATTGTTGAGACTGATGAGTTGACTGGTGAGTGTGAAAATGAGTGCTGTTTTATTGCTGCCATGGAAGTCGAGAATTCTTGTCAATTCACAGAACAATTATGAAGAAAAAGTTTAGGTGATGATTGTGCAATGGAAAAAGAAATGGAAACTTTTATGCATGGTTGGCCTAGGCAAAGATCGTTAGACTTGAATTTATAACCTTATTTTAAAGTGTCAGAGGAATTAACCATTGAAGATGGTTTACTGTCGATAGGTGACAAATGTATTACCCCTATCAAATTGAGGCACAGTATGTTTTCCAAAGCTCATGAAGGCCATTTGGGGTCCACGTTGACCAAACACAGGGTGCGTGAGCCATTTTGGTGGGCACAAATGGATGGTATAATAACTACTTAGTCAAGAGTTGTGTTGTGTGTTCCACTTCCGATAAATCTTTTAAGACATCCATCCCACCTTTGAAGCCTATTGTCTGTCCTTCTGGATCTTGGAAAAATCTAGGCATTGATTTGGTGGGACCATTTAATGTTTTGTCACACAATTTCCATTTTGCATTAGTCCTTATGAACTACTATTCTAAATGGCCTTTTGTCAAATTTATTAGTGAACCTGACTCTAAAGCTGCCATTGTCTTCCTCAAAGACATTTTCATGAGTGATGGTCTACCTCAGGAGATCATCTCAGACAATGGGGTGCAATTTGTCTCTGATGAGGTGGAAAAATATTTCTGAGTGAGTGTTCAATTCAGCATCTTAAGAGTTCTCTTTACCAACCACAAACCAATGGCCTGGTGAAACGGTTCAACAAGGTTCTTGGTGAGTGTGTGAGGTGGGTGTTCAAATGCTGTCCAATCCATATTGTGGTTTTATAGAACCACCCCGCATTCCTCCACTGGCTTTTCCCCTTTTGAGGCTCTTAAAGGAAGGAAACCTGCAACACAGTTTAGGCCGGCTTGGATCAGTGAGTTCTTGAAAAAAAGGAGTGTCACATCAATGTCGCAGTGAGTTGATCTAACACAGTGTTGAATGTGCACAGCACAAACAGAAAACGTACGATGATGCAAGAAAGAAGGTGAAAGTGTGTCCTTTTACGGTAGGTGAATCTGTATGCATTAAAACACCCGGGTTTGTGAAGAAAGGTGATCTGAAGTTTTCTGACCCTTAAGTCATTGACAAGGTGTGTGGGAATGCTGTTAGGGTCCAGAGTCGCAATTGGTGGAACACTGTCAAACTTGTCAAAGTTCCTGTACATGCAGAATCAATGTCTAAACCTGTAACTTTTGATGATTCAGTCAAACCTGGGTTGGATTTGTCACATCATCCACGTCCCCTAAAGAGTCTCTTTTTTTTCTGGTAATGTTGAATGTGAACTGGCTCCTGCTCAGTCTCTACGGAGGAGCCTCAGGGCTCGGAAGATTCCTAGCAGGTAACGTTAGTACCTTTATTTGGTTGTGATGCTATTGATGCTGTTTATTTGCTATCCTGGTTTGCTGAGTCTCCATGATGGAGCCTCAGGGCTCGGAAGGTGCAAACAGGTACCCTTTGTACCTTTATTCTGCGGTTATGGTTTAGGGTTATGCCGGATATTTTTATTGTTGTTCTGCTGTCTCTACTCTCTTTTCCCTGTTTTCTCCTTTCTCTCTGCTGTCCCTTTTGGGACCCACGCCCCCCTCTTTTCCTTTTGTTGTTTTTTTATTGTTTTTTTTTTGCTTCCCTCTCAGGTGTACAGTCAAGAAGATGAACATCTCAAAATTGATGTTTAATCAAAAATAAAAAAGGGAAAACTCAATGATGTATTTTTCTTTTAGTTGGTTGTGTATGACAAATCTGTAATTGGTTGTATTAGACGAATGGGAAAACTCAATGTAGTAATGTCTCTTTAACCTTTACATTCTGTCTTGGAACACTGCATTGGTCGTGTTCCAGAGAGTGGCGGTTTGACGTTACTTGTCGCCTGAAGCCGCCGGGGGTACTTTATCTCTATTGAAAGAAAGAGATTTGTTCCACATATTGTTGTCAGCCACTTAATTCATAGTGAGATAGTTCTCTGGCATTGGTCGTTGCTCACTGAAAAATACCTGCGGGTGAAGCTAAATGTTACCCTGGCCTACTCCTGGCTCACTTATGGAATTTATGAGTGAACCATTAGCAAGTCACAGCAAACTCAAGGTGAATTAGGCCCAATGTGTTTGACTAGCTCTCTATTGTGAGCCCATCTAGTTTTGTTGAGGATTTGATATGCTTTCTTTAAAGTGGCTATAAGACCACTGGCATCCTTCCCTTTTTTCGGTCAAGGTAATGGGTTCTATACTTCATTAATAGCTTCCCAAATTCACCCATGCGCAGGTTTATGTTTGCTTTTTTAGCTTATCAGGACATTTAGATCCTAGCTGCCAGTCCACCAATCTGCCATGGAAATTGTGAGCCTTCTCGCTATGGTGAAATCGCTGCTGTGAGGTGAGCTGTCTTCACACCATTGAAGGTTTTCCAAATGTGTGTCATTTTAAAACTACCCACTCTGCTTTTTGGTAACAAAGAAAGAAAGAAATGGCCCCAACTTGCAGGGATTTTGTCTACCTGCGCTTCGGTGCCATTCTACACTTTCCATTATCCCTTAAAAATGTGGCACCACTGTAACTGTGATATCGAGGTCCTTTGATATACAGGCTGCTAGGTTCTGTGTTCACACTGGCTAAGCCAGCATAGCCTCTGACATTGTAAACCTGATGCTTTCCCAAGTCTAAATAGAGTGGGGGAACAGTTATTCTGGCAGGGTTGGATCACCACCAATTTATGGTAGTGCTTCCGCTCCCATTCTCTCAAAATTTAAGTAAGGCTCTTATTCTTTGGACCTTTCGCTAGTTCATTTTTTTCATCAATGACATTGTTTAAAAGGTATAATGCAGAAATGGCTGTTGTTTTTTTATTATTTCGTTCAAGAATTGCAACAGATTCAAATAGTAGTGTGGGAGTGTGCGTGGTGACTACAGAATCCTTGTTCAAAACTTTATTTGTGTTTTTGACAGCTACTTCCCCTTTCTTGTAATCTTTTCTCTATTCAGTGTACTTTTACACCCACTTGAAAAATGTTGACCCATGAAAATTTAGGAACTCTCCAAATGGAAACCAAAATTCTGGAAGAAATGTATTCATTCTATTACCATTTTAATTGTTCATATAACTCTGCTAAACAAAATTGGTCATGAAATAATTTCTCCACAAGCCTCAATGTGGAGTAGAGGAATAGTGAGTTCTGCATCTGTAAATTGTAGAATACATGCCCATGTACAAAGTGAAACAAGCAGTCATAGAACTAGTTTCAATGTGATATTCATTGTTTTAGTTTCATATTAGTGCTGAAGGCATTAATAAATACTAATTGCCTCCACTAGAATTATGTGCCTGAGTCAAAGGCAAGGGTGCATGATTAGCTAAAAGGCAATTAGGAGTAAATAATATCAACACGCTTGTTAGACCCACCGGTTTCGAGCTGGTTGTGACACATCGAAGCCAGTCAGAATCCACCGTTCCAGATACAATGAGTATGATACATGTGTCCGATAACCTGTGCTCACCCTTGGTTAGCTTGGCACCGAGCAGTCAGGTTTAACCTCAGGGTCCAAGTGTAAAGCATTGGCACAGCACCACCCATGCAACACAGTGCATACACCACAAAAAGACTCCACACCATATGTATAAAACACTTGTCTTTGTATTACACACACACTAAAATCACAACTGGATACACATTGTATATACACTTTACAGTTATATGCAATATTAGAAGCGCTTATCATGGTGCGCTCTGGGGTCAAGACAACTTTCAAGTAACGAACATGGGGCTTGAGGATGCCCATTGGAATTTATAGCAACTGACAATGAGTGCTGGAATATTGGCGATAATACTAGATGTTGGCCTAATATAAAACGAAGCCCTGATGAAGTTCCAGGAGTGGTTTGGAACGAAACGCGTTGGCTGGATTGCTTTTTTACGTATTTGAAGATTGACAAATAAAGGATTCTTTTTGCAAAATATTCAAGATTGGACTTCTTTACCTGTTGCACCTTCCTATATACAACAAGTCTGGGATCTGTTAAACAGTGGTACTAAACGCCGGCAAGTGCCGGAAGATTTGTGCACAGGGCATCGAAGTGCTAATGAACTAAAACATTAGGTGGAGCCTAGATAGTCCGTCGGTGGGCCCTGCTTTCGAATTAAGTTATATGCAATTGTCGAACTTCCCCATTGAAATCAAAACATGATACACATTGTATGTACACTTTACAGTTGTATGAAATTGTCGAAATTTCTTGTGGTTAGGAAGCCAGCAAACCTACTCTTGAAGAGTACTTAGGGACCCAGGCCAAGACAGTTGCCACCTAGCTGCAGTCCAACAATGTCCAGGCACAATCCACCAAGTGATAGTCCCCTTTCTGGAGCACGGCAATCTCCAGGCCACCACAATTCTGCGGATAGTCCCGTTGCAGTCACTCCTGCCCTAAGGATTCCTTGTGTTGATGTCCCAGCGTCAAACCAGTGTACTATGGTTCCAAATCCAAAAGCGTCTCTACTCTCTGAGGCCAGAGTCCCAGTAGTTATACACACATTGGCCTTTGAAGATCCGATCAGTTCAAAAGGCCACCTTTGAAATGCACAGGCCCTCTCTAAATTTTGTCCAGTCCTCCATCCTACCCCGGGAGGTTTGATCACTATCTTTAGTGGGGTCAAGACCCTGCCCCTTGGAATGCAGGTGCCAATTCCACCCCCATGTAACCATCTCAGAGAGGCCCTTCAGAGTCAGAGATTCACAGTTTCCCTTGAGCCCCTAGTTTATGGCCTTCTATCAGGAATGAACAGATGTGGCTGCCCCCCTAGCACCCAGATGTGAATTAGAGACAGGCCAACAGGTACACAGAGTCTCGAGCATCCAAATGCCCACTTTCTTAAAGTGACATTTCCACCACAGTAATGTCAAATCCACTTGCACTACCTGAGAGAATTCGCCATTGCGAATTCATCGATACCACACACTATACTGCTACTATTGCCCTACATTCCCCCATGCTAATTCAATGCGAGAAGCAGGCCCTGTCACGCCAAACACATCACCCGGTGCCATTCACGACTCTTGCATGCAACGCACACACGCTCTTGCCCTACCTCTTCTCAACACCGCACCCTGTCACCAGGGAGAACTCCGATATAGCACGAGACATGCAGAACCTTGGCACATAGCTTTTTCAATGCCAAGCTGAGTAACAGTAGCCTGTGCTCACGGCCACACCAGGGCAAACCTGTGGCACAATCAATGAGCTAACTCCATAGATGCACAGCCAGTGCTGCAGGCTCATTGAGGAGCACTCGAGATACATGCCCTGGGTATACGTCATACTCCTTGACAAGGGACTTACAGCTAACTCGAATCAGCCAATCATGTATATGCCAATCATCTGTATGTATATGATGAGCACATCTTTTTGGCATTGAATGGCAGTCTCAAATGCACTCAAAGCCTAAGCCAGCAAAACAAGATCAAAACATGAGGTCGGCAACCAAAAAGGTCAGGGGAGACCACACCAACAGTTGCCAGGTCTACCAACACTAATAATAAATATAATACCAGCCATCAAATTGAAACTCCAGACACATAGAAATGCCAACTGCCCCATCTTCTTCCTATCCCTTCTTCACACACCGTCATTGAGTTCAGGAAGGCCTTTAATTTAGTCCAAAAACAATTGTCCGTGTTTACTTTCTGTGACTTCTTATTGATTAAGACAATGTCTACGTCCAAATGGCTATCCATTAATACGTTTGTAAACAGTTGAATGAAATACAACATAAAATCTGAAATTCTAGATATTGTCACTTTGTTTTATTCTGCTCAAAAGCCTATAAAAGTGTCTGGGGGTGGTGACTGACGTGATGGCAGTTCTTGGATCAGTTAACTGTGAAAAGGGGCACACACAGAAGAGGATACAGGCAAGGTGGGGGGGCAGAAGCTGACAAGATGCCAGAAGAAACACTGGGGAGGGAACAAAACTTGACATGGAAGCATAACTTTAGACACACAATTATAAACAGAGGTTTTTAGACTTTGTTGAGAGGAAACAAAAATTACAATTGAAGTATCTCAATTATATTTTTGAAAGCTATAATGTAATATAATTAATCCTATGAGTTCTGTGAGGATAATGTTAGATACTTCAGCAGCTTGCTAGAATCTTTGTAGAAGGTGAAACGAGCATCACATGGCCTTTGTCAGAGTATTTTTGTAACTATCAAGCCACTAAATGTACACCCTTTTCAGGTATGCTTGGAACCTTGTCCTCTAGGAATGGTAATTTTAGCAAACATTCTAATACATTTTCTCTGATGCATCAATAATACCCAAACTGCCAGGGAAGTCTTAATGCACACTACTTTCAAAATGGTTCATGGTGAAAGCCAAGTTCCAATAGGTTGTTATTTTCATCCAGGCCATACAGCTGTCTCTGACTCTTGGATCCTCCAAACTCTCCTAACCTCAGGATAGAAGATGTGTGGAATGCAGGCTCATTCTAGACAGACCTGGGCCTATCTTGTTGTTGTAGGTCAGCAAAAGGCTAGCTTCATTAGTATTTACATCAGCTTCCCTGTCCAGGCAGTCAAGCAAAAGCTGCATTTTTCTCCCTCATAGTCCTTCACCAGAAAGATGGTACTTCTTATGATCAATTAGTTTTCTCTGTTCCTAGTTGCCTTCAGCACTTTCCCTTGAGAGCCCCTGCAATAATTCTTAAGAAGGTGAGTTCAGCTGTTGTTGGTGAAATTTCCTATGTAAATACAGCTCAATTTCTTCCACAATCTGTGCCTAACCTTTACTGCACTGAGACCCAGTTCCTGGTCCTCAAAACTGCTTTACTGCAAAAACTATCAAACAATGCCCTGTCCACTTTTTTTTACAAAAAGGGTAGAACTAAACATGGCTTACTTTTTTCCAATACCTGACTCCCAACTAAAATCAAACCCATGGGAGCGCCCAGAATGTCAAATAAAACTCCAAGCCACTCTTAGCACATATGTTGTCCTCCATTGTGGTCAAAGGCTCCTTCAAATGAGTCATGTAATTTCCTGTGACAGTGAAAGGCCCTCTATAATTATGATGGGTAGACATCACAGCACCAAGGAGCTCTAGTGACAGGAATGCCTTTTTTCGGCAATGCTTTGAAATGGGTCAGTTAGTCACCTATCCCTGAACCAGATGTGATGAGAAAAGTAGTTATTAGACCAGAGCCTGAGAAGGGCCAGAGAAAGGATTAACTGAAATGTGACCACCCTACAAAAGGTATTTTGCAGAGAAAGTAAAACAATGTGATGATTCATTTCTAGTTTCTATTTTTAGATTTCTATTTGGAAGTTGACTTTGAGACAGCTTTTGTCATAAGTGCCATTATTACAGTTGGCGCACATAAAGGGCAAATATGTAAATGTAATTGTAAATATGGTTTCCTTGTTAAAGGAAGGGCAGCTATAGATGTTTATGAGGCTCCCAGTACCGAAATATTAAAATACCATCTATCCAGGCCAATAACACAGGTACCACCACACAGAAAGACAGGTGTTATAGAGAATGTTATTTTTCAAATCTCTGTGAAAACAGAATTTCCATAAACTATCTATGCTACTAGAATTACTTTGATTACGAATATGAAGTATGGAGTGATATAATGTTATATTTGGATTTCTGATCCTAAATTAATCCATTCATCTGTTTTTAGTAGTGGAACTGTTATGTCTCCAATTGAGATGGGTAAAGTGTATAGCATGATTTCTCTTTTCTCCTGCAATGTACTCAGTAATATTTCTATTTTGGCATCAATTGTGGTCAGTCAATTGGCTAACATTCAATGTTGTCTTATTTTAGATTTTCAAGAACCTTTTGGGATTTCAAACTCCACATCCATTATAGAGTTTATCACTGTGGAAATCACCTGCATATTGTCAAATTAGTGACAAAAGGAATCCAAAGGTAATGCAACATTTCATGAAGTGGATGAAGGCATACATTCAAAAGACCAGGCAAAAGACAGGAGTGATAAGGAGGTTGCTATAAGGATACAGAGGCGCTAGGCATGAACGCATACATGTTCACACTGAATTAAAGGTTGAACAGAAATGTTCGGCCTCTGCAATTCCCACCAGTTCCTTTGATTGGTGTAAAACAATAGTCTATAGGGTGTTATATGTGACAATACTTTGAGTCTAATTTATAAAGGTATTTGAAAATAATCCTCTGCAAGTGTATTTTTATCATAAGACTCTCGGCTTCTGGGTGGTATTTACCCTAACAGAGATTCCTCAAGTGAAATTACACTTATTTCAGAAATTAATTGTACTACTTGTTCTGAGGATTATCTAGTAATCTCTTTCCTAAATAATACCCTTTGTCTTTGAATCTCCATCAACCTATCAATACTATCCTAGAGAGAGGCTACAGCTATCCTTAACATTAATGAACAAAACTGAAGAGAGAAAAAAGAACAAAACTGTAATAACACTCACAGTAATGGGAACACGATTATAAAACTGTAAAGCTTTGCAGTGAAATGAAGCAGAGATGTGAAACTGTTACAGAAAATCCAGGATCCATCACAATGTTTAATCACCATTCTGGAGGACACTGAAAATTTATTTTCCCCCATATTTGACTAAATTCAATAGGTGAACTATCTTCTTGACCTATAGACTTGTTTATATGCACAGTAAGATGCAGTTGGTGGTAGGCTATCCAGGAACCATATTACACATAATGCCCCGGGGTGGAACGAGCATGTCCACCCACTTTTTGCACCCCCGGGAAACTATAGTATTACATAAGGGGCCACAGAGACTCGTGCGGCCCCTTGTGTAATATTGCTGGCGCAGGCACACATGTTGTGCCGGTGCTATCTTTCGAGGATGTTCTCTCATTTGCCAGGGGGCATAGCCCCATGCAAATAATGCCCCTGCAGGATTACTGACATGGCGCAGAGGCAAACCAGCCCTTAGGAGGTGCTCTGACAGTGCCCTACAAAAAGGTGGTGCACTGTCAGTGCCCCCCCTGAAGGCAGCTATCTGGAGGGAGGAAATGGGTTCCTATGGAACCCCAAGTCAGTGGCGGCTGGTATTAAGGGGCGTAGGGGGCGTTGCCCTACCTACCAGCATTGGGGAAAACTGAAGGGAGAGAATGAACACCATGGAGCAGTTTCTGCTTGGTGCTCCCCCGTGAGACTATGTGAAATCTTTTTTTTTTTGTGCTCGTCGTCTCGAAGAGTCTTCCTGCTGCGCATGTGCAAAGCAGGGCGAGGACTCAGGGCGAGGAATAGTCCTCGCCCTCGAGGCACAAGCGAGGACGCAGGTGAGTGCTGGTGACATCAGCCTTGAGGGTGTAGCTGCATAAAGCGTCAGTAAATGGATTACAAATGGGGCGCTAAGTAATTGGCCCAGGGCGCGGTCAGTGGAGCGCCATTCACGATAATGGGAAGGGGCAGGGCTGCACACAGTGCAGGGGGTGGTAACAATTGAAGCAAGCCTTTCGCCTCCGTGAATTAGGCTTCCTAATTGGGTAAGGCTGAGGGGACGTTAGGGGAGTGGCTGGCTATGCATTAGTTTGGCAGCTCTATCCTGGGACACACGACACAGTTGCTGGAATTGGAAAAAGAAAGGCGCCTGCAGCCGTTTACTTTCAAATGAGCGCGCAGCAGGTTGGTTTACTTTTAGCATTAGCAAGTTATCGAGAGCTGAATTGGGCTCGGCGGCTGCCATTAATTATAACAAAAATGTACGGAGTCTTCCTGCTTGATTATTTGCGAATCAATGTGATTTGGGTAGTGTTTTGGTGTTGTGCGAGAGTGACAAGAGTGGTGCTCTTGTCCTGTCCTGTATCATAGCGCTTAACCATATGTGTTGGAGTAATGTAAATGAGAGATCAACTTCCGGAGACTTTCCATCTGTACTCAGTGAGGCGCGCGCTCCGCTCTCCTTTCCCCATCTCTTCCCCTCGCCGGTTTTCCTCCTTAGTGTGGTTGCTTCCGTGAACATATCTGGAGGTAATTACCTGGCATTCCGAGGGCCCCACTGGCTGCTACTCCTTGTCTGCTGCATGCTTTGAACATTTTATTGGGCCGGGAAAGATCATTTACACATACTCCAAATGGTTGGCATCGCTGCCCCTGTGGCCTGTACCCATCAGTGCAAGGAGGAGTTACACACTTATTCCAGTGGAGAGTGGAGCGATGCCATGCTCTCGTGCCAACTTCCAGACAACTCTAGAAAGTTCTAGAATTACCCTGTGAGAGGTGAGTGTTGAGCGGGTTTGATGCTAGTGGCCTGTTTGCTAGTCTGTGTAAATTGTTCCAGTTCACAGAGATCTGGTATTAGCTGGAATCAACCCGATTGTTGTCAGGACTCTAATAAGAGCGCTCACAAGACATGATTACTGTGCGATATTTACACGCCCCACTGTGCTGGAACAATTGTCAGGGTGCGGGACTGCTGCCATCAATGTTGCATAACTAAAATCATAGGGAATGTAAAAAATCAAAAGGTAGCACAAAAATCAAAAGGTAGCACAGAGCACCTGTGTCACAAATGAGTTACATTTGTTCAGGAACGTGGTAAGGGTGTAGTATGTAACTGGTGGTGATGCATTTTTTTGGGCACACTGTCGCAATTATATTACCAAAGTATGGTGCAGTAGCCCACGGTCATTCACAGATAGCACATTTCCATTCAAATGGCACCTACATTTTCACAATCATGCACTTCTGATATTATAAAGCAACGATTTGCCCACTCTTCTAAAAAAAAAAAAACTCCCCCAAACCTGCTTTATGATAGGCTCGATCACTTCGCTTGCGACATAACACTCAACAGCTTCTACGCCTCACCACTTTCAAATGTCACAAGCCGCCACTGCAAGGCATCCACCTGCAGGTGGATGGAGTCATTCACTGCAGCTGTCTTCAGGGGGATTTCTAACATTCTTTAAAGAGCAGGCGGCAAGCTGCACAGAGGTGCCTTGAAGCAGCCACTAAGTATTTCATTGAAGTGCTGCCCTGGGGGTAGCCGGAGTTCACGGCTGACCTCCAGGGACATCTTAAGGATTTTGGGGGCCCTGGGCCAAACATATTTTGGGGGCCCCTGTTCAGAACAGCTTTGAATTTATGCTCCAATTTGAGCCCCTGTTTCCCACGCAGTTTCCGCTTCCTCAGCTGCGTTAGCGATCCAGTTTGCATCATAGGCATTAGCCTATATATTCCCGATGCAAACGGACGCGCACAGCTGTGACAGCGGTAGGATTTAGTGTTTCCTGCCCTGCTACTAGGTTTTTAATACTTTTTAAATTGTATATGTGTGGCTGAATTACTCTGTGCTTTTTAACAATTTCTCCTACCTACGCGCACTTGCACTTTACTTGATTCTGCTTGCCTACACCTCCTTAGCTGCTCCGATTCGCATCTCGCTTTTCCTCCAGTCCAGGTCCGCCACGGCTGATACGCCGATTGTGTGGAGGGCTGGGGCTACTATCGGGCTCCTCACTTCCGCCTATGCAGTTTCTGCTTCCTCAGCTGCGTTAGCGATCCAGTTTGCATCATAGGCATTAGCCTATATATTCCCGATGCAAACAGACGCGTGCAGTGGGCACGCCGAAGCGCGCCAAAGGCAAGCCAGTCTGCGCCCGTCAGCGTCCCGCGCCGGCCATGCTGCCCAGTTCCCTCCCTTGAGTTTCTTCCACTATATTACAATAGGGAAAAACTGCTTAGCCTTAGGCGTCTACCATTATGTCAGTGTACAGCGGCTGATCCGAGCCTGGAGGTAGATTTTCGATGCAATAAGTGCAACTGGTCTCTCCTCCAGCCCAGGAAACTCGCACCCAAGATCCTCCCACGCAACAATAAGTGTAAAAACAATAAGAAAACAGAGGACTTAAAGGCCACCCTTTGAATTGTCGCTCTATGCAAAAGCAAGAACCACACATTTATGACCTACTTTTAGATGAACAGCCTGATCTTTTATCTCTCACTGAGACCTGGCTGTCTGAAGCCTCCAACCCTACTATCACCTCGGCCATCCCTACGGGTTATAAAATCCTTAGGAGGGACCGACCGAGTGGGAAGGGGGCGGTTTCGCCATAATTTACAATCAAAAACTAGACTGCTCTCCCATCCGGATGGAAAACATTGAGGGCGCAGAGTCTTTAGGCTTCCGCTGTACCTTATCCCCCATCATAGCATAGCTGGTTTTCTGATTTATAGACCTCCCGGTGCAATTGGAAATTTTATTACTACGCTAAATACAGCCACCACCTCCCTGGCCTTAAACTACAACATCTGCCTTATTCTGGGAGATTTCAATATACATACGGACATTGGAAAAGACCTCAAACAATTTCCTTGCTGGAGACGCTGCAGGACTGCAACATGTTTCCATCTATTTCTTCGGCCACCCATGAGAAGGGCCATACCCTAGACCAAATCTTTCACAACTTTGACATATCAGTAAGCCTACCTCTTCCCATTACCTGGTCTGACCACCTCCTATTAAAATTCCCAACTCTGCCACAGCCCCTCGGGCTAACGCAGGGCAGAGGGTCCCTAATTACAGGACGTTCCATAAAATATCCATCCCGATGTAAGCAGATGTCCTCGGTCGTTCCTCACCGGAGCCGTCTAGCTGCCCCGACTCGGATGCCCTCTCCGAACCAACATTGGTGCAGCGGTACCGGTTGTTTCCCGCTTCTCAAAGAGGTCGGCCCTAACAGCTCCATGGTTTAATGATTCCCTCAGATCTAGCAAAAGAAATTATAGAAAAATGGAACGGAAATGGCGTAAATCCTATCTACCTGAGGACAGAAAGGTGTATAAAGACACCTTAAAAGCTCATTACATTCTCATGAAGGCGTCCAAGAAAAACTTCTTTCAAACCAAGATAGAAAATGCCCAAAATAAGAGTAAGGAATTCTTTAGCATAGTTACATCCTTTATCGCCCCGAAAGCGGGCACAAAGGAAGGGGCCATGCACGGAAGAATGGTCTAAGCAAATAGCTCAATTCTTCCATAAAAAGATCTCTGTGATCCAACAAGCCTTCACTGACATCTCAGAGGAAGAACTGACCTTCTCCCTTAGTTCTAATAGCAAATTTCACCTCTTGCATCCTCCATCTTTACTAGCTTTCCCTGAGTTTCAGCTTGAAGAGTCACTGACCCTTCTCCAAAGCATTAAGTCTGGCTCTCCTACCGACCCATGTCCAGCGAATATCCTGAACCTATTAGCTTCCACCATAAACCCCACGGTAAACCAGCTCATTAATGTTTCCCTCTCCTCAGGCAACATGCCGAAATTATGGAAGAATGCTAAGATTCTTCCACTGATAAAAAAGGCTAACGCCAAACCGACGGGCCCTGCCAACTACAGCCCAATTTCCCTTCTTCCGGCCCTCTCTAAAGTATTAGAGAAGCATGTAAAC
Organism: Calotriton arnoldi; assembly: GCA_963921515.1. Classification (NCBI taxonomy): domain Eukaryota; kingdom Metazoa; phylum Chordata; class Amphibia; order Caudata; family Salamandridae; genus Calotriton; species Calotriton arnoldi. The sequence goes on from CAWUFW010011022.1 coordinate 206,624, forward strand.
AAGGCCCTCCAAAAACACATTGAAGATGGGAAGCTCCTTCATGAGTCCCAATCCGGTTTTAGGGCTAACTACAGTACGGAGTCCGATCTGCTGGAAGTGACTGAATTTCTCAAGGGTAAGCTGGACCAGGGAGGCAAGACTGTTCTGATACTGCTCGATCTGTCGGCGGCCTTCGATACGGTCCCACATGAGAGGCTCCTGGAGAGACTTGCTAACATCGGCTTGGGGGGACCGCCTTAACGTGGATGTCATCCTTCTTGGCAAATAGATCTCAGGACATCTGGCTCCCCCTTTCTCATCCCCGGTTCCGGCCATGAAGGTAGGTGTCCCTCAGGGCTCCATTCTCAGTCCTACCCTTTTTAATATATATCTATCCCCCTTGCATTTCTGGTAGAGGAAGAGGGCGCCAAAATAGTTTCCTATGCTGATGACACTCAGCTGATTTTTACATGTGAAAAAGGAACCGACTTTGATGAGGCAATGATTAGGTCTTGCCTCACAAAGGTTTTTAACTGGCTTAAGACCAATCAGCTGAAGTACAATCCTGACAAAACTGAAGTTATTTTCTTTGGTAATCCAGAAACGCCTGACTGGAGCTCTTGGTGGCCAAAAGATCTGCCGCCCCGCCAGCGGAAAAGGAGAAAGTAAAAACTTAGGAATTGTCATAGACAAGACACTCTCCATGCACTTTCAAATCCAAAATCTAACTGGCGCTTTCTTGGGCATACTCCGGATGCTAAAAAATTCCTGCCACTGTTACCTCTTGAGAGCAGAAAGATCGTGGTGCAGGCTCTGGTGACATCAAAGCTTGACTATGTCAACAGCTTGTACCTCGGTCTTCCCAAATCCCTTATCCAGCACCTACAAGTGGTACAAAACGCGGCGGCCAGAGCCATCCTGAGACATAAACCCAGATCTAGTATGACCCCTATTGTTAAGTCTCTCACTGGCTCCGCATAAAAGAACGGATCGACTTCAAAGCGATGACCATCTTCTTTAAAGCTTTCCACGGTTTAGGAGCCGGCTACCTAAATAAGTGCGTTAATCGCTACACAACATCTAGACCCCAAGATCTTCCAATGCCAACCTGGCCATCGTGCCTAAAATATGCCGTGCCCGCACTGGAGGCAGATCCCTCGGCTTTCTAGGCGCAAAATTGTGGAATAGACTCCTGAGTCTCTGAGACTAACCACAGACCTACTCTCTTTCAGGAAGAACTTAAAAACCTGGCTTTTTAATAACTGATGGGTCTTTTACGCACGTTTTCCTCCCCTGTCATGCGCCAGGACACTCTAGTCTGAGTAGCTGCGCGCTTTATTAAATACACTATTTCATTTCATTAGGTCCCTGACAGTGCAAAGGAACACTCGTCCAAATTCTAAGGGCCTTATTTATGAGGCCTTGCTTCACTTTTATGCCGCTGGTGCGTTACTTTTTGTGACGCACTGGCAGCGTAAAAATGTGCCATGTTGAGCCCTATTTACAAAGTGACGCATCTAGGCAGATGCGTCACTTTGTAAATCCCTGCACCACATTATACCGGCGCCAGGTATAATGTATGCAGAGTGGGTGTTCCCCTCAAAAGCCTCGTAGAAGTGGCGCATTGAAATCTATGAGAACCCAGTGCACCACTTCTAGGACGCCATTGCGTCAATATCGTACACCTGCCTCACAGCAGGCGTAAGACTGATGCAGGCTCCTTTCACATGGGGCTTGCCCCATGTGTAGGACACATTGCTGGAGTTGCGTCTATTTTAAGACACACCCCAGCAATGCATCACTTTTGCGCCTACAGATACGTCAGAAATACTGACGTATCTGTAACTCCTGCGACATGATGCGTCATACAGTAAATATGACGCATCCATCGTGTCGCAAGGAGAGCACATTAAGAAGTGACGCATCCCTGTTTTCACACAGCAATGCATCACTTCTCATAAATAAGGCCCTAAATGTGTTTACATCTAATATTCAGGGATAGTTATGTGTGTTTTCAATATTGTAACACAGCAGCAGCTCACCAATATTACTGCAAATAATCTCTGTGACGCCCTCCCATTTCTTATATGTTAGGCCTTGTTTTGATCTGAAAGAAACTTTTTATGTATATTGCATGAAACAAACACAACATTTTCTCTGCAAAATGGCTGTACTAGACTCTCACACATCAGGGACATAAAAAATAAATTAAAGGAAAACAGTATTTAAAACAATCTGTTTAAGAAATATTCAAGGTCATTAGGGCAAAACTCTGGAGAACGGAGCTGACTCTGTCAGGGGCCCCTGAAAGGCTGGGGCCCTGGGCCAGAGCCCACTTTGCCCATGCATTAAAACGTCTCTGCTGTAATAGACTCCCACACATTAAAAATAAAGGAAACGGTATTTAAAACAATCTTTTAAGAATTATTCAAGGTAATCAAGGCAAAACTCTAGAGAACAGAGCTGGCTCTATCAGGGGGCCCCTTGAAAGGCTGGGGCCCTGGGCCAGAGCCCACTTTGCCCATACCTTAAAACGTCTCTGCTGACCTCGGTGCTTCCTATTCATTATAATAGGGTGCACTGTCCCAGTTTGTGCCTGGAGCACTTGCTTAAAGATGAGCTGTGGCGTGAACAAGGACATTGCACCCTACATGTGATACAGGCTCTGGTGCTTCACTTTAATTGTTTTGGGAATCAAGCAAGACCCAAGTCTGGGTAGGTAAATAGAACAACTCCCTGCATGTTGGCCCCTTTTTGTTTTGCTCTTTGTCACATGGCCCATGGGGACATTGTTGTCTTCCCTAACTTAGCATGAGCACACTGAAGACAGTACACTGCTTTGCGCACGTTACTACTTGGCTTTATTTTTTGCAACTGCTTTTTGTGTAATATTCACATGAGAACCGACTGCTGTGTTGATTCTCTGCAGGTTCCTGGGATTTCGTCTGAACATTGTGAGCAAGGTCGTTAAACAATGCCCCTTGTTATTTTGTTCTGGTCAGGCCCTAGCACCTAGACAAAACATACCAATGCAGCTGTTGTTTGGGAAATCGTACTTTGGTCTTATTGGGTTACATGCATAGGGGGCACACACTTGGAGAGGGACCTTTCCAGGGAGAACAGCGAGACAGCACCTATGATGTAGATCTACCATCTATAGTCTAAGGTATGGGGTCTGCAGACAAAGCCCAGAGATCTTCTAATATATAATAATATTGCTTCTAGGCAAGCGGAGGGAGGTTAGGCTATATTGTCTTTTCATAAAGACATCCCCTTTCATGATTTATGGACTAACTGCTATGCTGACCATATTTGTATTATGCATTTTTTTGCTTGTTGTGGTACGTATACTTTATATTAGAGTATGTTAGTTAAAATAAATATTTTAAACTTGTTCGTGTCTCTGTCAGATCTTATTGTGGACAAGTAGAAGAGTGCGAGCAAAAGGGTGTGTCTTGTAACCGCGATTCCTGAGAGAGTTGAAAGTGTTGTGTTCTGGGGTGTCTAATCATTTGTTTCTCTGTGACTAAGTAGGAGAGCAAGTGAGACACTATAGCTAGTCGGTCCTGGGCTCATGGGTACTAAGGTGGTAGGCTGACCCAGTCCCTATGCACTTAGGTCCCATAATCCTACGCATAGTTCTGTGATCATGTAGAATCTCTGCAACATCTTCAGAAACAGTACCCAACTATAGTTTGTTGCTGAAAACCATATTAAAATATATAGAAGGCAAGAAAAAGATGAAGGTCCATTCTGCATTGAGTTGTGATGAAAGTGTATCTGCTAATTCAGTGGATTTATTTTCATCACAGAGATGCTCACCAGGTAGGGTGACTTTCCAAAAGTTTTGGGTGGCCCACCGCCAGGAGGCTAAGCAGCCTGGGTCTTCTCCAAACTGGCTGGTGGGACTTCCCCTTTAGTGTTTGAAGTATGAGGAAAGAAGGAAGCTGTATGAATACATGACAAAGCTACACTAGCAATGTACAAATGTCCTCCAGCTAAACAAAAAAAGGAAAAAGTTTCAATTACTCAGGATGGAGACAAGCTAGCAATGCGTATTTTTCAATGCTGTGTTCAGCATCTCCTGCTAGGCTTTATTCAGCTGAGAATTTGACAGGTTTAAAAACATTTTCCAAGCTCTAGGCCACAGTATGGTCACAGGTTGAGGTAGCAAACTAATCACAGAAGGTCAAGCCTCCAGTTGACTCCACTTGGATTTCTTATCAGATTCAAACCAGTAGAAGGCATGGACTGTCACTAGTTGGAGATCTGTAACTTGCAAAAGGGCACCATGATAGCAGAGGTTATTGCCTCTGCTCCCTTGGAGAATGGCAGGCTGCCCATTAATCTCTAATTCTGGCCCATAGTCATGGATCAGCCTTTAGCTCCCTATGCAGCACAGTGGGCTACATCATCAGAATCCCCCATGACATTGAGCCTTCTTAGGGGACAACAAATTGAACAAAATAACAGTGCTCCTCAAGACGACAAAAGTGAATCTAGAAGTCCAACTGCCAGGCGACAGTTGTCTGAGAGCCCTGAAAAGCCATAAAATAGGTTAGAATTCATGCTCTTCTACCTCAAAAGTTTACTCACTGAGGCCCAGATGTACTAAAGGTTTCTGTTGCCCTTGAATCACGCAAGGTGATGCACGGGCAATGCAAGCCCTTAAGGGAGATTTACTATACCACAAAGAGCCAACTTTGACCAAATTTAGGAGGAATTGGTGTAGAGCAGTGCCGCAAGTCTCTTGCTGCGCTGCCCGAAGCCAATGTGAAAGGGCAGGAATGCACCGTATTTATAAAATACAGTACATTTCTGTCCATTTACCCTGAGATGGCGCACAATTTAGTGCCTAGGGCCAACATAGGTGCCCTTTCACCATGGTGCAAGGGTGCCTCCATTGCTGGCAGGATTTTTGTTGTACAGGAAGGGGCATCTTCCTGCACAAAAATGATCCAGGGAGGCGTTTTCCTCTTTTTATGCAGCACACATGGAAAGAGGAAAAAACGAGGAGAAATAAACATATTTCTCCTTGTTACGCCTGCTCTGGGGAGGCGTAAGGTTTTGGCGCTGCCCCAGGTTTACGTGATTAAGTACAGTTGGGGCAGTGTCAAAATCCATGGGTGTTGCGTGGGAAAACCGACTGCAACACCCATGTAACGCATCATTGACGCAGAGTAAGGCAAGGCAGTCACTTGCGCTGCTTTGTCTTACTCCATATCTATGAGGCCATGCAAAGCCATGTACAGTTGCTTTGCATCGCATCATAGATATGAGAGGCTTACGCAGCTTGAGCATAAAAAGGTGTGATGTTCCAGCGGCGCAAGCCTCTAATAAAGAAGCCCCCTTCTGTGGCTCTGTGTGGCATAGTAAATCTGTAGTAATGTGAAGTGTTGCTCTGTCTGGGGAAGTCATTCCATGAGTGGAACGTGGGTGTTCCCACGCATCTATCCATGGTTTTTGGTGTATCCCCAGCTTTACTAACAATAGTAAACCTGGGAATGCATCAAGATGCTACACCTTGCCAGGTGAGGTGCAACGAGGAGAAATCTGTTTATTTCTCCTTGTTTCTTTCCTCTTTCTAAGTGGGTTGCATTGTGCAGCACACATAGAAAGATAAAAAAAAGCCATAGAGGATTATTTTAGTGCAGGAAGATATCCCTTTCTGCACAAAAACAATCCTGCTTGCAACACATCTTTCATGAAGGAACAAACAGAAATAGCTTTGTAAAGTAGTGTTCAGAACGATTTTTAAATCGAATTTTTGACCTGTTTTCAAGAGCCAATAGCGCTACTCCCAAAAAATATGCATGTAAACACATGGCACTTCAGGAAAAATGATTCACAGCCTAAATATTGCCAAATACAGCATGCAAACATACAGGCCCGGCTATGAGTACTCTGAGAAGCAACAGACAAACATGAACGGAAGTAGGACCCAGACACTCACAAATAAGAAAAACCAAAGCAAATATCAACAGTAACATACTGGAAATGCTGAAGTTTCCCTTATCTTAATTGGTCAAAGAAATAGGCAAAACAGCATGCAGATTACACACCTTTGATAGAAAACATACCAGGTGACCAATCATTGTATCTTTTTCTGGTTACACGGAATTCACATAGAAGGGTGCACAGAAGCTCAATACTTAAGAGGGTGCACAATGTAAGAACTAATGGGCCATATTATCAAGAACGGCAATAACATTATTGCCGCTTTAGCGGCAGGAAACTGCAGCTAAAGCGGCGATAAGGCTTGATAATATGCCCTATAGAATTCAATAGAAGCCCAGGTTCTGGTGTGAAGGACATCAAACCTGGGCTTCTATTGAGATTCTATAGGGCATATTATCAAGCCCATTATCGCCGCTTTAGCGGCAGTTTCCTGCCGCTAAAGCGGTGATAATGTTATCGCCGTTCTTGATAATATGGCCCAATGTTTTTAAAAAGTCTAGTGAAGACACAGAACGTACACAATGAACAGCTAGTTCAACCAGCTAGAAGAAGAGGATGTGTAACCTAGAATTTAGAGATGCTAAATTCTGAACTAGGGAACCTGGTAATAGATTTACTACATTTGACGCATCGTACACTGCGCTGTGTCAAATAGAGAGAGCAGGAATGTGCCATATTTACTAAGATATGGTGCATTCCTGCTCTGTCTCTCAGTGCCTAGCATCAACATGGGCACCCTTGTGCCATGGTGCAGGGGTGCCTGTGTTACAGGCAGGATTAGTTTTAGGCAGGAAGGAAGACCTTCCTGCACAAAAACAAGCCTAAGAGGCATTTTCCTCTTCCTGTGATTTCTGCAGAATGCAGCACATGTAGAAAGAGGAAATAACTAGGAGACATAAAGATATATCCCCTCATTATGCCTCTGTTGGGACGGCGTACCATTTTGACACATTTCCTGGTTTCCTATTCTTAGTAAAACTAGGAATGTGCCAAAATCCATGGATGGATGCGTTATGAATGCCCACACTCCACCCATGAAACGCCTTCCCGATGCACAGTAACACAAGGCACTGAATTGCCCTGGCTTGTGTTACACTAGGGGGGAGATTTTCAAAAAAATAGCGCAATGCAGCGCAGCCCCCCGCGAGGCTGCGCCGCGTTGCGCGACAGGGAGGGAGCAGGAGAGCACCATATCTTCAGAGATATGGCTCTCTCCTCCCCTTTCCCTTGTGCCGGCGCTGATTTCAGCTGCCGTGCGCCATGCACACACCTTAGCGCCGCAGCGCTAGGGTGTGTGCATGAGTGTATCATAGGTTTTGTAAAGGAAGGGTACCCTTCCTGTACAAAATACTATGTAAGGCACGATGCAAAGCTTTTCCTACTTTGCATACGTGCTGCACAGTGCAGCATGCATGGAAAGTCAGAAAAGCATGGAGAAATGAAAGCATTTCTCCTGTTAGCGCCTCCTTTGAAGGGGCGTTAACTTTTGGCGCAAAACCATGTTTACAAATATTTGTAAATGTGGTTTTGCGTCAAAAGGCATGGGTGGTTGCATGGGAACGCCCATGTACCACCCATGGAACGCCCCCTCGGCGCAAAGTAACTCAAAGCAGTTCGCGCTGCTTTGCACTACTTAAAGAGTGCTTTCCAGCGCGAACAAGTTTTGCGCTGGAAAGAAAATAGCAAAAAGAAATTTGCGCTGGTTTGCGTCACTTTTGTGATGCTAAACCAGCGCAAAAGTTTTGAAAATCTCCCCCTAGGTTTACTAACAGGCGCAGAGCTACTCAAGGCGGTTTGCATGGGTTAGTTAATCTGACTAAAGGGCTTGCGTTACCTTGCGTCGACACAAGACCTTAGTAAATCATGGCTCAGCTTGCTATCCCGGCGTTGGCTTAACATCCGTAATTCTGAGCCAATTAATTGGATAATCTCTTCGTGCCAAAAAACTGTGTAAAATAATCTGGTTCTATGCAAAGCGCTGTAATTCTCTCGGTCCTTGTTCATGTTAAATTAAGCTGCAAACAAATTAAAACCAAATCTCCTTGGGGGAGATTTACAAAAAAGTCACGCAATGCAGCGCAGCCCTCGCGAGGCTGCGCTGCGTTGCGCGACAGTGAGGGAGCAGGGGAGCGCCATAGCTTCAAAGATATGGCTCTCTCCTCCCCTTTCCCTTGCGCCGGCGCTGATTTCAGCAGCCGTGCGCCATGCACACACCTTAGCGCCGCAGTGCTAAGGTGTATGCATGAGTGTAGCATAGGTTTTGTACCGGAAGGGTACCCTTCCTGTACAAAATACTATGCTAGCCACAAGGGAAAGCTATTTCCACTTTGTATGCGTGCTGCACAGTGCAGCTCGCATGCAAAGTCGGAAAAGGAAGGAGAAATGAAAGCATTTCTCCTTCCTTGCGCCTAGTTGCAAAGGGCGCAGTTTTCTCACACTAAACTCAATCTACTGTTTTCAGTAAATTGGGTTTAGCGTGAGAAACCTTGGGTGGTTGCATGGGAACACCCATGCACCACCCTTGGCACGCCCCCACGGCGCAAACTTATGCGAAGCAGCGCAATGTGCTGCTTCACATTACTTTTACGTTATTTCCAGTGCTAAACAAGTTTAGCGCTGGAAAGTTGATTAGGAAAAAAAGATTTTGCGCCGTTTTGCGTCACTTTTATGATGCAAACACGGTGTAAAATCTTAGTAAATCTCCCCCCTTGCGTCAGACCCACTTCAGTTTCTGAGTTAGCCTAGATGTTCTGCGTTCCACTTAACTGAACAATTTTCGGAGAACAGTTTCCTTAGTAGATCTAATATCGCAGCGAACATCTGCACCATCCTCACAAATGAGCTTCAGTTTACTCTATTTAGGAATAAATAGGACTCCATCTTCGCCTCGATCTAGTCAATGAAGAGACAATGGGATGACTCATGTGACACCAGGCGTACTGTGTGTCATTTTCACTGTGAACTGAAAATATGTGCCACTGGTGTTATCCAAAAACACTGAGCAAATGCAGCATTAGAAGAAAGTGTTGTCACTGTGAAGAGTTCTCAATGAAAATATATTCTTCACACCTCCGTTTACATCCTTAGGTTGTCGCATACATTATGGAAAGAAAGAAACTCGAGGAAATTCCAGTTCAGTTCAGGCGGAGAACACTCACGATGAAACAGATCACAAATACAACAGCCATTTTAGACCGCTTGGTTATAAGGGTACTTTCGAAAAAATTGTAATTAGTAAAAGGATATTCATGTTAAATCAGAAGATGGCTTAAGCTGACCCCATTCAATGCAAAAAAAACAAAAAACAGCACATGTATTAGTTAAAACACAGACACGCCAGCATCTGGTCAGTGTTTTGTTCTTGTTGTTGCTGTCAAAGGAGTGTACAAAAACCCCCACTCATCATAAGGTTAGAAAAGCATCGTAAATGTATGCATACAAATGAAATAACTTTTGCATGATCCCAGTTAAGTGGAGAGAGTTTACTATAAACAAATCAATAATCCCACACCAAATACATACGTTTGTCATCCTGAGTTTGAGAGACATTCATTTACCTGTACTGAGTATCTGACTCATGTCTGAACTCACTGTAGTCTTCAGAAGAGCTTGCAGATGAGAGCAACATGTTTAATGAGTTGTTCTTTTCTAAATAGACAGAGTTGATGTTACGAATCAATCAACTGATATTTTTGTGTTGCAATAGTGTTCTTTTAAACCAAGTTGTATTGTATTGTAATTCCATTTATATTACGAATACCACACCTGAAAAAGCATTAAAGAGCTTCATGGCGAGTAGCACACTGCTCTGGAAGGCAAGGTTAGTAGTTTATCCAGTGGTGATTGGTTATTGGTTGCCTCAGGGATTAGTCCTTTGTTCTAAAGAAATCAGTCCTTGCAGTTAGTTCAGCTTCCTTGTGGAAGATCAAATCGTAGAGAAGTTGGGGGTGATCAATAGTTGGGGCTATGTGAGTTCATGTAAATCTTTGGTGAAATGGATAAATAGGTAAGAGGAGGTTAGGTATTGTTAAGTTGATCGATGTGGTTTCAAAGAAGGATAGGTTGTGGTTTATGCAATGAGAAGTGTATAATTTTCAGAAATGCAATAACAGAGATTAAGGCAAGGTGGGATCTGACTTAGAGTAGGCTATACTCAGAGAGGGGTGTCATGCAGAGAAAGGAGGGTAAAGAGGTCATGCCAAAGAAAAAAAAGAAGATGGGAAACTCAACATTTTGTTGATGTACTCTTGATGGCCAATCTGTGCTTTCTTGCTGGGACCCACTCGCCAAGACTATTTCAACCCATCACATCTGTCCAGTGCTCATGCACCCTTTATCTACACCATTAGGTAGTGCCCCCTGTGATGCCATATTCACCTGCTCCCATGCTGGTGCCCACCCTCCCAGCCTCCACCCCAGGCTTATGTCCATCTGCATCATCCATTCAGTGTTGATGTCCTCCTCCTCTGCCCCTATACATGTATCCCTTACTTAGTGATGCCCAATTCATCTGACCTTATGCTGGTATCACACAAAAAGCTATTGCCCCCTTTCAGTCATCTTTTCTTGCACTTAGTAGCGCCCCATACATGTTTCTCTGTGGCCTCTTTATACCTTCATCCTCTAACTATGGTGCACACTTAGCCCCCCCCACTCCAAAGCCCAACATTGATGTTCCATTCCCTATCAATAGCCATCCATTTATTTGAGCTGTACTGTTAGCCTTACCCCTTCGTCGGTGTGTGTGCCTCATTTCGCTCCCATTGGCAAAGCCCTCTCCTTTTTTTCAGCAGTCCCCGCCATTTATCTGGCTCATTTTTTATGACTGATTCTTCAACCTAGCCTCTGATTTCCTGCCTTCCAGAAGCTGGGAAGTCATTTTGCTAAAGATATGCAGTAACAATGTGTTACTTGTAGCCAAGCAAAGCAGAGGATCAATAGAGGTAGTGCATGCATGGTAAACCCGGCAGTGCCGCAGGTTATAGACCTGGATGGTGAAAAGAATTCATGCTGCACACTAGTGCGTGCTCACTCTTGGACCATTCCATGTCCAACGTCTTGTAACCTGAGGAGGGGCGGCCATCTGAAAGCAAATTTGCACAAAGAAAGTGAAAGAAGGCAGCTTTAATACGCATAGGGAGGAGGTCTGTCCCACTTCGTACACCTGACTCACTCTCAGAAATACTTTAAAAGAACTAACTATTCAATTACTAGACAAGACAGCCATACGGTCTTGGAAAAACGTAGATAGCCTTGAACTAGAGAAGATCTTAGTTGCAACCGCCCCGATTCTCCCAGTTGAAGTGGAGGAGGCTACGGCCGCTTATTCGGGATGGATTGAGGCTGCATGTAACACCTTAGCACCGGTTAAACTACACATTCCTAAGCGAGCCCGTCCCTCTGCCCCCTGGTTTTCGGACAATCTACAAAAACACAAAACGGACTGCAAAAGGCTCGAACGGGCATGGAGAAAGGGGTACAATATCAACAACAAGGAGGCTTATAGAGCAAGCCTCGCAAACTATAAAACATTACTTATGGAAACAAAAAAACTATACTTTGCGAAGCAGATCAATGAGGCCAAATTCTCATCAAGAGAATTGTTCAAAACTATTACTAAATTGACGAATCCGGATAGACCCCTAACACCTAGCAGTTCTGTCCTTTGTGAATCACTAGCTCTCTTCTTTAGAAATAAGGTGGAAGCCATCTTTTCCTCCTTTTTGCAACAGCAAAGGGGGAGGTGGAGGTCTTAGTTAGGCCAGGGCCAATTGTCATAAATTCTGTACCTCTGTTAGAGGGCTTCACACCGTTCGAGACGCAAGATTTAGTTAATCTCCTAAAGGCATCTCGATCCGGATCGCCTGTGGACCCGTGTCCAGTGTCAGTGATTAAAAGTGTCCCTGAGGCCATTGCCCCCATCCTTACTCCTTTGTTTAATACCATCCTTAACGCTGGCCAGTTTCCTAGGTCCTGGAAGTCAGCCTCAATACTTCCGCTTATAAAAAACCCGAAATTGGACCCTTTGGATCCTAACAGCTATAGAACTATCTCGCGCCTCCCATTACCGGCTAAAATGATCGAGAGGGTTATGAATGTACAACTCAGCACGTTTATTCAGCTCAATAATGTGCTAGATCCCACACTATTCGGCTTTCGTGCTGAACACAGCACAGAGCTTGCCTTGATCAAAGCTACGGAGGAGGTGCGAGAGGCAATGGACCAAGGTGGCACAGCAATTCTGATTATGCTAGATTTGTCAGCAGCCTTCGATACGGTCCACCATGAAGTTATGATGGACCGGTTATTGGCTGCAGGGTGCAGGAGTAAAGCCTGGACCCTCCTGAAATCTTTTCTGGCTAACAGAATTCAGACTGTGGACTTGGGTAGACATAGGTCTAAGCCGTTTTCTTTCCTTGCGGGGTTCCGCAGGGCTCCTCGCTCAGTCCCACGCTTTTTAATATCTACGTGGGCCCGCTGGCAGCACTAATAAGATCTTATGGGCTCCAGCTTACATCTTATGCAGACGATACACAAATTGTGTTGTCCTTACAGCGAGGCAAGGAACTGGAAACTGGCCTAAAATGCTGCGAATGCATGAAAGCTATTGCCGGCTGGATGTCCTCAAATTGCCTAAAACTTAATGCAGGCAAGACGGAGGTCATCATTTTCGGCAATAACCCCAACATCTGGACCCCTGATTGGTGGCCTGAAGAAATGGGAATCCCCCGGCCCCCACTAGGAAAGCTAAGAACTTAGGGGTGATTATGGACAATAAACTAACTTTTGGAGACCAGGTTAGTGGAGTTGTCTCAATAAGCTTCTATCTCCTCAGAGTTTTGAGGAAAATAAAATTCTTTTTACCGGAGGAAAGCTTTAGGACGGCAGTCACAGCGCTCATCTTGTCCCGGCTGGACTATTGTAATAGTCTGTATGCGAACATTCATAAGAAACATCTAAATAGACTCCAGCTGGTGCAAAATGCGGCAGCCAGGCTGATTACTAGCACGCCCAGATTTGTCTCTGTTAGGAAGGAACTCAAGCAGCTTCACTGGCTACCAGTGAAACAACGTGCTCAATTCAAAGTACTTTGCACGGTGTTTAAATCACTGACAGGCAGGGGCCCTGACTATTTGAGGAAACGTTTTCAATGGTATGTCCCCGGGAGATCATTGCGATCCGCAGAGGCAAAACAAGTGGTCGTCCCTCGAGTTAAAAAAGCCACCTGGGGCGGCAGAAGTTTCATTGTTGGTGCTGCTAAAGCATGGAACAATCTGCCATCACATCTCAGGAATAACACTGAGCTCCTCTCCTTTAGGAGGGGCTCAAAACTTGGTTGTTTTCCCAATAGCCTTTTGAGCTATAGCTTTTTAGTATCCAGTTAGGCATCGGCTAGCGCCAGGACACCTTTGGGTAGAAGTGCGCTTTAAAAGCTTATTAACATTAACATTAACAAGCTTATTAACAATTGTGTTACAACAGGTGTCAACAACAGCATATACATTATCAAACAACCATTCTGAATCCTTGGTTACAGAATTGTAGTGGTCTTTTCTGCTGAAACTCCATTGGAAAAAAGGTTTCTTGCTCAATCAATATGTAGAGCATTGTATGTTTGACTTCTTAAAAGCACCTCGCTCCATCTAAGCCTTGATAGGGTAGGGCGTTATCTGGGGAGCTTGCCGATGCCCCGGCTGCCCCAGCTGACTCTGCTTCAGCGTGCTGACCTTGACGAACCACTCCAGCTCGAAGAGATCCAAATGGCTTTTGCACAAATTGCTAGGAATAAAACGCCAGGGCGGACGGCCTACTGATCAAATACTATGCCAACTACGGGGTTCAATTATCCCAGAATCTCCTGGACATCTATAATGAGGCTAGGGAGTTTGGTCAATTACAGAGCCCGCTTTGTGAAGCATTAATAGTTGTTCTACCCAAGCCAGGAAGGGACCCTCTGAATGTGTGATCCTACTGGCCGTTATCTCTATTAAATATAGATTATAAGATATTGGGCAAGGTGCTTGCCATTGGACTAATCGTTATAATTGGCACACTGTTGCATGAAGATCAATCTGGGTACACATCCGGATGCAGCACCTTCTTAAATCTCCATAAATTGTTACACCTGGTCAATCCTTTATCTTCAGAGGCCCATAGAAAAGTGGTGGTTTCGCTAGATATCCAAAAGGTGTTTGATACTCGGGGATGAGACTATCTGCTAGCGATGATGGAGAAAATGAGAGTGGGGCCATAATACTTAGCTAGCTTCAGCCTATACAAAACCCTGAAGGAATGACTCTGGACTGGACGGTAGATTTCAGATAGTTTTGCCATACACATGGGCAATAGGCAGGGCTGCCTGCTGCCCCCATTGATTTTCACCTTGGCATGGAACCACTGGCCAGTTGCCTGTGCTTACAGGCGCAGCAGTGGGTGATACTGGCACATGATGAACCCCACATTGTTTCGCTACATGCAGATAATGCTCTTGTCTTTCTGTGTGATGTGGCAATGTCACTCCCGGATCTGATGTCGGTACTGGAGGAATTTGGCACCGTATTGGGTCGCTGAGTGAATTGGACTAAGTCTTGCCTGTTCCTCTTACCCCCAGTATCTGAGGTTGATAGAGAGACTCTGCTGAGAACCAAACTTGTATTGTGATGTGACACATTTAAATGCCGGGCGTCCGGATTTATCATGCTGACGGGGACCTCAGGGAGGGTATTTTGGATAGGGCAGTGGGCTTGGTCCAGAAATCCTCCCTTTCTGGATACCCCTGCCGCTATCACCCATGGGACTAGTGGTACTTTCCAAAATGCTCATAATTCCCTGTCTTCTATATTTCTTCACTGCACTACCGTGATTGCTTCCTCTGAGATTCTTCAGCGAGTTAAACAACATTTTACTGGAACTGATATAAGGTGCTGGCAGGAAGAGGGTTGTGCTTTCTACATTCGAACGGTCTCTACTTGAAGGTGGAGCTGGCGCTCCTGGCTATGAGTTATACTATCCAGCGGCACAACTGCAATGGCCTATGCAATGGCTGAGCGTGATCCGTAGTACCAAAAACAGACTGTCTGCGGGGTCCTGGGGGAGACTCAGATTTAACTCACGAAATCCCCGGGTCTGAAACCACAGATATATGTCTGAAGAAGAGACAGCAAAGGTGATCTCAACGTGCTACCTTAGAGGATCCCTTAATTAGGACGTAATCCCATCACCCACCGAGGTGGCATGCTTCATCATCTGGGATTCTCCTCTTGACGGGGAACCCTAGCCCCGCCAAGGGCTACTACCTCCTCACTGTGAGGGAGGAGCTCAGGGATGTTTTATTCCTACAGTAATTAGGATATAATAAATCCTTTAGACGAGAAGACTGAATAGGTTGGGTGACAGGTGCAGTGCAGAACTTAAAGACAGAAAAAATGGGAGTGAGTGATATTAAAACTAACTACCAAGAGCAATATGGACTTTATTAGTTTGTTCCTGGTGTCAGGATTAAAAACAGTGCACCAGAAGTTTAAAATAATAACTGCGTGTGGTGGACGTAAACAGGTCTACATGTTTCAGCCTCAAGGACCCTGTAAGGTGTTGCGGCTTTCGTCAGGACCAAAAAGATATTGTCTGCTACTGCGATTGAAAAGTGTTTAGACAAAAAAGTGTAACAACAAATACAAAACAATAATATTGTTTCTATACAGAACCAGTAACCGGAGGTTCCAGCTCATTGAAAGCCCAGGGTCTCGACGGAGAGAGCGGTGCCCCTCCCCTGAGCTGTCGCCAGGTTGAGGTGAGGCGACTTATCCGTACACAATGGGTACGACCAGTAAATCGAACACATCAAACGTGGGATTACTGGTTCTGTATAGAAACAATATTATTGTTTTGTATTTGTTGTTACACTTTTTTGTCTAAACACTTTTCAATCGCAGTAGCACACAATATCTTTTTGGTCCTGACGAAAGCCGCGACACTACAGGGTCCTGAGGCTGAAACATGTAGACCTGTTTACGTCCACCACACGCAGTTATTATTTTAAACTGCTGGTGCACTGTTTTTAATCCTGACACCAGGAACAAACTAATAAAGTCCATATTGCTCTTGGTAGTTGGTTTTAATATCACTCACTCCCATTTTTTCTGTCTTTAAGTTCTGCACTGCGCCTGTCACCCAACCTCTTCGAGTCTTCTCGTCTAAAGGATTTATTATATCCTAATTAGTGTAGGATTAAAACATCCCTGAGCTCCTCCCTCACAGTGAGGGGGTAGAAGCCCTTGGCAGGGCTAAGGTTCCCCGTCAAGAGGAGAGTCCCAGATGATGAAGAATGCCAACTTGGTGGGTGATGGGATTACGTCCTAATTAAGGGATCCCCCTCAGGTAGCACGTTGAGACCACCTTTGCTGTCTCTTCTTCAGACATATATCTGTGGTTTCAGACCCGAGGATTTCGTGTGTTGAATTGTTATTATATAGGGATTCAATCCTCGCTGGTCTTTAAATTCCCTAGGACCACCCCCCCAGTATTGTTTCATTGGAGACTCAGACTTATACATGGTTGTCAGATTCCAAGACTACTTACTGTCAGAAGACGCGCCAGATGACTGTGGCCCACTTTTGCTGGAAAAGGTATGTAAGTAACATAGGGCCACACCCACCATTTCTCTGCTCCCTCTGTTATGGCATTTACTGGAGCTCCATGGGGTAATCCAGAGGTTTGAGGTACACTCCTGGGGATTTGCATGCAGAGGGCACCCTGTTATTCTATCAGGACTTTTTGGACACCTATGGGGTGATGTCGTAACACTTCTTCCTGTACCATGCACTGACGCATGTGATTCAGACTACGTTGGGTCCTGGGAGAGATGAACCACCTCAATCGCTGACTTTGCACATGCTGTTATCCTGCAGCAGCATGTGACGTGCTATCTCTGTTTTATATGCTGCATTACACATGGGTCAGGGGAGGTGCAACTGGTAAAGACTAAGTCAGATGGACTGACAATTTACCACAACCACTGCTGGATGCGCAATGGATTCGAGCTCCACATCAGATAAAGGAAGTATCCTGTAACTCAAACTGTGTTTCACTCAATACCTCACACCCCATCGCATACATAGAATGTGTCCCGCAGCCTCCTCTTAATGCCCCAGATGTAAAACACCCACAGCTGGTTTCTATCTCATGGTGTGGACATACATGATTCGTCACCAATCCGTACACTGGCAAACTCACGTTATGCCCTTAACTGCGCTGCTCTACGCCAAAGTGTCAGGGCAGGAATGCACCGTATTTAAACTATGTGGTGCATTCCTGTCCTTTCTGCCTGCGCTGGCGCAGTTTCGGCAGACTGGCGCCAACATAGACACCCTTGCACCATGGTGCAAGGGTGTCTCCTTTGCAGGCAGGATTGTTTTTGTGCATTAAGGGGCCTCTTCCTGCAAAAAACAATCCTAGAGGAGTTTTCCTCTTTAAATGCATGCTTCAGAATGCAACACGCACAGAAAGAGGAAAAAACAAGGAGAAATGAAGTTATTTCCCCTTGTTACGCCTCACCTTGGTAGGCGTACTGATTTGGCAGTTCCCCAGGTTTACATGTTTCTGTAAATCTGGGGCAGCATCAAATTCCATGGGTATTGCATAGGAAAACCGAGCGCAACGCCCATGGAACGCCTCCTGGGCGCTGAGTAAGGCAATGCAGCGATTTGCGCTGCATTGCCTTACTCATGATTTATGAGGCCCCTCAAAGGAACATAGGGTGGCTTTGAGTGACTTCATAAATCTTTATGAGAGCCCTGCATCATGCATGTATACCTTTACTTGGTGCAAAAGTGACGCAAAGCTCTCATAAATAACCCCTTTGCTACCCAGATGGACGCATGGCTGCCAATGCGAGACATCCTATCTTCACCCTAGCATTGGCCACACTTCAAACACACTATACAACTACTGATTTATTGTTCTGATTTGGGAAACACAGGGGCATATTTACAAAAATTGGCGTAAGGCAGCGCCGCAAGTGTTTCTGCTGCGCTGCCCTGCGCCAATTTGAAAGGGCAGGAATGCACTGTATTTACGAGATACGGTGCATTCCTGTCCTTTCAGCCAGCACCGGAGCACAATTTGGCACCTAGCTCCAATGCAGGCACCCATGCACCATGCTGCAAGGGTGTCTGCGTTGCAGGCAGGAATGTTTATGTACAGGAAGGGACACCTTCCTGCACAAAAACAATCCATGGAGGTGTTTTCTTCATTCTATGTGTGCTTCAGAATGCAACCCACATGGAAAGAGGAAAAAATGAGGAGAAATGAAAACATTTCTCCTCGTTACGACTGCTCTTGGGAAGCGTAAGGTTTTGGTGCTGCCCCAGGTTTACGTAATTTTGTAAATATGGGGCAGAGTCAAAATCCATGGGTGCTGGGCGGGAAAACCCACTGCAGTGTCAATAGAACGCCTCCTTGGCGCAGAGTAAGGCAACGCAGCGCTTTGCGCTGCCTTGCGTTACTTCATATTTATGAGGCCATGCAAAGCCATGCAGGATAGCTTTGCATCTACTCATAGATATAATTGAGAGGCCTGCGCTACCGGAGTGTCAAAAAAGTGATGCTCCTGTGGCACAGGCCTCTAGAAAATTAGTCCCTCAATTTGTTTTCTGTATTGGGATGACTCCCCTTGTAGCATTGGTATTGTTTCCAATAACACCTTTTACTTTGTTTGTGATCCGCATTTTATTAATGTGCTTGGGCTATTACTACATGCTGTTGACGATCGGTCTGTATCATCCTTTATAAACATTGTCCTCGCTATGTTAACATGAAACAATAAAAATCATTTTAAAAAATAAACTCTTCTATTGTTTAACGAACTGCAAATGGGAATCACTTTTTTGCTTTGAAGCTAGATAAAGACAGGATCAGACCGGGTCAAAAAATAGGCCTGAGAACCAAAACAAAAGTGGCCCCAATTAGCAAACCCATTTAGCTAAAAAAAGTGGATCACATTTGCAAAGCAGGCCAGTTTTGGTTGCATAAGACACGCTGCATGGGTATTTTTCAAGCTGTGGGAGACTGCGTGCATTTGTGTTTGCTGTAGGCAAAGTTTGTGGTGATATCAGGGAAATCAACAGTAAATACGGACCGACCTGGCAAAAAACAGGCCCACAAACAGCTAATAAACCGGCCCACACATTGATCTGTCAGACCAGCCCATTAGGCACTGCCTGAGTGCACTATAGGCCAGTCCAGCCCTGGATAAAGACCACCAGCAGGAAACAAACACCTTAACAGAAAGTTTCAGTACTAAAATATTATACCCAGAACATTTTGTTTACTCACTAAAAGCAGTTTAAAAAGTAATTATTAAGTTCCATATGTCTGATTAAAATATTGTCACTTTCAGCCATTTAGAAGCTCAGTTGCAAATTGATATGCGGACAAAATACAGGTGATTTATAAAAAGTAAAACCAATAAATATTCTTCCCACATTTATTTATGAATAGCTTAATCTGTTGCTTTTGTAAAATAGCAATCAGAAAAAGGGGGAGGAGGAGGATTGGGCTAGGTTCACCCTCCTGTGTGATCAGAATACATCAAAAAGAATCCGTAGGTGACGGATCAAAAGAACCTAGCCAAGAAACAAGGGCGGGTTCACCAATTGGGGTGAAGGCCACCTCTACTGGTAAAAAAGAAAAATTTCTTTTCTTGTGTCCCCTCACTCACCCAGGGTTGCCCCTAGGTGACATGCTTCATCATTGGGGCCATCCCAAACATCTACTGATTGGGGCGTGCTGCGACTTGCGGATTTACGTAGGAGCACTTACCTTGTGAGGCTGTGTCGTGCAGTGTAGGGGGGAGTGGTGTAAGTGATGTTTTAAAAAATTACCTAACTAGAGCTATTGTTTTATTCCTGCTCCTAGTTGGTAGGGATAAAAAGGGGGTTAATAAAAGGGAAATGTAACTGTTATGTAATTATAATCCCTTGTATTATGTCAACATGTTTCAAGGTATCCCCTAAACCTTTTCTTCAGGACAACAAAGGGACCAGCCCTTTGTGTACCACTCCGTGCCGGACCTATAATAAAGTGAAGTGAAAAATTATTAATGCACACCTATTGTGTGAGCATTGGGAAAAATATATACATACGGTTGCTTCTGAACACGTAGTAACTGTCATTGGGAAGAAAAAGCAAAATGCAAATTAATACATACTGCCTGCCCACCGTTCTTGTGGGCAGGTAAAGGCGTTATGCTGCGCGTAAAAGAAGGTACTTCATACTATGGTGTAAGTGCCCTTGAAAGCAAACTTAGTTAGTGCTCAGATCTTGTGTGGGTAATACTACACATGATACCTTAATTGTGAGCAGGCAAGGTTGAAAAGACATAATTTAAAAACACTTGTAGTCAAGGACAAAAAACAGGACACGCACAACATGTAACATAAAATCAATTTCTTTTTGAAACATACTTATTTTTGGGCAAAAGTGCGCCTCATGGTCTGTCTGGGTGAATGGGGGCCTGTAGAAACCCTATATTATAATAATAGACAAAGGAATGAGATAATGAGGATTTGTTATAAGCCACTCATTGCTTGTGCCTTCCTATGACTGGTTTAGAAAGAGCAAATGGAATTTAGTGAAAAAGGCAAGTAAAGTTATATAAATTCCTGTAGAGAGAAAAAAATTGATGATGTCCTGTAGGGAGAAAAAAGTCTTACTGTGCTCAGCAACCCTCCGTCAATACGACCTATTCAGTCCCAAGGCAGACTGCATCTTAGCGTGTCTTTGCCTTAGTGCTGGTATAAGTAGTCTGAAAAACAGCCGAGTCATTCCCTCGTGCTGTTAGAGACTAGAGCGTGTAAAGCGTAGTCTCGTATTGTGGTGTAAACGGTTCACCATGTTGTTGGTATTTTATGAAATGGGGGTGTAATTTTTGAAAGTCTAAATTACTAATTAGAGTGCAGGAGTACCTTATACGAAAAAAGAAGGACGCCCGGTATTTTGTCAAAATAGGTTGGGGTCAGTATCGAACCCTGGTCACAGGGACACCGTGAGTTTCTTAAATAGCGGCCATATTGGAATGGTCAAAAAAACACAATAAACAGAAAAAGAAAAGGAAAAAAGGCTAGAGATGTTTTGTCATACTGCCTTCAATTTTATCAAAAAACGAGGTAGAGGATTTCATTGCCTTTGTTCTTGATTTAGATTTTCATAAAATGCCGTTAAGAAACATGCCAGGCGGGTTTTTTTTATTTATTTATTCTCAGATATCGGGGTTAATTTACCTAGTGAAATGGCCCGATAGTATATTCTCGTTCGAACCTCTAATTTTATGAAAAAGGGGTTGTGATTTTAGAAAGTCTAAATTAATAATTTGAGTGCAAGAGTACCTCGTACTAGAATAAGAGGACGCCCGGTATTTTGTCAAAAATAGGTTGGGTCAGTATCGAACCCTGTTCAAAGGGACACCATGAGTTTCTTAAATGGTGGCCATATTGGAATGGTAAAAAAACAATAAACAGAAAAGGAAAAAGGGAAAAGGCTAGGAATGTTTCTTGTCATACTGCCTTCAATTTTATCCCAAATAAATAAATAAAAATAAACACGGGGTAGAGGATTTCAGTGCCTTTGTTCTTGATTTTGATTTTCATAACATGCCGTTAAAAAACATGCCAGGTGGGGTTTCCAGATATCAGGGTTAATTTATCTAGTGAATTGGCCCCATGGTATATTCTCGTTCAAACCTCTAATATCCGTGCGTAATTTGAAAACCCATCTTTGCTCTTTCTCTAGTAGTATCTGTTCTAAATTTTCACAGGGTTTTATATGTTCCAACACTACCCACCGCATGTCATTTGGGGTGTGTTGTTTCTCGTTGAAGTGTGCCGTCATTCTGGTACTTGCTCTGTGGCATCGGATGTTGCTCCGATGTTCGCAGATTCTTGTGCTCACCTTCCTGGTGGTCATACCCACATAATGTAGGTCACAGTGGCACGTAATTAGATACACAACTCCTATAGTGTTGCAAGTGGTGAATTTTCGCAAATCCCATGATTTTCCTGTATTGAAAATGACCCCTTTGGTGGTTGTTGTGAGATGGCACACACTGCAGTTACCACACGGGTGGTGGCCCGTTGGTAAAGTACTGAGTATTTGTTGGCTACTTTTGTCTTGGGGCTTCGGGCGGGTGTGTACCAGTATATCCTTCAAATTTGTACCCCTCTTATGTGAGAACATCGGGTTTGGTATGTTCAAGGTACCACTGTTTAAAATCCGCCAATGTTTCTTCACTACCTTTGCGACTTTGTCTGATGCTACACTGAAAGTTGTAATACAGATGGGTCTTTTCTCTTTCTCATTCTCCTGTCTTTCATACGTTTCTAGAAGGGCATCTCTATGATTATTTCGTGCTCTTTTCTTTGCCTTTGCAATGATTTTAGAAGGGTATTTCCGTTTTTCAGTTTCTCTGCTAGGTCTTTTGCCTGCTTGTCATAATCCGATGTTTCCGTGCAGTTTCTCCTAAGTCTAAGGAACTGTCCAAATGGTAAATTTTCTTTCAGATGTCGTGGGTGGAAACTATCGTACAGTAAGAGGCAGTTTTTGCAGTTGGTTTAAAATGTGTTGTGGTTTTGAGTGTGCCATCTACTGCATAGATGTTGAGGTCAAGGAAGACTCACTCAGACCTGCTCATTGTGTGGGTGAATTTAAGGAAAGGGTCCTGTAGGTTGAGCCATTCCAGGAAAATGTTAGCCTCTGTTTTGTCACCTTTCCATATCACCAAGATATCGTCGATGTATCTCTTCCATATCACAATCTTTTGGCGATGTGGGTTTTGGTCTGATAGGATCTTTTGTTCCTCTAAATGATGAACGTACAAACCTGCCACACTCGGCGCGAAAGTACTGCCCATGCTGGTACCGTGTTGTTGTTGGAAAAGGGATTCTTCAAAACGGAAGTAGTTCTCTGTTAGAGCCCATTTACAACATTCTAGGACCCATGTTGTGGTGTGTGGTAGGGCCATGCTGATCCATATAGAACTTCCTCTAGAATGTCCATAGTTGCTTTGTGTGGTAAGCTTGTATAAAGGCTTTTCACATCTAGGCCAATCAGGATGTTGCATGTAGGATCAAAATGAAGATCTCTCAGTAGGCAGAGTACTGCCTTGGTGTCCTTCAGGTAGGTGTTAGTGTTCTGTATCAGTGGACGTAGGAAGGCATCTGCAAATTTAGAAAGTGGTTCCAGGATGGATCCGATCCCGGAAACAATGGGTCGTCCTGGTGGTTTTACTACTGACTTATGAATCTTCGGGATTGTGTAGAAGTAGGGTACTGTCGGGTGGGTGTTGATCATAAATTCCCCTTCCTTCTTGGTTACCCAATCATGGGCGAGTGCTTCCTCTATCATGCTTGTAATTCCAATCCTGATCCGTTCTGTAGGATCCTCTCTGATGCGTCTGTAGTTTCTTTCATCCGACAGGAGTCTGAGGCATTCTTGGCGGTATGCTCCTGTACTCTGTAAGACAATCCCTCCGCCCTTGTCTGCCGGTTTTATGGTTATGTCCTTATTGTTGGCCAGAATTTTAATGGCTTCCTGTTCCTCTTTCGTCGTATTATGGAATGTTCTCATGGTGGTTGGGTCCATCTCTCCAACTTCCCTCAAGACCGCCTTCTCAAAAGCCAGTAATTCCACTGGTAGGGTGGCCGAAGGTGGTGTGAATGTTGACTCCTTTTTGTATATCACTTGTTTCTTTATTTTCGAAAAAAAAAACGCAATTTTATTTTCCTGATGAATTCGTTCAGCTCACAGTTTAGTAGGAATTTGTCCAATGTTGGGGTAGGCACGAAACCCAATCCTTTCTCCAAAACAGCTAGTTGTATTGTAGATAGAGTGGTTCCTGATAAGTTTACAACTATACTCGGTTGTTGCTGGTGCTTGGTAGAGTCGGTGGGCCCATACTCCTCGTGTGACTCCGTGCTGACTCCAAAGGTTGTGCCCATTGTACCTGCTGCCCTCTTTTCGTCTTGCTTCTTTGAGCCCCTCTGCCTCGTCCTAAAAAAGGAACTGGTGAATATTCTGCTTGGGGGGCTGTCTCCCAGTAGGAATACGGTTGTGGTTGGTATTGTGGAGGGCCGTAGAAGTAAGGTGGTGCTGGGAAAGGTGGTGGTTGGTAGGGGGGACAACCGTAGCCTCCTTGTCCTCCTCTATTTCTCAAACTCCCTCTGAAATTTCGGCGGCCTCTTGTGTTGTTTCTATGCCCATAACTACTGTCAGAGTCATTTGAGCTAGTGTCCGACCCATCTGTGTCTGTGTTATATCCAGGGTTCCTCCCTGACAGGTGATAGTCATCCCTGATGTAAGGGTAGGCCTTCTCGTGGCTGAAGTTTTTACCATCTTTCTTAAACTTTTCATATTTGGTCTCTTTCAGTGTCATCTCAAATTCTGTCATGGTCTTGTTAAGCTCATCTAATCGTTTTTTAATTCTGCTGGTGTCTGGAAAGTCTTAAGTTTGACCTCTAAGGTGTGTATTTCTTCCTTCATGTCTTGTGCCAGGCGTGTTGCGGTTTTTATAATGAGAACCAGCCAATCTCTTGTGCAATGCCAAGAGATTAGCGACCAATCTTTTTGAAAGCCTTATCTGTTTGAAAAATAAATTTCTCATTACGCACGATTAATCCCCTTGGCGCTGCATTTATCCTTAGGTACTCGGTCATCATGACTCCATGGATGATCGTTTTTACCTGATTTCTTTTGAGTTCTGTTAACTCATCCCAACATTGGGCTGCTTCATTACTGTCTCTGTTTGGTATATCAACAAGAGGGGTCATAGAGGCTATAATCCTTTCCACTTCCTCCTCAGTGAATGTCAGGCCAGTGACTTCTGCCATGGTGTTATATGTGTGTGTTGTCCAGTTGTACAAGTGTAAAAGCGTTTTTGAGAGAAACTCCCACAGCTTGCGCTGTTAGATATCAATCAGAAAAAGGGGGAGGAGGAGGATTGGGCTAGGTTCACCCTCCTGTGTGATCAGAATACATCAAAAAGAATCCGTAGGTGACGGATCAAAAGAACCTAGCCAAGAAACAAGGGCGGGTTCACCAATTGGGGTGAAGGCCACCTCTACTGGTAGAAAAGAAAAATTCTTTTCTTGTGTCCCCTCACTCACCCAGGGTTGCCCCTAGGTGACATGCTTCATCATTGGGGCCATCCCAAACATCTACTGATTGGGGCGTGCTGCGACTTGCGGATTTACGTAGGAGCACTTACCTTGTGAGGCTATGTGTCGTGCAGTGTAGGGGGAGTGGTGTAAGTGATGTTTTAAAAATTACCTAACTAGTGAGCTATTGTTTTATTCCTGCTCCTAGTTGGTAGGGATAAAAAGGGGTTAATAAAAGGGAAATGTAACTGTTATGTAATTATAATCCCTTGTATTATGTCAACATGTTTCAAGGTATCCCCTAAACCTTTTCTTCAGGACAACAAAGGGACCAGCCCTTTGTGTACCACTCCGTGCCGGACCTATAATAAAGTGAAGTGAAAAATTATTAATGCACACCTATTGTGTGAGCATTGGGAAAAATATATACATACGGTTGCTTCTGAACACGTAGTAACTGTCATTGGGAAGAAAAAGCAAAATGCAAATTAATACATACTGCCTGCCCACCGTTCTTGTGGGCAGGTAAAGGCGTTACGCTGCGCGTAAAAGAAGGTACTTCATACTATGGTGTACTTGCCTGGGAGGTGGAGTAGTAGTTCTTGATAGAACAGCTTACCAAACAGAATGCCTCCGTCTTCTTACAGATAGGAGAAATTATAGTCTCCTGAGTTATGATCCTACTACAGAACTGAAAAATGAAATAAAGTCCCTGGTGAACACAGCTGAATCATGCAATTACATTACCAGGCACGAGGCTGATTTTCTCACAACCAGTGATGAGAAAATCCCTATTTCTACATACTTCCCAAAATGCATAAAAACAAAACCCCCCACCGGGCAGGCCCATTGTGTCTGGCATTGGATCTCTCCTCGAACCACTTTCGAGATACTGCGATTTCTTTTTCAAAACAATGGTGCAGAAAACTGATACCTACTTACGTGACACTAAAAGTCTATTGGCCCTTCTCAAAGAGATTCAGGTAGATGGTACCACCATTCTTGTAAGCTTGGATATTGAAAGCTTATATACGAGTCTCCCGCAAGACGAAACCCTGGAAGTTCTTGGTAGAGCTCTGAATGACACTGAATGGACGTACAACACTCCTAAACACTTTGTTTTGGAATGCGCCACCCTAGCACTCAAGAGGAACTATTTTGAGTTCGAAGGCAAGCTATACCTCCAAACTGGCGGCACTTCCATGGGGAGCACCTTTGCTCCGAGTGTAGCGGGATTGTATGTCTTTAATTTCGAACAGAAATTCATTCTGGGTGATGGCAATCCTTTTGCGTCACATATTGTATTCTGGATGAGATACATTGACGACGTCCTTGCCTTTTGGCATGGACCGGAAGACACTCTAATGGAGTTTATAACCTGGATTAACACCTGTGACAACAACTTAAGGTTTACCCATTCAACGAACAATGAGACTATGATATTTTTAGACATAGTCATCACTAAAGAGGAGGGGAGGCTGGAAACCAGAACTTACCACAAACCTACTGCTAAGAATAATCTGCTAAGGTTTGAAAGTTTCCACCCGAGAGCCCTCAAAGAAAATCTACCATATGGACAGTACCTTAGATTGAGGAGGAACTGCAGTATGTTACAGGACTACCGGAACCAGGCTGCTGACCTCACCAATAAACTTTCAAACAGAGGCTACCCCGACCATATACTGCGGAAGTGTCAAAAACGTGCAAGAAATCAACCACAAGAGGCACTCCTGGAGGATCATGTCAAAACTGAGAACGAATTACCCCTCACATGTGTAACAACATATAACACTCTATCTAACCAAGTGACAAGGTCTATCAATAAGCATTGGTGTATCCTAAAAACTGGCCATTTGAAGTGGGATAAACCTCTCTTTTCCTACAAAAGAGCCAGGAGTATTAGGGATACACTAGTCAACACCCGCCCAAGACCTGAGGAACAAGAAACTACTACAACAGTACTTAGCGCTTGGGGCCTCCCCAAAGTTACCGGTCATTACCCATATGGCAATTGTAGCGTTTGCCATTTAACAACTGCTATAAGAACACTTAATCTGGAAGCAGACAAAGTATGGACACAAAGGGTACATACCAACTGCAACAGTAGTAGTGTTGTGTATTTAATAACTTGCACATGCGGATTGCGCTATGTGGGCATGACAGGGAGGAAAGTAAAACAAAGGATTTGCGAACATCGCAGCACAATTAGATGCAAGAAGGTTACAACTAAATTGACCGAACACTTCCTTCAAAACAACCATACCACCAATGATATGAGATGGACGGTGATAGAAGTAGTGAAACCTGGTCAGGGATCCACACAACGTTTGTTTGAAAAGGAACAACGTTGGGTTTATAGGCTATCCACTAACATTATTGGCCTTAACGATAATATTCCATGGAACACTGTCAGGAAAAGGTGACTAGGATAGCTCCGAACTCACTGGTCTAGCCTTCTGTTATAAACCCTTCCTTTGATGCCACTACATCAGCATTACTATATGACATTGTAGCCTCCGTTCTTTGGAACTGATTTGTTCTTTCCTCTGTCCCATAAACTGCATAACATACATACTAATACTTATATGTTTAGGGTGGCATTGTGAAGATCTGTTTCTATTTTCCAAGTAGACAATGGGGTGATTAATTTTATTATCCTAGCTAACTACAACTGCAACTAACAAAACTTAATTAGTATTAGTCATTTAGTTTACACACTCTGACATACTTTTTCTATCTTGTATTAATTGAGTAGTAATTTTCATTTTCATTTTCTAAATTCGCACAGTTTATGAGGTGCCACTGTTTGTCCTCACTTCCTTTTGATAATCGGAGCTATTAATATTGTTTTCATACTCCAGAAATTACCGAGTGACTAGACCCGATCCCAGGAGAGTAAACTCACGTAGCCCCGCCCCTTCACTGACGCACACGCGGTCACATGACCGGACCGCCCATCACGTGTGCGGAAACAATCAGGGACTGAATTTGGCATTTAAGACGCCGGCAGGCAAGCATCTACATCTTCGGGATTCCGTGAGGCCAAACTCTAGGTTCTCGGATGGGCTCGACGGTCACAGTTTGTGAGTACTAGCTGCTATATTAGGGAGACACTACTTGGTAGATTGCCGCTCTACTTTTAGCAGGTTAAGACTATTTGAATAACTCTGCTAATAGTACTAGCGTGTTTTACCCCGCCTACTTTTTCATGTATCTATTTCACTTCGTAATGAAATATATCTCTGATTTTCACAAATTTAAACCCACAGAATGCATCTATGACCTGCCCCCCACGGTGTCCATGGGGCGAAACTACAATTAGTTTCCTGTGAGTTTATTTCTAAGCCTTGGTTCTTCGTATTGTCTATTTGTCGTTTTTTTATCCATTGGCACTAATGAGCTTATAACTTAGCTGCAGAGGTGATGCATGACTAGAAATAGAGTCAGTGATTATACTTAAACGCTCCTAAGACATAGAGAGCAGTATGACACCCACTTACAATTTTTGAATGAATGAGGGTATGGACGATAAGAATACATCTTAGACTCTTACTCTAAAGCGCATCACTGGAAAGTGCATTGGAATTATGTCATGATGAATATGACATACACATTTGTGTGGTTCAAGATCACTCTTTCTTGAAGAATGGAGAGTATATTTAAAAAGGATGGAGTAGCATACTCACAGTAAAAATGTATATAACTGTATTTGTGTGTTTTGCTCTATCTTTTCCAGAATATTTTCCTCCCCCTTCATCGAAGGTTGTAACGTTGCCTAACCGTAAGTACACGGTCTGGCGATTTGTGTAACCAGAGATGGGTGCGCCTTAGCGTGCGTAGACCTCCCGGTTTACACTTTTGGTCCTGACGAAAACCCAATATTAACATTAAGTGGTTGAAACATGTTGACCGACAATTTTTTTCACTTACACACTGGTACTTTTTGGTCAATAGAGCCATTTTAAGTATCTCACTTGGTTTTATATTTTGTCTTGTTGCTCCAAATAAAAATCTTAGGGAATTAAACAAAGACAATTTTAATTCACTTACACATTGTTCTTCACATTATTCAAAAAAACCAGCTCCGCTGTATTTCAGGCGTTGAAGCACACCTAAGTGGCATTCGGCTACTTGGGTGGACCCCGATGATGAAGCATGTCACCAACTAGGTGGGTGAGTGAGGGGTTTCAAAAATAAAGAAAGAATTTTTTTTACTGTTGCTCTCTATTCTTCAAAATAACTAGGACGCTGAGTCCTGGGGATACTCCCTCTTTGTTTTTTCGATATATTGACCCTAGGGGACTGGGAGTTTGTTCCCAACGAATTACCCTTACTCTCTCTTTGTTTAGTAAAGTCTTGGCAGCGTACAGCTGCGAGAGTTCTTCCTTCTGGAAGTTTAATTTTGACTGTTAGACATGGGGGAGAACCAAGGCTTATCGTTTACTACTGCAGAGGTAGAGGCTATCCTAGCAGAGACCTCTATTTTTGCGGATACCAACATATCCCAAACAATAGCTCAAACCACTGATTGGGACAAACTGTCCGATATGAAAAGGAATAGAATTAGAACCATCCTGCATGGCACAATATTGACCGAATATCTGAGAAATAATACAGCACCTAAAGGGTTACTTGTCACGAATGCACCACGCATCTTCCTGGAAGACCCATTATTTAGAAAAGATTGGGCCCAGATCGCGTGGCATTGCACACGCGACTGGATGGTACTAATAATAAAAACAGCAGTGAGGTTGTCAGAGGCCCTATTAGTGGAAATTCAGTACACTGAGAATCATATAAAGACCACAATTACAGGCTACAAGAAGCGACTTGATGAATTAAATAAAGAACTGAATGAGTATAAAGAGAACCTAACTCAACAAAAGGTACTAAAATTTCAAAAAGACCTCAAACGTTTTTCATATGTTAAAACGTATCCCTACTCTGACTCAGATTTTGTACCACCGGTTAAGGGGGACAGAAATGTTGAGGTATCTAGTGATGACTCTTCAGCTAGCAGTGGATCGAGCTCAGGCAGTGGGAGAAATAGACAGAGAGGAAGGGGTAGACCCCAGACCACATGGCACAATTATAATGCACCTTGGATGGGTAATTTCCCAGGCCCTTTCAACCCACATCAGCAATACCCTGGGTATAGTTGGCAACCACCATTCCCACAACCCCAGTTCCCATACAATGCATTCCGACCTCCTTTTTTAGGGAGGGGCAGAAGGGGCAGAGGAAGAGAAAAGGAAACAACCAGGTACACTGGGAGGAACAGGACAGCGTGGGGAATTACACAAGGAGCAAGACACAGGTATCACAACCAGGGACGAGCAACAGCAGAGTCTAGTAACTAACCTTTCCTCTAGGATACTAACAAAGGTAGAGGAGGTAGTACTTAATAAAGGATTAGGGTTTGTCCCAACAGCGAAACTAGACAAATTCAAACTCCATTGTGAATTAGCTGTTTTTTTAGGAAACTCAAGCTTAAAGCTTTTTTTGAGAAAGAAAAGGACCCCCAAACCACCCAAACTCAAGAGGGGACAGGTCTACGAATTAAATCCACATTTGTACCACCACCACATACAATCCCAGTGGAATTGACAACATTCGAACAGGCAGTATACAATGATATTGAGAGAATGAATGAGAAGAAACCCTTTTGTAATATGAGCAATATTGAAACTCTGGCCTTGGAAGAACTAAAAAATTGCAAAGATATTATAATCAAACCGGCGGACAAGGGAGGTGGAGTAGTAGTTCTTGATAGAACAGCTTACCAAACAGAATGCCTCCGTCTTCTTACAGATAGGAGAAATTATAGTCTCCTGAGTTATGATCCTACTACAGAACTGAAAAATGAAATAAAGTCCCTGGTGAACACAGCTGAATCATGCAATTACATTACCAGGCACGAGGCTGATTTTCTCACAACCAGTGATGAGAAAATCCCCTATTTCTACATACTTCCCAAAATGCATAAAAACAAAACCCCCCACCGGGCAGGCCCATTGTGTCTGGCATTGGATCTCTCCTCGAACCACTTTCGAGATACTGCGATTTCTTTTTCAAAACAATGGTGCAGAAAACTGATACCTACTTACGTGACACTAAAAGTCTATTGGCCCTTCTCAAAGAGATTCAGGTAGATGGTACCACCATTCTTGTAAGCTTGGATATTGAAAGCTTATATACGAGTCTCCCGCAAGACGAAACCCTGGAAGTTCTTGGTAGAGCTCTGAATGACACTGAATGGACGTACAACACTCCTAAACACTTTGTTTTGGAATGCGCCACCCTAGCACTCAAGAGGAACTATTTTGAGTTCGAAGGCAAGCTATACCTCCAAACTGGCGGCACTTCCATGGGGAGCACCTTTGCTCCGAGTGTAGCGGGATTGTATGTCTTTAATTTCGAACAGAAATTCATTCTGGGTGATGGCAATCCTTTTGCATCACATATTGTATTCTGGATGAGATACATTGACGACGTCCTTGCCATTTGGCATGGACCGGAAGACACTCTAATGGAGTTTATAACCTGTATTAACACCTGTGACAACAACTTAAGGTTTACCCATTCAACGAACAATGAGACTATGATATTTTTAGACATAGTCATCACTAAAGAGGAGGGGAGGCTGGAAACCAGAACTTACCACAAACCTACTGCTAAGAATAATCTGCTAAGGTTTGAAAGTTTCCACCCGAGAGCCCTCAAAGAAAATCTACCATATGGACAGTACCTTAGATTGAGGAGGAACTGCAGTATGTTACAGGACTACCGGAACCAGGCTGCTGACCTCACCAATAAACTTTCAAACAGAGGCTACCCCGACCATATACTGCGGAAGTGTCAAAAACGTGCAAGAAATCAACCACGAGAGGCACTCCTGGAGGATCATGTCAAAACTGAGAACGAATTACCCCTCACATGTGTAACAACATATAACACTCTATCTAACCAAGTGACAAGGTCTATCAATAAGCATTGGTGTATCCTAAAGACTGGCCATTTGAAGTGGGATAAACCTCTCTTTTCCTACAAAAGAGCCAGGAGTATTAGGGATACACTAGTCAACACCCGCCCAAGACCTGAGGAACAAGAAACTACTACAACAGTACTTAGCGCTTGGGGCCTCCCCAAAGTTACCGGTCATTACCCATGTGGCAATTGTAGCGTTTGCCATTTAACAACTGCTTCAAGAACACTTAATCTGGAAGCAGACAAAGTATGGACACAAAGGGTACATACCAACTGCAACAGTAGTAGTGTTGTGTATTTAATAACTTGCACATGCGGATTGCGCTATGTGGGCATGACAGGGAGGAAAGTAAAACAAAGGATTTGCGAACATCGCAGCACAATTAGATGCAAGAAGGTTACAACTAAATTGACCGAACACTTCCTTCAAAACAACCATACCACCAATGATATGAGATGGACGGTGATAGAAGTAGTGAAACCTGGTCAGGGATCCACACAACGTTTGTTTGAAAAGGAACAACGTTGGGTTTATAGGCTATCCACTAACATTATTGGCCTTAACGATAATATTCCATGGAACACTGTCAGGAAAAGGTGACTAGGATAGCTCCGAACTCACTGGTCTAGCCTTCTGTTATAAACCCTTCCTTTGATGCCACTACATCAGCATTACTATATGACATTGTAGCCTCCGTTCTTTGGAACTGATTTGTTCTTTCCTCTGTCCCATAAACTGCATAACATACATACTAATACTTATATGTTTAGGGTGGCATTGTGAAGATCTGTTTCTATTTTCCAAGTAGACAATGGGGTGATTAATTTTATTATTCTAGCTAACTACAACTGCAACTAACAAAACTTAATTAGTATTAGTCATTTAGTTTACACACTCTGACATACTTTTTCTATCTTGTATTAATTGAGTAGTAATTTTCATTTTCATTTTCTAAATTCGCACAGTTTATGAGGTGCCACTGTTTGTCCTCACTTCCTTTTGATAATCGGAGCTATTAATATTGTTTTCATACTCCAGAAATTACCGAGTGACTAGACCCGATCCCAGGAGAGTAAACTCACGTAGCCCCGCCCCTTCACTGACGCACACGCGGTCACATGACCGGACCGCCCATCACGTGTGCGGAAACAATCAGGGACTGAATTTGGCATTTAAGACGCCGGCAGGCAAGCATCTACATCTTCGGGATTCCGTGAGGCCACACTCTAGGTTCTCGGGCGGGCTCGACGGTCACAGTTTGTGAGTACTAGCTGCTATATTAGGGAGACACTACTTGGTAGATTGCCGCTCTACTTTTAGCAGGTTAAGACTATTTGAATAACTCTGCTAATAGTACTAGCGTGTTTTACCCCGCCTACTTTTTCATGTATCTATTTCACTTCGTAATGAAATATATCTCTGATTTTCACAAATTTAAACCCACAGAATGCATCTATGACCTGCCCCCCACGGTGTCCATGGGGCGAAACTACAATTAGTTTCCTGTGAGTTTATTTCTAAGCCTTGGTTCTTCGTATTGTCTATTTGTCGTTTTTTTATCCATTGGCACTAATGAGCTTATAACTTAGCTGCAGAGGTGATGCATGACTAGAAATAGAGTCAGTGATTATACTTAAACGCTCCTAAGACATAGAGAGCAGTATGACACCCACTTACAATTTTTTGAATGAATGAGGGTATGGACGATAAGAATACATCTTAGACTCTTACTCTAAAGCGCATCACTGGAAAGTGCATTGGAATTATGTCATGATGAATATGACATACACATTTGTGTGGTTCAAGATCACTCTTTCTTGAAGAATGGAGAGTATATTTAAAAAGGATGGAGTAGCATACTCACAGTAAAAATGTATATAACTGTATTTGTGTGTTTTGCTCTATCTTTTCCAGAATATTTTCCTCCCCCTTCATCGAAGGTTGTAACGTTGCCTAACCGTAAGTACACGGTCTGGCGATTTGTGTAACCAGAGATGGGTGCGCCTTAGCGTGCGTAGACCTCCCGGTTTACACTTTTGGTCCTGACGAAAACCCAATATTAACATTAAGTGGTTGAAACATGTTGACCGACAATTTTTTTCACTTACACACTGGTACTTTTTGGTCAATAGAGCCATTTTAAGTATCTCACTTGGTTTTATATTTTGTCTTGTTGCTCCAAATAAAAATCTTAGGGAATTAAACAAAGACAATTTTAATTCACTTACACATTGTTCTTCACATTATTCAAAAAACCAGCTCCGCTGTATTTCAGGCGTTGAAGCACACCTAAGTGGCATTCGGCTACTTGGGTGGACCCCGATGATGAAGCATGTCACCAACTAGGTGGGTGAGTGAGGGGTTTCAAAAATAAAGAAAGAATTTTTTTTTTTACTGTTGCTCTCTATTCTTCAAAATAACTAGGACGCTGAGTCCTGGGGATACTCCCTCTTTGTTTTTTCGATACAATGCAATATGTGCCAACTTTATCATTGGCTTAATTGTATTCTCTTTGAGCGTTTAAACAATACTATGGGGAATATGTACAAGCCCCTATCGCCACCACAACGTCACATATCGACGTTGTGGTGGCGATAGGGGCTGCGCCTTATTTACAAGGCAGCGTTAAGCCACTTAACGTGGCTTAACGCTGCCTTGGAAATAAGGCCCCCTATCACGCAATGATTAGCGTGAAAGGGGGGGCAGTGGGTGTTGTGGTGGGTGTTCCACTGCAACACCCATTGATTTTGACGCTGCCCCCATGTACAAGGGTAGCGTTCATAGGAGGCAGTGCCAAAATTAAGACCAGGTAAAACCTGGTCTTAAGTAGGCGAAACAAGGAGAAATGCATTATTTCTCCTTGTTTTTGCTTTTTCCATGTGTGCTGCCTTGTGCAGCACACATGGAAAAAGCAAAATGCCATGGATGGTTTAGGTACAGGAAGGTGTCCCTTCCTGTACATAAACAATCCTTTACAAAAAAATGCCATTTTGTGACTTTCATGTGTGCTGCATGAAGCAGCACACATGACGGTGACAGAATGGCATTTTAGGATTGTTTATGTGTGGGAAGGGACACCTTCCTACACATAAACAATCCTCCCCTGCACGCAGACACCCTTGCACTATGGTGAAAGGGTGCCTGCGTTGGCGCTAAGTTGCTAAACTTAGCGTCATCGCAGGGGGAAACGCAAGGCTTAACCACATTCTTGTAAATATGGTGCAGCCTTGCGTTTCAGAAGTGGCGGAGAGAGGCGTTAAGCCAGGAAGGCTAATGCCTCTCTCCGCCACTTCCTTGTACATCCCCCTATGTATCAGTTATTTCTGGGTAGCCTTCATACTCCCATGAGTATTTGGGAAGGGCTCTCATCCGACTGATCTACACAGCTGGGATTTCTCAAGCTACAGTGATGATTGACTATTTCTTTTTTTTCATGTGATCTGATCTAAATATGTGGGTTCCTTTTTTCTTTCCATTCTTGACTATATTTCTTGTCTCATAATTATGGATTTTTCTTTATACATTCTCTATTCTGTCTTCTTGATTCTGTCTTGCTGAACATTATCTTTTGAACATGTCTGGCTTGAAATAAAAATTAAAAAAAATATGTTAATCTGTTGCTTTTGTAAAATAGGCCATTGACCTTTTAAATTAGGGTTATAATAAGTGATGACATCACCTCATGCGACATCACTTCCTGTGTTGTGAGTGTGAATGGCAGACGCTATTTAGTCCCCCAGTAATTTCCTTAGGAATTGTGCCTGCAAGTGCACAATGCAATATGTGACAACGTTTGTTTCGGCTAAATTTTTTTCTTTTTGAGCGTTTAAACAAAACTACGTACCAGATATTTATTGGCAGGCTTCAGCTCCCATGAGAATTTGGGATGGAAGATGACTCTCCGGTACTAAAGTAAAGTTCTGTGCCCTTGAAGCAAAATGTATTTCCCTCCCTCAGTTGCAGCTTTCAGTGTACAGGAATCATGTTCTGTCGGCTACATACCTTCTTCCCTTAGAGCGACTATGCCATTATGGCCATAGGCATATAATGGAGTCCAAGACATGGCAAATGTGACGTCACTTCTCGACGTTACTAAATTATTAGAAGTGAGCAGTATTGTAACGTTGGTATTAGCAGGGGTATTGTGACGTAAACCCGCACATATAGTAAGTAAATAAATATCACAGTTTATGGAGAAATAATTATTTCCATCAATTAAAACATGCTTAGGTTTACATAATGTTAGCCAAAACCAGTACCTTCTACTGTGCTTCTTGAAGCGTACACGCGGAATTGTACTTTCAGTGAAGAAATGTGTGTTTCTCTCACAGAGGATTATTTCACATCAAACATAAGAATAATAAAACAGGTCAAACTTATTTTTATTTTCTGTGGTTGTAAAATATTACTATTGAATCTCTCATGAGCAAGATAAAACTGCAGTGCTGTACACAAGTTATTTCTGGAGATAAATATTCACTTCTATGTCTCTGGTTTGGTATCGCTTTTCATTCATTTTTACAGCCTACCATATATTTCAAAGAAATCAATAACGCATGTCTTGGCGCCATTGCCTTCCCACTCCAAACATCATGATTTCTAGCCAATCAGCAGCTAGAGAGTTATCTGCGCAGAAGGTCACACATCGGTAGGTAGGGGTGTCGCTGCGCTGTAGTTGAATCAAAGACTGCCCTTATTTACAGTATCTTGTAGATCAAAGCTTTTCTTTACATCCTCCTATCTTAATATTGCTTTGTGCAACTGAATAACTATCTTTTTCCCATTCATTCTCCATCAGCACTCTCCCCTGCCTGCCTCCCACTGTTTGTTTCCAATCCTAGCCGCCAGTCAATTTTTTCATTCGAAGTGGCTATTCATAAAGGATAACTTTTGTTTCAAGGTTCTGCAAAGCCAGGAAGGTCACCGTGCCTTGTCAAAGTCTGAAGATCAGAAAAAAAACACACCGAGGAGTTCAGTAAGCCGCACTGCCTGCGAGGAGTAAATTGCAGCGATTGGGCGCTGATGGGAGATTATGAATTCCATAGGCGACTGTGTGCTTGTGTGCAACTAAGCAATCATCAGCACAAAAGACTTTTCGAGATGATAAAGTCTGCGCCATATGTCTGCACTCGCATACCACAAAATAACACAGAATGACATCGGATGTGTAAGTTAAGCAGCCATGTTTTGCCAGACAATAACAGCATGCTGACATTGGGTGACAATGAGGCGCGTTTATGCCAGTGCACGAGAGAAGTGGTTATTTCAAATTCATTTCTCTGTAATGCGTTGTGATCTGGCGGCTTGACAAATCCCTTCTGCTTTCCTGGATCCATGTCTGGAACTGACTCCAGGTGCTTTTTTTATAATATTTTTTTAGTCTTTCACCTGATTTGATGCAAAGGACAGAAATTCATATTCATTGAGCGTGTTTGGACAATGTTCTTCCGCAGGAAAGATGTGCATAGCTATTTTATATATGAATATAGATCGACGGCTAGAGCGACTGTGTGGGAATGGTTACATCGAAATTTTCGTAGGAAGTCTATTTGTTAAACCTTAAATTGCTTTGGAGCTGTTTGAAAAAAACTGCAAGAAGCATTAGACAAGTTTGTTTCAGCCACTTGCACTTAATCCTGGAGAGTTTTATGAAGCTCCAGGAAGAAAGAGTGGGTTAAAAATGTAAGGAGTTTTCTAAAGTGCTCATGCTAATTGCCATTGGGAAAATCTGCAGAGCCTACAGTAAAACTTGCGGGATGCATTTTCATACATCTTAGATGAAGGAGCATGGTCCGAAATCTGATGTTTTTGTGTTTTTGGAAAGCCATTTCTGTCAATCATACTAGAAATTTTGGGAAATGTGAAAGGGTTAATTTTTTTCAGCCTTCTTGAAATCACAACTTCAGTTCGAAATTGTAGTTTTGGAGTTTGGAAAATAAGTTTTATAGGATAAAGTTAGGACATGATGCAGAACCGTCTTAAGGCAAGGCAGAATTGTCAATATAAGGGAATTGAACATTTACTGAGAGGAGCTGCGAAGAAGAACCAAGTCCCAATACATCAAACAGACAGGTCCTCTTTCGGAAGAGTGAATACCAGAGAGGAGGATGCAGTGCCAGATGAAATCGTCCTTGTTTAGGGAGAGGCCAAAATGGTGGTCATACACGAGACAGAAACAGGGAACTGAATCAGGTTTGGAATGAGATCTCTCAGAGGATAACCAGGTTTCAGAATAGTTATTAGTTATGAACCTCTCAAAAAATAATCTTACATGTTGTCAAATGAACATTTTGGAGAGAGTCTTGGGGTTTGTACTCACTAAGGGACATGACCGTGAAGCAGCAATTTAGACTCCACCCTTACACTTCACAGAAATGCAATAATATATGTGCATTTGACATTATATTAGTCGTGTACCTTAACTTCATTAATGTGTGTGAAGCATTTAAACGCATCAATCAAATGTATTATCTGTAGAGACTAGAGATTTATAGACGTGTGCACTAATGTTCAGTTTAAACATGAAAACATGTATTTCTTATCTACATTTTACACTTACATTTCAAGTTATATTTCCATATGTAAACATGTACCCATTTATTCATGTTTTACATTTATTCTGCAGGTTACACATGCACATGTATAACCATGTATTCGAAGTGCACATTAATGGGCATATTTATGAAAATAGTGGCACAGGGCAGCACATCAAACCACCTTGCTGCGCTGCCCCGTGTCAGTGAGAAAGGGCAGAAATGTGCAGTATTCATCCAATGCGGCGCATTCCTGTCCTTTCCCCAAGTGCTGGCGCCATTTTGGCAGCCTACCGTCAATGCAGGCACCCTTGCACCATAGTGCAAGGGTGCTTCAGTTGCATGCAGGATTGTTTTTGTGCAGGAAGGGCCACCTTCCTGCACAAAACCAATGCTGAGAGGCTTTTCCCTCTTTCTATGTGTGATGCAGAAAGCAGCACACTTAGAAAGAGGAAAGAACGAGTAGAAATAAAGATATTTGTCTGTGGTATGCCTCACCTGAGAAGTTGTAAGATTTTGGCACATTCCTAGTTTTACAAGTCTGTGTAAATCTAGAAATGCATAAAAAACCAAGGGAATTGCGCAACTCCCATGGAACGCTTCGCTTGTGCAGAGTAAGGCAACGCAGCGATTTGCGCTGCATTGCCTTACTCCAATCAGGGGTCTCCAAACTTTTCTGTACTGAGAGCTACTTATGTTTAATGAAACGCATTGAGAGCTACTAATATTATTAATGTTGTATAATCTCCATTTTTTTATATGTATATTATTTCAACCAAGCAAAATCTTTCTAATTTAATAAGCTGGGCTGCACACAGGTGAGCTACTCAAGGTAGCTGGAGAGCTACAGTAGCTCATGAGCTACTGGTTGGAGACGGATCTAGATTTTTTAAGCCATTCAAAGCCACACAAAGTGGCTTTGCTTGACTTCATAAATCCGACTTAAAGGCTTGTCTCATGCATGTACCACTTTGCGTGGTGTAAACGTGACGCAAGCCTATCATAAATATGTCTCTAAATGCTTATTTAAAGTTAGCCTGACCACAGGCCTCAGTTGAAATGCATTTTGCTTTGCCAGCATGTTTTCCTTTTCTTGCAGGTGTACTATATCTTTAATTAGAGGAAGGCTTATTTTCTGTATTAGACTGATGATAGAGAGGCCTGGGGGGAAACTTGGCAGTGAACGTGGGGACACAGTGGTCGAAAGAGGCCTTCTGTTCATCATGTATCAGGATGGCAAGATGTTCAAGGTTGAGAACCGCAATCTCAGTTCAATGCGTTCGGAACTTGATGCCATGTTACAGATGCACGCAAGTAATGGCCTGATTGGTCCCTGTTGATGTGAAAGGAGGTAAGGACATATCTGAATCTCCTGCTACTTTTCAAGTACTGTACTGTTTACACAGATGCAAGGCATGGAGGTT
Organism: Calotriton arnoldi; assembly: GCA_963921515.1. Taxonomy (NCBI): domain Eukaryota; kingdom Metazoa; phylum Chordata; class Amphibia; order Caudata; family Salamandridae; genus Calotriton; species Calotriton arnoldi. The sequence goes on from CAWUFW010011022.1 coordinate 246,651, forward strand.
CCTAGACTTAGAGAGGGACAGACCTCTCTGCTTGCCCCATTCTACAAGTTTGATGCTTTATGCTAAACACTTATTTCCTTTTTCTTTAGACTTCTACTGAAGTCTGAATATGCTGACACTTTCTATGCTCCCAACTTAGAGGCGCATAATAGATGACCCTGTTATTGACATATGTGTAGAAGAGAGAAGGGAAGGTTCTTTATGGAACACCTGTTTGCTTTACGTAGTTTTTGTATTGTGGTGGCTGTCACAATTCTGTATCTCATTTTGTTGTACCTTAATCTATTGCAATATTTTGGTTTACATATTGTATTGATGTACTTATTGAACTTACTTTTGGTTTGCATGTATACTGGATTGATTGGTAATCCAAATAAAACCCTTTAACCATATCCAGTGATTCCTTGTCCTTACTCTGAAGACACATTGGCATCACAAGTTAGAATTGTAATGTTGATGTTTTCTCCCTCAATGCTTCATGTCAGCTAACAAAGGTCCATACTACCAATGTGGAAAAATCTTTAACGACTTGACCAAGAGATTGCGTTATAAGGCCAAGCGCTCCCACAGATGGTAGATTGTTGGATGGTTAGTTACTGAAGCAAAGGGAGTTAGTGTAGCTCCTCTAGAAATTCTAGACTTGCCCAAACCCAGCCTTAGCCTTTAAAGCCCATGTCTCGTTTCTGCAGATTAGCGGAGTTCTAGAGGTTCAGAAAAGAGTTTTAACAGTGAAGGAGTTAGTATTAATAGAGTCGTGTGTTGAAATTGTGTATGTCCAGCTTATGTATTTTGCTGAGATTATGTGGTGCGAAGGAATGATGTTTTAGTTGGGGTATAGATGTGAATGCACTTAATGTTGAGCAGTTGACGTTGTTACTCGGCTGGACATGGCCTAAGATTCTGGGATAGATATATAAGTGTGGAATACACTGTGTTGCAATTTGTCTGCAAGTTTTGTGGTGCTAGTTGTGACGTCCCATCGGCTGCACAATTGAGATACGGACATATACCTTTGTGTGAGAGTAAGGTGCAGTTGGTGTAGTGGATCCTGTTGCACAAAGGAGAAGCTGCACTGATCCAGGAGTTTCCCGCTGGTCAAGGATTCGCTCAAGCATGTATCTGAGTAGGTTGGAAAGTGTTGCTCCGGACCATTTCTTGTGTTATTGAATAATTTGATCTCTTTAGTGGAGCAGACAAAAGTAATTTGTTGAAATCGCTTAGCATTTTATTTCATGTTTGCTTAGTGTCGAGAAAAGGGTGCGCTCGTGAGAATCGTAAAGGAGGGTGAACAGCAGCAAGGAGTGAGAAATACGTCAGAGTGTGCAGCGCTGATATTGGATGGTTGGCATTTGTGCCGCACTGTTATTGGTTGATTACGTCACAGAGTGCTGCCTGTTATTGGTTGTTGAGACCGGATGAGAGTTGTGGGTGAATAAATTATTTCATGGTTTGAAATTAAAATTTTCCTTGTGATTGTTGATATTATAGCTTAAAAATTAAATTTTTGAAAAATAAGATGATTTGATGTTTCCACGCTTTGGCACATTTATTTTTAGAATTATTGAAAATCTAAGAAGGTTATTGTATGAGATAAAGCTTCCTTTGAGACCTGCACAGTACAAGGTACTTAATGCCTGGGAGCATGTAGCTCATGTCAAAGAGAAAGAGAAGTATCAGGGTGGAGGCATAAAGGCAGTACATAGCTGTGCTGAAGCTAGATGGGATGCGGAACAACAAAAATGGATAACTGACATGATTGAGAGAGCTAGGCTATTTCCTGCATTAATGAGTGAGGGGCCTCGGAAAGAGAAAAAGAGAAAGGAGGATAAAGTAGAGAGTGCAGAGGGCTCAGGCGAAGATAGTGATAGTGATTCAAGTGGTGATTTTATGGATGTGTTATCGTCAACCCATCCACCTCCTTATAATCTGATACAACCTAAAGGAATGTGTGGTATTGTTACCGGTGGAAGCCCAGAGGGAGCCACTGCCCCAGTGAATACGAGTCAGAACCTAATGGGAGAGAGTTCAGGGATTTGTGCTCTTGTTAACTCTTACTGTTTCTAATGCCCCAGATGCAATACCTGTTCCGGTTACAATTGGTCCGGCAGTACCCTTGTATAAACATGAGTCATCAGGAACGATGACACATGCTTTGACACTCCCTACTGGAGTAAATATGTCAACAATTTTTGCTCCCAGATGTGAGACACAGGAAGAACTTCTTTGGTCCTGAATATGGTGACTTCAACATATATTGCTCCTTCATTAGCAGCAATGAATCAGACAGGACTTACCCCTGTAGAGGAATGAGATCAGAGGTCACAAAATTCTCACCTGTTCATTTGGAATTAACCTCAGTGTATTTCAAGCAGTAGTCCCTGGAAAGAGATTAAGCCGAATACTTCTGGAGTCCAAAATGGTGGTAACTCACAGGAGTTGGATTATTTGATTAGGTTTCTAAATGGGTCCCCAAGGGAAGCTGAGGGTTCAGGATTGAGCAGAGACCCCAATCACCAGCAAGGGAGAATGCAATGGATGTGGTCAAATTAAAATTTGAATTGGATGAGATGATTTTAGGGAATCTTGATCTTTCTAGAATAGATAACTATCAAAAGAATGAACTCATACACTTGTGCAAAGAGGTCGCTAAACATGCAGGACAAGCTCACAATAAACTGTCTGAATTAGCTCGAGAGTATGATGTAGATTTAAGTAGGATCAAATCCTTACAGAAAAGTTACTCTGTATGTTTTGACAAAATGACATAACCAGTTTGAGAACTTTAGGAATGAAAATTCAAATTAAAGAATTAATTGGTAGGATCAAGAAACGGAGTGAATTAGACAAGTGGGAAGGCAGATGGGCAAAAATAAAGACCCAAAGAAAGCTAAGGGACAGCTGCCTCCATTTTTGATAGATGGGGAGGGTGCTTCAATTTTTCTATTGAGAGATGTGCCTGATAGAAGTTATGTTCATGTACCTTAGAGTAGAAGTGATCTTGGGTAATTTACAAATGATTTCCCCATATTGAGAGATTAGCCAGTGGAGTGGTACACCCAGGTTGATCGATTTGTGCAAATTTCACAGGTATTGTGGATAGATTTGAACAATTGTGATACCGAGTGATTTGTGGGCAGAATCTAAAGTGGCTATACAATGGCCAGAGATCGAGCCACAGCCAAATGTGAAATCTCATGCCCCGTCGACTTTGGTGATGAAAAAGTATCAACAGGTGATTACCGTTTTGAAAAGAAAGATAGAGATGAAAGACATTGATTGGGTTAAGATTGACAGAATAACTCAGGAGCCGAAAGAGACTATACATGCTTATCATGAGAGATTGCTGCAAGTGCTTAAACAAGACACATGGGAAATTTTGTGTACCAGTGTGTGACAGGATTGAGACCTGAGGTTAGCATAATTATTCAACAGCATTTAATTTGTTGGCAGAATAGGTCAATTGATGAAATTTTGAGGTTCGCAAAATATTGAAATGATGAATTTGAAATGAAACAGAAGCGGCTGAATAAGAAGTTGATGCTGCCGCAGTTGACGGCAGCGCAGAGAGGACGTCAGAGGTCTATTTTGGGGGGGTTTATATAGCACGAACTCGGCCAGACGGTGTCAGAGCACTTTATATGAGCACCAGTTGTGTTACAGATGGACACGTTCCTTTTTGTTAGGCACAGGGAGATTAAGTGATTTGCCCAGAATCACAGGACGTTGAGCATCCCTGCCAACGTCTCGAACCCTGTTTCACAACTTCATGTTCAACCGCTGTAGCCGTTAGGCCACATCGTATGTTGGGAATGTTACTGCTTTGCAAGGTGTGTATCAGCATGGAGTTCCTGCATTGCAGGGTGGAAATGGTTATCCGCAAAAGGGTAGAGGGTGCGGTGTCCAAATCAACCCGAGTACTGGAATTGATTTTGCCACATTAAAGACATCGAATCGATGTCATAATTGTAAAAAGTTAGGGCATTGGAAGAGGGAATGCCATCTTAATCCCAACAGAGTAATGAATGAGAATCAGGTTCAAAATTCAGATTTTGTACAGACACAGGTTGGCAACCCTGTGCAGACACAAAATGTGCTGAGAATGCAGTCCTAATAAACAATAAGTTCCAGTAATGCAAGTTCCTAAAGCCCCAATTCCGCAACAAAATGTAAATGGTCCCAGATTTAATTCTAACCAGGTCCCGAACTTTAATCCGAAGTTCTTCCAGAACCAAAACCTGTTCCAGCAATTTCATGTGTTTGACACACTTGAGGGTTATGGTTCAGATCTATCACAATGACGGTGTCTGAGGGAGGAGGAAGATTACGTGCTTGGCGCAGTCTTGGAGGTAGATCCGAGTGGTCCATTTGTGCAATGCAAAGTGAATGGGCACCCAGTATCATTCTTGATTGACACTGGTGCAACGCATTCCACAGCAGAATTTCCAAACCTACCCCTCTTAGGAAAAAGAATCCAAGCTGTAGGAGTTGCAAATAGGAAAACTGCGAGTCAAGGGCCAAACATTGGATTGTACTCTTTGATGACAAATGATAATTGCTCACCGGATCTCAGAGATATGGTGAAGCCTGAAGTCTGGGACTTCTCAGGAAAGTGATTTGCCCAGGTCTCATAAAAGGGGTTAAACCTGTCCGCATAAATATTAAACCTAATACTGAGTACCAAAGAACTCCTCAGTACAATTTGACTCCTGAGACAATTGCTGGGATTACACTGGTGATTGAGCAAATGATACAAAAAGGCATTTTGAAAGAGATAATGGGGAGTCCATGTAACTCAACAATCATGGGCTTGCAGAAGTCTAGCGGTAAGTACTTCATCGTTCAAGACCTGAGAAAAATTAATAACATTGTTGTTTCCTCTTGTCCTGTGGAACCGAATCCAGCTGTGATTATATTTCAGATTCCATGTGAGGCTGAGAGGTTTACTGTGATTTATTTGTGGCAGGTATTTTTCTTTATTCGCTTGCATGAGGACAGTCAGTACCGTTTTGCCTTCTGGTTCCAGAACCGTGCTGTGGCCTGGTGCAGGGTCCCACAAAAGTATACAGAAAGTCCCTCGATCTTTAATCAGATCCTTAAAAAAACCTTTGAGTCCCTAATGATGCCCTCTAACTCTGTCTTAGTGCAATACATTGACAACCTTCTAGTAGCATCAGATATTCAGGAAGATTGTAAACAAGATACCATTGCATTGCTGAACCACTTGGCTGAGAATGGACAGAAAGTGTACCCGAATAAGTTGCAGTATTGCCAGAGAGAAGTTCTGTATCTTGGACATCACATTAAGAAGGGACTGAGGAAGGTGTCGCAAGACAGAACCTTGTTGATTCTGAAAATGAATCTGCCAACCACTCAGAAAGAAGCCAGAATGTTTTTGAGAATGGTGGACTACTGTCGACAGTTGATATCCAACTTTTCCCTAGCGGCAAAAAGCCTTTTACAGAGGCTGAAACACAAGTATGTGTCGGATCCGGTACCATGGGATAATGATGTTTTGGTTGCCTTCCTAGAGTTGAGAGAAAGTTTCTGCTATGCCTTGGCACTGGGAATGCTCTATTAGAACAAAGATTTTGGGCTTTTCTGCAGTGAGTGGGAGGGCAGTGCTCTCTCAGCGCTCACACAAATGCATGGAAATGCATAAAGACCTGTGACATATTTTTCTGCTACTCTTGATCCTGTAGCGGCAGGACAGTCCAGATGCCTTAAGACTGTAGGGGCAGTAGATGTCAGCATAGAAAGATGTGAAAGTATTATCATTGGTCATTCCCTTACTGTTTTTGTTCCCCACTCTGTAGAGATTTTTCTGACGCATACCCGTACTCAACACTTGACCAACTGTTGATTGACCAAGTATGAACAGATTATTCTTGCTGCTGAAAATGTTTCGTTGAAACATTGTGCCAATTTAAATCCTGCCACACCATTGCCTGAAAATGAAAATGATGATGAAGAAGTAGAGCATGACTGTCTTGATGTCACTGAACTATGCACCAAGCCAAGATCAGACATACAAGATGAGCCATTGACTGAATCTGATTTAATACTGTTTGTTGCTTGGTCCTGCCTGTGAGACGATGGAGGAACCCTAAGAACTGTCTACGCAGTCTGCACAATTACAGTGATAGTGGACGTCTCCTGGCTTCGATGGGTGTCTTCTGCCCAAGTGACTGAATTGATTGCTCCTACTAGAGCTTGCAGTGTTTCAGAACAGCTGAAAGTGATGATTTTTATTGTTAGTATGCCTTTGGTGTCTTTCATGATTTTGGACAGTTATGGCCACAGAGGGGATTCATGACATCGTTAAGATCCCAAATAAGGAATGACACACATGTCATTAGATTCTTGGAGGCATTGTAATTGTCTCCCAAAATTGCTGATGTTAAGTTTTTAGCCCATAGAAGAGGAGATGACTATGTGACAAGTGGCAACCGAAATGCTGATTAGGTTGCGCAATATTGTACTAATGGGGACCGAACGTTTGATGGTGGATATGCAAATGAATCTGAAGATGAGACCAATTACAACCTTCTGCTGACAACAGCTGACACTTGGGAAGAAGCGAAAAGGTTACAGGAAGAAGTGCCAGAGGCAGAACAACAGAGTTTGGTCAGAGCAGGACATGTCAAAAGAGAAGATGACATTTGGGTTTCAGCAGATGGAAGACCTGTATTGTCCGATAGCTTGCTGTTCACAATGGCTAGATATTTTTACGGTACTGCACATTTTGGAAGGCTTTGCAATGGTCAGATTGTTTTGATAGAACTGGTTAACCACAGATTTAGATTGATGGCTGAAGGATTGTGTCGCAGATGTTTTGTGTGCCAGCAGATGAATGCGTGGAAAAGAATCACAGTGACACTCAGCCACATAGGAAGATCAGGAGAGCCATTCAACAGGATGCAGCTGGACTTCATTGAGATGCCTGTTTGCAATGAACTGAGATATATACTGGTGATCGTGTGTATCTTCTCGTGTTGAGTTGAAGCATACCCAACCAGGAGAAATGATAGCCTCACAGTACCTAAGTTGTTGTTGAGGGAACTTTTACCGAGGTTCGGTTTCCCGACTTTGCTGGAGTCTGACTGAAGAACTGATTTCTATAATTAGATCCTAAAATTGTTGTGTGCAGCATTACAAGTGGAGCAAAGACTATATTGCAGTTATTGGCCTGAGACTTCAGGTATAGTCGAGCAGGTGAATGGAACATTGAAATCTAGGTTGACCAGAGTGTGTGCTTCAATGTCTCTGATGTGGCCTGATTCATTGCCCCTTCTGTTAGTGAGTCTTTGAAGCATTCCTGATCAGGGGACAGGACTGTGCCCACATGTAATCATCATGGCTCGTGCAATGAGACTGCCAGCAGTGCTTGCAAACGTACTTGTGAACGTTACAGATGACATGTTTCTGTATTTTTGCAAAGGACTAGCTGATGTGGTGCATTCTGTGTCTCACCAGGTTGGACCTGCTACCGTCCCACCGCATCAGTACCAGTGCCATGACCTCAGTCCCGGCGACTGGGTCTTGGCAAAGAAACATGTTCGGAAAATGTGTCTGGAGCCTCAATGGCATGGACCATTACAAGTCATCCTTGTCACAAACACTGCTGTTAAGTGTGGTGGTCTCTCCAACTGGATCCACACTGCCCATATTCACAGAGAAGAGTGTCCCCTTGATGATGTGACAGTACCTCTCCCAGAAGTGCAAGCTGCAACTGAAAGGCAACAGGAAGAGGTTGAGCAAGTTAAAGAAAATTAGTGAGGTCCTGAAACAGCACATCCTCAGCCTGAGGGAGGTCTTGATGAGTCGACATTTGAGGTTGAGATATGAGAGAGCTGTGGGCTATGGTGGTGTCTGAGCCAGATTCAGACCCTGACAAAGGGCCTAGTGCTGTTGGAAGCCAAGTGGGAGCTGGAGAGAGTTGGCTGAGAAGGCAGGGGAGAGAGAGACTAAGGACCTGATTTAGATCTTGGCGGACGGGTTACTCCATCACAACAGTGACAGATATCCTGTCTGCCAAAATATAAATCCCATTATAGCCTTTGGGATTTATATTTCAGCGGACGGGATATCCGTCACCATTGTGACTGAGTAACCTGTCTGACAATATCTAAATCAGGCCCTAAATCTGCTTGCAGAACGTACACCATGCACAATCCCAGAGGATATTAAGTATTCTGGTCTAAGCGACAGTGAAGATGAACGATACGCATTCGGGAGATAAAAGAGAGCAAGGATACACTGTCGGCGGTACTCATCCCCTGAATGGGCATACTTTGCCACAAATTACAACAAGAGGGGATTGGGGATTTGGAGGATAACAGTGAAATTCCATTTGAACCTCTGTGAATGTAACCTTGTGGCTGAACTGTGCTTTGAATTTTCTTTGTCATTGAATAGACTGATACAATTTGCTTCTGGTATGATTTCTGAACTGAATTTCGACCTGTTTTTTTATTAGAGAAAATTAAATGGACTTTGTTAAAAAAAATGTAAGGAGATTGCCTAGGCTTGAGGCTGCAGAAGGAGCATAAGGATGAAATTTACAACAAAACAGAGTAAGGTTATTGAAGACTTTGTAAATACCCTCATTATACCATTTATGGACTTTGTTTTGTCATCTACACAAGTAGTAATGTACGGAAGAAATCCGCTTGCTGCTATTTCCTACTCAAAGGTCTGATTTTAGTAAAGTCATGGAGACTAGGAACCATAATAGACATAAACCTATATTAGTAGGTATATCAATAGCTGTAATCATAGGACTAATTGTCTTGGTTTTAGGATTAAATTCACGAACAATTCACAATGCAGTTGAGATTAGATCTAGGACTACCACCACAACTCTAATTCCTACTCACATTAGTTTTCATACATTTGATTTCAAGACATATGTAGATTCGTCAAGAGGAGACTTCTCAAACACTGCTTTAAAATTGCTTTATGAATACATTGCCACTATGAATGCAATTGACTGCTACGTCTGTATGCATTTACCTGCATCTGCTGCAAAGAGAATTACATCTCATCACATCCCTCTTACATATGCTATTACATGCTGCCTTTTACGGAGTCTTTTATATGGAAAGGGCCATTTCTAGTATTATGTTTTGAATTATGATTTAGTGCTTTCTGAAGTTCCCATGTTTGAGCATTTGAATCATTACCCAAATGCAAAAGAGATGGATACAGCTGATTGTTTGTTTAAACTCATAGTAACATTAGATACTGCTTATGCTCATAGGAACAATTTGACTTGTTCCTTAACTGATGTTGAAAAGTAATTATAAGATTCTGTAGAAGATGGAAGAAGGGCAATGGATGCTAGACTGAAATTAAAGAAAGATTAACAGTATATAAATAAATGGCCTAAAGAAAAAAGAGAACATCAAAAATCAGGAATTATGCATGTACTAAATGTAGATTGGAAACACAAGGAAAACTATGTGTGCTTAGAGGTAAATCCGTAGTTCACACCAAATTTATGAGAAAGAGTGATTGTGATCACATTTTAGAATATGGGGGAAATTGGCCATTATTCATGGGAGGTCGGGATCCTGTTAGTCCTAGAGTTTATTATGTTTGGGGGGATCACATATATTTTAACTTGCCCCAAGGTTGGTATGGTGCATGTTATTTGTCACTAGTCTTCCAGAAGATTTATCATGCAGAACATTTAGATGATCCTGTATGGGGATCACCAGTTAGGAAAAAAAGAAGCAGTAGTGGGGCTAAAATAGTTGGAGACATATTTGGTGCATTGATTTTTTCTGTAGGAGTAGTTTTTAATGATTTCAAAAGTAGAAAGTTGTCCACTATAGTTGATAAGTTAACTACTAATACTGCACATTCATTGTTAGTTGTAGACACTGAAATTATAGCTGTAAGGTCTATGGTAATGCAGAATTGGCTTACGTTAGACACCCTTTTCATGAAGGAGGGCAAAGTCTGCAAGATGTTTAAGCACTGCCAATTGATGAAGAAATACATTAAGAAACCTACAGACTTAAAGTGAAATTGAAAGGAGTTGGAAGCTACAGGTGCTTGTGAATCAATTAGAAATGGATTTGCTGCAGTAGACAAATGGTTTGGTAATCTTGGAAGTGGAATAGTTGGCTCCATTTGAGAACCCTTCTGATAGTTGCCCTTTGTACAATCTGCCTGTTTGTAATCTTTATGGGGTACAAGTGTATGAAAGCAAAAAGAGAGGAATATGAAGAAAGAGAAAAGATATGGAACTAGAGGAGAGGCAAGGGTGGAGTGAGCTTTCTCTTTTGAGCTCACCATTTGGACTCACACCTTGTTTGGCATTCTTTAAAAGGAAGTACCTTTGTGTTCCTTTCTGAGAGTCGTTCACACCTCCCACCAGGAGCCAAGAAGGCTGTCTCAAGGGCATCAGCTTGTGTACCACTGTAAACAGTCATTAGAAAATTTTGGGCAACAAACTGTTAACTTTCTAAAGTTGCTATTTGCACATAAATTACTTCGACTTGAGCAACAAGTCGTGTTCAATGGGACGATTCTTTTGATACCTTGAAGTAGTATATTTAGTAATCCCATTCAGACTTTAGCACTGCTGAGTTGTCAGTGTGTAACCCTGTACTTCGCATTTCGGGCTTCTAGCCTATCTAAAATGAAAAAGATGGAGTCATGTAAAAACACTTGTCTTACTTTTTAATATATTGCCCCCTGCCTTGGGGCTCATTAGTCCTGCTTTAGGGGTGACATTTATATTAAAAAGGAAGGTTTGAATTTGCCATCACTTTAAATGGCAAAGTCCAATTAGCAGTTTAAAACTGCTCTGTGAGCAAGCAATGGCAATGGCGACTGGTAGTCATGCTTTGTTTTGTAAACTTGGCGTGGCCTGGCACTGAGGCCTGTTTGACAGGACTCAGTGCAACTTCAGTGTTGAAAAATGTGGCATTTCCTTACAAGGGAAATAAGACCTCTATTAAAAAAGGCATTCTAACCACAAAATTGGTAATCCATTTCGAGGAATCTGGAAATACCCCAGAGTGTTTTAAGTGTATTGCATTAAAAAATGTCTCACAGATCAGCAAACAAATTGTTCAGACATGAATAGAATTGGATATTTAGTTTATAGACTGACAGAAATGGTCTAAATGACTCTATAGAATGGCAACATATAGTGTAGAGAGTAGAGATCCTTTTGATAATAAGATAGGATAGAAATTATTCTGTAATCTGGTGGAGCAGATGTGCTTCTTTGATATTTGGAAGATTAGAGCTTTAGACACAGGCAATCCAAGATGCTACACAGCTGAATTTCAGGTTTCCTGCTTGTCCACATTTTGGATGTCTTGCCTACAAAGGTTAGAGGGGTAGAAAAGATGTATCTTTTTTTCCTCCTTCCATCCCCTTTTTCAAACAATAATTAATGAGATCAGTTGCACCTGCTTTTAATTGTATAAACTCAGAGATGATTAATCAAAAATAATGTATACACTTTATGAACAAAATAGAAGGGTCCTCATGTTTTACTTGTTGCTACTGGGACCAATATGCCGGGGATTTTCCAACAGAGCCACAACTGTGAGCCTTTGTTGGAATGTTTGGTGTCTCCACTGTGGAAGCAGTACCATCCTTGTTGTCATGACGATTTATCACCATGAAGCGATATATGCAAAAACATGCTGACATCATGATGTAGTTCACCTTGACGCCATGCACATGATTACATTTGAAGATGACATATTGGGTCATTTTTGGGATCCCTAACATAATGGGAAACTGTAACTAGTCATGCTTTGAGATTCCAAAGAGCCAGAATTCTCAGTCATATGTATATGAGTATAGTAATGTTTTCAACCAAAACAATGGGGGCAGTAAGTAAGCGCATCATGATTAATAAGAGAGGAATGCGACATGAAGGATTTGTTTTCAATTCAAGATCAGCTCTTGTTCTTTCCACTCCACAGTTCTTACTCTTTTGGTATTTGCAAAATTTGCCTGATAATATTGGCAGCAGTATGCACAAAGAGATCACCACTACATGTCTCAAAACGCATATCACTAATCCATTTCCTAAGTTTCCAAACCAGTTGGTAGCAATTGATAATACCTTACTACTTGTTTCCCAGGCACCATCTGCTTTTATGTCTTTCAGGTCTTTGGGCCTCATTACGATGCCAGTCGGACCGGCTTCCGTGGTCCTGTTGGATGGGGTCGGACTGCTGCGGTCTTGATGGAATCAGTCGGTCTAACCACCGGATTATGATGCCTGCATCATTTACTCCGACTGACCACTGACAGACTGCCGACTCCAGCAGCCTTTCTCTGACTGCTGAGATGGAGGTCGGAGAAAAGTAGCAGCCATAGAACTGTATAAGGAGTTCTGACCGTCGTCTGGATTATGATGTGCATTTCCGGTGAGCCGACTGTTGTGGTCCGACCGTCTGCTTCGACTTGTCAAAAACAAAGGATTTGGGGTGCATACTCATCCAAATCAGCTCCTCCCTGGCCGTCTCTGGCGTGGATCCCTTTCTCCAGGTCCCCCCTACACTGCGACAGTTGAAACCTGAAGACTACAACCCTGTGGGTGTCGGAATGCAGGTAAGTCCGTAGGTGGCATGTATCCCCTTCGACTGGACTGTGCACAGATCACCACAATCCAGCAATGGGGTACATGCAGCACAAGGTATATCCCCACATATGTCATACATGTGTGCATATATCACATGTTTTCTGTGAGTTTGTATGTATGTAATTGCAGCCACATATTTGGGGGTATGTCCACTGCCATAGATAAGACCGCCACATAGCAGCGGTTGCATCGTAATACGTCAGGCGGATCTTTACCGCCCATGTGGTCAGAATCGGATCGCGTCGTGGCAGTCCAATAGCTGGTCCGACCGCCATTGTAATGAGGTCCTTTGTTTAATTCATAAATATTTTACTCCTATCAGGTATATAGGCACAACAGTTTTAGATTTTCAATAATTGGCAAACTCCACCCTCCTTCGCAAGAAGGATATCAAGGGCAAGCCGATTTTAAATCACCATCGATCTTATTGATATAATTTCCTCATTTACAACAGAAAATCCTCCAGTTGTACTGGTGGCAAGTTTTTCAACAACAATGGACAGTTTTCTAATTTTCTGAGAATTTACGGCTACTCCTACTGAAGGTATCAGGACTCCAAATATATCACCTACTATTTCACTCGCACTGGCACTTCTCTTTGTTTTCTCATTGCAATTCATTAACTCTCCTCTAAACTACTTAACAGAGTAAATTTTAGGAAACACTATTCCCAAATTACACCTTTCATACCAATTTTTCAGTTACTTATAATAGGCACTCTTCCCACAGACATAATATATTCCGGGAAAATAAAATCTACTAATTCTAAATATCTTCCCCAGTTTTCATGCATTTCAAATGTATGCTCACATTTACTAACTCTCACAAAAACAGCATTGACGTTTGATTTCTTTCAATGTATACAAAGTTTGCCTTTGTGTTGCCAATCTAAAGCTAATGAAGCCATTCCCTCTAAAATCTTGATTCTTTTTTGTGGCAAACTCCAAGAAGTCAATTTGGGCAGGACACTAACGTTGTTTTTCTCATGGCTTAGTCTACTTTCTACTAATTCTATAAAATTAATTTCAGTTCTTATCAATTTAAATGTCAGGTTATTTCTAAGTACATAAGCCATGTCAAAAGATTGTGTCGGTCTAAATATGTAACGCATAGTCTTAATGATTGAGACCTCAGGATGTGGAATTAAATGTCTAAGCACAGTAATTTTAGAGAAGATCCGATTTTGATTTGAATAATAATACAACAATTGATCAATACCTTAAAAGAAACTAGCTAGCACACTGCAAGAGATTCCATATGTCAGCAGTAAATGGTGGTATGCCACACCTTCAGCAACTGATGAAGGTATTTGCATACAAACATAGAAAACACAAACATCCATAGTATTGGTGCACTCATTTAGCAACATGGCATAAACATTTGAGCTAAAGTCTATTTTCAAAGAACCATTATGTAAAAAGCTGTCATTCATGTTAATTAAATCATAAACATTTCTTTTTGTGGCTTCGAAAGAAACAGTAAGCTTTGAATCTTTTACAGAAACATAATGTGGCAGGTTTACGAAAATAAGCATTGCAACCAATATCAAAACAATAATAGAAAGAATCGCAATAAATACATGCTTGCATTTGGAAGTGATTCCAGAATTAGACTGCATGATTAGTCAAGATTCAGACCGTTTAACTAAAGGAAAATAAAAAATGGCAGCAATAGTTTGAGCAATTTCAACAAAAGTCTATGCACCAAGGAAAAATTATGGCAAAGGTAAAAATCTTCTCATGTATGGAGAAACTCTCATATCAGGTTCATTGATGAAAAAATCCAAGAAAAACTGTGTCAGTCCATTAATTGGTATATCCAGATTGAAATTTAAATCAATAACACAGTTCGCTTCAGGGAGGTCCAGGAAAACACGTATTGTTAGCAAAAAACTTGTAAAATTTCTGTCCCCATTTATTAGCTGCCAAGTAAGTCCATTCAGGAGAGGCGTACCTTTGACTTGGTAACTTTGCTCTTTTTGATCTCCTTACAGCTGTTTGCTCATCATCTGTGTCACTTTGATCTGAAGGCTCAGAACTTACAGGAATCGTTGGTGGTACTCGTCCTGTGGTCAGGCAGATTCTCAGAATGTCACCTCTTTTGGGGCAACAGTCTCCTGGTACAACTCGCTTTCTCAGTGCCCCCTGCCCTTTGTTGAGGTCTGTACCACTCGTAGTCAACTCTCTTGACTGTGACACTTCCGTACTTACAGTTGACTCTCTCGAACCCCCCTCAGGCCAAACGAGAGCTGTCCCAGTAGCTTGCTGGTCCCAGCAGGTTGGTTAACCTGATCCCTCTGTCTCTCTGTTATTACTGACACATTAGGAACAGGCACTGTTGTATCGTTCAGGAGACTTAGGACTCCTTGAGTATGCGCTGCATGTACCCAATTCTGGAGATCCCCCACACTTAGCAGTGTTGGTGACTAGGATGACCTGGAAAGGTTCCTTCCAGCGAGGTTCCAAGCACCTTCTTCGGACATGCTTCTTCACCATTACCCAGTCACCCGGGCTGAGGTCATGGCACTGCTCCTGTTGGACTGCAAGGGCAGCTTCTCCAACCTGGTGAGAGACAAAACCACCACATCAGCGAGGCCCTTGCAGTAGTCCAGAATAAGATCAATTGTAGTATTGACTAATGATTTAGCAGAAATAGCTGGCAGCCTCATCACCTGTCTCATGATCACTTTGTGAGTTGATAATCCTGTCCTACTATCTGGAGTACTTCTCAAACTCATCAATTCAAGAGCAATGCATCTGGCCACTTTAAATACATAGAAGCACATACTTTCAACAGTCTGGATTTCAATGTGCCATTGATCTGCTCCATCAATCAGGAAACCTCCAGTCGGTAACTGCAGTGAAGCTTCTGCTCAACCTGTAGTGCTGCACATAACATTTTTAGGACTTCACTGTTAAAGTGAGTTCCACAGTCTGACTCAAGAGAAGCCAGAAATCCCAAATGTGGAATCAGTTCCCGTAACAATAACTTATCCGCAGTCAGACTATAGTTTCTATGAGTAGGATAAGGTTCAACTGACTTTGAGAATATACAATGACCAAAACATATCTTAAGCTGTTGCAAGGGGGCATCTCTATTAAGTTCATTTGCATCTGCTTAAAAGGACCTGCAGATTTACCAATATGACTTATGACAACCTGTGTTTTTCTTCCTGTGTTTGGTTGCTGACATATCGCACACCGGTGACACAAGGTCTCTGCAGTTGCTCTAAAACTGAGGTTGTACCACACCTATTGAAAGAGGCACATCATTGCATCTCTCCCAACATGTGCAGGACCATGGTAATGTCTTGCCATTGGTGACAATAAGCTGTCAGGTAATACCGGTCTGCCATCAATGAAAATCCAAGCATCATACTCCCTTTTGGTACAACATGCTCGCACCCAACCCTGTCTTTCTTCTTCTATCACCTCATCTTGCAGCTTCATAACCTGCTCCCATGTGTCTAAAGCTGACAACATCAAGGTACAATCTGTGACACTGGATGTGTTTTTCAAAATCTCTTCATTGAATGTGTGTGCATTCAATGCAAAATATCTTGCCGTTTTATCTGCATACCGGTTACCAACTGAAACATAGTCAGTACCTTGACGATGAGCATCACATTTCACAACAGAAATTTGGGCAGGTAATTGTAGAGACTGTAAAATGTTCCTCATTCACTCTCCATTTCTAATGGGCGAACCAGAAGATGTCATGAACCCACGCTGTGACTGCAATTGATAAAGTCATGTACGACTCCAAAGCCATTCTAAATATCAGTGTAAATTGTAACTCAGACCTGTTCTGAAATGGTGCATGCTCCTGTCAGAGCTATAAACTCTGCAACTTGTGCAGAAACACTCCCTGCAACCATGACGTTTCTACAACACCTCCAATAGCACACACAGCATACGCAACTTTCAGATGTCCATCAAAAACAATACATGATCAGACTCAGGCAATGGTTCATCAGAAATATCTGGATGGAGTTTTTACACAATTCAGTTACATCTAAACAATCATGTTTGACTTCATCCACCATGCTCTCATTTCCAGGCAAAGGCATTAAGGTAACTGGATTCAGCACCGTACATTTCTTCAGAGTCACATCCTCTGTACCCAACAAGACCTGTTCGTACTTCGTCAGGTGGCTATCGGTCAAATACTGTGTGCGCCTGGGTGTCAGCAGTATCTCTACTGAATGGGGCACAAATACTGTCAGTGGGTGACCCATTACAATACTTTCACACTGCTCAAGACTCACACACGTGGACACAACCGCTTTCATACATCCACGCAAAGCAGTCGCAACAGGATCAAGGGTTGATGAAAAGTAGGCAATAGTCCTGCGATTGTTTCCATGCATTAGGGTCCACTGAGAGAGCGCAACCTTCCCTCTCATTGCAGAATAACACAAAGCATTTATTATAATCAGGCATTCCCAAAGCTGGTGCCCAGCAAAGGCATTTTCGCAGTTCTGTGAAAGCAGTCATGCAATTAACATCCCAGGATACCGGATCTCACAGTTCATTGTGTGTCAGCCTCTGAAGAGGTTTTGCTCTTAATTAAAAATTTGGAAACCATTATCTGCAGTAACCCACTATTCCTAAGAACATGCGTACTTCCTTTTAGGTATTAGGTGGATTCTTGTTAAGAATTTCAGATTTTCTTTCTTGCAAGACTTTCCTCGCTCCCTTCTCAATATGATGTCCTAAGTACAGGACTTCAGTTTTGCAAAATTGTATCATAGGCGGGGAACCTTTATGTCCATTCTCTGACAAATGATTCTGTAAAGCAATAGTATCAGTTTTGCAAACTTCTCTCATAGTTGACACTACCAGTAAGTCATCAATATACTGGACTAACACGGTATGATTGGGCATTCTGAGGGTTTCAAGATTCATTTTAAGTATCTGATTAAAAATTGGGGGGATTTCTGTATACCCTTGTGGGACTCGGCACCATGCCAAAACATGACTGCCGAAACGGAAAGCGAACAAAAATTGTCTGTCTTCATGTAATGGAATCAAAAAGAAGGCCTGTCACAAGTCAATGACTGACATGGAATCTATCATAAAATCACAGCTGGATTCGGTACCACAGGACAACATGGAACAATAAAGGCATTCACCTTACAGAGAATTACATGGACTACCTCTAATTTCCCTCAAAATTCCTTTCTCAAGCATTGAGTCATTCGCAGGAGTAATTCCAGCAACTGTTCCTGGAGACAAATTATATGGTGAAATTCTAGGAAATTCTGCATTTGATTTTATTGTGATTTGGACTGGATCAACATCTTTAATTAGTCCTATATATTTACCTGCAAAGTCCAAGAATCAGGTAGAACAGTATGTCTCAAATCTTCAGGCACATCCTCACACGTCAGGAGAGGATACATCCCGACATCTATTTTCCGTTGGGCAAGTTTGAAAACAATATCCTCATCGTTCGTGTGGAATTCTGTTACTCTGGGTGTGTAATAAATTGAACAATTTAGTTTACAAAGTAAATCACATCCAAACAAGTTCACTGGACTTGTATCACACGCCACAAATCAACGACGATCCTCAAAGGATCCAATCTTAACAGTGGGAAACAACGTTTACAACGCAGATAGAACTATGCAGTGCAGTTGCAACGCAGGCACTACAACGAACGCGTTGTTACCACGCATTCCATTACAACGCAAGTTGTTACAATTACTTGTTTTAGGGAACGCAATGTTGGATTGTAAATCCAACACCTTCCCTACTGTTGCACAGACTGGAGTTGGAATAGTAAAATATACTATTCCAATGTCCAGCCCTTCACTAAGGCAAGTCGCTGTAACAACTTGCGTTGTAATGGAATGCGTGGTAATGACACCTTCGTTGTATTGCCCATGTTGTAAAGGCATGCGTTATAAAAGCATGCGTGAATACGTCATACATCCCAACAGTCACTGGCTCTGAGATTGGGGTAGACTTCTTTCTGTTAGTAACTCCTATAACTTGGAAATGTTATTCTCCAAAAATCAACCTGTTCGGTATTCTCAATCTATAACAGAACGACTCTTAATCAACCAATCTCAGCGTGGCTATACACTAACTATCCAATCACAGCACGGCAGATTGTGACATAAAATTTGCTCTTTGCAGCAGCTCACCCTCCCTCACAATTTCTCCTGCGCGTTTTCTCAGAAATGACGATACAATGCAAGCAACAAATAAATTGCCTGCTCCTCTAAAGGATATCTGTACTCACCAGGTAACTAAACTTTCTAAACTCTTTCACCACAGTGAAACCTCCACCAGTGAGATTCTACCCTTACTTGATATAGTTAGTCTCTGTGCACTTGAGACCAATCACATCAATCGTTTGCAACTAACACACAAGAAAGCCCTTACCAAAGTGTTGTCAATGACGTCTCACTATCAACACCATAAACCAGCAGACAACACACTCAGTGACTTCTACCCTGAGACAACCCATAGGAAAATTTCTCAAGATCTTAAGCCACAACGGACCCGTTTACAAATTCAACTTTGCAATATAACGCCAAACTCATAAATGGACTTTAACCGTGTGGACTTTAACCACTTAACTCCACTCAAAAACACACAGCCATTTGAAAAAACAGTAATCTTAAGCAAAGCAAATAACAAAGTGCCTCCCTATTGATACTCACACTCATTTGCTTGTACAAAATGACTCTATCCAGAGCGATACTCCATCTGTATTCCATCAATCATTCTTCTTGCCGAACCAAAAATTGTGGACTCTTTGGGATTGGGCTAAGAACTATTTTAGGCACCCTAAAATCTCACTTCACTATGCAGAACCGTAGCTCTGCTGCCTTCTTTGATGCAGCATAAGCGTGCTTACAAAATTTATTTTATATTTTCTACTTTCTTAATCTACTCTCATATTACTCCTCTAACCATACTGGGCCCTTTACAATTGGATGACCAAATCAAATTCATTTACCACAGAGGCAATGATCCTCTGATGAATATTTCTCTGCCGATAGGAGGGGTGGAAATTAGGATGACTATAACTCTCTGTTAGCTGTCCAATGAGGTCCATTAATTGACAGCCAACTCACAAGTTAGAAATCAGATTTAGATACACCACTATCAAGACCATCCTGTAGACATAAAGAATAGCAACAGGAAGTTCAAACCTCCTAAAGAAGTTAAAATGAATAAGGATTATACAAACCAATAATTCTGCAATTGCTGCACAGAATAAGAGAAGTAACATCTGATGATCTGTCAGAGATTGCTGAGTCCTCCTACAATGCATTTAAACCATTAATCACAGAAAATGGACAAATCAACAGGACTCAATAATAGACTCGGACAAAAATTGAATACATTGGTTATAGTATTAGAGATGCAAAATGCATCATAACCAGTATTTGCTTAAGAAGTTCAGTCAAAAATATAACAGCTTTAATAACAGCGCCAATCATTTAAGTAGGTGTTCAAATCAGCAATAACCACAGAGTTTCAGAGTCCAACCACCAAATAGGCAGAAGGATAAATTGTAACCTAACAGCTCAGATTCCAAGAGGATGGAAAGGTTCCACTAGGGTCCATTAAAGGCGAGTTCATTATCTTAACCAGAATTAAAGAAATGAGAAAAGTTTGGTAAAGTTGCTCAGTCCATATTCTACAGACTGTAACATAGACCAGGTAGTCCAAAGTTAGTAAAGAGTTCAAAAATTGAATAGCATCCAAGTTCACAAGGCCATGTAATGTACCTCAAAAAGCATCTCAAAGAGTGTGAGGCTGTATGTGCGCGTCTATCGAATAATTTGTTCGGGTTGCCTGTGCTGGCAGCATCTGTGTTGATCTGTATGTGCGTGTGTGTCGCCCCTCCATTGGAGTTTCTTATTTTATAAGTTCTTTGGTAAAGTACAGTGGTGTGGCATCACGCCACCATTGAAAGACAATCGCTTGGCTATGGTCATATCATGTCACCTAAAACGATTGAAACATCGAGCTGGTTTCCCATGTTAGTCATGAAAAAGAAAACTTTGCTAGTCCACACAGGCCTAGCAATGCTAAAAAATAAATTCAAAGGTGCAGCTAAAATTGAATTCCCACAGGAATATTTCACTGTGAACATTTGAAAAAGACACTAAAATATGTCAAGGGAACCTAGTGTTCAGAACAAACAAGTTACACTACTTTTTGCAAAGAACGATCCATTGTATTGAATCAGGGAAAAGGTCAACACCAGAGAAAAAGGCATCTCAAAAAGAAGTCCTTTAAGTTAGCATCACACAGTTAAACGAAATAACCCTTTAACTTTACTTCAAATATAATGAAATTAAATCAATTCACATAGAAATGTATAAACTTTCACTAAATATTATTACACAGAAATGACTACTGTTCAGAATATCCTACTACTACAAATTTGTACGTTATTCATATACATGCATGTTTTTTACAAAAATAAATTCTAATATCATTTGAAGGTTTTCATAAACTATACTGCCTCTAATATCATTCTGTAAAATGTCAAGTTTATACTTCAATGCTTACACATTTTTGCACCATATTTTCTAACTGGTGCACATTAGCAAAAAGCATAAAAACACTAGGCCACTTCATTTAGCATAAAACGCCATTCATTTAGATTAATAGGCATAAGTAAATCCTTAGTGCAACTTCATTATTGTGTATTAATATTACCTTATATATATTTTCTTCATCTCACATTCTAAAGCACACTTTTACGGTGCTCCTACTACACTTGTCTCTGTTTCATGTATCACTGTATCTATCATGTGCAGCATATACTTTCAACTTTTCATGTTCTCTATGTATACATGTGTTGTGTATTATGATTTTAAAAACCTCACTGGCTCAGTCCTTATCCCCAACTCCACAAACCAACATTCTATTTCATCATTCACTCTCAGCATTCCAGACATCAACTCAGACATACAGGAAATAGGTATTCACCTGATACACACTTCCCTTTCTTACAAACAACTAAACAAAAGAACAGTCATTCCCTTGCATATAAAGTACAAGGATAATTATTCACAATCAGTCAATCTCCAATATGTCTAGCTTACATATTACCCAAACCACAACCTGTTAAACTCTCCAGTACCCATGCAGGCACAAAAAGACATCAAATAGCAGTCACAAAAACTGTGCAACAGGTTAAGACATGAGGCTTCCCAACACCTTATGTCAAAGAAAGAAAAAAGTCAATAACTAGGTATGACCACAATTGCACAATGGCCCAAGACGTGCACATTTTCTGACCTCCTCAGACATGAGACCTTACTACTACGTCTGCACACTCACAATGATACCTTATAACATTTATACATTAAGGAGAGGTAGTCATGGATGCTCACTCATGCGGCAGCCAGGGTTTGGAACCCCCCAGCTTCCTTTGGCAAATCCTTTCCCCATCATCACTAAGTCTACGAATTAAAGGGACAAGAAAAACAAAAATGGAAAGGTTAAGCATACATCACCTTAACTGAAAACTCCTGTGACTAGACTCCAACAGAAAATCTGTCATCACATCTATTCTCATAAAAAATGTCCCCAAATTCCACATCACAGTACTAAACAAAGCGGGTGAGATAGACAAAACACATTCTGACACTTTCTCCATTGTCCAGAAGCAACACACATAGCCCCAGAAGGACAACACAGTTTACCACATATTCACAAAGTGCAGCATAGCACTCTAACCCACCCCACACCGGTAACCCTTTTTGGCTAAACCAACATGACAGTAGAATTGTCGTGGAAAGCCCTTGATCTTCATCTAGTACCATAAGCTCTGGAACTGCACCAGAAAAAGTTGGGACATCTTCTGGAAACAATGACAGCCTCCAGTAGAGGTGTACTGAAACATTATTGACACAGCACAACAATCAAACACAAAAGCAGCTCAGCAATCACACCATCAGACCACGTCAGCAGATAAAGAAGTACTTGCCTGCTAGGTGAAAGAGCTACATTAATCACTACCCTTCAAATACACTAATAACTCTATTTTATGCAAACTGAATAAAACACACTGCAAAACAAATGTAAGATTGTGGCTATCATCCAGAACAATTAGGTGAAGCTTGTGGCTATCACCTACAAGACCACCTGGTTCTAGACTCCTTATGGACTTCCCCACATTTTTACTCCATGGGGTATTTGCCCTTGCAACCTTTACGAAATGGCGCATCTCTACCCCAAATTAGTACACCAATGGTTACTCCCCCATGCAACTTTTCACAACTGCATACTACTCTTCCCCAACTTACTATACCAAGTGGTGCTCACAACAGGATGCTACACTTCACCAGCACCACATTCCATGGGATATTCTCCTTATGCAACCATTAGCACCAGGGAACTTTCTGTTCCCCAGTTCGCACCAACACACACACACACACAAGTGTACTACACTTGTTGCTCTCGTGACGGGGTACTACTCTTCCCTACATCTCCAACACCTGGACACACACAACCAGCACATATCTACACAAGAACATACAGGTAGGTAGTACATCCTCTTCCCCAAACTGCTGCTAAATCCCATATCAAGTCAAAAGTAAATGCTCACACAGTACTCTCAAAACAACCTAGTGTTGCTTAATTCAAAATTCACAACCTGTCTTGCAGTATTAAGCATTCAGCTAACCACAACTATTAAAAGAATTTCAATTCTAAAGCAAAAGAAGTCAACCTAAACCAACATTTAGCAGCCCAACAAATACATTACCAGTAAGATGTATACGGCACATATCAATATGTAATAATCGTCAACCAAAGTGTTTTCCAACCTAATGAACCTCACAGTTAGTGAGAATCAAAGCACAATTCTTAGTGATGCACATAGAATAATACAAACTCCATAAATGCTATTCAAATAGGGGTGGGCAGAATGTGCGGAGCTTCACTCTGTGGAATTCCACAGAGTTACAGGGAATTTCCACGAGATACTGCAGAATTCCTCCAGCAGGCAGGTGTCATGCACTCATCTGGTCCCAACCAGAGAGAGAATGTGGCCTAACTGCTAGGGCGGTTGACATCAGAGCTGGGGAACCGGGTTTGAGTCTCAGCAGGGACGCTCAACATTCTGTGATTCTGGGCAAATCACTTAATCTCCCCGGGCCTAACAAAAATGAATGTGTTCGTCTGTAACGTAACTGGATTTTAATAAATACTGTGAACCTAGAGGTTTTTAAAAAAAAATACTGTGCACCCAGATGTTAAATAAACTGTAACCATCTTCGGGGCTTGCCGTGCAGTTATTACAGATATCGCCCTACCTGTGAGTAACAACTCCAAGATGGCGCTCAATGAGACCCCCATTTAACCAGTACGAACGGAGGGTACTGCACAATCTCCCGGTCTCACAGGATTGGCAGGAACAGGCCGTTGACGCAGGTGAGGGGGCTGGCTTCCCGCTCTCCTTCCAGGTCACGGTACGCGTACTTCAAGGAGTGCACGAGTTCTCTCGGCGTCCTGGAGGAGAATGCAGCCCAGACGACCGGTATAGTGGTGAGAGTGGGGGGAAGCTGGTGTATGGAAAGGATGTGCTGCTCGCTAATTGTTACTCGCAACGTTATAGGTTTGAAAGCAGCATGACCTTAACAGAGTTGTGAGAGTGTTGGGAACAAAGTTAGGAGCTATCGGGCTAAACATTGGACAGATTTCCCAGCAGCTTGACCGCAATGGCACTGAGCAACTTCGAGAAACAAGTTAATTACTTTGGGGCCAGATTTGCGATATCTCTCTCATTAGCATACATATAAAGACATGAGGAAGACACTCAATGGGTATCGGGAGAACAAGAGAGAACTATTGAGGTACTGGCATTATGTATAACTAAGGGCTCATGATGAATATATACGTGTATATATCCACAGGCTGACGATCGGTGGCTGCTATTTTCCTGATGGGGAAGCATGGCTAAGATTTGTGTGTGTCCTCCCCCTACGAGTGTGTTGCTGGTACGAGTCCTGTTGGCAACCACCGGGTAATTATGGCATAACCATGCACGTTTACCTGCAAAAATGTCTTGGCAAAGTTGCCATTATACACCATTTTAATATGTGTTCACATGTTTGGCACGATCTTTCTTTTATATTGTTTCTCAACCACCACAGACTGCGCTTGAAGCGTCAGTGAGGTGGAGATCGGTCTCCGAACCCAGATGAAATTACCGAAAATTATTAGGCAATGAAACATGTCGGCCGTTCTAACTGAAATGGTTTAAAACATGCCGTTCTTTTAATCTGAGTGCGATCACTGCGAATAATAAAGTATGTACAACTGCAAGTGAGTCACAACTTATTTTTGCTTGGAGAAGCAATTTTATTCTTTCACGTTACGGGGTCCAGTTGGTTGACGGATGACACAAGCATCGACACTACACTCTGTTTCTTTCTTCACCTTCTCTCACGTAAACTATAAAACTTAGGCTCAATAACTTTTTTTTCCTTTTCGGTCATGAAAGTTACCAATGATGACAACGTGAGCAAACTGGTGAGTACCAACCAGCAGCTCCTTTGGTGATTCTTACGTGAGGTACTTTCTGACCTCTCACACCTTTTTCTGGTTGTGTTTATGATGTGAGAGTGTGTATGGTGGGCTGACAAACTTTTAAAATGCAGAGTACAGAACACTTGAAACTGGTAAGGACTGGTAATTTGGTGGAGCCAGCCTTTGGCAGAGATTGGTTACAAAGACTGCCCCTGGTATTTTGAAAGTGTACAGTGCTCATTATAATCAGGTCACTTTTTGTATGGCTCATGTAAAGCGCTCTGATACCTTTGGGTCTAGTTTGCGCTACATAAAACTCCACAAAAAAAACAATGGAATTGATGCTGGGCCTCCTATCCCTCCTGAAGATAGGACATGCCAAAGGAAGCACTACCTTCTAACATAAGCTGTCCTCCAGGGGGAAGGGGGGGGGGTTGGGGCAAAATAAGAAAAGAGTGATTTGCGGTAATGGATCTGTACTGCGTAACAGGTTTTTTTTGCTTAAGAGGCCTTTTGTGTTTGCGATTTAGATGCAACCTGGCCTGGAGGTCTGGGTTTGTGAGAACGCAATACACTGGAAATAACAAGAAGAGGCATTTACCATCAGAGTATTAGCAGACCTTCTTATACATTCTCATTGCATTAACTTTAGTAACATTCACTTACATGCTTCTTCTACAACACAGTAAGTAAATAGGATAACCAGGTTAACAAATAGGAAACTCTGAAGCCTTTGAAGATGAGCTTCAAACACTGGATGGAGCCTCTGACACTCCCAATGTAAAACTCAACACAGGGATTGGAGTTACTGGCACTCACAAGGTTACACTCAAACATGGAGTAGAATTACTGGCACCCCCAAGTTTACACTCGAAAAATGGGTTAGAGTAACTGGCATTCCCAAGGTTAGAACTAGGTACACGGACTGGAGTATGACACTCCCAAGGTATACTGGGAACACAGATTGGAGCATTACACTGCCAAGGTCAACACTAGGCACGTTTGGAAATTGACACTCATAAGGTATACTAGACACATTGACAGTGATACAAGGATCACACAAGAATCAAGAGCTCTAAAGTGAATTCTCTAGACACTATTGTTCATCAGGGAAACACAGAGCCAAGTCTCTAGTCCTTGAAATAACACAGTTCATTGGCCAGGGTTGCAGGAAGGATCCGGAGCAAAAACAATCAAGGTGAACTGGAGGGTAGTCAATGCCAGGGAACTTGAACGCAGGTATAAAGTCTAGAGGATGCCGGTACTCTGCCCAGACTAGCTTGTGCCATAGTCATCTTAACTGAGAAATAAAATTGTACTCTCACCAACACTGCTCCTTATGTCACAGTTGAATGCATTACTGCCTGAAGCTCCATGGGTCATTTCCCAGTTATGTTTACTGTAAGGGATATTCCTGCCTCTTCCCCCTTTCTCTACAACACTTTCTCCACAGCACTGTCCTTATATCACTGTCTCCATAACATTGTTCTAGAACTATTCACTGGGACACATCACCTTAGTTTATAACCCACTCAGCTGGCTCCTTGCCCTCCTGCCCAGCAGCTTGTTCTGACACCACTTACCAGTGGATTTGAGGGTTGGCAGCCCCAACCTAGTCCTCTAGAGTCACAGGGCCATCATCATTCTCACAACAGGCCTACTCCTCTGCCAGAAAGTTCTCCCAACAGCCACCAGAGTCTTGCTGCAATTTCACGCAGGTACTTAAGAAATTGTCACTAAAATGTTATAGTTAAATGGCATGGTCTTCATACAAGAGTCAGGAGCTACTTAGCTACAAGGTCAATTATTTCCATCATGGTATACCTTAGGCAACAGTGACATCAGGTAGGTCCTGTCATGGCTGCATCCTTCCAAAAACTGCCCCATCTCATAATTTTCACTCCACACCACACACCAATACTCTATTAAATCATTCATTCTCAGCATTCCAGACACCAGCTCAGACATACAGGGAATGGGGAGACACAGGATAGTATTTAGCAACGAATGAAAACATCATTGGCTTTGCAGAAACTTCATGTTTCTGTTTCCTTTCCTATACCGATATATATGGTTTATTGGCATCAATTTTTTAACATAGTTTTATGTTGGGATTGAACAGTCCCACGCTATCAGCATTACTACTACACTTATATCTTATATTAACAATTGGCAACCATGTAGGTACAACTCAAGGATCCTGACTGCAAACATCTTACGCTTGGCTCTATTACATATCACTTGTAGTAAGTAAGGCAGTGCAGTGCATGGTTGCAGTATGCAAACACCTTGCACCACTGTATTATGAAAACATATTTAAGGAGGTAGCAGCATGTGACAAGAATATTTATGTATATGTAGGCAGGTCAACTGCAACGCGATACAATGACTCAAATTTACAAAAGGACCATAGCAACAAAATAACACATTACAATAATGTAGGGTCATGCTAACATAAAGGAATCCAATCCAACAACACACAAAAATTCAATAGTGAAATAATAAAAGGCAAACTCAACAAAATAACAAATACACAGCACAGCAACACCTTGCAAACAAGTAACTCAATAAAACAATGCACACTACAATATGAATAAATGACAAGAAAGAACAAATCACAACAATTAAAAACAACAACAGTCCAACGCCACACAATATAAAAAGGTAAAAATTCACCAATGCAACAGCCATAATACAGCAAAAGCCCACAGTTTAAGAACATAACAATGCGTAAGCAAAACAACACAGCAGCATATCAAAAAGCAAACGGATACATTGAAACATAAAACAAAACATAAAAACATAACAAGCCAATAATTAAATGGTGTTGTGTATTGTGCAGAGCTGTGTTGTGTTTTGTGGAGGTTTTGATCTTGTGGTTTGTTGCAGTTTTTGTTTTGTTGTTGTGGCTGTGTTTCCTTTATCTTTGTTTCTACGCTGTTTTCAGTAATGTTGGTTTCATTTCTTCTTTTTATCATAATGTGTTTTGTTTTTCATCGAGGTGTTTCTTCATCCTTTTTATGCTTTGTTTTTGTGTTGTGTATTCACGTTAGGCTGTGTTGTGTTGTTTGTTTATGCTGCGTTTTATAGTTGAATGCTGTTTTGTACTAATATTTTGTGTCGTGGTTGCGTTATATATTGTTGTCTTGGTGTGTTGTGTTGGTTTATGTGGTATGCTTCTTTTTGGTTACATTTTGTGTTCTCTTATTGTTGTGGAGCAAATGTGTTATATTGGGTTATGCTGTCATTGTGTTGTTATTTTGTAGTTCTACCTTTTGTTGTGTTCTATCTTATTATCTATTTGTTCTACAGTGCTATTGTGTCGTGATTGTATATAATTGTGTTAAGAAGTTCCTATGCACTTCGTAGTTCCCATCCGAAAGCAGTACATTCCATAAAAAGTAAAGAACCAAGCAACCATGTATCACAAGTTCACAACCAAAAGTCGTGACATTTTGCAATGACAGCTCTAATACTTCAGTCAGTCTAAAACGTGATCTGGATTGGTGAAAGAAGTCGGAGGCGTGAATATCAAAAAGTGCAGCAGCTGAGGGGGCCCAGGAGCGTGAGGGGCCCACGCCCATTCCATCCCAGTTCTATATGTTTTTCACCTCCGAGCAATAGCATAAGACGTCCGTTTCCCTCACTTTCGTTGGGGCACGCATGGCAGCCACCCTACATCACTGAAGGAAGTTAAATCAATATTTGCAGCGATCCTCTACCGGAACAAATATTGTTTTGTTTTTGTTTTGGCTGATCCTTGAAAACGAGTGATATTGTGACCTGTGAGTGTATACACGTTCCTTTCTATCATTTGCTTTCTCTGCACCCTCGCAATTGATCTGAGGCTGGTTATATTCCTTTAGCCTCCTGCTGAATTTTAAATTACTTCAATCCAACTGACATTTCTCTCCTTTCTGTATTAATATTTTTATTATTATGACTATTATTATTCGAATACGGTTAAGGTGGGTTAAATGTAAAGTTTATTATATAAAATATAAAAGTATTGCATTGTTCAAATAAAAGGGAAATCAACGATGAAAAGGTCAGCCACAAAATGTTCAAAGGATATTGAATCAGCTGAGCAAGGTCATATGTGCAATTCAATCAGTGCCCTCGCCTCTGCGATTTTCCATATCCTAGGAGAGTTCCGATATCATTTGCTTACTGCTGCGCTACATCTCATTCCATTTATTGCCGTAGATTGCTTCACACGCCACAGTATCCAAAATGTCGGTCGAGCACATTCAGTCAGAGGTTTCCAGGTACGGAGATGCACAGTGATGTTTTATTTCGGGTGAGCAAGGGGTTCGAGTCCCCTGTGAGACATTGTTGACCTGCACCGAGGTTGGTGAAAACAGCTCCAAGGAGTGAGTATAAATCAAAGCATATTTCATTATTTATTGTATTTCTGTACATTGTTTCGATTACTTCAGCTCTCTGTGAGTTGAAAGACGAAGCTTTATAAAAATTGCAGCACAATAACGTGGTTAAAACAAGGATGAGAAGAACCAATTGCATATTTTGATGAAATTTCACGAGGAGATTTGAGTAGCATATAGAATCTAGGGGCATATTAGCAAGACCGGCGATAAAATTATCGCCGTTTTAGCAGCAGGAAACTGCCGCTAAAACGGCGATAATGGGCTTGCTAATATGCGTTATAGAATTCAATAGAAGCCCAGGTTAGATGTGCAGGACATCTAACCTGGGCTTCTATTGAATTCTATAACGCATATTAGCAAGCCCATTATCGCCGTTTTAGCGGCAGTTTCCTGACGCTAAAACGGCGATAATTTTAACGTGGGTCTTGCTAATATGCCCCCTAATTTCTTCATCTTTTTGGAGAATACAGGCCACTTCCTGCAAAGCTCACGATTCTGTAAAAAGTGTGAGATTGTATTGAACTTGTATAACCAAGCTAAAGCACCTGTGCTTTACTTTCAAAGAAAGAGTGTCAGCTTTCAGTCTCCCACTGCTGGATGTTGGCTGGGCATTTAGAAATTTTCGTCCAGTTCCCAGAACTGCACTGTATTTGGATGCAGATTTTTGTCTCGTGATCAAATCTGTAATTACACATGACACATCTCAATTACCCAAGCCAGTTGCTAACGTATGAACGGAAGAAGAGAATAGGTTCACGAGGAGTATACACTCTACCACCCAAAGGTAATCTGGCAGTGCCAACACTGAAGCTACTACAGTACAGTTCCTGTGTCTCTATCATACTCCAGGATGAGTTGCCATAGTTTACTGCATTATTCGCTATGAACTGGTAGGCTAGTTTATGTGCCACTGGGTATTTTTCTTCCGTGGTGGTGAAAATAATTAGAGTGAGATGGGCACAGTGAGCGAAGCATATTGGGACACAAGAACAAGGCATTGAGTGGTCAATTATGAAATCATATTTTATTTTGTCAGGCAGTGCGCGGTCCAGATGGGTGGGCACAGGAAGAGGAAGGATCGGGAGAGGGCGCGCCGGGATGTGGTCTGGTAAGTGGGGCTAGTGCCGGGTTTGGGGAGGGTGGGGGGTAGTTTTTAGGGATGGAGGGGTAGTTTTAAGGGCTCAGGGGGAGTCAGATTGTTTTCAGGGATCGGGGGGCAGGGTTGTTTTTAGGGCTCGGGGGGGGCGTTGTTTTTAGGGCTCAGTGGGTGTTGGGGTTGTTTTTAAGGCTCGGGGGTTGGGGTTGTTTTTAGGGCTCAGGGTTCCGGTTGTTTTTAGTGTTCAAGGCAGGGGGGCTGGGGTTTGATCTTTACCAGTCATGCCTTTTCCTCAAAATTTAGTGGGATAGGTATGGGTGGTAAAGGCATGCGTTGTAAAGGAATGCATTGTTTGGGCAGCTTTGTGGAGGCAGGCATGGTTTGGCCATATGTGCCTCTAGTCATACAACCATATGTGAATCACAGAAATGGCTGACATGGGGATTCCCAATACATCAGAAATAGAGCTAGGCTCTCTCATACAAGGTGGATCCCAGATACATCCTATACTAGACACGAAAGGACTAATTTACAAAAAATTGGTGTACGACACAGCTGCAATTCTTTTTGCTGTGCTGCTGTACACCAATGTGAAAGGGCAGGAATGCACTGTATTTACAATGTAAAGTGCATTTGTGTCCTTTCATCCAGTGCGGTGCACAATTAGGTGCCTAGTGCCATTGCAGGCACCTTTGCATCATGATGTAAGGGTATCTGCGCTGTAGGCAGGATTGTTTTTGTGCAGGAAGGGGCACCTGTGAGAAAATCATCCTATTTGCCCTGATCGATGCCATTGTTTGACTGGTACTATGATAACTGACTCTGACTGCTCCCCGGGCTCTCTAACCAGGCCCGGGGCCAGTGCTCTGATTAAAAATATATATGGTCAACAGTAGCGGCTCCTTGAGGGAGTGCTGCGGGGCGGTGGGCCGGGGAGGGGGAGGTGCAGGGTGGGGGGTAGTAAACTCCGGCGTACGGCCGAACGGAGGTAAGTAAATAAGTAAATAAATAAAACAAATTACATTGCGCGCGCTGCATCGCCATTTGGCGTTGCAGCGTGCGCAATGTAATTCGTTTTCTTTATTTATTTACTTACCTCCGTACGCTGGAGTTTACTGCCCCCTACCCTGCCCCTCCCCCGCCCCGCTCCACCACAGCACTCCCTCGAGGAGCCGCTACTGATGGTAAAGATGGCGGACGAGTAGGACGTGCCTGCTCGCTTCTCCGCTAAACCGCCTAGGCCCCGCCGAATTTCTCACCTTCAGCCACCGGGAACCGGCACAGATTCGGTGCACCCCCCTGACTCCCGGTTCAGGAGTGCTGCCGGGGCCGGAAACTACATCGGAGCGCTGCTCTGGTCTGCCGAAGGGGCCCAGCTGCCGACTGGAGCGCCGCGTGGTTGGAGCTGTGGCGCTCAGCAGTGGAGATGCCGGTGAGAGAGCGCGACGGCAGGGCAGTCCCCAAGCTGCGCCGAGGGACCAGCGAACCCCCCGCGGCCCCAGCAATTGTGGTGAGCCAGCCAGAACGAGGGCAGCGAGCGGAGCACCTGGGGGCGGCCGGCTGGCGGGGGGCGGCCCAGGGAGACTGAAGGGCGGCAGGGCCTGTATCGCGGGGCCCAGCTAGTGATGCCAGAGAGCGGCGGGCAGCTCCCGAGCGTCCCCTCTCGCTCCTTGAAGATACAGAGCATCCCCCTGGGCCTGGAGTGAGCGACCAGACCTGCTGGGCGAGGAGACTGAGTCCCTGGGCCGAGTGCACCGAGGAGTGGGGCACCGTGTCTGCCAGCGGCCTAGGGGCAGAGAGCGAGGAGGCTGCTCCGAGAAGGGCAGGTCTGGACCCTGATAGTGTGCTGGCCGCTGGCTGGGGAACCGAGGTGGAGCCGGGCAGTGCGCGTGCCTCCCTGCGCCCCTCCCGCCCACCTGTGTAGCGGGGCTGTGCACCGGATTGCGGAGAGCGACAGAACGGCGAGGAGTGGCAGAAAAGAGCACCTCTCGGTGAGAGCACCAGGCCTGGGCAAGATAGTGGACCGCTCCCGGGGGACATTAGCAGACCTACCCTCGCCGCGCAGGGCAGCGGGCCGGCGGCGGCTGCGGGGCGAGGGACCTGAGACGGCTGGCCCTTGGGTGGTTCACCCGGAGGTCGCCGCAGCTCCACTGACATGGCGTCCAACAAGCTGAAGAAAGAACGGACAGTCAAGGATCTCCTTCTTAAGGCTGGTGCCGGGGGCACCGGGCCTCTCCCACCTCTGACAAGCAGTTCAGCAGATATGGAGCCAGTAGACGGGGAGAGCCCAGTAACAGGCGCCTTTTTGGAATCCCTCTTCGCCTCCTTGAAGGACGACCTGCACTCCATGAAAAAGGAGATCACCCAGGAGATGCGGGAGGTGCGAAGGGACCTGGACTCAGTGGGGGAGAGAGTGGATGTGCTCGAAACGCAGGCGACCACGAGAGATTAGGAGGTCGAGCAGCTCCAGCAAAAAAAACGCTCCCGGCGGAATAACATTCAGATCCGAGCTGTCCCTCAGGGGTCTGAAGGGCAAGACATTGAAGCCTTCGTTGAGGAACTCTTTCGTTGCATCCTGGGGGCCCCACCGGAGCTGCGAATCAAACTGGACAGAACTCACCGCGTCGGCCCGAGGCGAGCTGCTAAGGCCCCCCCCGGACATACTCACATGTGTACATGACTTTCAGCTCAAAGAAAATATCCTTCGTGAAGCCCAGGCCAGGTATCCGCTTAAATTCCAATCAGTCATCTCTTCTCTTCCAGGATTTAGAGGGAAAAACGAAGGGAATTCAGGCCGATAACCTCCACCTGCGTTCCAAGGACATATCCTACTCCTGGGGCCATCCTTTCCGCCTGATCTTCAAATGGGAAGGCTCATTGATTCAGACCTGATCCCTGCAAGAAGTCAAGAAGGTGCTTGGCCTCACGGAGGAAGAACTGACCGAGCCACCGGGAAAAGGGTCTAAGGGATGCACACCTGGGCTTGACGGCTGGAAGTGAGTCGGCCGCTACCCGCTCCGCCTCCGACCGGACCCAGAGACTAATGCGAGGGAGAGGCAGGTGGTCATTGCTTCCCTAGAAGAAGAATCAGCCAGCGCAGACTAGACCCCGAAGGGTAATGCTGTGTTGATGGGGGCTGCCGGGCAGAAGCTTTCCTCCGATTGTTCCCGGGTTGCCATTGTCACTGTCATTGCCTGGGGCCTGGGCGGGGTGGGGCGGGGGGGCGGATCGGATCCTGCGGACATCTCACGCCTTTCCAAGGGTCTGAACACCCAGGACATTAACGAAGTTCAAGGTTTCATGTTTTTTGTTTGCATATGTTCACTTTTGGGGTGTTACAGGTTTTCTCCTCCCTCCTGTGTAGGTAGCCCAGTACCTCCACTTTCTACGCACAGCAAGACCCACAAGGGCATGCGCAGGGTCGCCCGCCGGGCGATCTGGATGGGCACTGTGACGATGGACCCGGGAGAGGGGGTGGACCCAGGTATACAGGTCGCTTACACGGCTCTCGACATTTTCTGTCATGATGTCGGAACTTAACATTTTGTCGCTGAATGTAAAGCGCCTTAACAACCCAATTAAGAGGCGTTCAATCCTCTCTTACTTAGAAAACTCCGGAGCCCATATCTGCCTTCTCCAGGAGTCGCACCTCCTGGCGAAGGATACCCATAGATTGCGGTCTAGGGCCTTCCCCCACCAGCTGTTCTCATCTCACTCCACTAAAATGGCAGGGGTTGCTATACTCGTCTCTGCTAGATTCCAAGGTAAAATAGTAGTCAAGCAGGCTGAGATTAAAGGCAGACTTTTGGCATATACCTGCGCACTGGGACAACACACATTTACAATAGCCTCAATTTACGTTCCAAACGAGGGCCAGGAGGGGTTTCTCCGGGAGGCAATTCAGGAGCTGTCCGGTTCCCAGGTAGAGCACTACTATTAGGGGGGGACTTTAACCTGGCCTTCGACAATGAGCTGGACTGCTCCTGCCAGCGCACGGGGCTGAATGGGGCCCTCTCGGGGTCTGGGAGACGTCTCTTTACTGAGGCCGGGGTAACAGACGTATGGCGCCTACACAACCTGACTTCGAGGGGCTACACATTCTACTCACACTCCACAAAACGTATGCGCGCATAGACTATATACTAACGTCAGACACGTTGACACAGCAGACTCAAAGGACTGAGATCTCTCCATGCCCACTGTCAGACCATTCGGCTGTGAGCGTTTCCCTGTCCCTGCGGTACCCTGGGTCCCCCGCCGTCTTTGGCGGCTTCGGGAGACAATGCTGCAACGTCCCTCTGTAGTAAAGCAGGTCACCAAGACTATAACCGATTACCTGGCGGTCAATGATATGCCGGAGATGTCGACAACGACTGTGTGGGAGGCTCTGAAGGCGGTGGTCAGGGGCGAGCTTCTGGCGATCTCTGCAGCGGACAATATGATCAGGAGGGAGAAAAGGGTGCAGCTTTCGAGTGAGGTGACTGAGTTAGAGCGTATCCATCATAGGACAGGCGCCCCTAGAGTCTGGAGGCAACTTAAGGCGGCGCGGGCGCCGCTGGAGTCTTTAGACTTGGACAGGGCCGAGTACACTGCCCTTCGCCTTCGGCACGCCTTCTATGTGGGGGGAGACAGAACCGGGAGGCTCCTGGCCCACAGACTGCGGGCACAAAGATCGTCATCTCACATCCCCGTAGTACTGGATCAGCAAGGGCAGGAACAGACTACCGACCAGGGCATTGCCGAAACATTCCAGCAGTTTTATGCGTCCTTATATGGGGCCCAGACATTGCAGACAGATGGCCCGGCTCAATATTTGCAGGGGGCGAACACCTCTAGATTGGCCTCGAGCCAAGCGGAGGTCCTCGGGTCTCCGATCAAGCTGGAGGAGGTCATCTCGGCTATATCTTAACTAAAATTGCATAAGTCCCCGGGCCCCGATGGCTTCTCCTCCACCTGTTATAAAACCTTTTGTACAACGATAGCTCCGTTACTGACGAGGGTTTTCAACTCGATCGGGGCAACGGCGATTCCTAAGGCAGGTAAGGATGCACGACTCTGCGCTTCTTACCGCCCGATCTCCCTCCTTAATGTAGATTTAAAAATCTTCACCGGTATCCTGGCGCTAAGGCTCTCCCTGCACCTACCGGGGCTGATAGACCCCGACCAGTCGGGCTTTATCCCCGGATGCCAATGCTCCGATAACACGAGACGACTCCAACACTTGATTGACAGATCCGAACGCTTTCCGGCTGAGCGCCTGATCTTCTCTGTCGACGCGGAGAAAGTGTTTGACAGGGTGCACTGGCCGTACCTCAGGGAGACCTTGGCTCACTTTGGCCTCCTGCAGCGCTTTATAGACTGGATCCTCAGTAGTTACTCCTGCCCCACTGCCTCAGTGAGGGTGAACGGCCTCCTCTCGAACTCTTTTCAAATCCAGCAGGAAACGCGGCAAGGGTGCCCACTGTCACCGCTTTTATTTGCGCTGTATATGGAACCGATGGCACAGCGGATCAGGGATGAACCCTTAATCACAGGAGTGCAGTTCGGGGGGGAGAGGCATAAACTTAGTCTGTACGCAGATGACGTTGTGGCCACACTAGAGAACCCTAGGGAGTCCCTCCCTGCATTTTTGGTAGACCTGGACCTTTTCGCTCAAGTGTCGGGTTTCAAGATTAACGTGCATAAGTTACAGGCCCTCAACTTATCTCTTAGCCCTGATACCCTGGACTTACTCCAGCGGTCAAATGGCATCCATTGGGCCACGGATGCAGTCCCGTACCTGGGCCTCCGGCTCCAGGCCAACATTCAGGATATCTCCTCGCTGAATTACACGACCTTGACTCAGCATGTTAAGGAATGCCTCCGTAGGTGGAGGCCGCATTCGCTGTCGTGGTTGGGTAGGATAGCGGTCATAAAAATGACCATACTCCCCAAGATTATATACTTGCTCCAGACGCTCCCACTCGTTCCTCCCCCGGGCACTATACGCACACTACAAAGGGACCTAGAGCGCTTTATATGGCGAGACCAGAGACCACGGCTACGAAGGGAGCTAATCTACAGGGACCCTATGGAGGGAGGTCTGGGTGTCCCCAACCTGCAACAATACTGGTGGGCTGTACAGATGAGACCGCTGGTTGAATGGTCTCGTTCAGAGTCTGAAAAGCACTGGCTGTTTATGGACAGATCTCTTGCCGGACAGCCCCTGTGGGGGTCCCTTTCCTTACCAAAACTGCAAGGCCGCAGAACCTATATCTTTCTAAAGTGACCCATCCCACCCTCTTAGCATGGGACAGGGTTGCTGATACTAGGGGTCTCTCTACTTCCCCGTCCCCCATCACACCCATAGTGAACAACCCAGATTTTGCACCAGGCTTAGATGCAACGGAGTTCACGCAATGGACCAAGGAAGGCCGGCGTTCCATTGGACACCTCTTCGATGTTATGGGCCCTATAGCCTTCTCTGACTTGCGCAGGGAACATAAATGTAAATGTCCAGTATTTGTAAAGCGCACAGCTACCTCCAGAGAGGTGTCCCGGCGCTGGGGGCCGCCGGGAAGATTAAGCGAGCTATTGTCCAGGGTCACATGGTGGTGGGCTGATCTGCCGCCGGCGCTGGGGATCGAACCATGAGCCCCAGGATCCAGAGTCAGTCGCCCTGGCCGCTGCGCCACACCTCTTCCCTATGATCTCCCGGAGACGGAACGCTACCGATACACACAGATCCGACACTGGGTAATGCACTCTGGGGTGTGGGAGGGGGCCGAGAGACACCTTACATCTTTTGAGAAATGGCTGCTGACGAGGCACTCAGACGCTCACCTGACATCCGACTTATACAAATTCATCAATCGTACCCCAGTCGGCGGGAAGTCTCCTGGTCAACTGAGGTGGGAGGCTGAACTGGGTAGATCACTGTCACAGAAAGAGTGGACTGACATCTACTATAGAGCCCGACACACGTCGCGAAACACAGCAGGTATCGAAACAGCTCCGAAAATTGTTACTTATTGGTACCTCACCCCTCCACGGCTCCACAGAGGCAACCCAACTCGGAGCCCCCAGTGCTGGAGAGGCTGTGGTTCATTGGGCACTCTGACGAACCTGCTATGGGAATGTCCCTACTTAGAAAACTACTGGAAACAGACGCTAGACGAAATTGACTCCCATTTTGACACCCAAATCCCCCGCTTCCCAGCTTACACTCTTTTAGGCCTCCCGAACCCGATCACTTTCCCGCTCAGGGCACGGAGAGGCAAACAGATGGCCTTAGCTCTGGGGGCGGCCCTCCAAAACATCCTGTCCCATTGGGGCTCCACAACGGTCCCCAACCGGCTGGGTTGGCTCCAGAGGTTGTGGAGCGTACTTGGGATGGAAAAGATATCCTTATCCCTCACAAATCCATCAGCATCATTCCACGACCTGTGGGAGCCTTTATTAACACTGCTGACCTCGGAGTTTATGGAACGCACATGTCCTAAATATTTGAGAACGCTGCGCTTAGCTGACCCGCCTCTAAAGACCGAGTCTGAGGAGCATGCACAACAGTAAATCCAACCCGTCCAAAGGGCTAGCTCCGGGTGGTGCCCTGCAGGACTTTATCTCGGACACTGGCTTCATGAGAAAGGGAGGGGAGGGGAGGGTGGTGGAGGGGTTTTGTTTGTTCATTGTTCCTCTCTATGGAAAGCAGTCCCGTGGACGGACTATCCCTCGAATGTACAACATATGCGTAATATCTGTCTATTGTTTCATTGAAACCAATAAAAGAAATCTAAATATAAAAATATATATGGTTATTAGGTGTAATTACAATTGTTACTGACAACCTACGTGTAAGTCCGTAGGTTTTGGTAGGGCATGTAGGTTTAGGGGCCCAGCAGCTTTGAGGCACTTAGGTGTGCATTGCTATGTTGCTCGCTGTCATTTAAAAAGTCAGCCCTGCTTTGCAAGCTGCTTTTAAATTGAAATTACATACAAATTTAACTTTAGATTTAAAGGTATTTCCAAAGTATTAAACTGCCTTGTTTTTATATATAAGTCATCCCTAAGATCTATGCTAGGTGCCCCCAGGGTAGGGTGTCATGTAAAAATAAGCAGGGACATTTTAAAAGATATTTTATATGCCATGGTGAGGGAAAAGCAGCCAATTTTATTTCCCCCATTGTAGCCCTATAGCTTCATAGGCTAACATGTGAATACTGTAATACAGTGCATCTATTGACAGGAGTGAGCTAAAATATTATATTTCAAGGACTTAAAAGATTGGGAATGATAAATCCAACAACTTGCCACTGTGTAATCTATCATAACTAAGACAGACAAGAAGTTATAGAACTTTCTTTCCTGTGAGCCACAATGTAGCCTTCTAGCAGCCTCTCCTGATTGGCCAGCCCTTAACAGGACTAGCCAATCTGCTTTGATGAGGTGATAAGTGACCTCCACAGATTTGATGAGGTGATAATTTGCCTACACAGAGACAGAAGTTCTCTGATGGGGGAGCTCTGCAGCAATAGGCCAGGACGGGGGCTGGGTAAATCAAACTGGGCTTCAAAGAAAGCAGGGCAGTAAGTAATGGCAGCCAGGCCTACCCTCTCTCCCTGTACACCCCCCCCCCGCCCGGTTGGCAGCCCCAGGAATGGAATTTGCAGGTGGACTGGAAAGGGAGTGTTAAGGAAAATGAGCCACAACAGTGAGTTGGCTTAGCCAGGTCTTACTCTCAAGGAGAGGAATTCTCCATCTTGAATTTTAAAGTGCAGTGCTTTGTGGGACAAGAATATGCCACACTTTGGAGGAAGCTGTCATGCTTCTGGGTGGCACCCTGTACCCCATTAGTTAAGGGTGCCCCCTGCTTGTCACCCCAGGACATTGAATAAATATGTGAGAGCTTCATAGCAACTCAGATCTACTGCCTGAAACTACAAGGAGAAAAAGGACTGCCCTGCTGGAACCCTGGTCTGCACTCAAATGATTGCACTTTGAAGGACAGCTCCTGCTGTGCCCTGGAAACTACAGCCCTAAGGACATTGCCTTGCTTCGAAAAGGATTACGGAGTGGACTCTCTTAAAGCAACAGGTTAACAGAGCTCATCTGCACCATTTCTCCAAGTAGTCCCCAGCCTTGAGTGCTTCCTGTGGACTTTTAAGTATTTGGCCAGGTGCATTGTGGAAATGGTAGTCCCAACATCTTAGGAGCAACTCAGAGACAATGGAAGCTTGGATTTGTGTTGTGGACACTTTGAACTCTGAAGAGGAAATTCAGGAAGAAGTTCCAGAAGTTTGGGGGGGCGTAGCCTGACTGTGAATCATGGCGGACGCGTGAGCCTGGAGCTCCGCATAAGCCCATCATTTCTTCTGGAAAACCCAGGGGCCGGGACGAGCCACGCAGCGATAAACTGTCCCTCGGAGCCGGTGCAGAGCCTGTGTGCTTTGGAGGCGAATTTGCGGCCGCTGAGGCCCCCGGCGAGAGCCGTGATCAGACGCCTTGGGCGCGCTCCTGAGGCCCGAGAGACAACGACCGGAAGGTGCGATGGCGAAGGTCGGCCGTGGCTAAACGATTGAGCCCGGAGGTTGTAGCTGACTGCAACATGAAGCCAGCAGCGAAGAAATGCACTGCGGGAGGTGCGATGGAGGGCTCCGCGATGCCCGTGATGGTAGCAGCCCAGTACTGAATCAAAAAGCCGAAGGGGTGGTGCTCGTGAGCCCGGCATGCCAGGCCCGGCGATCAAGTAAGGAGCCAACACGAAAGTGGGTCCAGCGGTGTGGAGCGCAGGCCAGCGGGTGGAAGAGACACCATCTGCAGTGAGCAGGGACACTGCCGGGAAGTTGTCTAATGTTGCTGGGGCTGCCTGGAAGAGAAAAGTGTGGCCCTGCGGGAGCTCCATACCGGGCCGCATAGCTAGGGAGTGGGGAGAGGCCGCAACCGACAAGCAGCACAGGTCTGCTGCGCAGTGACATACTGCAGTAGCTGCACTGGAAGGCCCAACGACGCCTGTGAGGACAATGACTCAGATCTAACCCGGGAGGCCGAAGAAGGTGGTGAAAGTGAGATTGGCCTAGCAGGCCCAAAGGCCATGAAAAGGGCAGAGTCGGGAGTGAAGTTCGGCGGCGTGGAGGGCAAGTCAGCGAGAAGGAGCGTTGCCACCTGCGGCAAGCAAGGGAACTACTAGGAAGCTGCTAAGTGCTAATGGGACCACCCGGAGGAGAAGAGCGCAGCTTGGTGGGAGCACCGCGTCAGACCGCATCGCAGTGAAGGGAGAGGCGTGAGACCCACGAACACTGTCCAATGCCGGTTGAGGTAAGGAGGAATCTGCCCAGAGGGGAGGATAGAGGTCCCCAGAGAGGATCTGACCTCACCGCTGCGTGGGGCGGGGGAAAAAGACCTGGGAAATGAGCTGGGGGGACCCCCCTGGGACTGGGGAAGCAGACTCAGCTCTGAGGAACGACGAGGAGAGACCTGGGGCCCAACAGAGCCCTGCAGTAAGCTGGCTGGCCTCCTGGGCTGTGGGGGGCCCTCCCCAGTCGATACGAAATGGGGACAAGGGCCTGACTCCCACTGTAGACTATAACAAACCGGGGAGGCGGCAGAGACCCAATAACCACCTTTGGCCTGAACAGTGAGACAAGTGGGAGCCGCAAGTGGGGGAATAGCTGACCGGGAAGGTGTCCGGTGGAGTGCCTCTTGCCTCCCCCTCCCCCTCTTGAGA
The DNA here is from genome assembly GCA_963921515.1 of Calotriton arnoldi. NCBI lineage: Eukaryota > Metazoa > Chordata > Amphibia > Caudata > Salamandridae > Calotriton > Calotriton arnoldi. The sequence goes on from CAWUFW010011022.1 coordinate 287,968, forward strand.
GAAGATATACACTTGGGATGCTGCAACCACAACCAGACTACGATCGGAGGAGCAAAATGCACCGCAAGCAGCTCTTTGAGAGAGCGGTGGAACGCACTGCTGGAACAACTGCGTGGTCGTACCCCACACCCCTGAGGGGACTAAAGGCCAGCAAGAAATATCAAGGCAGCTGCTGGGACGGGTCACCAACACCCCTCCCACAGGTGGGAAGTTGAGTGTCACCATGGGCAAGCCTAGAACAAAGTCGGTGGGAGCTTCCCCAACACAAGAGGAGGACCCCCTGGACCCATAGCAACCAAACAAACAACCCCAGCAGCCAAAAGACACGGTGCAGCAACAGCTAGCCAAAATCCTGGAGGCCATAGCGGACACTAAAGCCACTCTGCACCAGGACATTAGCACTGTCTTGGTGGGACTGGGGATCCTTCGAGCCGAACACCACAAGTTGGCCGAAAGGGTCAAAACAGCAGAATCGACAATAGCGGCCCTAACCCCGGCGCAGGCGGCGATGTTGCATCAAGTCCTAGACCTCTCATGCATAGTGGACAAGCTCGAGCTCAGGGCGGAGGATGCAGAAGGTCACAATAGAAGGAATAATAATAATATTCGCATAGTGGGCCTGCCTGAAAAAGTAGAAGACAGAGATATGATCGGCTACCTCGAAACCTGGCTCCGGACGGTGGTTGCACCGGAAGGGATGTCCACATTCTTTACTCTGGAGAGGGCACATCGAGTCCCTGGGAGGCCCCCAGCCCCGGGTCGCCCCCATGCCATGTAGCCGCCAGACTATTGCATTATAAAGAGAGAGACCTGCTTCTGCGGAAGGCGAGTCCGGATGGCCCTTCACGGGGAACAACAGCAAGGTTTCCATATTTCCAGATTACACGCTGGAGGTGCAAAGAAGGAAGGCGTCATATCTGGAGGTAAAGAAAGCCCTACGCGATGAAGGGCTCCAACATTCTTTAATGTTTCCGGCCCGCCTCTGCATAGTACTTGATGGCCAATCTCACTTCTGCAAGGACCCCAAAACGGCCTAGGACTGGTTGGAAACATACAAAACAGGGAAGCTGTTGGGAGAATGCAGCCAGTCACAGAGACAACCTGATGGAGATAAAAGGAAAAGGCCCAGGAGAAGGCCCAGATGGGAGCAACCGAAAAGCCTGAGTCCCTCGCAAACCAAGAGAGAGAGAGGGCGGCAGCATTGCAGGCAGTGACAGACATAATGCACAGCGCGGAGACTCCCCCTGAGGTAGGCTCGGGCTCGGCTAAAGGGACAGAGGGTTCCGAGTCTGGGGCCTCTGGAGTCAGCAGTGTGGTGCTGCCGGTAGTCACCCCTGGGACAGCAGATGACATCATCTGACAAAGAACTGGCGGAACACTACCGGCTGCAATGGAGGGCCTAGTGCGTACAGGCTCTGTGGAAGCTGACCCAGCCCGGAAGGAACACTTTGGGCTGATGCAACAGGACGAGACCCTGAACCTACTCTACTGGCTGATCCCCCCCGACGGGTGGGCACCACCTTGGTTCCTGCCCTACAATGGTGGTTAGTGACTGAGACAAGGTTTGAGCAGCTGACCGTTGTCGAGCTGCTCTGGGATAAGGGAGTTGTAAGTTATGGGGAGTTGTTGTTTCTTCACATGCTGTTGCCTTTTTCGCTAAGTGAGGGTGATCCCCGAGACATAGAGGGCACCTGGGGGGGTTGTGGGGAACTGGGTACTGTCAAGATATCACCAACCATGGCAGCCGACCCAGGTACTATTAGATTCCTCACCTGGAATGTGAGAGGGCTGGGGTCAATGAGTAGAAGGCACACTGTACATAGCTACCTGAGGAGGAGGGGGGTCCAGATTGCCCTGCTCCAAGAAACACATCTGATACAGAGCGAAATTAAGAAGTTGCATAAACGGTGGAGGGGGCAGCTCTATGCAATGAGCTATTTGGCCTTTGCTAGAGGTGTTTTGGTATGGATAAGACCTCGGGTCCCATTAGAGGTCACGAGCACCAAGATCGATAAGGAGGGGAGATATGTGATGCTAACTGGGAAACTAAGTGGTAAAGATATAACTATTGGAAGTATATACGTCCCAAACTACGACCAGCTAACTTTTCTGAGAAAGCTCTCAGCCCAACTGACAGATCTGCCTCCGGAAGCCACAATAATAGGGGGAGACTTCAACTGTGTGCAAGATGCAACATTAGATCGCTCGCGTCCCCCCTCCCAGGGACTCAGCCACACCGCACAGCAGTCGGTTCCAGGAGTGGAGTGGCCATATGGGTCTGGTTGACACTTGGAGGGTACAACACGCAACAGACAGGGAATACTCTTACTTCTTCCCCCTCCATCAGCTGCACACTAGGGTGGATGCATTCTTCTGCTCTACATTCATGAACGAGACAGTCACACACACCGAGTACCTGGGGCATACCTGTTCGGAACATAGTCCATTGTTACTATTCCACTGTCCTTCGAGATCTAGGCCCCCAATCCCTATGTGGCTGTTCAGACCCGAAATGCTGGCCCCTTCAAGGAATCCCTAGGTTCTTGCATTGAAACTTATTTCGCCACAAATGCACACTCTGCCTCTACAGAATTAGTGGAATGGGAAGCCTTTAAGGGGGTGGTCTGAGGACACTGCCTGGGCCAGTCGGTTGGGGTGCAGAGAATTCTATGCAGGGAACTAGATGAGTTAGAGGGGTGCCTACACACATTTGACAACAGGCAGGGAACAGACGCAACAGCTCTAGTGGACCTCTCGGATGTTAGATCTCCATACAATGAGGCACTGGAACATCTGCAGAAGTTTGACTGCAAAGGTTACCTGGTCAGAGTACATGACCAAGAGGGTAAATCAGGCTGATTACTAGCAAGGCTGATTAAACCAGAAACACGAGGTTCCCACATAACGCACATCAGCAATGAGGCAGGCACAGTCTTGCACGACCCAGAGTAGGTCAACACTCTCTTCCGAGAATACTATGAAATACTGTATACTGCCCCCCCCCCACAAGACGAAGTTAGGGAATTCCTGGTGCCCTTGCAGCTACCAATCCCAGACGAACAACACAGGGAATCATTGGGAAGACCGGTGACACTGACAGAGATAAGACAAGCCATAACATCAATGACCACGGGAAAGACACCAGGCCCAGATGGCCTACCGGCCGAGTTCTACAACATTTGCCTCTAAATTGGCATCGCGTCTGGAAACCCTATATGCCACATCATTAGAACTAGGGCGACTCCCAGATTCCACGCAAAGCACCACTGTGATTCCGCTCCCCAAGACCATCACTCCAGGGACCCGAGTGGGGGACTACCGACCGCTATCCATGCTTAATATGGATTTTAAAATTTTGAGCAAGGTACTAGCAATGAGACTGCTCCCGCACATGCCCACACTGATCCATGTAGACCAAAATAGGTTTATCTCTTCACGAAACACCTCATATAATCTGAGGAGACTATACTCCATCCTATATCACCTGGAGGCCAAATCACACGAGCAAGGCCGCAATATTATCAATAGAACTTGAAAAGGCTTTCGATACAGTCAGTTGTATTATCTTTTCGCTTGCATGGAGTAGATGGGGTTGGGGGAAAGGTGGATTGACTGTGTTAAAATATTATATGCCAGCGCAACAGCCAGAGTTAGAACGGGTGGAGCAGTCTCTGTTCACTATGGGATCTTCTGTGGCATGAGACAGGGTTGCCCATTATCGCTGGTGCAGTTTGCACTAGCGATGGAGCCCCTAGTGGCTGTGTTCTGCCAAGGTGGGACGGGACTGGGACTGACGTTTGATGGTAAACAACACACTGTCTCCTTATATGCCGACGACCTGTTGATTTACCTACAAGAGGCAGTGGCCAGATCGGCAACGGCCCTGAGGCTCCTAAATAGATTTGCTGCCCTGACAGGGCTGCGGGTGGACAGGACAAAGACGTATCTCATCCCACTGCCGGGACCACTGCCGAGACCGCTTACACTCCCGGAGGACCTTAACTGGGCTCAAACCACGTTTAAGTACCTGGGTATACATGTCTACCACTCTTTGGCTGATATGCGTGAGGGCAACCTTGATAGAGCACTTCGATTGCTCGGATCCTGTGTAGCTTTTTGGAGCTCACTGAAGCTGCTGGTAATGGCGTGTATATCACTGACCAAGATGGTTATTCGTTCCAGGTTACTATATTACTTCGTGAATCTCCATATGGTATTACCCAGAAGTTGGTTTACCCCTAGACTTATTAGTGCGCGACTTAATATGGGGTGAGGGACGAAGGAGAGTCTCACTGATGATACTGGGGCGCCCGGTTCGAAACAGGGGGCAGGTGGTACCCAATTTTGAATTTTACTATCTAGCCTCCCAACTGCAGTGGCTGGCCCAATGGCTAGAGGGAGCCAATGCGGAGGGCACGTTCATGGGTGAGTTGAGTGCTCACCCTACCCTACTGTTGGCTAAGATACTTGACCACAAAGTGGTAACCCCTTACAGATCGACCCTGCTGACCACGGCACTACAGTACGGGAAGAGGAGCCTGGCTAGGCTGCCCGTGACCCCCAAGCTCTCACCATGGCTCCCCCTAGTGGACCTTCCGCATGGAACACCACACTAAATATTTACCTCGGAGCAACTATCAGAGTGGGAGGAGGTGGGCCTCAGGACAGTGGGCGACATTTACCAAGAAAAGACGCTGATCCCCTTTGTGGAACTTGTGGAACAATATGGGTTTCCTGTAGGCCAGTTTCTACAGCACGAGGCCTTGGTCTGCACTTTCAGAGAACTATAGGGCGGAGGAAAACAGGAGCCGGGAACGCATCCCTTACTGCATGCATTGCTCCCCTTGGGAGATTCTGGCCACCAAGTAAAGTGGTTTTATATGACCGTAGTGGAGGCATCGCTGACAATATTGCCCAATATCAGGGAACGCTGGGAACAAGCATTAAATAAACAACTCACAGACCGAGAATGGGAAAAAGCTTTGGCATCCCCCAAGTCAATATCACATAACACAAGACTGAAATTCCTTCAGTTCAATTACGTGCATATGACGTACCTGACCCCACACAGACTCCGAATGATACATGGAGGAAAGATGCGGATGTGCCCAAGATGCGACCAACAAGAGGTGGACTTTATCCAGATGGTTTGGAACTGCCCGACACTGACCACCTTCTGGATCGAGGTGGTTCCGCGGACAGGGACGACACTGGAAGAGAATTGAATAGCACTGTGGAGATATGTCTATTGGGCCTCTTTCCCCACCCGCCGAAGCGGACAGTAGGAAATAAACTCATTGACTTAGCCATGGCCCTTGCCAAAAGACGAGTGGTGATGGCTTGGTAGGCCAGTATGGGACCACGAATAGAAAGCTGGAAAAGGGACTTTACGAATTGTGCTGAGACAGAGGCGAGGGCACTCCTTAGGGAAGAAGCGGGGGTTGCGTAAGAAGCCAATAGCAGACCAATGGAGAGAGTTAGTGAGTGCCTGGGAAAGCCTAGACCTAGAAAATGAAGAGACAGATGGAGAGGGAAACATAGAGACATCAGCCAGAACACCGGAACACACATAGAGGAGAGGGAAACAGACACAGCAGGCAACAAATCTCAAACCGGAGGAGACATACATTATTTGGTACGCCACTTACATGACCCCACATGGCTGCCACTGGGACTCACCAGTAGATGCTGAGCATCCAGCATGGACCCCGCACATGCACTCAGGCCCCCCACTAAATAGATTAGCAACAAAGAACCCACATGCGGAAATAGGATAAGCACAGGTTGTAAGTTACAATGTTCTTAGTTAAGTTTATAACAGGCTTCCATTCACTTTTGGGACTCAGGATCATGAGCGCAAGATAAGCATGAAGTGAGGAACCAGGATGTTGGACAATAATGGGGACAACAACTCCCGGGATAGCAGATCTATACTATAGAAATGTACAAGATGAAGAAAGCTGAACTAAAATGAAGCAAAGTACCGAATCCCTACTGTGAAGAAATGATCAAGAATGTGGATGCAAAAAGCGCACCAAAATGTCAAGATTGTTATACATGTATCCTGTCAAGTGTTGTTAATAATTTTGGAAATGCCAATAAACAAATGTTAAAAAAAAAGAAGTTCCAGAACTCTGGGGCAGCTTTTGGAAAAAGTCCCATAAGGTGACCGACCCGTTGACGAGAGTCAGGCCACTGATGTCAAACCGCGACCCAGCCTCGATTTAAGGTTCATCCCACTGAAAGCTTCGAAGCTCAAGACTTCTGGAATATCACTGAGGACTCACGCTGAGCCAAGCCGCCGTTGTTGGTTCAAATTCTGGTCTGAAGAGGAGCCTTGCTCGACAATGGGAGAAAATCCTCCAGAAAAGTTTCTAAGTCCGAAAGTAAAATTTTGAGGACTCTATCGTGGTTGGCCTCAAACTTTACTTTGTCCTGGTCAAGCGCGACCAGATGTCCCAAGTTGGTGCTATATGTTTCTAAGCACTAGAAAGTGTTTATTCTTTAAAAAAGTATATCTCCGGTTCCCTATATTGGATCTTTGTCATTTTGGTATCATTTTATTCATACAAACATTTCCTATTTTTATAAATTGGTTGTGGATCTTTATTATGTGTAGTGTGTTACTCATTTAATGTATTAGTGTTTTTAGATGCTTTACACACCTGTCTCCTAAGTTAAGCCTGCATGCTTGTTGCAGCTACCAAGAGTTGAGAAAGGGAATCATTTATTGAGATCCTGTATTATATTGCCTTGGTGACCATATTGCTAGTGGTAGGTTCATACTTACTTCTACTAATAATCCACCTTCCAACAGCCCCATCCTGCACAAAAACAATCTGCAGAATGGAGCACACATGGAAAAAGGAAAAAACAAGGAGAAATGAAAACATGTCTCCTTGTTACGCCTTCTTTTGGGAGGCATAAAGTTTTGGTGCTGCCCCAGGTTTACGTGATTTTGTAAATCTGGGGCAGTGTCAAAATGCATGGGTGTTATGCGGGAACACCCACCACAACACCCATGGAACGCCTCCTTGACACAGAGTAAGGCAATGAAGCGCTTCGCGCAGTCTTGCCTTACTCTACATCTATGAGGCCATGCAAAGCAAAGCTGGGTGGCTTTGCGTTGCCTCATAGAAATGATTGAGAGGCCTGCGCCACTTGAGCGTAAAAAAAAGTGACACTCCAGCAGCGCAGGCCTCGTGTACATAAGCCCCCATGGGCATCTTTATGGGATTTTGGCGTAGGGCAGCGCAGCAAGGTGCCTTGCTGTGCTGCCCTACGCCAAAGTGAAAAGGCATAAATGCACCGTATTTAAGCAATTCATTGCATTCCTGTCCTTTCTCCCTGCCCTGGTGACGTTTTGGCAGCCTGGCGCCACTGTAGGCAGCCTTGCCCCATTGTTCAAGGGTGCCTCCATTGCAGGCAGGATTGTTTTGTGTGCAGGAAGGGGCACGTTCCTCCACAAAAACAAACCTAAGAGATGTTTTCCTCTTTCTATGTGTGCTGCAGAATGCAGCACACATGGAAAGAGGAAAAAAGGTGGAGAAATGCAGTTATTTCTCCTCATTATGCCTCACCTCTGGAGGCCGTCTTTGTAAATCTCTGGCAGCATCAAATTTCATGAGTGTTGCATGGGAAAACTGACCGCAACGCCCATGGAATGCCTCCCAGGTGCAGATTAAGTTGACGCAGCGATTTGCGCTGCGTCGCCTCACTCATGAATTATAAGGCCACTCAAAGCCACATAGGGTGGCTTTACGTGGCTTCACAAATCTTTATGAGAGCCCTGCGTCATGCATGTACCACTTTACATGATGTAAATGTGATGCAAGGCTCTCATAAATAAGCCCCGCAGTTTTAGTATTGATCACAGGACAAAATTCACCCGAGAAAACAAGGAATCAAATGGCTGTACTCATGAGAATTAGGAGATGGATGTTGTGAGCACTGTTCCCAATAAGGTGCGCGCGCACCTCTCTTCCCGTGAGCGCGCACTCCCGTGTGTGGAGCGCGCACACCCAGAACATCCCGCTAGAGAGTTTGCGCCGCCGCTTAAAAAAGCGAGCGGCGCGAAAAACAGGCACTTCCTTGATGCGGTTTTGCCAGCGTGAGTCAGGACTCAGGAGTGCAGGTAAGGCTGGCTTGGGGCTTGGGGCACTTGCTGTATGTTTTTGGCGCGGTGCGGGGCAGATTGTGGGCTTTTGTTTAAGTATTCATGTTAATCACAGCCCCTTCACGAGCTGTGATTAACATGAATACTTAAACAAAAGCCCACAGACTTCCCCGCATCGCGCTTACTAACAAAGAGTAGAGCAAGTTTAAAAACACAGCGTGTACTTTCTGAAAGTACACGCTGTGTTTTTAAACTTGCTCTACTCTTTGTTAGTAAAGCGTGGCTGCGAGAGCAATTGTGGGCTTTTGTTTAAGTATTCATGTTAATCACAGCCCCTTCACGAGCTGTGATTAACATGAATACTTAAACAAAAGCCCGCAGTCTTCCCCGCACTGCGCTTTACTAACAAAAGAGTAGAGCAAGTTTAAAAACATAGCTTGTACTTTCTGAAAGTACACACTGTGTTTTTAAACTTGCTCTACTCTTTGTTAATAAAGCGTGGCTGCGAGAGCAATGGTGGGCTTTTGTTTAAGTATTCATGTTAATCACAGCTCGTGAAGGGGCTGTGATTAACATGAATACTTAAACAAAAGCCCACAATTGCTGTTTACCTTCCATGCAAAACAATTCTAATGGAGCAGGTGCAATAAAAGTGTGGGCTCGGGTGCTTCATTTAGAATTGGGTGGGATGAGGTATTCACCAAAAATCAGCAAAAGCCCCAGCCGCCCAGCCTTTGGTTTCCTTGTCTCGTTTAAAGGAGGGGCAGCCGCTATGTTTACTATTGTGTAACCTTGCCTGACTCCGCTGGCTAAGCAGACCCTCTGACGTCATTGGTCACAATGTTTTCTTCTTCAAAACGGTCACACTCAAAAGTCCCCCATAGGCTGGAGGAAAATTTCCAGCGTGTCAGGGATATTACACTTTTGTTTTCCAAAGACAACCTGCCGCTCTGGGGCAGTTGTGTGTGTGTGTGTGTGTGTTTGGGGGGGATTGGCTGAGGGGGTTGTCTATGAAAAACATAATTGCTGACTGTTCCGCCGTACCACCATAGCATGGCAGGCTAGTCATCCATCTTATTTTTGCAAACGTTCTCCCACCATGTCTGTAAAATCATCAGTCAAATATCCCCCCTCCCCCCACCCATCCAGACAGGGAGCTCTGGATCACATGGGCTGACTGCCGCTGAACCGGCAGAGGGCGCTCTCGGTGCTCCAACCGGTTGACAGCTGGCCCGCCCAATTAAAAAATAAGGCACTTGATAGTTTGATATTTTAGGAGATTTCCATGCTGTGAGACTAATTAACTGACAAGAAAGAAATCAGAGCAACTCATCTTTTAGGCTCCCTATTGGGTGGATTTGGCCATTTAAGGGAGTGGTCTAATTTCTGTGAATTAAGGAAAGCAGTTCACGAGTACAACATACTTTTTCTTACCTGTCAGTTTTAAAATCAGCACAGGATGTGCAGTAAGAACAGCAACTGCTATGAAACACATGCACATACATGCACCGTGGTTCACACAAAGATACACAGTTACCCTCACTTTCAAATGTTTTCATAAAACATAATTCCCAACGTAATTTTACTAGGAAATGTGGACTTGCACCCTTTATTTTTATACGGCCTTGGAAAATTCCAATCGTGGAAATTCAGCTGGATTGAATTCGTAATTGTCTATGTAATCAGACATTCCAATTTCGGAATTCCAGCTGCGCATGCAGAATTCTGATTGGGCATTCAAAAGGCTGATAAATCATTTAGCCTAATCAATGATCAATTAGAATTTGAGTTAGCGATTTCAAGTTCTGATTGTTCGTTCGAAACTCCGTTTGGCCATTTACTATTCCAATTATTCCTTTTGGAATTTTTTAATGAGTATTTTAGAATTTGAAGGTGCCCTTTTGTTTTCTGAATCCTATGGATGAATAACTTGGGAGCGTGTGTCTGAATCAGCCAGATTCTGGTTGCATCCAACATTTCGCCACCACCTGAAAGTACACGCTGTGTTTTTAAACTTGCTCTACTCTTTTGTTAGTAAAGCGTGGCTGCGAGAGCAATTGTGGGCTTTTGTTTAAGTATTCATGTTAATCACAGCCCCTTCACGAGCTGTGATTAACATGAATACTTAAACAAAAGCCGACAATCTTCCCCGCACCGCGCTGTACTAACAAGAGAGTAAAGCAAGTTTAAAAACACAGCGTGTACTTTCTGAAAGTACACGCTGTGTTTTTAAACTTGCTCTACTCTTGTTAGTAAAGCGCGTGAAAACGGAAAACTGAGTGCCTTAGTTGAAATGTACAGTCCTGTTCAGTCACATTGCCTTTAAAATGTGCACATTGCCCTGCGGCACCATGCCTGAAACAAGTACCTTTGTGTTTTATTTGTTCTATAAACCTTTGTTCTTCCTTTCACTTAACGCCAGAGGGAGATTGTGTGTCCTTCGTCAATTTACCAACACAATGCAAAGAATGCTCAATTCTTTTGGCGATTTTTATTGCTTCCAAGAGAGAAGATAATTTTTTAACTAATTTTTCTCGAACTTTATCTATATACAACAAAGGAGCGACATGCCAAAATGGCAAGAAGTTGCTAATTTCTTAACTCACTAATATATATTCCACCGACTCCATCAAATTGAGCATGTCTCCCAAACTCTTACCTGCGCAACAGAATCCTTACTTTTGGAAGGTAATGGAGATCCAGTTTATTTTATACAAACATCAAACGTGCTGAGGTCTTATGAATCCTGCTCTCCTAAGTGAGGTAAATTGTCAAAAACCTCTTGCCCCACAGGTCCCAAACAGTACATTCATTAGAAGGTTTCCCTTTCAAATGAAATGGTGTTCCTACACACCTTAGAATAACTATTAGAAAGCTTTTTCCACTTAGTCGATATAGATAGTTTCCCCGAAGTAGTTAAAAAGAAGTCTTGAACTGACTCACCTTGCTTGGCTTCAATAAGGTAAACTTAGGGGCCAATTTGAATTCCCTTTTTGTGTGCACACAGGTACCTGTACACTTAAAGGTGTGCATCTGGCAAGATTAACTTGTAAATTAATGCCTGAAGAATATGCGCATCCAAGTGGAAGTGATTTGCAAAGTTTGCAAGTTTAAAAACACAGCGTGTACTTTCAGAAAGTACACACAGTGTTTTTAAACTTGCTCTACTCTTTTGTTAGTAAAGCGCGGCTGCGAGAGCAATTGTGGGCTTTTGTTTAAGTATTCATGTTAATCACAGCTCGTGAAGGGGCTGTGATTAACATGAATACTTAAACAAACGCCCACAATCTTCCCAAGGAGAGAACATTAATTAAAAGATTTTCAATAATTCCAGCCTCAAATATGTAAATTGTTAAAACAAAGGCAACGTCTTTCCTAGAGATAGTCTGTGTGCAAACATAAGTAGACCACTGGCATCAGTAGATCTGGACCTCCACCAATGGATGAGTGTGAAACCTTGCATCCTTGGCTGGTAAAATTTAAGTACAGTCAGTACAGAACTGTGTTTCTGTTTAATATGGCCCATAAATGCTTGACTTCAGCGTGAATCTGCATATTAACCCTCTGCGCTACTTTATAATGAGTGAAAACTGTCACCAAACTAAATCCTGATCTCGCTTAACAAGAAACATTATTCACCGGTTATCTTGACAATCTGCAATCTTTCTGTGTGAATAATTGAATGTCCTTGCAGTATAGCAGTCTCTGCCTTTTTGACTACGGTATTAGTTCAGATTCATCTATCGTTTTTTGGTATTTTGGCCTCATTTCTATAAACGGCACTTCAGTTCCATCTGGAGAAGATAGGCAGCATGTATTTGTATTTGAATTACATGAACAAGATGAAATATAAAAGGTCTGCGGTCTGCCAATACCCCTCCAGGAACTCCCTTGAATAGGCCGCCCTACTGCGCCTTGTTCTGTGTTTTGTTTAAACTTATCTGCAAGTAAAACATGATTGAAGGTTATTCTTCTTGATGCTGATTTTGTAAATTTAAGGCTGAATTTCTTTTTTTTTACTGTTCAAAAACACCCTTAAGTTCTTACAATCAAAAGCTATGTTACTCATCCGCTCGGGTGGTTTGTCGCAGGTTTTCTGCCATTGCAATGAATGGAAATGCAGCTCTTTGATAGTTAATAGCTCACTGTTCTATATTGGGATTTAAACTTATAAACTGCAAGTAACAAAAGGGGCTGTCTGACAGAAGCAGTAATGCACTGACCTATTTACATTGCATGCAATTTGTGATCTGCATGGTTCACCAGCTTCTTTGCATCAGGCATTTTAACCTCCTCCGCTACTTTATGATGAATCAAAACTTCCATTAGACAAAACTCAGATCTCTCCGCAGCAGGTCCATCAATTTTCAGAGTTATCTTGACATTTTTATGGTTGCCTGTAAATTGCTAAAAAGTCTTTATCATATTTTTTGCACGCCACTGCATCATCTTCAGGTGGGATCTTTTGATGGCTTGTGTGCTGCTCAGTCCTCCTTGTGAATTTCCTTGTTCACCCAAACTCAACCATTTGCGCCGTTTGAATGCCAGGGAAAAGCTGCACCACAGAAGGTGTAACACAAAATACAGATTTATAGACCAGTTTAAGATAATGGATGCTAATAATGAAGCACATGGGCACGTGCCTGTTTGGCCTAAACTGGAATACCAGGTAACTATTCGGTCATTTTTCCTATTGGGGTCTCTAGACCTGTCCCATCCATAGTTTGTAAGTCTTCGAGCGTTTGCTAACTATCTTGTCTTCAATTGCAGGTTTCCATTCTGTAAGGTATTTGGATTTGAGTGGTCAGGTGTGAGTACCCACAAAGACAAGGTAATTCTGTTTACGTTCCTCGTTGGGTTGGGGGTTGCTGGGTTAATTGATCCATAATCTGAACCCCTTTTCTTTTGCAGGTTTGTGAGGCCGTACTACGTATACAATTACACAGGCAGACGTGAGTACAGGCAGAACAAACAGGTAATTGTTTGGTAGAGTTAAACTGTGGTGCATCTTGTACATTGTAGTATAACATACTTACCCATGTTTTCTTCTGTTGCAGGTTTTGCAGACAGCCCCCCACACATTTAAACTGGTGTACGTGAGTACAAGCAGAACAGGTAATTGTTTGGTAGAGTTAAACTGTGGTGCATCCTGTATATTGTAGTATAACAACATACCTTACCCGTGTTTTCTTCTGTTGCAGGTTTTGCAGACAGTACCCCACACATTTAAACTTTAAACGGGCGTACGTGAGTACAAGCAGAACAGGTAATTGTTTGGTAGAGTTAAACTGTGGTGCATCTTGTACATTGTAGTATAACATACTTACCCATGTTTTCTTCTGTTGCAGGTTTTGCAGACAGTACCCCACACATTTAAACTGGTGTACGTGAGTACAAGCAGAACAGGTAATTGTTTGGTAGAGTTAAACTGTGGTGCATCTTGTACATTGTAGTATAACATACTTACCCATGTTTTCTTCTGTTGCAGGTTTTGCAGACAGCCCCCCACACATTTAAACTGGTGTACGTGAGTACAAGCAGAACAGGTAATTGTTTGGTAGAGTTAAACTGTGGTGCATCCTGTATATTGTAGTATAACAACATACCTTACCCGTGTTTTCTTCTGTTGCAGGTTTTGCAGACAGTACCCCACACATTTAAACTTTAAACGGGCGTACGTGAGTACAAGCAGAACAGGTAATTGTTTGGTAGAGTTAAACTGTGGTGCATCTTGTACATTGTAGTATAACATACTTACCCATGTTTTCTTCTGTTGCAGGTTTTGCAGACAGTACCCCACACATTTAAACTGGTGTACGTGAGTACAAGCAGAACAGGTAATTGTTTGGTAGAGTTAAACTGTGGTGCATCTTGTACATTGTAGTATAACATACTTACCCATGTTTTCTTCTGTTGCAGGTTTTGCAGACCGTACCCCCACACATTTAAACGGGTGTTCGTGAGTACAAGCAGAATAGGCAATTGTTTTAGTTGAGTTCCCTCATGGTGCACATGGTATATTGCTGTATCACACTGTGCCATAACAATCTTTACTTCTATTGAAGGCTCTACGGACAGTGCTACATATAAGTTTGGAAGGGCAAGGCAGAGAACAGAAAAATCCAGGTAATTACACTCTACGTTTTGCCGGCAATGCCTCAGTACTATGTGACAGATTGCAATCATGAGCATAGGTGCCAACGTAAGCCATGTCCCTTTATTTTGCAGACTTTGTGGCACAGCAGGTTCAAACCGACGGGCACGGAAATGTTCAAGCGCAAAGCTGTAACTTTGGGAGAGTGCAGTGCTTCCCCACAAAGGAAGAAATATTGCCTTGTATTCAAGGAAGAGTGGATGAAGGAAATTGTGGAGGCTGAGACACAGAAATCACGAAGCAAGGTTCATGTGCAACTCGGGGAACTATTTCAATACAGTCCAGACGTGGGCTTGATTTGCAAAGCATGTGCCGAAGCCAAGATTGTTGGGGACTTTTCTACAGGGAAGAAATGGAGTGATGGCTGGAAACTGGATTACATGAAACGCCATCTAATTAGCAAAGTTCACGAGTCTGCCATGTTGATATTGAGAAACAGAAGTGCTGCTGCCAGGTTTGGTTATGGAGTGCGGACAATGCTGACAGAAACTGCCACTGACAAAGCAAATAGAATGGAAGTAGTTGAACGACAAAAATCTATGCCTGAGGAGATAACGATTCTCATCAACAACGTGTTGCTGGCAGTCAAGATGAATACTTCAATGTTATCTGTACAAGACATCCATGACCACCTAGCTTTGTATGTGAAGATACCAGACAGCTGGAGGAGCAAGAACTATGCCTTTGAGTTCCTTGAGGCCATCAATAGCGTGATACACTGTGAAGCTATGGCAGAACTTCGTCACGCTTTGTATCACACATTGATAATTGATGAGAGCACAGATTTTTCTGTTACAAAAATGCTCATCCTGTACTTAAAGTTCTGACCTGTAACCTCAACTGAGCACAAAACACTGTTTGGGGGCATAGTGAAGCTGACTAGTTGTAATGCTGAGGCTATCACTTCTGCTGTGAAAGAATTCTACACTGCCAATGAACTGGACCTCATGAAAATGGTCATGTTCACATCCGATGGTGCATCTGTGATGCTGGGTAAGAATAATGGTGTTGCTACTCGCCTTAAACAATCCATTCCTCATCTAGTTGAGCAGCATTGTGTCGCCCATCGAGAAGATTTGGGAGTTGATGATGCCTGGAAGAGAGTTCCAATGATTAAAGAGATGGAGACATTATTGAGGACTGTCTACACTGTGTTCTCCAGATCTCCTGCAGGGAAGTCCAAGCTGGATGAAATTGCATCGTTCACTGAATGTGAAGTGGTCTCTTTTCGACCACTGAATGAAGTCCGGTGGCTTTCAAGGCATTTTGCTGTTGGTGTACTAATTCGTAATTATGAGGCTGCTCTTAAGTACTTTGAGCATGAGAAAGTTGACGAGAATGATCCAGTTGCTAAATATTGTTACAAAAAGCTATCAGACTCCAACTACCATATTTCCCTTGCAGTACTTAATGACATTCTGGGTGAATTTGCATCTTTGTGCAAACTATTCCAAAAACGTTCTTTGACTACCGTTGAAGCTGTACAGTATGCAAGAGCAAAGATTGGGCAAATTAAGGAACAGTATTTGGGGGACACTGTCTTTTGGAGCAGCAATGTAAGAGATCTGATGGTGTTGTACAAGGAAAGGCAAGAGTTTGACAGTGGGCCTATTTTGGGGCATATCATCAAGGGCCTTATCTCCGCTTTTTTGGCTTTAAAAGCCAGAAAAGCGGAGATAATGTTTTCGCCCTATTAACAAGAGGGTGCTAACATGCATAATCGCATGTTAGCACCCTTTTGCCCTACGCCTCCCTTTGCATCTCTAATGAGATCGCCGGATGTTGATGATATGCCCCTTTGTCTTTTGTTTCCCTTCTTTGTGAGCACATGCAAAAAAGGTTCCCTGAAGATGAACTGAAAGAATGGGCAAGTTTTGAATTCCAGGCAATAGCAACACAATCACTTTTTGATTTTGGGACTGAGAATATACAAAGACTTGTTGAAAAGTATAAAAATGTCTTGGTCCTGGGTGATTGTGAAACACCGGAAGATGTTGTTCAACAATACAGAGACTATAAATATGTGGTGGCAGAACATGTAAAGGGTGGGTTATTTACCACCTTTCAAGACATGGTGAATTTCACTGTACGCAATGCTGCTCAGTATAGTGTGGTGTCTCAGCTTGTTGATGTCTGCGCAACATTTCAAGCATCTAGTGCAGATTGTGAACGAGGATTCAGCCTCATGAACACTATCAAGAGTAAATCAAGAAATAGACTAGAGCAGAAGCATTTGTATATGCTGATGAGGACAAAGGCCTACCTCCTGAATGGGAAAGTTGATCTTGACAGAGTTTATCAGCACTGGAAAAATGGCAAGGATCGGCGTGAGAAGCAACCATGTCACCTATCTAGCGATGGCACTTGACTTGTGTGAATGGCCCTCTCCCACAGTCCATGTTTGCCTGGATGCCACACATTTCACAAACTATCTCTGACGGGATAGCCCGACATTACTCAGTAGCTTGCACATCAAATTGTTAATATGTTATGTAATTTTGTAACTTATTGTGTATATGTAATCTTGTATAGGCTCTCAACATTTCCCCACCCAATGAACAGTGCTCCAGTTAAGAATATTTAGTAAAATCTTATGATGGTACCACCGTTGGAGTCTTGTGCTTTTCTAAACCTGAAGTGTACTTGCCTGTGTAACCAATTCATGTCATGGCGTGTGTATCCAAATTGCAAATCTGCCTTAAGCCCCTTAACGTGGGTTGTATGTGTGGAAATGCACCGTCTTTTCAGTTTTTTTAAGCAAAAGTTTGGAGTGATATTTGGCGCTGCGCGCAAGCGCGGTCTGGTTCCTGGCGCACATAGCCATGGCTGCAGCGCACAGAGACCCTACACTGCCGCACACAGAGGAAAAAAATTAGAGGGAACATTGGTTGTGAGTAACAAAAATGTAAACATTTTTGGATGAGCAAGCAGCTTTTATAACTTGTGCATCTGTAGTGCCAGAAAGCAGCGAAGCTAAGGCTCGAAGATGGGCTCATCCGGCAGGCTGAGGTAGCATTAGCAAGGAAATATGGCAGCAGCAGGTTAGAGTTAAACTGCAACAGGACAATGTGTTAAAATTCATTCACATTTTTATCTTAGTGTTAATGAGGCATAGACAGTGTTGTGAGGCACAAAGATAGTTCTATAGCCGATAATCATGAACCCTCAGAAGTCTGAAAGGTGTGCAAACTTGTTGTGGCCCTTCTCACCCTATTTTGATGTTCTTTCTGTCTGTCATATAGAGTAGCTCACCTTGACTGAAAGAGATTGGTGATTCTCTGAATAGAATGACTAGAGAATCAATATTTCATTAAAGACATGGAGGCTAACATTATGCATTACTTCCTTTAATGCCACTCCTGCAGCACCTTTGAAGAGCCTTTTAACAATAACATAAATCTAGAACTTAGAACAATGTAGTCCATAATAGTCCCTTAACAGAACACTCCTCCTCTTTTATTGCGGCGAATCATCATTCTTCCCATGTATCTTCCTCTTCTCTGTTATCGGCCATATCTTGCTTCTTTCCCTTCTTCTTTACCGTTACTCTGCAGGAAAAACACCAAACCTGTCACTAACATATATTTTACATATTCATTCCCTATAAAGTAAAACATACCTTTTCTTTTCATCATCAAAATGCATCCTTTTTTTACACCTATTTGCAAACTCTTTAGTTAATTATTACCCTCTTCTCTTTTTTCATTTTTTTAAATATTTTTATAGGGGAAGTGGAGGGTGGGATAATGTTAGCCTCTATGGGGTAGATTTACAAGAAAGTGACACATCTGTAGAGATGCGTCACTTTCCCTGCGCCACCCTCAGAAACCCTTGCGCCACCATGGATGCGCCGTATTTACAATACGGCGCACAATGGCGCAAGGATTTACAGATGCGTCAGAAATTCTGACGCATCTGTTGGGGCAAAAGTCACGCATTGCTGGAGTGGTGTCGCAAGCACGACGCAACTCCAGCAATGCATGGGGAGGGCTATTCCCACTACACTGCGTCACTCCTTACGCCTGCTTCAAGCAGGCGTAAGGTTTTGACGCAGTGGCGTCCTAGAAGTGACGCAGTGAAATCCTGTAGATTTCACTGAGTCACTTTTATGAGGCCTTTCTGCGTGGGAACGCCCACCCTGCATACATTATACCTGACGCAGGTATAATGTGATGCAGGGCTTTACAACGTGACGCATCTCCCTAGATGCGTCACGTTGTATATAGGCCTCATTGTTTGCGCCGCCGTTGCGTCAAAAAAAGTGACGCAATGGCGGTGCAAGGAGGCGCAAGGGGCTTGTAAATCTGCCCCTGTGTCTTTAATGAAATCTTGATTCTCTATTAATTCCATTCGGAGAATCACCAGTTCATTTCAAGACTGGAGGCTACCATTATGCATGTTGAAAGCCCTTCAACACCACATTTGACACATGCTTTATTGGTCTAAAATAATAATTTGCAAATGTCCTAGCATTTGTCAAATTAGCTACTTTAAGAATTATTCCAAACGTCCACTAGACATATACAGCTTGCTCACTTTAGCCCCTCCTAAGGAATGTGGTTAAACATGCTCACATGAATACCTACTTCTTTCATAATTTCTTTCACGCATCCTGCGATCGCTACTATTTTTACTGCACCATATGGCTTCACATAAGAAATTAATAACTGATTTTCACCATGTCTTCTATATTCTAATATTCGGTTCTCATATTCAGGTAAACAAAATACCACATACAACTTTCTCTCCTCTGGAAAACTCGGATAAAAGACTGACTCTGACATAGTCTTTGTTCTCTTCCTGATTTCAAAATAAACTCCATCAGGTACGTAAACTTTGCTATTTAACTCTAATGCCTTCACATCTGAAACTCTTCTGCATGAAATTAAACACAGTAGTGTTGCTGATTTTCCTGAAAGACTTTAAGTTCAAAAACCTATTCATAGGCCAAGTCAAAAACAATGACAACACCGTATTTACATCCCTTAATGCATCATATCTCGCCCTAGGTGGTCTCCTTAATCTCATACTTTTAAGAATGCTATATACCAAAACATATCTACCTACTGACCTACCATCAATATGAACATGATCTGCCAAAATTGCTGATCTATAACAATCCATTGTCCTTTTCCCTAAACCTTTCTCAAACTGTTCTACCAAGAAATGTATCACTTTTACTATAGGAGCATCCACTGGATCCAAACTACTCTCCATGCACCAACATGCCCATACTCTCCATAATCCATTACATCTTCTCCTAGTTCCTGGTGCCCAGGACTCTTCAAATAACCCTGCAGCCTCGAAAGTCCCTTGTAACAGTCAAATTTCCTGACACATTTCAAACAAGAAGATTCAGCACCGTACTATATTAAAGGAAGTTATTTTCTTTCCCCATTCTTTCTCTTGCTGGAATCAAATAAGGTACCATACATGCTAACTCCATCACTGTTGGGAACCAAACTTGTGGCACCCAAAACAGCATCACCAACGCTATTTGACATCTCTCTTGTCTCACCTTCAAAAGTACTCTCTGAATCATTGAGAATGGGGAATAAGCATAGGCTCTCTTCCCCTTAAATACCTGTTGTAATGCTTAAGCTTGCAAACAAATCTACGTCCAAAGGACCCACATTTTCGCCTATCCTGCAAACTTCCAAACACTAAAATCCCTCAAATGTCTTGAATTCCAACCCGCTGTTAAATTTATCACCCCAGTAAATAGTCTGCTTTCACTGAAATCCTGTGTTCCAGGCAAAAAAAGCAAAACTCCTTCATCAACTGTGACAATCCATGGGATCTTCTCCCCCCACAATCTATTGACTTAGGCAATAGCTGATACATTGTCCATCTTTACCAACACTGATTGTCCCTGTGAAATATCTCTGAAACTTTTCAGCGCATGCAATCCAGCTATCAATTCCAAACAGTTTATGTAATTATACTTCTCTTTCTTTGTCCAAACTTCAACTGTCTATTGTTCTCCTAACCATGTTCCCCATCCTCTCAGACTTGCATCTGTCTCCAGCACATAGTTTGGAACACACCCAAAAATGGCACGGCCATTCCAAGCCTCCATACTGTTCAATTACCAAACAACTCCTTTGCATCTGCATTCAATGTTACCCTGTCTCCACACCATAGCCCTTACCTCAGCGCATCTCCCTTCAACCTCTGCAAAGCACGATAATGAAGAGGACCAGGAAATGTAGCCTGAATTGATGATGACTGCAATCCTACTATATGTGCTGGATGTCACAATTATAAAGTGTCCTTCTTCAAAACATGTAGAATCTCCTTCCTTATCAACGTTATCTTCCTCTCTGGAAGCTGTAACATAACCTCCACTGTATCCACTTGGAATCCTAAAAACTCCATCTTAGGAGAAGGTATTAATGCTGATTTCTCCTTGTTCACCAAAAATCCTAAACTCTCCAACATGGTCAACACCTGTGTTGATTCCTTCTTAAGTTCTTCCATATCCTGTGACATTATCAATATGTCGTCCAAATACACTATCATATGAATCCCTCTCTAGGAAATATATCATAGCTTCCCTCATTACCTTCGTAAAGCACCAAGGTGCTGAAGATAGGTCAAATGGAAGGCATTGAAACTGATACAGATGCTTCCTCTGTCTGAATTGCAAAGATTTCTGACTCTCTTTCCCCATCTGTATCAAGAAATAAGCATCTTTTTGATCTAATTTCACTAGCCAATCTTTTTTCTACAAGAAATCTCTCAAACAATGGATTGCTTCCATCTTGAAATGTCTGTATTTCAAATATTTGTTCACCTCGATTTATCACTGGCCTCCATCCTTTGTCCATCATATTACCCTGCACCTTATCCAAGGCCGTAAACATGGCTACATACTTCCTAAGACTCTTTACAAGCCCTTCACCAAAGAGCAAACCTTTAGCATCCTCACTAGATTCCTTCTGTGCCATGTCCCCCAATTTGGGATGTATCTTCATCAGGATTGCCTTTCTCCTCTCTGCCAACAACCCTGCATTTGCATTACCCAACATAACTACAGCTCTCTGGCTCCATCTTCTGTGCAATTCCAAGTCAACTGGTATCTTGTAAACATGTGCCTCTTCGGCCCTATCTAAAATCCTAGCCAAGGGATCCATAACATTCAACCCTGTGCCCTGGCACATTTTCAAGGATCCTTTTAGTACTTTCTTGGATTTCTGCCCAAGCGGAACAGAAAAATGATGAATTATGGGTCTAAATTACGTGCACCGCACACCTTCTCTTCAATGATCAGTCTGGAGCATTCTGCCCTCATCACTCTCCTAACCTCCTTATCCAGGGGTTTTCATATCTATTCCTTTATGAATCTACCCCCATGATCCATTGGCCACCAGGTTCTACTTCTCAGATGCTTTAGGCTTAAAGGAGAAAACATCTCCCCTCCAAAAGGATCTCGTATTGACTCTATTGAGCATGCACCCTCTAAATTGTCAAATTCATCATTGAATTCATCATCCTGATGTATGTCAAACACATACTCACCATACTCTTTATCATTCTCTGTCAAGGATACATGACTCATGTGTGCCTCAAAGAATTAATCCTCCTGCGAGCTGCAAAGAACACCTTTCCTTTGCGTCCCCCCATGAACACCCAATCTTGGCGTGCCGCTAAGGACACCTTTCTTTGTAATGGAATTCATCCCATCTTTCCCTCTTTTAGACATTAACATATCATCCAAATGTTTTGTCTTCCAAGCTTTCTTTTTTCCTTTCTCTACACTCCTTCCTTCCTTTGCTGACAAGGAATAAAACTCCTTTCCTGACTCTAAATCCTTCCTCTTTCTATTCTTCTAAATTCTATCTAATGTCTCTTTAACTTGGTTTTTCATGTCATGTTGAATCAACCGTTTGAACACTTCTTAATTAATCATAGTTCCAATGATCTCTAAACTACTTCCTTATCCAGGATCCATTTCCACACTGTAAACCAAAATTAACCAAATTCAATGAAATAGCCCCAAGTTATAATGATATAATCTAAAACCAACACTAACTTTCCCAATAACTTTTAACTATCTTTATAACAATGTGTCTAAAACTGTTTGTAATGTACCGATCTCTCTTCATTTCCAAATGGCGTGTTCTGTGAAGTGTTTCTTACTTCCTGGGAATCACCACATTACATCAAATAGTACTAGTGGGATTCCTTGTTCTATATTTCTAGATCCAAAATGGCCCTCAAATCACACAAGATCACACACGATGTAGCAGTACGTATGTGCCATGCAAGCGCAAGTTTTTAGCAGGGATCAGATGAATGCGGACCTGTGCAGCTTGAGCACACCCATTGTTTGTCCGCATGCATGGATATCACTTACTGCCAACGGTAACTGCATGCCCCTACTCCTCCAATATGCATGCCACAAGACCGGGGATCATGGCGCTCAGCAACAAAAACTGCCAATAAAACTTGTGCGGTATTTAAAAACTGCAACAATACCATCATGTTATGCCGCATACCTACAGCTTCATGAAATACTCAGTTTGTACACAATTCCGATAGTTAAAAATCTAATGATGAACTTGTTACTTGTCTAAACCCTTACATTTCCTAATTACATTAAACTGAGACATATAGAACCTGCTTCCAAAAGTTAAAAGCTGGAGTTCTGTATACAATTTACAAATAACTTTCCATAACATACAACTTATTTGAAATATTAACATACCATAACCATATAAAAGGAAGGCACTTATCTCTCCAGGAGCAACATTAAAAGAGGAGGAGTGTTCTGCTATGGTACTATGTATGGACTACAGTGTTCTAAGTTCTAGATTTATGTTTTTGTTATAAGGTTCTTTAAAGGTGCTGCAGAAGTGGCATTAAAGGAAGTAATGCATAATGGTAGCCTCCGGTCTTGGTGTTCTCCATATTGTCCTCTTCACTTTTAAGGTGGAAAGTACAAAGTTACACCTTTGGCTGGATTTTGTTTAAGGGCATGGCACTATAAATTAGAAGGTTTTATGATGTTTATGATGTTTGAACGTGGTGTCTTCAGAAGATTCTCCCCTCCACCTGGGAATGGGTTGATTAAATAACAATAGGTTCACAGTTCAAAAAGTGAAATTTATAAATGACCAATTACATTCTTTTTGTAATTCCCACAACATAATGACAGCATTATTCAAAATCACAAATATTAGAATAGCTAGTTAAAGATACGTACAGACAAAATGTGACCTAATAACCCTTGCTTTTTAGAGCGAATGAGTACTAATAAATGCATATTCACAGATTTATCACTACAGTGCAAAAGTCAAATTCCCAATTATTATCGTAGTACGTTGTAACCAGCATAAGAAACCAATGGGACATATTTACAAAAGTAGTGACGGAGTGCGGCGATATCCTTGTTGGCTTAACGCCGTGCTCCACCACTTCTGAAGCGCAAGACTGCACAGTATTTACAAGAATACAGTGCAGCCCTGAATTTCTCCCTGCTCTGGTGCTAAATTTAGCAGCCTAGCGCCAGTGCAGGCAACCTTGCACCATAGTGCAAGGGTGCCTACATTGAGGGGAAGGATTGTTTACGTGCAGGAAGGAACACCTTCCTGCACATAAACAATCTGAAATGGCGTTTTTGTAACTTCTATGTGTGCTGCTTTGTGCAGCACACATAGAAGTTGCAACTCGTCCTATTTTTTTTTATGATTGTTTATGTGCAGAAAGGGACACCTTACTTCACATAAACAATCAATGGTGTTTTGCTGTTTCTATGTGTGCTGCACATCACAGCATACACAGAAACAGCAAAAACAAGGAGAAATAAATCATTTCTCCTCATTGTGAGACCAGGTTTTCCCTGGTCTTAATTCTGTCGCAGACCCATATTTACGTCACCTTTGTATATATGGGGCAGCGTCAAAATCAATGGGTGTTGCGGTGGAAAGCCCACCACAACACCCATTGCCCGCCCCTTCAGCTAAGTATAGCGTGAAAGGGTGCCTTATTTACAAGGCAGTATTAAGCCACGTTAAGTGGCTTAACGCTGCCTTGTGAATCAGGCGAAGTACATATCGTCACTAAAAGTGACGTTCATGTGGCGATAGGGACTTGTAAATATGCCCCAATGTTTATGGTCTCACAGAATGCATGTTACATAGAATTCACAGGGGAACACCACTCTGCTATTGGCCACTGGCATATTCAGTGTGATTTATCTTGATGTGTGGCTGTTACTGCTTGTATCCAAGTTCTAGTTAATCTCTTTTGTATATAACTCATACACATGAAAAAGTAATGCATAAACATTACAATATGTGAAGACTCACATTGATTAATGGGCTTTTTATTACCATTCCTGAGAGAGGAGACAGGAATCATGGCCACTCATGGCCTTGCCTCTCTCATGAGTCAATATGCCCCTCATATTAAAAAATGGTAATAAATTGGAGATATGTACAAAGAGCAGGAGCAGAAACCGTATCTCTTTTCATGTATATGCTCATCATAGTCCTGTAGTTCCCACTAAGCCGTAGGACCTGCACATGTGTCTAGACACCATACATTTTGAGTGTGGTGCCTAGACTGATTCCGAGCACCCCTGCAGGATATGTTGGCCTAGAGACCAGCTAGCTCACAGTGCTATCATAAGCCCCCTAACCTTACAAGGGAGCAAATAGTTTCTGGAAACCACGGAACATGACAACCCTGACCCCTCAGGGATCGTGGAAACAGATCAGAACCTTTTGCTCAATCACTCGTGCTTACTTGTACTCAGAGAAATATACAGAGTACAAAGTGGGAAATGTTCAATATATTTATTGAACCAACGTTATTCTAGTATAGAATACATATGCTGCGATAATTAGTAGACAGAAGCAGATGAAAGTGATTACAAGCACCAAAAACGTAAATAGTAGATACAGTTCTACCATGGTGCTAAAACAGTGTATATATGCAGGCATATAAACAAAGCAGTAATCCGGCATACTCCTACTATGCAAACCCTACTCTAAGTGTACCTAGAGTGTGTATAGGTGTAGAGCCAAGAATCTCCCCAACGGACGATCCAACCCCATTACCTGGTGGGAGAGAATGAAGAACCCCAACTCGGTCACAAACTGGATACCCCTCATGAGATGTCAGACCGCTGCGTGGTGAAGTCTCAGCATGCAGGGACCCTCAGTGTCAACTAAAGTGCCTCCTCAGCTCATCTTATGTGATGCTCTTTATTTATAATATAAAGGGGCTTGCGATACGCGTATAGATTAGCGATGTTATGGCTATGTAGATAGCCCTGTCGCCCTATGGAGAAAGATAGAAACAACATTTGTACATAGTACACATAAAAGGGCCTTGTACATGATGTTCGAGGCATCGTGATAATGTTGTGCGAAGCTAGATGTATAAACAAAATAGTTTCAGGGAAATGAATCCAACATTGTCGTGCACACAAATATGTGTAAAAGGTCACAACAGAACTGTTAATGTGAAAAATAGGACAATGTAAGAAATGAGCAGTTTTGCTACATGGGCCTAGCCGGGGCACATAACAGTCCTTTGTGTAGGAAGAATGAAACCCATGAGAATGTCCCAAAAAGCTATAAGCTGTAGCCATAAGGAAGCCTTAAATACTTGAAGAAGGCTTAAATAAGACATTTTGAATACTTTAAAATTTGGTAACATGATGTTCAAAAGAGATGGCACAATACTTGTTACACAATATATTCTGGGCATAGCTAGTGGAGTCCCTCACCTAATTTATTTCAAAGATATACCATTGCAATATACACACTGACCTTCCTTGATGACTGGAGAGTTTACCTTTTTGTTTGCATTTGTCCTTTAAAGAACAATGAATATCATGGCAAAATAGAGAATTGAGTTTGAAGAATATATCCTAATCATACTCACCTCCTGGCTTAAGAATAGTGATCAATGAGTTCTCAAAATATTCAGAAGTGGAATTTATTCACTCTGTGTCTGCAAATGTCCTAATTCCTGAATCTGAAAAAATAATGATGGCAGTTTGGATATTGACAATATCATTCAATGTCCCACTTCCAAGGGGAAAGCGATTATAAATAATTAGTATCTCAAGCCTTCAAAAACAAAAAATAACTGATTCTTTTCAACAGAGTTGTACCATCCACAATACTTGTGGTGGGTCTTTGTGTCAATGGTTCAGGCTAAAGTCAAGGATGACTGATGAGAACAAAATGACAAATTGTCACATGGAATTCCAATCACATCCTATGCTGCCTAATTCTCTAGGCACCAGCTAACTATCTCACTGACATCCCCATTTCACCTCAGTGGTGGAGTCAACAATAGCTATAAGCGCTCTTCTCTGCTGTTTTTTCTACAATTGTTCAAGTCCTATTTGCCCATGGGTGAAAACTAAACTTCTACCTATGGTTCCATTTGTACCAGGGCCTCCAAATTGTCCCAATCCAACAATACTTTGACAATACAAATGAACGTCTGTCTGCTAAGCGGAAATTGATACTGATTTTGCTGGAATTAATTTGGGTAAGGATGTAATGCATTGTTGCAGCCAACTCTTCTGTGTTTGACTCAGTATGAAAGTTACAGTGTAAGTGTGTTATCCTATCATCTTTATTGGTCTTGAACTGTGCATGTGATGGTTCCTTAAGGGAAACAGCTTTTACAACAATTTGCGTCACCACGCTATACCATTACTACGCACCCTTAACAAAACATAAGTCCTTACAATGCATGTCTCTACGACTCAAATTTTACTGCGCATATACCTTTACCACAAATGCCTTCATGATGTGTGATGACATGAGTGATGTCATTTGAGATCTCATCAATGATGTCATGAGTGAAGTCACAGACCTTGTCATGAGTGATGTAATATGTGAGGTCATAAGAAGTGCATTGCGGGGCCGTAAGTTATAGTTACCGTAGTTAACTATAACTGCTAAATTTCAATAATTTTCTACTAGTGAAATCTGAGCCAAACTTTAACGTCCCTGTAACCTTTGTTTTTTCAGTGAATTTCTTAGTTTTTTTAATTCTATTTTGAACAGTAATCTGTCACCTTTGAGAGTGGGTGTGCGAGTGGCTGTATGAGTCTCTGAGTGGGTGTGTTAGTCGGTTTGTGGGTGTGTGAGTGGCTATATGGATCTGTGAGTGGGTGTGTGAGTGACTGTATGTGTGTGCATAGCTGTGTAAGTGGGTGTAGAGGTTCCTGTGTGGATCTGTGAGTGGGTGCATAAGTGAGTGGATCTGTGAGTGGGTGCATGAGTGTCTAAGTAGGTCTGTGACTGGATGCATGAATGTCTGAGTAGGTCCGTGAGTGGGTGCATGAGTGTTTGAGTTGGTCTCTCAGTGGGTCTGAGTGGGCACATGAGTGTCTGTATACGTCTTTCTGCTAGTTTTTGATCTCTATTTTGGCTCTTCTCCTCGTTGCTGACCATTATTTTGCCTCTTCTGCTCATTTCTAACCTTTATTTGGCCTCTTTCTGCTTGTTGCTGACCTTTAGTTTGCCTCTTTCTGCTCATTGCTGACATTTATTCTGCCTCTTTCTGCTCCCTTCTGAACTTTATTCTGCCTCTTTCTACCCATTTCTCACCTTTATCTTGCCTCTTTCTGCGCGTTGCTCACCTTTATTCTACCTCTTTCTGCTCGTTTTTTTCCTTTATTCTGCCTCTTGCTGCTCTTTTCTGACCTATATTTTGCCTCTTTCTGCTCATTTGTTTTCTTTTATCTTGCCTCTTTCTGGTCGTTTCTCACCTTTTTTGCCTCTTTCTGCTCGCTGCTGAACTTTATATTGCCTTTTTCTGCTTGTTTCTCACCTTTATTTTGCCTCTTTCAGCTCATTTCTGACCTTATTTCTGCCTCTTTCTTGTTGTTTTTCACCTTTATTCTGCCTCTTGTTGCTCTTTTCTGACCTCTATTTTGCCTCTTTCTGCTCATTACTGACCTTTATTTTGCCTCTTTCTGCTGATTGCTGACCTTTATTCTGACTCTTTCTGCTCATTGCTGACCTATATTTTTCCTTTCTGCTCATTTCTGACCTTTATTCTGCCTCTCATTGCTAATTTTTCACCTTTATTCTGCCTCTTTCTGCTTGTTTCTCAGCGTTATCTTGCCTCTTTCTGCTCGTTGCTGACCTTTATACTAACTCTTTCTGGCAGGTATAGTTATGATACAGTTATCATAGGAAGAGAGTTTTTCCATTTGCCAATAACTTTGGAGTCATATGATGAATCCTCACGAAGTTTTCAAAACTAGTTTGTCACTCACTTCAGCTGCTGTCTTGAACATTTCGGGGTGAGCTGTTCAGGGGGGCTAGAGAAAAATGGGGGGGTCCCAAAACACGTTTTCCCCATGTTAATTTCTATAGGAACTTTAGACACGACTACAGCCCGAACTGCTGAACGGAATTACACCAAATTTGGCAGAAAGGCAGCTGGTGGTCCAGAAAGCTACCTTTTTGTAAATAGGCCTCAATCCATTCAGTAGTGTTTGAGATATTAAGATGCAAATCTACTTGTATATATAGGCATGCGCATCCTCAGCCGATCTAACAATCCTCGTGCTGAAATTTGATTGACCGCCAACACTTCAAACCAGGAAGTGTTGACAGCCATGTTGGGATTTGGCTTGAGCCAAGTCCCACAACATTGTTTTTTAAATGAGAAGCGGACAGGGTAGGAATACCCTGTCCCCCATGCCTGCTGTGGGCGGGTGTCCCACAGCTTCTCTGCAGAGCAAAAAAAGCATTTTTTAAAACAGTTTTGGCAGGAGCCGTGTTGTATCCTTGGCTCCTGCTGAAAACTAAAAAGAAAAGGAGTGCGGGCTCTGGCGCTTCTCTAATCCTTACCCCCTGGGTAGACCAGGTCCCAGGGGCATTCTCACATATAAATGTGTGGGGAGTGCTGGCGTGGCACTCCCCATGCCCCTGGGACCGCCACCTCCCTGAGGCACTATGAAAATGTGTATGATGGCAGGCCCAGACTGCCACCTTCCTGGGGAAAATCAAATTAAAATAATGCAGATGGGCCCTTGCGGCCCCCATGCCGCCCGGGGACCGCCACCTTCCTGGGGCACTATGAAAATGTATATGTAGGCAGGCCTGATGGGCCTGCCCTTGACCCAGGGACCGCCTCCTCCCTGGGGCAAATCAAATTAGAAAAATGCGGGCAGGCCCGTGCGGCCCCCCGCAGCCCTGGGCACCTACACCTCCTTGGGGCACTATCAAAATGCACTTATGGGTGGGCGGGCCCAATGCACCTGTCCATGCCCCGGGGACCACAACCTCCCCGGGGCAGTCAAATTAAAATAATGCGGGGGCCTACATGGCCCCCCAGCCCCAGGGACCACCACCTCACCGGGGCTGAAATAAATGAATGAGGGGGTTATGTCACAGACCTCCGGTCCACGGGACCGCCACCTCCCAGGAACAAAGTTTTACGATGGAGGGAGAATGCAGGCCCCCCTAGAGGAGCAATATATGGCCCTGGGGATGCCACACCCCAGGGCCAGCTCCTGCTGTGTCCCGGGGTGCCCAGCCCAGGACATAGCTGTTTGCTGTGCTTGGTGGCAGTGTTATTCCTCCCACCAAGTCACAGCAAACACTCTGCTTCCAGCAAGTGAGTGCGGAGAAGTGCTCGCACTTGCTGGGAGTGGAGCATTCATCTGTTTCTCTGCCCGCTATCAAGTGAGCATCGAAACAGAAGAATTGCTTTCAGACACAGGGAGCTGCATGTTTAGCAGCTACCTTTGTCTGAAAGCAATGCCGGCTCCCACTGGAGGCGGGAGGGCCATCAGGGACAGTGGGGGCATTCAGGCTCACGCTGTGGTCCCCTAGAACACTAGGTGCCCTGTGGGGCACCCAGGAGACACAGCCAGGACCCGGGGGCTGGGGTCCCCAGGGCCAAAATCGGCCTGAGGAGAGGTGTCAAGTGGCCTGCATTCCCTTTTTAAAAAAGTTTAATACAAAGGCCAGACCCATGGGGATGGGGTCCCCAGGGCCAAAATTGGCCCGTTGAGGGGGCTGCACAACCCCTCTCCCCTAATTATTTTTTTTTAAACGCCATTCCAGGGAAAGTCACCCTGCCCCTTTCTTAACTGTTCTGCAAAGGGGCCTCTTGGCACTGAACTTGTTGGGGATGAAGTCTCCTTGGCTGGTGAGGGCCATTGGGGGCCAGCATCCCCTACTGTTAACTTCAGTAAGTCCCTCACAGCTAGATTGCTGAAATGTGATTCAAGGTCCTGCCCCCTTTTTCCAACACTCAACGCAAATGTGCCTCCTGGTTGGGGGAATCAAGTCCCCTTAGATGCTGAGGGTCCTTGGGGGCCAACAACTCCTCCTGTTACTTCCTATAAGTCCCATACAGCAGGATTGCTGAGAGGTCATCTGAGGCCCGCCCCATTTCTCCATCACTCTGTAACCGCACATCCTGGTGAACTACTGGTTGGGGGATGATGTCACCTCAGATGGTGAGGGTCCTTGGGAATCAACAACCCCTCCTGTTACCTCAATTAAAAGTCACACAGTAGGATTGTTTGGACCTTGTTGGAGGCCTCACCCCCTTTCTCCACTACTCTGCAAACAAGCCTCCTGGTGCACAACTTGTTGGGGAATAAAGTCCCTTTGGATGCTGACGGTCCTTGGGGGCAAGAAGCATTCCTGTTACCAGCAGTAAGTCCCACACAGTGGGATTGCTAAGAACTGGTCGAAGGCCCCATCCCCTTTCTCCACCACTCTCCAAATGCACCTAGTAGTTAAAAAAGCCATAGAAATTCACTTAAAAAACCAAAGGCTACAGGGACGTTATAGTTAGGAAAAAGTTTTTTAAAAAACAGAGAAATTCACTGAAAAGAAAACAGGTTACAGGGACATTACAGTTAGGAAATAGAATGAAGAAACCCATAGAAATTCACTGAAAAAAACCAAGGGTTACAGGGAAGTTATAGTCAGGCTCAGATTTCATCCACACAAAACCATTGAAATTCAGCAGTCATAGTTACCTGAGCTAATTATAACTTATGCCCCCTTTTTCTGCACATCTCTTGCCTCGTTCTGCCCCGTTCCTTCTTTCTGTACCTCTCTTGCCTCTTTCTGCACCCCTGTTCCCTCTTTCTCCACTTCTCATTCTTCTTTTTGTACCCTTCTTCCCTTTTTGTGCACTTCTCTTGCTTCTTTCTGTACCTCTCGTGCCTGTTTCTGCACCTCTGTCACCTCTTTCTGCACCCCTCATGCCTCTTTCTGCACCCCTTTTCCTGCTCATCTCCGGCCTCTTTCTTCACTTTTCTTGCCTCTTTCTGCACCTTTGTTGCTTCTTTCTGCACTTCTCTTACTTCTTTCTTCACCTCTCTCGCTTCTTTCTGTACCCCTGTTGCCTCTTTTAAACTCATTTTTCCTCTTTCTGCACCTCTCTTGCTACTTTCTGCACCCCTCTTGCTTCTTTCTGAACCCCTCTTGCCGCTTTCTGTACCCTTCTTCCCTTTTTCTGCACGTCTCTTGCCTCTTACTACACATCTCTTGCCTATTTCTGCACTCCTCTTGCCTCTTTCTGCAACTCTGTTGGTTCTTTCTGCACTGCTCTTGCTTCTTTCTGTACCTATCTTGCAATTTTCTGTACCCCTCTTGCCTCTTTCTGCACCCCTCTTCCCTCTTTCTGCACATCTCTTGCTTCTTTCTGCACTTCTCTTGCCTCTTTCTGTGCCCCTCTTGCCTTTTTCTGCAACTCTGTTGGTTCTTTCTGCACTGCTCTTGCTTCTTTATGCACCTCTCTTGCAAATTTCTGCATCCCTCTTCCCTCTTTCTGCACTTCTTTTGCTACTGTCTGTACCCCGTTCCCTCTTTCTGCACCTCTTTTGCCTGTTTCTACAATCCGCATGTCTCTTTCTGCACCTCTGTTTCCTCTTTCTGCACCTCTCTTGCTTCTTTCTGCACCACTCTTGCCCCTTTCTGTACGCTTCTTCCCTTTTCCTGCACCTCTCTTGCCTCTTTCTGCAGTTCTCTTGCTTATTTCTGTACACTTCTTGCCTCTTTCTGCAACTCTGTTGGTTCTTTCTGCACTGCTCTTGCTTCTTTCTGCACCTCTCTTGCAAATTTCTGCACCCCTCTTGCAAATTTCTGCATCCCTCTTCCCTCTTTCTGCACTTCTTTTGCTTCTGTCTGCACCCTGTTCCCTCTTTCTGCACCTCTTTTGCCTGTTTCTACAATTTGCTTGCCTCTTTCTCCACCTCTCTTGCCTCTTTCTGCACCCCTCTTGCCTCTTTCTGCACCTCTCTTGCTTCTTTCTGCACCACTCTTGCCCCTTTCTGTACGCTTCTTCCCTTTTCCTGCACGTCTCATGCCTCTTTCTGCACCTCTCTTGCCTCATTCTGTAGTTCTCTTCCTTATTTCTGCACCCCTCTTGCCTCTTTCTGCAACTCTGTTGGTTCTTTCTGCACTGCTCTTGCCTCATTCTGCACCTCTCTTGCAAATTTCTGTGCCCCTCTTCCATCTTTCTGCACTTCTCTTGCCTCTGTATGAACCCCTGTTCCCTCTTTCTGCACCTCTTTTGCCTGTTTCTGCACCTCTGTCGCCTTTTTCTCTACCTCACTTGCTTCTTTCTAGACCCCTCTTGCCTCATTCTGCACCCTTCTTCCCTCTTTTTGCACTTCTCATCCTTCTTTTTGCACCCTTCTACCCTCTTTGTGCACTTCTCTTGCTTCTTTCTGTACCTCTCTTGCCTGTTTCTGCACCTCTTTCACCTCTTTATGCACCCCTCATGCCTCTTTATGCACCCTTTTGCCCTCTTTCTGCACCGCTTCTGCCTTTTTCTGCACCTCTCTTGCTTCTTTCTGCACACCTCTTGCCTCTTTCTGTACGATTCTTCTCTTTTCCTGCACGTCTCGTGCCTCTTTCTGCACTTTTCTTGCGTCTTTCTGCACCTCTGTTGCTTCTTTCTACACTTCTCTTGCTTCTTTCTGTACCCCTGTTACCTTTTTCTAAACTCATTTTTCCTCTTTCTGCAACTCTCTTGCCACTTTCTACACCCCTCCTGCCTCTTTCTGCACCTCTCTTACTTCTTTCTGCACCTCTCTTGCCGCTTTCTGTACCCTTCTTCCCTTTTTCTGCACGTCTCTTGCCTCTTTCTGTACCTCTCTTGCCCCTTTCTGGAGTTCTCTTGCCTATTTCTGCACCCCTCTTGCCTCTTTCTGCAACTCTGTTGGTTCTTCCTGCACTGCTCTTGCTTCTTTTTGCACCTCTCTTACAAATTTCTGCACCCCTCTTGCCTCTTTCTGTACCCCTCTTCCCTCTTTCTGCTCCTCTCTTGCTTCTTTCTGCACCTCTCTTGCCTCTTTCTGCACTGCTCTTGCTTCTTTCTGCTCCACTCTTGCAAATTTCTGCACCCCTCTTGCCTCTTTCTGCATAACTCTTCCCTCTTTCTGTACTTCTCTTGCTTCTGTCTGCACCCTGTTCCCTCTTTCTGCACCTCTTTTGCCTGTTTCTATAATTCGCTTGCCTCTTTCTGCACCTCTATTGCCTCTTTCTTCACCTCTCTTGCCTCTTTCTGCACTCCTCTTGCCTCTTTCTGCAACTCTCTTGCTTCTTTCTGCACCCCTGTTGCCCCTTTCTGTACGCTTCTTCCCTTTTCCTGCACATCTTTTGCCTCTTTCTGCACCTCTCTTGCCTCTTTCTGCAGTTCTCTTGCCTATTTCTGCACCACTCTTGCCTCTTTCTACAACTCTGTTGTTTTTTTCTGCACTGCTCTTGCTTCGTTCTGCACCTCTCTTGCAGATTTCTGCACCTCTCTTGCCTCTTTATGCACCCCTCTTCCATCTTTCTGCACTTCTCTTGCCTCTGTCTGCACCCCTGTTCCCTCTTTCTGCACCTCTTTTGCCTGTTTCTGCAAATCTTTTGCCTCTTTCTGAAGTTCTCTTGCCTCCTTCTGTACCTCTGTTGACTGTTTCTGCACCCATCTTGCCTCTTTCTGCACCCCTCTTGCCTTCTTCTGTACTCCTGTTGCTTCATTCTGCACCTCTCTTGCTTCTTTCTGCACACCTCTAGCCTCTTTCTGCACCCTTCTTCCCTCTTTGTTCACCTCTCTTGCCTCTTTCTGCACATCTTTTGCCTCTTTCTGTAACCCTCTTGCCCTTTTCTGCACTTTCTTTGCTTCTTTCTGCACTTTTCTTGCCTCTTTCTACACCCCTCTTGCCTCTTTCTGCACCTCTGTTGGTTCTTTTGCACTACTCTTGCTTCTTTCTGCACCTCTCTTGCCTCTGTCTGTGTGAGAAGTTGGCCTGGTATATGCTGTCCACTAACTAAAGTGGGCTCCCTGTACCAGTCCAAACAACCCCTTATGGAGATAGGTTAAAGACAACCTGTATTGAAAGCTATCCTAGTGGTAGCTATGGAGAGCAGCCTTCAGGCTAAGTCTTGAAGGAATGTAAAGCAGCTTGTTTTACCAGTCTATAATCTCTTGAGTGACCAAATGAAAGAGGTCCACACCAGGTATATATATAAAATATATGTATTTAGTCTTAAACACACCCCTCTAGTCTCTTTATGAGGCTAGAGTTTGAAGTACATAGGTTACAAGTCAGTTATCAACAGTAATAGCACAAATACACGTTTGGGCCCTAGGGGCGTATCAAACCATATACCAAAAAAGTGGTATAAGAACCACGACTGAGCTAGACACAAGGCCTAGAGCCTGTAGAAGTGCTTGGACCACAAGGAACCACCCAAGGTAGTGACACAGGGGACCCACGGGGGACGCGTGCAGTGTGGGAACACAGCCGCGAATCACCGTTAACTTCTATGGGGAAAGTCGCGGTTGGATTTTTAAAAGAAAAGGACACTTAGAAGAGGACTTGGAGCAAACCCCTTTAGAATTAGGCAGTTCTAGAGTCTATACCCATGGGAGCACAGGAGTACTCGAGTTACCTCACCCAGGGAAGCCGGGTGCATAGGTGTCTTTTGGAGTCGGGTTTCGTCGTCGATTTCAATGGCGATCTGCTGCAAAGTGCTGCTGGCGACCAAGTCGAAAGTGTCCGGGTGGATCCAAGGATGGATCAGAGATCTGAAGAACCTGAAAGCAGAGGGGACAGAGTCTGGGTCACTAGCCAGTGTCCAGGAAGGCGATGAGCAGATGCCCACCGATGTCGGGTGCTTCAGGTAGGTTGATGGGTGTCTTGACTCTTCAGCCACGAGGTCCAGGAGGTGTCGACAACAACCAGGAGCTGGATTCGAGCTGTGCCACAACGTTTGTCAAGTGCTGGGGTGTTGGCGACCAGATTGGACCCAACAAGCCTTGGCAACGGCAAGTCTTGTAGAAACAGAGAAAGGACTTTGGTGCAGACCAGCAAGGTCTGAGGGACTCACCCAGCAAGGGTAAGTGAGGGCACGTCTGGAGCAACAAGGAAAGCCCAAGCAGAAGAAGAGTTGCCTTCGGAAGGACCCACTAGCCAATGGACTAGCGATCATGAAGGAGCCTTGAGTGGACGCACTTGGAGCTGACTCACAGGGCACTCATGGAGTGGAGGCCAGAGATCTTCAGAGCAGTCGCTGCTCGGGGCGGGGGCTACTTGGAGCCCAAAGCACAACTTCAAGGAAGACCAGGAAGAGGATGCACTTGCAAAAGTTGTCAGTGTCCAGGGGTCACGGTTCCACGTTACCCACGACAGCTACGGGCCTCAGCTTCGCTGGGGTCTCAGGGCAGCCTCGGGGAAGTCTGGAAATCTACCTCTGGTAATGCAAAGACTTCGGCGTCCGGCGGGAGCTTCAGCGATGCAGACCGGACAGTTGCTTCTTTGGTGCCTGCCAAGCAGGGGAGTCACTCCTTGACCCCAAGGGAGATTCTTTAGTCCTCTAATCTTCAAGTAGAGCATCGAAGGTCCAGGATTCACATTCAGAGTTTCGTCCAGGGATAATCTAAAGTCCTAAGGACTGGGGTCCCATACTTATACTAAGTTAGGGGGTTGGACATACTCTGGGGACCCACCTATGGGAGGGTCAGGGAAGAGGGGTGGTTACACCCATTCCCTTTGTCCAGTTTCACACCAGAGCAGGGGCAGGTAGCCCCTGCAACCGGTTTGAACTGGACTATGCACAGGGACACCAAACGTGCCCCCAGTGCAGGACTTCAAAGCACCAGGGAGTGCTCCCGCCCAGCCCCAATACACACTATCCTGTCTGGGGAGGTGGTTACACCTCCCCAGACAGGAAACCTATTGTCCAGGCCTCCCCTGCCGGAGGTTCGGTCAACAGCAGGAGGCCAGACCCATGTCTGTGGCAGCGGCATCCATTTTGTGATGCCAGGGCTCTGAAAAGTTAATACCGGGTATGCCGGTGTGTAAATGTCTCTCACTCTAGAAGGGTGGGATACTACCCCCGCCACCAGAACTGGCGGGGGGTAGTATTCCAAGGTGTTTGACACCAAACACGACATGTTTCCGTGCAGCCATCCCAAAGTTAGCATTTAACGCGAGGTTATAATGCACTTAAGGGTATATGGTCAGGCTGCACCACAAACAGCACCAGAGGATTGACTCCGAACGCTGCAGAGGGGCTCTGCTCATGCAGGGGCACCCTCTCACATAAAAACCAAGCACTCTGCCTTCAGGATTGTTAAGCCCTGCCATAAGAGTGACTTATAGGTTTATATGTGTGTGCACTGGTAGTGATATAGGTAGTCTATACCACAGTAAGGGGTGCATGCACCACCTTACCCAGGCTGCAGTAGCAGACCTGTGGTGTCTTTTTGGAGGGCCTCCCAGGGGTGGCATAATATATGCTTCAGCCCCTGGTAGGCCTCTGGGGTACCTATGCCCTGGGTACATAGTATACCATATACTAGGGACTTATAAGAGCACTCCAGAATCCAATCAAAGATGTACCTAAGGTACATGGAAACCATTTTAGAGAGGAAGCAGCTAGGCTGGGGTTCTGATTAGCAGGGCCCCAGCCAGACTAAAGTCAAAATACAGTGAAGCATCAGCAAAAAGTGGTGGTACCCATGTGAAGCAGATCCTACTCTCCTACACAACCCCCCCCAAACGCAGGGACATTAAACTAACCTTGACCAGTTGAGTCTTCATGTTCTAAGTGGAAATACCTAGAGAGTCCATCTGCATTGGCATGGTTACTCCCAGGTCTATGTTCCACTGTACAGTCCATCCCCTGTAGGGAAATGGACAACCTTAGCAGTTTGGGGTTTTCACCCTTGATTTGTTTTAGCCATAAGAGGGGCTTATGGTCTGTCTGAACAAGGAAGTGAGTACCAAACAAGTATGGCCTCAACTTCTTCCGAGCCCAAACCACAGCAAAGGCCTCCCTCTCAATTGCTGACCAACGTTTCTCTCTAGGGGTCAGCCTTCTGCTAATGAAAGCTACTGGCTGATCCTGACCTTCATCATTCAATTGTGACAGTACAGCCCCTACCCCCAATTCAGATGCATCTGTTTGGACAATGAACTTCTTGGAGTAATCAGGACTCTGTAGAATGGGAGCAGTGCACATGGCCTGCTTCAGGTCATCAAATGCCTTTTGACAGCTAGCTGTCCACTGAACCTTTTTGGGCATTCTTTTGGAAGTTAAGTCATTCAGGGGTGTCACTATTGATCCATACCCCTTGATAAATCTCCTATAGTACCCAGTCAGGCCTAAGAAGGCTCTCACCTGAGTCTGGGTAGTTGGGGCAACCCAGTCCATGATGGTCTGGATTTTGCTCTGAAGTGGTTGAACCTGGCCTCCACCTACAAGGTGGCCCAGGTATACAACCTGACTCTGCCCTATCTGGCACTTGGTGGCCTTGATAGTGAGGCCTGCCTTTTGCAGGGCCTCCAAAACATTCCTTAGGTGGACCAGGTGATCCTCCCAGGTGGAGCTAAAGACAGCAATATCATCTAGATAAGCTGCACTGTAGGCTTCCAGACCTGTAAGAACTGTATTCACCAACCTTTGGAAAGTGGCAGGTGCATTTTTCAAACCAAAGGGCATTACCACAAACTGATAATGCCCACTAGGGGTTGAGAATGCTGTTTTTGGCTTTGCATCATCAGCTAGCCTGATCTGCCAGTAGCCAGCTGTTAGGTCAAATGTGCTTAGGTACTTGGCTGAGGCCAAAGTGTCTATTAGCTCATCTGCCCTGGGTATTGGATGGGCATCAGTCCTAGTGACTGCATTGAGACCCCTGTAGTCCACACAAAACCTCATCTCTCTTTTCCCACCACTGGTGTGAGGTTTTGGCACAAGGACCACTGGACTAGCCCAAGGGCTATCTGAGGGTTCAATAACTCCCAAATCCAACATTTTCTGGACTTCTGTCCTGATACAGTCCCTGACATGGTCAGGTTTCCTATAAATCTTATTTTTAATAGGCAGACTGTCCCCAGTGTCCACTTCATGAGTGCACCAGGTGGTCTGACTTGGGGTCAGAGAGAACATTTGTCTGAACTGATTGAGCACCTGTCTGCAATCAGTTTGCTACTGGGTAGTGAGGCTGCCTGCCAAGGCTACACCATCCACTGACCCATCATCAGGGTTCTGTGAGAGCAGGTCAGGGAGTGGGTCACTCTCTTCCTCCTGTCCCTCATCAGTAGCCATGAGCAAGCCCCTGTCTGCCCTGCCCACATATGGTTTCAATCTGTTGACATGGAGAACCCTGTGGGGACTCCTGGGTGTTCCTAGGTCTACCAAATAGGTAACCTCACCCTTCTACTCAACAATGGTATGGGGTCCACTCCATTTGTCTTGGAGAGCTGCTGGGGCCACTGGCTCCAACACCCACACCTTCTGCCCTGGCTGGTAAACAGTCAGTACAGCCTTTTGGTCATGCCAGGCTTTTTGTAGTTCCTGACTAGCCTCAAGGTTTTTAGTTGTCTTTTTCATGTACTCAGCCATCCGGGAGCGGAGACCAAGTACGTAGTCCACTATGTCCTGCTTTGGGGGCTTGAGAGGTAACTCCCATCCTTCCTTCACCAGACACAATGGACCCCTGACAGGATGGCCAAACAAAAGTTTAAAAGGGCTGTAGCCAACCC
The DNA here is from genome assembly GCA_963921515.1 of Calotriton arnoldi. Taxonomy (NCBI): domain Eukaryota; kingdom Metazoa; phylum Chordata; class Amphibia; order Caudata; family Salamandridae; genus Calotriton; species Calotriton arnoldi. Next base: position 327,238 of record CAWUFW010011022.1, read on the forward strand.
CCTTTTGAGGCACCTCCCTGTATGCAAACAAAAGGCAGGGCAAGAGTATGTCCCATCTTCGCCTAAGCTTTTCTGGGAGCCCTTTAATCATGCCCTTTAAGGTTTTGTTGAACCTCTCAACTAAACCATTGCATTGTGGGTGATAGGGTGTGGTGAATTTGTAAGTCACTCCACACTCCTTCCACATTGCCTTCAAGTATCCAGACATAAAGTGAGCACCCCTGTCTGATACAACCTCCTTAGGGAAGCCCACTCTTGAGAAAATTCCCAGGAGGGCTCTGGCCACCACAGGTGCTGTAGTGGTCCTAAGGGGAATAGCCTCTGGGTACCTAGTGGCATGGTCCACCACCACCAGGATAAACCTATGCCCAGATGCTGTTTGGGGATCCATGGGACCAACAATGTCAATCCCCACCCTTTCAAAGGGCACCCCCACCACAGGTAGTGGTATCAGGGGGGCCTTTGTAGTGCCACCTGCCTTGCCACTGGCCTGGCAGGTTACACAGGAGCGACAAAACTCCTTGGTGTCTTCAGACATGTGGGGCCAGTGAAAGTGAGGGACAGGTCTGTCCCAAGTCTTGTTCTGGCCCAGGTGACCTGCTAGAGGAATTTCATGGGCTAGGGTCAATAGGAAGCCCCTGAACTTCAGAGGTATAACCAACCTCCTGGTGGCACCAGGCTTGGGGTCTCTACACTCTGAGTACAAGAGTCCATCATCCCAATACACTTTATGGGGACCACTAGCATTCCCAGCAGCCTCATCAGCAGCTTGCTGTCTGACGGGTTCAAGAGAGGGGCAGCTCTGCTGCTCCTGGCTCAGATCTGCCCTGGAAGGGCCCCCTGTCCCTAAGAACTCAACCTGATCAGGCTCAAGCTCCTCTGGGACAGTTCCTTCTTCAGGACTGAGATCATCTCCCTCAAGAGACTGATCTTCCTTCTGAGCCAAGGGGGAAGGCACTGCCTTAACCCTACTACTCCTCCTCTTGGATGGCACTTGGTCTATTGTTCCAGGATCCAAGGCCTGTTCAGTGTTAGTCATTTTGGCCTGTGACCTGGTCACAGCAAACACATCTGCAGGGATGCCCAGCATTTCTGCATGGGTCCTGAGCTCCACTTCTGCCCAAGCTGAAGTTTCTACATCATTGCCAAGCAAGCATTCAACTGGTAGGTCTGCACTCACCACAACCTTCTCAAGGCCAGTTACCCCTCCCCAGGAGAATAACAACTGCCAGAGAATGGTCTGTTCTGACGTTGCTAGCATTGGTCACTTGGTACATTTCACCAAGTATAATCTGCCCAGGATCCACAAGATCTTGTGTCACCATAGTGACACTTGCTCCTGTGTCCCTGAATGGCAAAGCCTCTTTTCCATTTATTAATGGCTGTTGTCTGTACTTGCCCAGATTACTGGGACTCACAGAGGAGGTCATATCCATGCCTCCATCACAGACTAGGACAGCCTGAGTGGGTTCTCTGAGTATGCCAGAGCCCATCTCAGTACCCAGGGTCAACCCTACTAATCCCTTGGCTTGTGTACTTCCACCACCATTTGTAACTGCACTAGGGGGAACAGGTGCCTTAGGGGCATTGGTGGGGGCTGGAATAGAGTCTTTGGACTTGGTGCAATCACTTGTCCAGTGTGTCTTTTGATTACAGACTTTGCACCATGGTTTCTTTTGGCCTTTCCCTTTGTTAGACTGTGAATCCCCACCTGAAGAAGATTTTTGGGGGCCTTGTGAAGACTTCTGGTCTTTACCCTTCTCCCCACCCATGTCAGAGTTTTTAGAATCTTGCTTCTTTCGGTCACCACCTTGGTTCTGTACCTTCTGCCTCACCCTGGTCCTGACCCAATTGTCTGCCTTCTTTCCCAATTCTTGGGGAGAGGTCAGATCAGAGTCCACCAGGTACTGATGCAACAGCTGATTTTGACAGTTATTAAGAATCTGCTCCCTCATGATAAGATTGTACAATCCTTTGAAGTCACATACCTTACTGCCCACTAACCAACCTTCCAGAGCCTTAGCAGAACAATCAACAAAGTCCACCCAGTCTTGATTTTGTGCCTTTTGGGTATCTCTGAACTTTAACCTGTATTGTTCAGTTGTTAGGCCAAACCCATCAATCAATGCACTTTTTAAGACTTGATAATCATCAGCATCCTCTTCTCTAACAGTGAGGAGCTTATCTCTACCTTTGTCTGCAAAGGAGAGCCACAAGATTGCTGCCCACTGCTCCTGAGGGACCCTCTGTACTTTACAGGCCCTCTCCAGTGCAGTAATCCATTTGTGGATGTCATCCCCACTCTGGTAAGGAGGGACAATCTTGCTCAGGTTTCTATGGTCATAAGACCTTTCCCTACCACTAGGGAAGTTGCTGCCACCATGGGACTCTAGTCCCAACTTTCTTCTTTGTCTATGAAGCTCTGGGGACTCCCTGTCTATAGCCAACTGCTCTTTTCTGATTCTCAACTGAGCTTCCTCATACTTGAGCAGTCTGTCTTTTCTTTCATGGGAGGTTTCCCTCCTATGAGAAGAAACAGAGGTCCCTACTGAGGTGTAAGAATGGTTAGACTCCTGAGAAGGAGATCTGGACCTTCTAGGCACCCTCACAACTCTTCCTGGTGGGATAAAGGGGAGGTCATTCTGATCCTCCTCCTCATCTGCAGGAGGAGCTGGGTTGTCCAGGGCAAGGTCATTGTCACCTTCCTGGCCAGTTTCAGAGGTCAGGTCCTGGGTATTTTCACCCCTGGTCCCTTCCTCATCTTCTGCCCCACCCTCTCTGCCTACCCTTGCAGACCCTATGGGTCTTCTGAGATCATCTAGCAGAAGCATCTCCATGAGACGTTGGGTGTTGGCACTTTTGCCTGTCTTCAGCTTCCTAATCTTGCACAACTCTCTCAATTCCAAGAATGGGAGGTTGTCATATTTGGATGGCAGGAGTCCACTGGTTCCTGGCAGTGAAGACATTACTAGTGAGGTGTGGTGTATGCACTACCTACTCTAGTGTGGCCTACTAAACTCTCTTGAGTTGTAGAAAGGGTGTGCTAAACCCTTAACACACAACTCTAAGTTCAGTAGAACTTACTGTATACTAAGCTTGTTGTTATATGTACCTAAGGTACCCTTAGTGGTTTTCAGTTGATCAATTCAATTGAGATTATCTGGTAAAACAATAGCAAGCTGGAATCCCATCGCTGCCACCAATGTGAGAAGTTGGCTTGGTATATGCTGTCCACTAACTAAAGTGGGCACCCTGTACCAGTCCAAACAACCCCTTATGGAGATAGGTTAAAGACAACCTTTATTGAAAGCTATCCTAGTGGTAGCTATGGAGAGCAGCCTTCAGGCTAAGTCTTGAAGGAATGTAAAGCAGCTTGTTTTACCAGTCTATAATCTCTTGAGTGACCAAATGAAAGAGGTCCACACCAGGTATATATATAAAATATATGTATTTAGTCTTAAACACACCCCTCTAGTCTCTTTATGAGGCTAGAGTTTGAAGTACATAGGTTACAAGTCAGTTATCAACAGTAATAGCACAAATACACGTTTGGGCCCTAGGGGCGTTCCAAACCATATACCAAAAAAGTGGTATAAGAACCACGACTGAGCTAGACACAAGGCCTAGAGCCTGTAGAAGTGCTTGGACCACAAGGAACCACCCAAGGTAGTGACACAGGGGACCCACGGGGGACGCGTGCAGTGTGGGAACACAGCTGCGAATCACCGTTAACTTCTATGGGGAAAGTCGCGGTTGGATTTTTAAAAGAAAAGGACACTTAGAAGAGGACTTGGAGAAAACCCCTTTAGAACTAGGCAGTTCTAGAGTCTATACCCACGGGAGCACCGGAGTACTCGAGTTACCTCACCCACGGAAGCCGGGTGCATAGGTGTCTTTTGGAGTCGGGTTTCGTCGTCGATTTCAATGGCGATCTGCTGCAAAGTGCTGCTGGCGACCAAGTCGAAAGTGTCCGGGTGGATCCAAGGATGGATCGGAGATCTGAAGAACCTGAAAGCAGAGGGGACAGAGTCTGGGTCACTAGCCAGTGACGAGGATGGCGATGAGCAGATGCCCACCAATGTCGGGTGCTTCAGGTAGGTTGATGGGTGTCTTGACTCTTCAGCCACAAGGTCCAGGAGGTGTCGACAACAACCAGGAGCTGGATTCGAGCTGTCCCACAAAGTTTGTCAAGTGCTGGGGTGTTGGCGACCAGATTGGACCCAACAAGCCTTGGCAACGGCAAGTCTCGTAGAAACAGAAAAAGGACTTTGGTGCAGACCAGCAAGGCCTGAGGGACTCACCCAGCAACGATAAGCCAGGGCACATCTGGAGCAACCAGGAAAGCTCAAGCAGAAGAAGAGTTGCCTTCGGGAGGACCCACTAGCCAACGGACTAGCAATCGCAAAGGAGCCTCAAGTGGACACACTTGGAGCTTTCTCACAGGGCACTCGTGGAGTGGAGGCCAGAGATCTTCAGTGCAGTCGGTGCTCGGGGTAGGAGCTACTCAGAGCCCAAAGCACAACTTCGAGGGAGACCAGGAAGAGGATGCACTTGCAAACGTTTTTGGTGTCCAGGGGTCACGGTTCCACATTAACCACGACAGCTTCGGGCCTCAGCTTCACTGGGGTCTCAGGGCAGCCTCGGGAAAGTCTGGAAATCCACCTCTGATGATGCAAAGACTTCGGCGTCCGGCGGGAGCTTCAGCGATGCAGACCAGACACTTGCTTCTTTGGTGCCTGCCAAGCAGGGAAGTAACTCCTTGACCCCAAGGGAGATTCTTCAGTCCTCTAAACTTCAAGTAGAGCATCGAAGGTCCAGGATTCACGTTCAGAGTTTCATCCAGGGATAATCAAAAGTCCTAAGGACTGGGGACCCACACTTATACTAAGTTAGGGGGTTGGACATACTCTGGGGACCCACCTATGGGAGGGTCAGGGAAGAGGGGTGATTACACCCATTCCCTTTGTCCAGTTTCGTGCCAGAGCAGGGGCAGGTAGCCCCTTCAACCGGTTTGAACTGGACTATGCACAGGGACACCAAACGTGCCCCCAGTGCAGGACTTCAAAGCACCAGGGAGTGCTCCTGCCCAGCCCCAATACACACTATCCTGTCTGGGGAGGTGGTTACACCTCCCTGCGACAGGAAACCTATTGTCCAGGCCTCCCCTGCTGGAGTTTCGGTCAGCAGCAGGAGGCCAGACCCGTGTCTGTGGCAGCGGCATCCATTTTGTGATGCCAGGGCTCTGAAAAGTTAATACCGGGTATGCCGGTGTGTACATGTATCTCCCTCTAGAAGGGTGGGATGCTACCCCCGCCACCAGAACTGGTGGGGGGGGGTAGTATTCCAAGGTGTTTGACACCAAACACAACATGTTTCCGTGCAGCCATCCCAAAGTTAGCATTTAACGCAAGGTTATAATGCACTTAAGAGTATATGGTCAGGCTGCACCACAAACAGCACCAGAGGATTGACTCCGAATGCTGCAGAGGGGCTCTGCTCATGCAGGGGCACCCTCTCACAGAAAAACCAAGCACTCTGCCTTCAGGATTGTTAAGGCCTGCCATAGGAGTGACTTATAGGTTTATGTGTGTGCGCACTGGTAGTGATATAGGTAGTCTATACCACAGTAAGGGGTGCATGCACCACCTTACCCAGGCTGCAGTAGCAGACCTGTGGTGTCTTTTTGGAGGGCCTCCCAGGGGTGGCATAATACATGCTTCAGCCCCTGGTAGGCCTCTGGGGTACCTATGCCCTGGGTACATAGTATACCATATACTAGGGACTTATAAGGGCACTCCAGAATCCAATCAAAGATGTACCTAAGGTACATGGAAACCATTTTAGAGAGGGAGCAGCTAGGCTGGGGTTCTGATTAGCAGGGCCCCGGCCAGACTAAAGTCAAAATACAGTGAAGCATCAGCAAAAAGTGGGGGTACCCATGTGAAGCAGATCCTACTCTCCTACAGTCTGCACCCCAGTTCCCTCTTTCTGCACCTCTTTTGCCTCTTTCTGCACCTCTCTTGCCTCTTTCTGCAGTTCTCTTGCCTGTTTCTGCACCTCTGTTGCTTCTTTCTGCACTTCACTTGCCTCTTTCTGCAACTCTCTTGTCTCTTTCATCACTTCTCTTGCTTCTTTCTATACCTCTGTTGCTCTTTCATCACTTCTCTTGCTCCTTTCTACACCTCTGTCGCCTCTTTCTGCACCTCACTTGCTTCATTCTGCACCACTCTTGCCTCATTCTGCATCCTTCTTCCCCCTTTCTGTACCTCTCTTGCCTCTTTCTGCCCCCCTGTTCCTTCTTTCTGTACCTCTCTTGCCTCTTTCTGCACCCATGTTCCCTCTTTCTGTACTTCTCATCCTTCTTTTTGCACCCTTCTTTCCTCTTTGTGCACTACTCTTGCTTCTTTCTGTACCTCTCTTGCCTGTTTCTGCACCTCTGTTGCCTCTTTCTGTACCCCTCATGCCTCTTTATGTACCCCTTTACCTCTTTCTGCACTGCTCCTGCCTCTTTCTGCACCTCTCTTGTTTCTTTCTGTACCCCTCTTGCCTCTTTCTGTACACTTCTTCCCTTTTCCTACACGTCTCGTGCCTCTTTCTGCACTTTTCTTGCCTCTTTCTGCACCTCTGTTGCTTCTTTCTGCACTTCTATTGCTTCTTTCTGCACATCTCTTGCTTCTTTCTGTACCCCTGTTGCCTCTTACTAAACTCATTTTTCCTCTTTCTGCACCTCTCTTGCCACTTTCTGCACCCCTCTTGCCTCTTTCTGCACCTCTCTTACTTCTTTCTGCACCCCTCTTGCCGCTTTCTGTACCCTTCTTCCCTTTTTCTGCACGTCTCTTGCCTCTTTCTGCACCTCTCTTGCCCCTTTCTGCAGTTCTCTTGCCTATTTCTGCACCCCTCTTGCCTCTTTCTGCAACTCTGTTGGTTCTTTCTGCACTGCTCTTGCTTCTTTCTGCGCCTCTCTTGCAAATTTCTGCACCCCTCTTGCCTCTTTCTGTACCCCTCTTCCCTCTTTGTGCACCTCTCTTGCTTCTTTCTGCACCTCTCTTGCCTCTTTCTGTGCCCCTCTTGCCTCTTTCTGCAACACTTTTGGTTCGTTCTGCACTGCTCTTGCTTCTTTCTGCACCTCTCTTGCAAATTTCTGCACCCCTCTTGCCTCTTTCTGCATCCCTCTTCCCTCTTTCTGCACTTCTCTTGCTTCTGTCTGCACCCCTGTTCCCTCTTTCTGCACCTCTTTTGCCTTTTTCTACAATTTGCTTGCCTCTTTCTGCACCTCTCTTGCCTCTTGATGCACCTCTCTTGCCTCTTTCTGCACTCCTCTTGCCTCTTTCTGCACCTCTCTTGCCTCTTTCTGCACCCCTCTTGCCCCTTTCTGTATGCTTCTTCCCTTTTCCTGCACATCTCTTGCCTCTTTCTGCACCTCTCTTGCCTCTTTCTGCAGTTCTCTTGCCAAATTCTGCACCACTCTTGCCTCTTTCTGCAACTCTGTTGGTTTCTTCTGCACTGCTCTTGCTTCATTCTGCACCTCTCTTGCAAATTTCTACACCTCTCTTGCCTCTTTCTGCACCCCTCTTCCATCTTTCTGCACTTCTCTTGTCTCTGTCTGCACACCTGTTCCCTCCTTCTGCACATCTTTTGCCTGTTTCTGCAACTCTGTTGCCTCTTTCTGAAGATATCTTGCCTCCTTATGTACCTCTGTTGACTCTTTCTGCACCCATCTTGCTCTTTCTGCACACCTCTTGCCTTTTCTGTACTCCTGTTGCTTCATTCTGCACTTCTCTTGCTTCTTTCTGCACCTCTCTTGCTTCTTTCCGCACACCTCTAGCCTCTTCCTCCACCGTTCTTCCCTCTTTCTGTACCTCTCTTGCCTCTTTCTGCCCCCTGTTCCTTCTTTCTGTACCTCTCTTGCCTTTTTCTGCACCCTGTTCCCTCTTTCTGCACTTTTCATCCTTCTTTTTGCACCCTTCTTCCCTCTTTGTGCACTTCTCTTGCTTCTTTCTGTACCTCTCTTGCCTGTTTCTACACCTGTGTCGCCTCTTTTTGCACCCCTCATGCCTCTTTCTATACCCCTCTTTCTGTACCTCTCCTGCCTCTTTCTGCAACTCTTTTGCTTCTTTCTGCACCCCTCTTGCCTCTTTTGGTACCCTTCTTCCCTTTTCCTGCACGTCTCTTGCCTCTTTCTGCTCTTTTCTTGCCTCTTTCTGCACCTCTGTTGCTTCTTTCTGCTCTTCTCTTGCTTCTTTCAGCACCTCTCTTGTTTCTTTCTGTAGCCCTGTTGCCTCTTTCTGAACTCGCTTTTCCTATTTCTACACCTCTCTTGCCTCTTTCTGCAGTTCTCTTGCTACTTTCTCACCCCTCTTGTCTCTTTATGTACCCTTCTTCCCTTTTCCTGCACGTCTCTTGCCTCTTTCTATAGTTCTCTTGCCTGTTTCTGCACCTCTGTTGCTTCTTTCTGCACTACTCTCCTGTCTCTTTCATCATGTCTCTTGCTTCTTTCTATACCTCTGCTGCTTCTTTCAGCACTTCTCTTGCCCCTTTCTTCACTTCTCATGCCTGTTTCTGTACCTCTCTTGCCTGTTTCTGCACCTCTGTCGCCTCTTTCTACACCTCACTTGCTTCTTTCTGTACCCCTCTAGCCTTTTTCTGCACCCTTCTTCCCTCTTTCTGCACCTCTCTTGCCTCTTTCTGCCCCCTGTTCCTTCTTTCTGTACCTCTCTTGCCTCTTTCTGCACCCTTGCTCCCTGTTGCCTATTTCTGCACCCCTGTTCCCTCTTTCTGCACTTCTCATCCTTCTTTTTGCACCCTTCTTCCCTCTTTGTGCACTTCTCTTGCTTCTTTCTGTACCTCTTTTGCCTGTTTCTGCACTTCTCTTGCTTCTTTCTGCACCTCTCTTGCTTCTTTCTGTACCCCTGTTGCCTATTTCTAAACTCGTTTTTCCTCTTTCTGCACCTCTCTTGCCACTTTCTGCACCCCTCTTGCCTCTTACTGCACCTCTCTTGCTTCTGTCTGCACCCCTCTTGCCACTTTCTGTACCCTTCTTCCCTTTTCCTGCATGTCTCTTGCCTCTTCCTGTACCTCTCTTGCCTCTTTCTGCAGTTCTCCTGCCTATTTCTGCACACCTCTTGCCTCTTTCTGCAACTCTGTTGGTTCTTTCTGCACTGCTCTTGCTTCGTTCTGCACCTCTCTTGCAAATTTCTGCACCCCTCTTGCCTCTTTCTGCACCCCTCTTCCCTCTTTCTGCACCTCTCTTGCTTCTTTCTGCACGTCTCTTGCCTCTTTCTGCACTTTTCTTGCCTCTTTCTGTACCTCTGTTGCTTCTTTCTGCACTTCTCTTGCTTCTTTCTCCACCTCTCTTTCTTCTTTCTGTACCCCTCTTTCTAAATGCATTTTTCCTCTTTCTGCACCTCTCTTGCCACTTTCTGCACCCCTCTTGCCTCTTTCTGCACCTCTCTTGCTTCTTTCTACACCCCTCTTGTTGCTTTGTGTACCCTTCTTCCCTTTTCCTGCTGGTCTCTTGCCTCTTTCTGCACCTCTCTTGCCTCTTTCTGTAGTTCTCTTGCCTATTTCTGCACCCCTCTTGCCTCTTTCTGCAACTCTGTTGGTTCTTTCTGCACTGCTCTTGTTTCTTTCTGCACCTCTCTTGCAAATTTCTGTACCCCGCTTGCCTCTTTCTGCAGCCCTCTTCTCTCTTTCTGCACCTCTCTTGCTTCTTTCTGTACTTCTCCTGCCTCTTTCTGTGCCCCTCTTGCCTCCGTCTGCATCCCTCTTCCCTCTTTCTGCACTTCTCTTGCTTCTGTCTGCACCACGTTCCCTCTTTCTGCACCACTTTTGCCTGTTTCTACAATTTTCTTACCTCTTTATGCACCTCTCTTGCCTCTTTCTGCAACTCTCTTGCCTCTTTCTGCACCTCTCTTGCTTCTTTCTGTACCCCTCTTGCCGTTTCTGTATGCTTCTTCCCTTTTTCTGCATGTCTCTTGCCTCTTTCTGCACCTCTCTTGCCTCTTTCTGCAGTTCTCTTGCCTATTTCTGCACCCATCTTGCCTCTTTCTGCAACTCTGTTGGTTCTTTCTGCACTGCTCTTGCCCCTTTCTGTACACTTCTTCCCTTTTCCTGCACGTCTCTTGCCTCCTTCTGCACCCCTGTTCCCTTTTCTGCACCTCTTTTGCCTGTTTCTACAATTTGCTTGCCTTTTTCTGCACCTCTCTTGCCTCTCTCTGCACCCCTCTTGCCTCTTTCTGCACCCCTCTTGCCTCTTTCTGCACCTCTCTTGCTTCTTTCTGCACCCCTCCTACCCGTTTCTGTACGCTTCTTCCCTTTTCCTGCAAATCTCTTACCTCTTTCTGCACCTCTCTTGCCTCTTTCTGCAGTTCTCTTGCCTATTTCTGCACCCCTCTTGCCTCTTTCTGCAACTCTGTTGGTTCTTTCTGTACCTCTCTTGCTTCTTTCTGCACCCCTCTTGCCCCTTTCTGTACACTTCTTCCCTTTTCCTGCACGTCTCTTGCCTCCTTCTGCACCCCTGTTCCCTTTTCTGCACCTCTTTTGCCTGTTTCTACAATTTGCTTGCCTCTTTCTGCACCTCTCTTGCAAATTTCTGCATCCCTCTTGCCTCTTTCTGCATCCCTCTTCCCGCTTTCTGTACTTCTCTTGCTTCTGTCTGCACCAGTTCCTTCTTTCTGCACCTCTTTTGCCTGTTTCTACAATTTGCTTGCCTCTTTCTGCACCTCTCTTTCCTCTTTATGCACCTCTCTTGCCTCTTTCTGCACCCCTCTTGCCACTTTCTGCAACTCTGTGGTTCTTTCTGCACTGCTCTTGCTTCATTCTGCACCTCTCTTGCAAATGTCTGTACCCCTCTTGCCTCTTTCTGCACCCCTCTTCCATCTTTCTGCACTTCTCTTGCCTCTGTCTGCACCCCTGTTCCCTCTTTCTGCACCTCTTTTACCTGTTTTTGCAACTCTCTTTTTTCTGAAGTTCACTTGCCTCCTTCTGTACCTCTGTTGACTCTTTTTGCACCCATCTTGCCTCTTTCTGCACCCCTCTTGCCTTTTTCTGTACTCCTGTTGCTTCATTCTGCACTTCTCTTGCTTCTTTCTGCACCTCTCTTGCTTCTTTCTGCCCACCTCTAGCCTCTTTCTACACCCTTCTTCCCTCTTTGTGCACCTCTCTTGCCTCTTTCTGCACCTCTTTTGCCTCTTTCTGCAACCCTATTGCCTTTTTCTGCACCTCTTTTGCCTCTTTCTGCAACCCTCTTGCCTTTTTCTGCACCTTTTTTGCTTCTTTCTGTATTTCTCTTGCCTCTTTATGCACCCCTCTTGCCTCTTTCTGCACGTCAGTTGGTTATTTTGCACTACTCTTGCTTTTTTAGGGACCTCTCTTGCAAATTTCTGCAACCCTCTTGCCTCTTTCTGCACCCCTCTTCCATCTTTCTGCACTTCTCTTGCCTCTGTCTGCACCCCTGTTCCCTCTTTCTGCACCGCTTTTGCCTGTTTCTGCAACTCTTTTTTTCTGAAGTTCTCTTGCCTCCTTCTGTACTTCTGTTGACTCTTTTTGCACCCATCTTGCCTCTTTCTGCACCCCTCTTGCCTTTTTCTGTACTCCTGTTGCTTCATTCTGCACTTCTCTTGCTTCTTTCTGCACCTCTCTTGCTTATTTCTGCACACCTCTAGCCTCTTTCTGCACCCTTCTTCCATCTTTGTGCACCTCTCTTGCCTCTTTCTGCACCTCTTTTGCCTCTTTCTGCAACCCTCTTGCCTTTTGCTGCACCTTTTTTGCTTCTTTCTGCACTTCACTTGCCTCTTTATGCACCCCTCTTGCCTCTTTCTGCACCTCAGTTGGTTCTTTCGCACTACTCTTGCTTCTTTCTGCACCTCTCTTGCATATTTCTGCACCCCTCTTGCCTCTTTTTGCACCCCTCTTCCCTCTTTCTGCACCTCTCTTGCCTCTGTCTGCACCCCGTTCCTTCTTTCTGCACCTCTTTTGCCTGTTTCTACAATTCGCTTGCCTCTTTCTGCACCTCTCTTGCCTCTTTCTGTACCTCTCTTGCCTCTTTCTGCACCCCTCTTGCCTCTTTCTGAAACTCTGTGGTTCTTTCTGCACTGCTCTTGCTTCATTCTGCACCTCTCTTGCAAATTTCTGCACCCCTCTTGCCTCTTTCTGCACCCCTCTTCCATCTTTCTGCACTTCTCTTGCCTCTGTCTGCACCCCTGTTCACTCTTTCCGCACCTCTTTTGCCTGTTTCTGCAACTCTCTTTTTTCTGAAGTTCACTTGCCTCCTTCTGTACCTCTGTCGACTCTTTTTGCACCCATCTCGCCTCTTTCTGCACCCCTCTTGCCTTTTTCTGTACTCCTGTTGCTTCATTCTGCACTTCTCATGCTTCTTTCTGCACCTCTCTTGCTTCTTTCTGCATACTTATAGCCTCTTTCTGCACCCTTCTTCCCTCTTTGTGTACCTCTCTTGACTCTTTCTGCACCTCTTTTGCCTCTTTTTGCAACCCTCTTGCCTTTTTCTGCACCTTTTTTGCCTCTTTCTGCAACCCTCTTGTTTTTTTCTGCACCTTTTTTGCTTCTTTCTGCACTTCTCTTGCCTCTTTATGTATCCCTCTTGCCTCTTTCTGCACCTCAGTTGTTTTTTTTGCACTACTCTTGCTTCTTTAGGGACCTCTCTTGCAAATTTCTGCAACCCTCTTGCCTCTTTCTGCACCCCTCTTCCATCTTTCTGCACTTCTCTTGCCTCTGTCTGCATCCCTGTTCCCTCTTTCTGCACCTCTTTTGCCTGTTTCTGCAACTCTTTTTTCCTGAAGTTCACTTGCCTCCTTCTGTACCTCTGTTGACTCTTTTTGCACCCATCTTGCCTCTTTCTTCACCCCTCTTGCCTTTTTCTGTACTCCTGTTGCTTCAGTCTGCACTTCACTTGCTTCTTTCTGCACCTCTCTTGCTTATTTCTGCACACCTCTAGCCTCTTTCTGCACCCTTCTTCCATCTTTGTGCACTTCTCTTGCCTCTTTCTGCACCTCTTTTGCCTCTTTTTGCAACCCTCTTGCCTTTTGCTGCACCGTTTTTGCTTCTATCTGCACTTCTCTTGCCTCTTTATGCACCCCTCTTGCCTCTTTCTGCACCTCAGTTGGTTCTTTTGTACTACTCTTGCTTCTTTCTGCACCTCTCTTGCATATTTCTGCACCCCTCTTGCCTCTTTCTGCACCCCTCTTCCCTCTTTCTGCACCTGTCTTGCCTCTGTCTGCACCCCGTTCCTTCTTTCTGCACCTCTTTTGCCTGTTTCTACAATTCGCTTGCCTCTTTCTGCACCTCTCTTGCCTCTTTCTATACCTCTCTTGCCTCTTTCTGCACCCCTCTTGCCTCTTTCTGAAACTCTGTGGTTCTTTCTGCACTGCTCTTGCTTCATTCTGCAACTCTCTTGCAAATTTCTGCACACCTCCTGACTCTTTCTGCACCCCTGTTCCCTCTTTCTGCACCTCTTTTGCCTGTTTCTGTAACTCTCTTTTCTCTGAAGTTCACTTGCCTCCTTCTGTACCTCTGTTGACTCTTTTTGCACCCATCTTGCCTCTTTCTGCACCCCTCTTGCCTTTTTCTGTACTCCTGTTGCTTCATTCTGCACTTCTCTTGCTTCTTTCTGCACCTCTCTTGCTTCTTTCTGCACACCTCTAGCCTCTTTCTGCACCCTTCTTCCCTCTTTCTGCACCTCTCTTGCCTCTTTCTGCACCTCTTTTGCCTCTTTCTGCAACCCTATTGCCTTTTTCTGCATCTCTTTTGCCTCTTTCTGCAACCCCCTTGCCTTTTTCTGCACCTTTTTTGCTTCTTTCTGCACTTCTCTTGCCTCTTTATCCACCCCTCTTGCCTCTTTCTGCACCTCAGTTGGTTTTTTTCACTACTCTTGCTTCTTTAGGGACCTCTCTTGCAAATTTCTGCAACACTCTTGCCTCTGTCTGCACCCCTGTTCCCTCTTTCTGCACCTCTTTTGCATGTTTCTGCAACTCTTTTTTTCCGAAGTTCTCTTGCCTCCTTCTGTACCTCTGTTGACTCTTTTTGCTCCCATCTTGCCTCTTTCTGCACCCCTCTTGACTTTTTCTGTACTCCTGTTGCTTCATTCTGCACTTCTCTTGCTTCTTTCTGCACCTCTCTTGCTTCTTTCTGCACACCTCTAGCCTCTTTCTGCACCCTTCTTCCATCTTTGTGCACCTCTCTTGCCTCTTTCTGCACCTCTTTTGCCTCTTTTTGCAACCCTCTTGCCTTTTGCTGCACCTTTTTTGCTTCTTTCTGTACTTCTCTTGCCTCTTTATGCACCCCTCTTGCCTCTTTCTGCACCTCAGTTGGTTCTTTTGCACTACTCTTGCTTCTTTCTGCACCTCTCTTGCAAATTTCTGCACCCCTCTTGCCTCTTTCTGCACCCCTCTTTCATCTTTCTGCATCTCTCTTGCCTCTGTCTGCACCCCTGTTCCCTCTTTCTGCACCTCTTTTGCCCCTTTCTGCAGTTCTCTTGCCTGTTTCTGCACCTCTGTTGCTAATTTCTGCACTTCTCTTGCCTCTTTCTGCAACTCTCTTGTCTCTTTCATCACTTCTCTTACTTCTTTCTATACCTCTGTTGCTTCTTTCAGCACTTCTCTTGCCCCTTTTTTCACTTCTCATGCCTGTTTCTGCACCTCTCTTGCCTGTTTATGCACCTCTGTCACCTCCTTCTGCACCTCACTTGCTTCTTTCTGCACCTCTCCTGCCTCTTTCTGCACCATTCTTTCCTCTTTCTGCACACCTGTTCCCTCTTTCTGCACCTCTCATCCTTCTTTTTACACCCTTCTTCCCTCTTTCTGCACTTTTCTTGCTTCTTTCTGTACCTCTCTTGCCTGTTTCTGCACCTCTGTCTCCTCTTTCTGCACCCTTCATGCCTCTTTATGCATACCTTTTCCCTCTTTCTGCACCTCTCTTGCTTCTTTCTGCACCACTCTTGGCTCTTTCTTTATCCTTCTTCCCTTTTCCTGCATATCTCGTGCCTCTTTCTGCAATTTTCTTGCCTCTTTCTGCACCTCTGTTGCTTCTTTCTGCACTTATCTTGCTTCTTTCTGCACCCCTCTTCCATTTTTCTGCACTTCTCTTGCCTCTGTCTGCACCCCTGTTCCCTCTTTCTGCACCTCTTTTGCCTTTCTGCAACTCTTTTTTTCTGAAGTTCTCATGCCTCCTTCTGTACCTCTGTTGACTCTTTTTGTACCCATCTTGCCTCTTTCTGCACCCCTCTTGCCTTTTTCTGTACTCCTGTTGCTTCATTCTGCACTTCTCTTGCTTCTTTCTGCACCTCTCTTGCTTATTTCTGCACACCTCTAGCCTCTTTCTGCACCCTTCTTCCATCTTTGTGCACCTCTCTTGCCTCTTGCTGCACCTCTTTTGCCTCTTTCTGCAACCCTCTTGCCTTTTGCTGCACCTTTTTTGCTTCTTTCTGCACTTCTCTTGCCTCTTTATGCACCCCTCTTGCCTCTTTCTGCACCTCAGTTGGTTCTTTTGTACTACTCTTGCTTCTTTCTGCACCTCTCTTGCATATTTCTGCACCCTTCTTGCCTCTTTCTGCACCCCTCTTCCCTCTTTCTGCACCTGTCTTGCCTCTGTCTGCACCCCGTTCCTTCTTTCTGCACCTCTCTTGCCTCTTTCTATACCTCTGTTGCCTCTTTCTGCACCCCTCGTGCCTCTTTCTGAAACTCCGTGGTTCTTTCTGCACTGCTCTTGCTTCATTCTGCAACTCTCTTGCAAATTTCTGCACACCTCCTGACTCTTTCTGCACCCCTGTTCCCTCTTTCTGCACCTCTTTTGCCCGTTTCTGTAACTCTCTTTTTTCTGAAGTTCACTTGCCGCCTTCTGTACCTCTGTTGACTCTTTTTGCAACCATCTTGCCTCTTTCTGCACCCCTCTTGCCTTTTTCTGTACTCCTGTTGCTTCATTCTGCACTTCTCTTGCTTCTTTCTGCACCTCTCTTGCTTCTTTCTGCACACCTCTAGCCTCTTTCTGCACCCTTCTTCCCTCTTTGTGCACCTCTCTTGCCTCTTTCTGCACCTCTTTTGCCTCTTTCTGCAACCCTATTGCCTTTTTCTGCACCTATTTTGCCTCTTTCTGCAACCCTCTTGCCTTTTTCTGCACCTTTTTGCTTCTTTCTGCACTTCTCTTGCCTCTTTATCCACCCCTCTTGCCTCTTTCTGCACCTCAGTTGTTTTTTTTCACTACTCTTGCTTCTTTAGGGACCTCTCTTGCAAATTTCTGCAACCCTCTTGCCTCTTTCTGCACTCCTCTTCCATCTTTCTGCACTTCTCTTGCCTCTGTCTGCACCCCTGTTCCCTCTTTCTGCACCTCTTTTGCCTGTTTCTGCAACTCTTTTTTCCCGAAGTTCTCTTGCCTCCTTCTGTACCTCTGTTGACTCTTTTTGCACCCATCTTGCTTCTTTCTGCACCCCTCTTGCCTTTTTCTGTACTCCTGTTGCTTCATTCTGCACTTCTCTTGCTTCTTTCTGCACCTCTCTTGCTTCTTTCTGCACACCTCTAGCCTCTTTCTGCACCCTTCTTCCATCTTTGTGCACCTCTCTTGCCTCTTTCTGCACCTCTTTTGCCTCTTTTTGCAACCCTCTTGCCTTTTGCTGCACCTTTTTTGCTTCTTTCTGTACTTCTCTTGCCTCTTTATGCACCACTCTTGCCTCTTTGTGAACCTCAGTTGGTTCTTTTGCACTACTCTTGCTTCTTTCTGCACCTCTCTTGCAAATTTCTGCACCCCTCTTGCCTCTTTCTGCACCCCTCTTTCCTCTTTCTGCATCTCTCTTGCCTCTGTCTGCACCCCTGTTCCCTCTTTCTGCACCTCTTTTGCCCCTTTCTGCAGTTCTCTTGCCTGTTTCTGCACCTCTGTTGCTTCTTTCTGCACTTCTCTTGCCTCTTTCTGCAACTCTCTTGTCTCTTTCATCACTTCTCTTACTTCTTTCTATACCTCTGTTGCTTCTTTCAGCACTTCTCTTGCCCCTTTTTCACTTCTCATGCCTGTTTCTGCACCTCTCTTGCCTGTTTCTGCACCTCTGTCACCTCCTTCTGCACCTCACTTGCTTCTTTCTGCACCCCTCCTGCCTCTTTCCGCACCATTCTTTCCTCTTTCTGCACACCTGTTCCCTCTTTCTGCACCTCTCATCCTTCTTTTTACACCCTTCTTCCCTCTTTCTGCACTTTTCTTGCTTCTTTCTGTACCTCTCTTGCCTGTTTCTGCACCTCTGTCGCCTCTTTCTCCACCCTTCATGCCTCTTTATGCATACCTTTTCCCTCTTTCTGCACCTCTTCTGCCTCTTTCTGCACCTCTCTTGCTTCTTTCTGCACCACTCTTGGCTCTTTCTTTACCTTCTTCCCTTTTCCTGCATGTCTCGTGCCTCTTTCTGCAATTTTCTTGCCTCTTTCTGCACCTCTGTTGCTTCTTTCTGCACTTATCTTGCTTCTTTCTGCACCCCTCTTCCATCTTTCTGCACTTCTCTTGCCTCTGTCTGCACCCCTGTTCCCTCTTTCTGCACCTCTTTTGCCTTTCTGCAACTCTTTTTCTGAAGTTCTCATGCCTCCTTCTGTACCTCTGTTGACTCTTTTTGTACCCATCTTGCCTCTTTCTGCACCCCTCTTGCCTTTTTCTGTACTCCTGTTGCTTCATTCTGCACTTCTCTTGCTTCTTTCTGCACCTCTCTTGCTTATTTCTGCACACCTCTAGCCTCTTTCTGCACCCTTCTTCCATCTTTGTGCACCTCTCTTGCCTCTTGCTGCACCTCTTTTGCCTCTTTCTGCAACCCTCTTGCCTTTTGATGTACCTTTTTTGCTTCTTTCTGCACTTCTCTTGCCTCTTTATGCACCCCTCTTGCCTCTTTCTGCACCTCAGTTGGTTCTTTTGTACTACTCTTGCTTCTTTCTGCACCTCTCTTGCATATTTCTGCACCCTTCTTGCCTCTTTCTGCACCCCTCTTCCCTCTTTCTGCACCTGTCTTGCCTCTGTCTGCACCCGTTCCTTCTTTCTGCACCTCTTTTGCCTGTTTCTACAATTCGCTTGCCTCTTTCTGCACCTCTCTTGCCTCTTTCTATACCTCTGTTGCCTCTTTCTGCACCCTCTTGCCTCTTTCTGAAACTCTGTGGTTCTTTCTGCACTTCTCTTCCTTCATTCTGCAACTCTCCTGCAAATTTCTTCACACCTCCTGACTCTTTCTGCACCCTGTTCCCTCTTTCTGCACCTCTTTTGCCTGTTTCTGTAACTCTCTTTTTCTGAGAAGTTCACTTGCCTCCTTCTGTACCTCTGTTGACTCTTTTTGCACCCATCTTGCCTCTTTCTGCACCCCTCTTGCCTTTTTCTGTACTCCTGTTGCTTCATTCTGCACTTCTCTTGCTTCTTTCTGCACCTCTCTTGCTTCTTTCTGCACACCTCTAGCCTCTTTCTGCACCCTTCTTCCCTCTTTGTGCACCTCTCTTGCCTCTTTCTGCACCTCTTTTGCCTCTTTCTGCAACCCTATTGCCTTTTTCTGCACCTATTTTGCCTCTTTCTGCAACCCTCTTGCCTTTTTCTGCACCTTTTTGCTTCTTTCTGCACTTCTCTTCCCTCTTTATCCACCCCTCTTGCCTCTTTCTGCACCTCAGTTGTTTTTTTCACTACTCTTGCTTCTTTAGGGACCTCTCTTGCAAATTTCTGCAACCCTCTTGCCTCTTTCTGCACCCCTCTTCCATCTTTCTGCACTTCTCTTGCCTCTGTCTGCACCCCTGTTCCCTCTTTCTGCACCTCTTTTGCCTGTTTCTGCAACTCTTTTTTCCCGAAGTTCTCTTGCCTCCTTCTGTACCTCTGTTGACTCTTTTTGCACCCATCTTGCCTCTTTCTGCACCCCTCTTGCCTTTTTCTGTACTCCTGTTGCTTCATTCTGCACTTCTCTTGCTTCTTTCTGCACCTCTCTTGCTTCTTTCTGCACACCTCTAGCCTCTTTCTGCACCCTTCTTCCATCTTTGTGCACCTCTCTTGCCTCTTTCTGCACCTCTTTTGCCTCTTTTTGCAACCCTCTTGCCTTTTGCTGCACCTTTTTTGCTTCTTTCTGTACTTCTCTTGCCTCTTTATGCACCACTCTTGCCTCTTTGTGAACCTCAGTTGGTTCTTTTGCACTACTCTTGCTTCTTTCTGCACCTCTCTTGCAAATTTCTGCACCCCTCTTGCCTCTTTCTGCACCCCTCTTTCCTCTTTCTGCATCTCTCTTGCCTCTGTCTGCACCCCTGTTCCCTCTTTCTGCACCTCTTTTGCCCCTTTCTGCAGTTCTCTTGCCTGTTTCTGCACCTCTGTTGCTTCTTTCTGCACTTCTCTTGCCTCTTTCTGCAACTCTCTTGTCTCTTTCATCACTTCTCTTACTTCTTTCTATACCTCTGTTGCTTCTTTCAGCACTTCTCTTGCCCCTTTTTTCACTTCTCATGCCTGTTTCTGCACCTCTCTTGCCTGTTTCTGCACCTCTGTCGCCTCCTTCTGCACCTCACTTGCTTCTTTCTGCACCCCTCTTGCCTCTTTCTGCACCATTCTTTCCTCTTTCTGCACACCTGTTCCCTCTTTCTGCACCTCTCATCCTTCTTTTTACACCCTTCTTCCCTCTTTCTGCACTTTTCTTGCTTCTTTCTGTACCTCTCTTGCCTGTTTCTGCACCTCTGTCGCCTCTTTCTGCACCCTTCATGCCTCTTTATGCATACCTTTTCCCTCTTTCTGCACCTCTTCTGCCTCTTTCTGCACCTCTCTTGCTTCTTTCTGCACCACTCTTGGCTCTTTCTTTACCCTTCTTCCCTTTTCCTGCATGTCTCATGCCTCTTTCTGCACTTTTCTTGCCTCTTTCTGCACCTCTGTTGCTTCTTTCTGCACTTCTCTTGCTTCTTTCTGCACCCCTCTTCCATCTTTCTGTACTTCTCTTGCCTCTGTCTGCACCCCTGTTCCCTCTTTCTGCACCTCTCTTGCCTTTCTGCAACTCTTTTTTTCTGAAGTTCTCATGCCTCCTTCTGTACCTCTGTTGACTCTTTTTGTACCCATCTTGCCTCTTTCTGCACCCCTCTTGCCTTTTTCTGTACTCCTGTTGCTTCATTCTGCACTTCTCTTGCTTCTTTCTGAACCTCTCTTGCTTATTTCTGCACACCTCTAGCCTCTTTCTGCACCCTTCTTCCATCTTTGTGCACCTCTCTTGCCTCTTTCTGCACCTCTTTTGCCTCTTTCTGCAACCCTCTTGCCTTTTGCTGCACCTTTTTTGCTTCTTTCTGCACCTCTCTTGCATATTTCTGCACCCCTCTTGCCTCTTTCTGCACCCCTCTTCCCTCTTTCTGCACCTGTCTTGCCTCTGTCTGCACCCCGTTCCTTCTTTCTGCACCTCTTTTGCCTGTTTCTACAATTCGCTTGCCTCTTTCTGCACCTCTCTTGCCTCTTTCTATACCTCTGTTGCCTCTTTCTGCACCCCTCTTGCCTCTTTCTGAAACTCTGTGGTTCTTTCTGCACTGCTCTTGCTTCATTCTGCAACTCTCTTGCAAATTTCTGCACACCTCCTGACTCTTTCTGCACCCCTGTTCCCTCTTTCTGCACCTCTTTTACCTGTTTCTGTAACTCTCTTTTCTCTGAAGTTCACTTGCCTCCTTCTGTACCTCTGTTGACTCTTTTTGCACCTCTTTTGCCTCTTTTTGCAACCCTCCTGCCTTTTGCTGCACCTTTTTTGCTTCTTTCTGTACTTCTCTTGCCTCTTTATGCACCCCTCTTGCCTCTTTGTGCACCTCAGTTGGTTCTTTTGCACCTCTCTTGCAAATTTCTGCACCCCTCTTGCCTCTTTCTGCACCCCTCTTTCCTCTTTCTGCATCTCTCTTGCCTCTGTCTGCACCCCTGTTCCCTCTTTCTGCACCTCTTTTGCCCCTTTCTGCAGTTCTCTTGCCTGTTTCTGCACCTCTGTTGCTTCTTTCTGCACTTCTCTTGCCTCTTTCTGCAACTCTCTTGTCTCTTTCATCACTTCTCTTACTTCTTTCTATACCTCTGTTGCTTCTTTCAGCACTTCTCTTGCCCCTTTTTTCACTTCTCATGCCTGTTTCTGCACCTCTCTTGCCTGTTTCTGCACCTCTGTCACCTCCTTCTGCACCTCACTTGCTTCTTTCTGCACCCCTCCTGCCTTTTTCTGCACCATTCTTTCCTCTTTCTGCACACCTGTTCCCTCTTTCTGCACCTCTCATTCTTCTTTTTACACCCTTCTTCCCTCTTTCTGCACTTTTCTTGCTTCTTTCTGTACCTCTCTTGCCTGTTTCTGCACCTATGTCGCCTCTTTCTGCACCCTTCATGCCTCTTTATGCATACCTTTTCCCTCTTTCTGCACCTCTTCTGCCTCTTTCTGCACCTCTCTTGCTTCTTTCTGCACCACTCTTGGCTCTTTCTTTACCCTTCTTCCCTTTTCCTGCATGTCTCGTGCCTCTTTCTGCAATTTTCTTGCCTCTTTCTGCAGCTCTGTTGCTTCTTTCTGCACTTATCTTGCTTCTTTCTGCACCCCTCTTCCATCTTTCTGCACTTCTCTTGCCTCTGTCTGCACCCCTGTTCCCTCTTTCTGCACCTCTTTTGCCTTTCTGCAACTCTTTTTTTCTGAAGTTCTCATGCCTCCTTCTGTACCTCTGTTGACTCTTTTTGTACCCATCTTTCCTCTTTCTGCACCCCTCTTGCCTTTTTCTGTACTCCTGTTGCTTCATTCTGCACTTCTCTTGCTTCTTTCTGCACCTCTCTTGCTTATTTCTGCACACCTCTAGCCTCTTTCTGCACCCTTCTTCCATCTTTGTGCACCTCTCTTGCCTCTTGCTGCACCTCTTTTGCCTCTTTCTGCAACCCTCTTGCCTTTTGCTGCACCTTTTTTGCTTCTTTCTGCACTTCTCTTACCTCTTTATGCACCCCTCTTGCCTCTTTCTGCACCTCAGTTGGTTCTTTTGTACTACTCTTGCTTCTTTCTGCACCTCTCTTGCATATTTCTGCACCCTTCTTGCCTCTTTCTGCACCCTTCTTCCCTCTTTCTGCACCTGTCTTGCCTCTGTCTTCACCCCGTTCCTTCTTTCTGCACCTCTTTTGCCTGTTTCTACAATTCGCTTGCCTCTTTCTGCACCTCTCTTGCCTCTTTCTATACCTCTGTTGCCTCTTTCTGCACCCCTCTTGCCTCTTTCTGAAACTCTGTGGTTCTTTCTGCACTGCTCTTGCTTCATTCTGCAACTCTCTTGCAAATTTCTGCACACCTCCTGACTCTTTCTGCACCCCTGTTCCCTCTTTCTGCACCTCTTTTGCCTGTTTCTGTAACTCTCTTTTTTCTGAAGTTCACTTGCCTCCTTCTGTACCTCTGTTGACTCTTTTTGCACCCATCTTGCCTCTTTCTGCACCCCTCTTGCCTTTTTCTGTACTCCTGTTGCTTCATTCTGCACTTCTCTTGCTTCTTTCTGCACCTCTCTTGCTTCTTTCTGCACACCTCTAGCCTCTTTCTGCACCCTTCTTCCCTCTTTGTGCACCTCTCTTGCCTCTTTCTGCACCTCTTTTGCCTCTTTCTGCAACCCTATTGCCTTTTTCTGCACCTATTTTGCCTCTTTCTGCAACCCTCTTGCCTTTTTCTGCACCTTTTTTGCTTCTTTCTGCACTTCTCTTGCCTCTTTATCCACCCCTCTTGCCTCTTTCTGCACCTCAGTTGTTTTTTTTCACTACTCTTGCTTCTTTAGGGACCTCTCTTGCAAATTTCTGCAACCCTCTTGCCTCTTTCTGCACCCCTCTTCCATCTTTCTGCACTTCTCTTGCCTCTGTCTGCACCCCTGTTCCCTCTTTCTGCACCTCTTTTGCCTGTTTCTGCAACTCTTATTTCCCGAAGTTCTCTTGCCTCCTTCTGTACCTCTGTTGACTCTTTTTGCACCCATCTTGCCTCTTTCTGCACCCCTCTTGCCTTTTTCTGTACTCCTGTTGCTTCATTCTGCACTTCTCTTGCTTCTTTCTGCACCTCTCTTGCTTCTTTCTGCACACCTCTAGCCTCTTTCTGCACCCTTCTTCCATCTTTGTGCATCTCTCTTGCCTCTTTCTGCACCTCTTTTGCCTCTTTTTGCAACCCTCTTGCCTTTTGCTTTTTCTTTGCTTCTTTCTGTACTTTTCTTGCCTCTTTATGCACCACTCTTGCCTCTTTGTGAACCTCAGTTGGTTCTTTTGCACTACTCTTGCTTCTTTCTGCACCTCTCTTGCAAATTTCTGCACCCCTCTTGCCTCTTTCTGCACCCCTCTTTCCTCTTTCTGCATCTCTCTTGCCTCTGTCTGCACCCCTGTTCCCTCTTTCTGCACCTCTTTTGCCCCTTTCTGCAGTTCTCTTGCCTGTTTCTGCACCTCTGTTGCTTCTTTCTGCACTTCTCTTGCCTCTTTCTGCAACTCTCTTGTCTCTTTCATCACTTCTCTTACTTCTTTCTATACCTCTGTTGCTTCTTTCAGCACTTCTCTTGCCCCTTTTTTCACTTCTCATGCCTGTTTCTGCACCTCTCTTGCCTGTTTCTGCACCTCTGTCGCCTCCTTCTGCACCTCACTAGCTTCTTTCTGCACCCCTCTTGCCTCTTTCTGCACCATTCTTTCCTCTTTCTGCACACCTGTTCCCTCTTTCTGCACTTTTCTTGCTTCTTTCTGTACCTCTCTTGCCTGTTTCTGCACCCCTGTCGCCTCTTTCTGCACCCTTCATGCCTCTTTATGCATACCTTTTCCCTCTTTCTGCACCTCTTCTGCCTCTTTTTGCACCTCTCTTGCTTCTTTCTGCACCACTCTTGGCTCTTTCTTTACCCTTCTTCCCTTTTCACTGCATGTCTCGTGCCTCTTTCTGCACTTTTCTTGCCTCTTTCTGCACCTCTGTTGCTTCTTTCTGCACTTCTCTTGCTTCTTTCTGCACCCTCTTCCATCTTTCTGCACTTCTCTTGCCTCTGTCTGCACCCCTGTTCCCTCTTTCTGCACCTCTCTTGCCTTTCTGCAACTCTTTTTCTGAAGTTCTCATGCCTCCTTCTGTACCTCTGTTGACTCTTTTTGTACCCATCTTGCCTCTTTCTGCACCCTCTTGCCTTTTTCTGTACTCCTGTTGCTTCATTCTGCACTTCTCTTGCTTCTTTCTGCACCTCTCTTGCTTATTTCTGCACACCTCTAGCCTCTTTCTGCACCCTTCTTCCATCTTTGTGCACCTCTCTTGCCTCTTTCTGCACCTCTTTGCCTCTTTCTGCAACCCTCTTTCCTTTTGCTGCACCTTTTTTGCTTCTTTCTGCACTTCTCTTGCCTCTTTATGCACCCCTCTTGCCTCTTTCTGCACCTCAGTTGGTTCTTTTGTACTACTCTTGCTTCTTTCTGCACCTCTCTTGCATATTTCTGCACCCCTCTTGCCTCTTTCTGCACCCCTCTTCCCTCTTTCTGCACCTGTCTTGCCTCTGTCTGCACCCTGTTCCTTCTTTCTGCACCTCTTTTGCCTGTTTCTACAATTCGCATGCCTCTTTCTGCACCTCTCTTGCCTCTTTCTATACCTCTGTTGCCTCTTTCTGCACCCCTCTTGCCTCTTTCTGAAACTCTGTGGTTCTTTCTGCACTGCTCTTGCTTCATTCTGCAACTCTCTTGCAAATTTCTGCACACCTCCTGACTCTTTCTGCACCCCTGTTCCCTCTTTCTGCACCTCTTTTACCTGTTTCTGTAACTCTCTTTTCTCTGAAGTTCACTTGCCTCCTTCTGTACCTCTGTTGACTCTTTTTGCACCCATCTTGCCTCTTTCTGCACCCCTTGCCTTTTTCTGTACTCTGTTGCTTCATTCTGCACTTCTCTTGCTTCTTTCTGCACCTCTCTTGCTTCTTTCTGCACACCTCTAGCCTCTTTCTGCACCCTTCTTCCCTCTTTGTGCACCTCTCTTGCCTCTTTCTGCACCTCTTTGCCTCTTTCTGCAACCCTATTGCCTTTTTCTGCACCTCTTTTGCCTCTTTCTGCAACCCTCTTGCCTTTTTCTGCACCTTTTTTGCTTCTTTCTGCACTTCTCTTGCCTCTTTATACACCCCTCTTGCCTCTTTCTGCACCTCAGTTGGTTTTTCACTACTCTTGCTTCTTTAAGGACCTCTCTTGCAAATTTCTGCAACCCTCTTGCCTCTTTCTGCACCCCTCTTCCATCTTTCTGCACTTCTCTTGCCTCTGTCTGCACCCCTGTTCCCTCTTTCTGCACCTCTTTTGCCTGTTTCTGCAACTCTTTTTCTCCAAGTTCTCTTGCCTCCTTCTGTACCTCTGTTGACTCTTTTTGCACCCATCTTGCCTCTTTCTGCACCCCTCTTGCCTTTTTCTGTACTCCTGTTGCTTCATTCTGCACTTCTCTTGCTTCTTTCTGCACCTCTCTTGCTTCTTTCTGCACACCTCTAGCCTCTTTCTGCACCCTTCTTCCATCTTTGTGCACCTCTCTTGCCTCTTTCTGCACCTCTTTGCCTCTTTTTGCAACCCTCTTGCCTTTTGCTGCACCTTTTTTGCTTCTTTCTGTACTTCTCTTGCCTCTTTATGCACCCCTCTTGCCTCTTTCTGCACCTCAGTTGGTTCTTTTGCACTACTCTTGCTTCTTTCTGCACCTCTCTTGCAAATTTCTGCACCCCTCTTGCCTCTTTCTGCACCCCTCTTTCCTCTTTCTGCATCTCTCTTGCCTCTGTCTGCACCCCTGTTCCCTCTTTCTGCACCTCTTTGCCCCTTTCTGCAGTTCTCTTGCCTGTTTCTGCACCTCTGTTGCTTCTTTCTGCACTTCTCTTGCCTCTTTCTGCAACTCTCTTGTCTCTTTCATCACTTCTCTTACTTCTTTCTATACCTCTGTTTCTTCTTTCAGCACTTCTCTTGCCCCTTTTTCACTTCTCATGCCTGTTTCTCCACCTCTCTTGCCTGTTTCTGCACCTCTGTCGCCTCCTTCTGCACCTCACTTGCTTCTTTCTGCACCCCTCTTGCCTCTTTCTGCACCATTCTTTCCTCTTTCTGCACACCTGTTCCCTCTTTCTGCACCTCTCATCCTTCTTTTACACCCTTCTTCCTCTCTTTCTGCACTTTTCTTGCTTCTTTCTGTACCTCTCTTTGCCAGTTTCTGCACCTCTGTCGCCTCTTTCTGCACCCTTCATGCCTCTTTATGCATACCTTTTCCCTCTTTCTGCACCTCTTCGGCCTCTTTCTGCACCTCTCTTGCTTCTTTCTGCACCACTCTTGGCTCTTTCTTTACCCTTCTTCCCTTTTCCTGCATGTCTTGTGCCTCTTTCTGCACTTTTCTTGCCTCTTTCTGCACCTCTGTTGGTTCTTTCTGCACTTCTCTTGCTTCTTTCTGCACCCCTCTTCCATCTTTCTGCACTTCTCTTGCCTCTGTCTGCACCCCTGTTCCCTCTTTCTGCACCTCTCTTGCCTTTCTGCAACTCTTTTTTCTGAAGTTCTCATGCCTCCTTCTGTACCTCTGTTAACTCTTTTTGTACCCATCTTGCCTCTTTCTGCACCCCTCTTGCCTTTTTCTGTACTCCTGTTGCTTCATTCTGCACCTCTCTTGCCTCTTTCTGCACCTCTTTTGCCTCTTTCTGCAACCCTATTGCCTTTTTCTGCACCTCTTTTGCCTCTTTCTGCAACCCTCTTGCCTTTTTCTGCACCTTTTTTGCTTCTTTCTGCACTTCTCTTGCCTCTTTATACACCCCTCTTGCCTCTTTCTGCACCTCAGTTGGTTTTTTTCACTACTCTTGCTTCTTTAGGGACCTCTCTTGCCTCTTTCTGCAACCCTCTTGCCTCTTTCTGCACCCCTCTTCCATCTTTCTGCACTTCTCTTGCCTCTGTCTGCACCCCTGTTCCCTCTTTCTGCACCTCTTTTGCCTGTTTCTGCAACTCTTTTTTTCTGAAGTTCTCTTGCCTCCTTCTGTACCTCTGTTGACTCTTTTTGCACCCATCTTGCCTCTTTCTGCACCCCTCTTGCCTTTTTCTGTACCTCCTGTTGCTTCATTCTGCACTTCTCTTGCTTCTTTCTGCACCTCTCTTGCTTCTTTCTGCACACCTCTAGCCTCTTTCTGCACTCTTCTTCCATCTTTGTGCACCTCTCTTGCCTCTTTCTGCACCTCTTTTGCCTCTTTTGCAACCCTCTTGCCTTTTGCTGCACCTTTTTTGCTTCTTTCTGTACTTCTCTTGCCTCTTTATGCACCCTCTTGCCTCTTTCTGCACCTCAGTTGGTTCTTTTGCACTACTCTTGCTTCTTTCTGCACCTCTCTTGCAAATTTCTGCACCCCTCTTGCCTCTTTCTGCACCCCTCTTTCCTCTTTCTGCATCTCTCTTGCCTCTGTCTGCACCCCTGTTCCCTCTTTCTGCACCTCTTTTGCCCCTTTCTGCAGTTCTCTTGCCTGTTTCTGCACCTCTGTTGCTTCTTTCTGCACTTCTCTTGCCTCTTTCTGCAACTCTCTTGTCTCTTTCATCACTTCTCTTACTTCTTTCTATACCTCTGTTTCTTCTTTCAGCACTTCTCTTGCCCCTTTTTTCACTTCTCATGCCTGTTTCTCCACCTCTCTTGCCTGTTTCTGCACCTCTGTCGCCTCCTTCTGCACCTCACTTGCTTCTTTCTGCACCCCTCTTGCCTCTTTCTGCACCATTCTTTCCTCTTTCTGCACACCTGTTCCCTCTTTCTGCACCTCTCATCCTTCTTTTTACACCCTTCTTCCCTCTTTCTGCACTTTTCTTGCTTCTTTCTGTACCTCTCTTGCCTGTTTCTGCACCTCTGTCGCCTCTTTCTGCACCCTTCATGCCTCTTTATGCATACCTTTTCCCTCTTTCTGCACCTCTTCGGCCTCTTTCTGCACCTCTCTTGCTTCTTTCTGCACCACTCTTGGCTCTTTCTTTACCCTTCTTCCCTTTTCCTGCATGTCTCGTGCCTCTTTCTGCACTTTTCTTGCCTCTTTCTGCACCTCTGTTGGTTCTTTCTGCACTTCTCTTGCTTCTTTCTGCACCCCTCTTCCATCTTTCTGCACTTCTCTTGCCTCTGTCTGCACCCCTGTTCCCTCTTTCTGCACCTCTCTTGCCTTTCTGCAACTCTTTTTTTCTGAAGTTCTCATGCCTCCTTCTGTACCTCTGTTAACTCTTTTTGTACCCATCTTGCCTCTTTCTGCACCCCTCTTGCCTTTTTCTGTACTCCTGTTGCTTCATTCTGCACTTCTCTTGTTTCTTTCTGCACCTCTCTTGCTTATTTCTGCACACCTCTAGCCTCTTTCTGCACCCTTCTTCCATCTTTGTGCACCTCTCTTGCCTCTTTCTGCACCTCTTTTGCCTCTTTCTGCAACCCTCTTGCCTTTTGCTGCACCTTTTTTGCTTCTTTCTGCACTTCTCTTGACTCTTTATGCACCCCTCTTGCCTCTTTCTGCACCTCAGTTGGTTCTTTTGTACTACTCTTGCTTCTTTCTGCACCTCTCTTGCATATTTCTGCACCCCTCTTGCCTCTTTCTGCACCCCTCTTCCCTCTTTCTGCACCTGTCTTGCCTCGGTCTGCACCCCGTTCCTTCTTTCTGCACCTCTTTTGCCTGTTTCTACAATTCGCTTGCCTCTTTCTGCACCTCTCTTGCCTCTTTCTATACCTCTGTTGCCTCTTTCTGCACCTGTCTTGCCTCTTTCTGAAACTCTGTGGTTCTTTCTGCACTGCTCTTGCTTCATTCTGCAACTCTCTTGCAAATTTCTGCACTACCTCCTGACTCTTTCTGCACCCCTGTTCCCTCTTTCTGCACCTCTTTTACTTGTTTCTGTAACTCTCTTTTCTCTGAAGTTCACTTGCCTCCTTCTGTACCTCTGTTGACTCTTTTTGCACCCATCTTGCCTCTTTCTGCACCCCTCTTGCCTTTTTCTGTACTCCTGTTGCTTCATTCTGCACTTCTCTTGCTTCTTTCTGCACCTCTCTTGCTTCTTTCTGCACACCTCTAGCCTCTTTCTGCACCCTTCTTCCCTCTTTGTGCACCTCTCTTGCCTCTTTTCTGCACCTCTTTTGCCTCTTTCTGCAACCCTATTGCCTTTTTCTGCACCTCTTTGCCTCTTTCTGCAACCCTCTTGCCTTTTTCTGCACCTTTTTTGCTTCTTTCTACACTTCTCTTGCCTCTTTATCCACCCCTCTTACCTCTTTATGCACCTCAGTTGGTTTTTTTCACTACTCTTGCTTCTTTAGGGACCTCTCTTGCAAATTTCTGCAACCCTCTTGCCTCTTTCTGCACCCCTCTTCCATCTTTCTGCACTTCTCTTGCCTCTGTCTGCACCCCTGTTCCCTCTTTCTGCACCTCTTTTGCCTGTTTCTGCAACTCTTTTTTTCCGAAGTTCTCTTGCCTCCTTCTGTACCTCTGTTGACTCTTTTTGCACCCATCTTGCCTCTTTCTGCACCCCTCTTGCCTTTTTCTGTACTCCTGTTGCTTCATTCTGCACTTCTCTTGCTTCTTTCTGCACCTCTCTGCTTCTTTCTGATCACCTCTAGCCTCTTTCTGCACCCTTCTTCCATCTTTGTGCACCTCTCTTGCCTCTTTCTGCACCTCTTTTGCCTCTTTTTGCAACCCTCTTGCCTTTTGCTGCACCTTTTTTGCTTCTTTCTGTACTTCTCTTGCCTCTTTTTGCACCCCTCTTGCCTCTTTCTGCACCTCAGTTGGTTCTTTTGCACTACTCTTGCTTCTTTCTGCACCTCTCTTGCAAATTTCTGCACCCCTCTTGCCTCTTTCTGCACCCCTCTTTCCTCTTTCTGCATCTCTCTTGCCTCTGTCTGCACCCCTGTTCCCTCTTTCTGCACCTCTTTTGCCCCTTTCTGCAGCTCTCTTGCCTGTTTCTGCACCTTTGTTGCTTCTTTCTGCACTTCTCTTGCCTCTTTCTGCAACTCTCTTGTCTCTTTCATCACTTCTCTTACTTCTTTCTATACCTCTGTTGCTTCTTTCAGCACTTCCCTTGCCCCTTTTTTCACTTCTCATGCCTGTTTCTGCACCTCTCTTGCCTGTTTCTGCACCTCTGTCGCCTCCTTCTTCACCTCACTTGCTTCTTTCTGCACCCCTCTTGCCTCTTTCTGCATCATTCTTTCCTCTTTCTGCACACCTGTTCCCTCTTTCTGCACCTCTCATCCTTCTTTTTACACCCTTCTTCCCTCTTTCTGCACTTTTCTTGCTTCTTTCTGTACCTCTCTTGCCTGTTTCTGCACCTCTGTCGCCTCTTTCTGCACCCTTCATGCTTCTTTATGCATACCTTTTCCCTCTTTCTGCACCTCTTCTGCCTCTTTCTGCACCTCTCTTGCTTCTTTCTGCACCACTCTTGGCTCTTTCTTTACCCTTCTTCCCTTTTCCTGCATGTCTCGTGCCTCTTTCTGCACTTTTCTTGCCTCTTTCTGCACCTCTGTTGCTTCTTTCTGCACTTCTCTTGCTTCTTTCTGCACCCTCTTCCATCTTTCTGCACTTCTCTTGCCTCTGTCTGCACCCCTGTTCCCTCTTTCTGCACCTCTTTGCCTTTCTGCAACTCTTTTTTTCTGAAGTTCTCATGCCTCCTTCTGTACCTCTGTTGACTTTTTTTGTACCCATCTTGCCTCTTTCTGCACCCCTCTTGCCTTTTTCTGTACTCCTGTTGCTTCATTCTGCACTTCTCTTGCTTCTTTCTGCACCTCTCTTGCTTATTTCTGCACACCTCTAGCCTCTTTCTGCACCCTTCTTCCATCTTTGTGCACCTCTCTTGCCTCTTTCTGCACCTCTTTTGCCTCTTTCTGCAACCCTCTTGCCTTTTGCTGCACCTTTTTGCTTCTTTCTGCACTTCTCTTGCCTCTTTATGCACCCTCTTGCCTCTTTCTGCACCTCAGTTGGTTCTTTTGTACTACTCTTGCTTCTTTCTGCACCTCTCTTGCATATTTCTGCACCCCTCTTGCCTCTTTCTACACCCCTCTTTCCTCTTTCTGCACCTGTCTTGCCTCTGTCTGCCCCCCTGCTCCCTCTTTCTGCACCTCTTTTGCCCCTTTCTGCAGTTCTCTTGCCTGTTTCTGCACCTCTGTTGCTTCTTTCTGCACTTCTCTTGCCTCTTTCTGCAACTCTCTTGTCTCTTTCATCACTTCTCTTACTTCTTTCTATACCTCTGTTGCTTCTTTCAGCACTTCTAATGCCCCTTTTTTCACTTCTCATGCCTGTTTCTCCACCTCTCTTGCCTGTTTCTGCACCTCTGTCACCTCCTTCTGCACCTCACTTGCTTCTTTCTGCACCCCTCTTGCCTCTTTCTGCACCATTCTTTCCACTTTCTGCACACCTGTTCCCTCTTTCTGCACCTCTCATCCTTCTTTCTACACCCTTCTTCCCTCTTTCTGCACTTTTCTTGCTTCTTTCTGTACCTCTCTTGCCTGTTTCTGCACCTCTGTCGCCTCTTTCTGCACCCTTCATGCCTCTTTATGCATACCTTTTCCCTCTTTCTGCACCTCTTCTGCCTCTTTCTGCACCTCTCTTGCTTCTTTCTGCACCACTCTTGGCTCTTTCTTTACCCTTCTTCCCTTTTCCTGCTTGTCTCGTGCCTCTTTCTGCACTTTTCTTGCCTCTTTCTGCACCTCTGTTGGTTCTTTCTGCACTTCTCTTGCCTCTTTCTGCAACCCTCTTCCATCTTTCTGCACTTCTCTTGCCTCTGTCTGCACCCCTGTTCCCTCTTTCTGCACCTCTCTTGCCTTTCTGCAACTCTTTTTTTTCTGAAGTTCTCATGCCTCCTTCTGTACCTCTATTAACTCTTTTTGTACCCATCTTGCCTCTTTATGCACCCCTCTTGCCTTTTTCTGTACTCCTGTTGCTTCATTCTGCACTTCTCTTGCTTCTTTCTGCACCTCTCTTGCTTATTTCTGCACACCTCTAGCCTCTTTCTGCACCCTTCTTCCATCTTTGTGCACCTCTCTTGCCTCTTTCTGCACCTCTTTGCCTCTTTCTGCAACCCTCTTGCCTTTTGCTGCACCTTTTTGCTTCTTTCTGCACTTCTCTTGCCTCTTTATGCACCCCTCTTGCCTCTTTCTGCACCTCAGTTGGTTCTTTTGTACTACTCTTGCTTCTTTCTGCACCTCTCTTGCATATTTCTGCACCCCTCTTGCCTCTTTCTGCACCCCTCTTCCCTCTTTCTGCACCTGTCTTGCCTCTGTCTGCACCCCGTTCCTTCTTTCTGCACCTCTTTTGTCTGTTTCTACAATTCGCTTGCCTCTTTCTGCACCTCTCTTGCCTCTTTCTATACCTCTGTTGCCTCTTTCTGCACCCCTCTTGCCTCTTTCTGAAACTCTGTGGTTCTTTCTGCACTGTTCTTGCTTCATTCTGCAACTCTCTTGCAAATTTCTGCACACCTCCTGACTCTTTCTGCACCCCTGTTCCCTCTTTCTGCACCTCTTTTGCCTGTTTCTGTAACTCTCTTTTTTCTGAAGTTCACTTGCTTCCTTCTGTACCTCTGTTGACTCTTTTTGCACCCATCTTGCCTCTTTCTGCACCCCTCTTGCCTTTTTCTGTACTCCTGTTGCTTCATTCTGCACTTCTCTTGCTTCTTTCTGCACCTCTCTTGCTTCTTTCTGCACACCTCTAGCCTCTTTCTGCACCCTTCTTACCTCTTTGTGCACCTCTCTTGCCTCTTTCTGCACCTCTTTTGCCTCTTTCTGCAACCCTATTGCCTTTTTCTGCACCTATTTTGCCTCTTTCTGCAACCCTCTTGCCTTTTTCTGCACCTTTTTTTCTTCTTTCTGCACTTCTCTTGCCTCTTTATCCACCCCTCTTGCCTCTTTCTGCACCTCAGTTGTTTTTTTTCACTACTCTTGCTTCTTTAGGGACCTCTCTTGCAAATTTCTGCAACCCTCTTGCCTCTTTCTGCACCCCTCTTCCATCTTTCTGCACTTCTCTTGCCTCTGTCTGCACCCCTGTTCCCTCTTTCTGCACCTCTTTTGCCTGTTTCTGCAACTCTTTTTCCCCGAAGTTCTCTTGCCTCCTTCTGTACCTCTGTTGACTCTTTTTGCACCCATCTTGCCTCTTTCTGCACCCCTCTTGCCTTTTTCTGTACTCCTGTTGCCTCATTCTGCACTTCTCTTGCTTCTTTCTGCACCTCTCTTGCTTCTTTCTGCACACCTCTAGCCTCTTTCTGCACCCTTCTTCCATCTTTGTGCACCTCTCTTGCCTCTTTCTGCACCTCTTTTGCCTCTTTTTGCAACCCTCTTGCCTTTTGCTGCACCTTTTTGCTTCTTTCTGTACTTCTCTTGCCTCTTTATGCACCACTCTTGCCTCTTTGTGCACCTCAGTTGGTTCTTTTGCACTACTCTTGCTTCTTTCTGCACCTCTCTTGCAAATTTCTGCACCCCTCTTGCCTCTTTCTGCACCCCTCTTTCCTCTTTCTGCATCTCTCTTGCCTCTGTCTGCACCCCTGTTCCCTCTTTCTGCACCTCTTGTGCCCCTTTCTGCAGTTCTCTTGCCTGTTTCTGCACCTCTGTTGCTTCTTTCTGCACTTCTCTTGCCTCTTTCTGCAACTCTCTTGTCTCTTTCATCACTTCTCTTACTTCTTTCTAAACCTCTGTTGCTTCTTTCAGCACTTCTCTTGCCCCTTTTTCACTTCTCATGCCTGTTTCTGCACCTCTCTTGCCTGTTTCTGCACCTCTGTCGCCTCCTTCTGCACCTCACTTGCTTCTTTCTGCACCCCTCTTGCCTCTTTCTGCACCATTCTTTCCTCTTTCTGCACACCTGTTCCCTCTTTCTGCACCTCTCATCCTTCTTTTTACACCCTTCTTCCCTCTTTCTGCACTTTTCTTGCTTCTTTCTGTACCTCTCTTGCCTGTTTCTGCACCTCTGTCGCCTCTTTCTGCACCCTTCATGCCTCTTTATGCATACCTTTTCCCTCTTTCTGCACCTCTTCTGCCTCTTTCTGCACCTCTCTTGCTTCTTTCTGCACCACTCTTGGCTCTTTCTTTACCCGTCTTCCCTTTTCCTGCATGTCTCGTGCCTCTTTCTGCACTTTTCTTGCCTCTTTCTGCACCTCTGTTGCTTCTTTCTGCAATTCTCTTGCTTCTTTCTGCACCCCTCTTCCATCTTTCTGCACTTCTTTTGCCTCTGTCTGCACCCCTGTTCCCTCTTTCTGCACCTCTTTTGCATTTCTGCAACTCTTTTTTTCTGAAGTTCTCATGCCTCCTTCTATACCTCTGTTGACTCTTTTTGTACCCATCTTGCCTCTTTCTGCACCCCTCTTGCCTTTTTCTGTACTCCTGTTGCTTCATTCTGCACTTCTCTTCCTTCTTTCTGCACCTCTCTTGCTTATTTCTGCACACCTCTAGCCTCTTTCTGCACCCTTCTTCCATCTTTGTGCACCTCTCTTGCCTCTTTCTGCACCTCTTTTGCCTCTTTCTGCAACCCTCTTGCCTTTTGCTGCACCTTTTTTGCTTCTTTCTGCACTTCTCTTGCCTCTTTATGCACCCCTCTTGCCTCTTTCTGCACCTCAGTTGGTTCTTTTGTACTACTCTTGCTTCTTTCTGCACCTCTCTTGCATATTTCTGCACCCCTCTTGCCTCTTTCTGCACCCTTCTTCCCTCTTTCTGCACCTGTCTTGCCTCTGTCTGCACCCCGTTCCTTCTTTCTGCACCTCTTTTGCCTGTTTCTACAATTCGCTTGCCTCTTTCTGGACCTCTCTTGCCTCTTTCTATACCTCTGTTGCCTCTTTCTGCACCCCTCTTGCCTCTTTCTGAAACTCTGTGGTTCTTTCTGCACTGCTCTTGCTTCATTCTGCAACTCTCTTGCAAATTTCTGCACACCTCCTGACTCTTTCTGTACCCCTGTTCCCTCTTTCTGCACCTCTTTTGCCTGTTTCTGTAACTCTCTTTTTCTGAAGTTCACTTGCCTCCTTCTGTACCTCTGTTGACTCTTTTTGCACCCATCTTGCCTCTTTCTGCACCCCTCTTGCCTTTTTCTGTACTCCTGTTGCTTTATTCTGCACTTCTCTTGCTTCTTTCTGCACCTCTCTTGCTTCTTTCTGCACCTCTCTTGCTTCTTTCTGCACACCTCTAGCCTCTTTCTGCACCCTTCTTCCCTCTTTGTGCACCTCTCTTGCCTCTTTCTGCACCTCTTTTGCCTCTTTCTGCTACCCTATTGCCTTTTTCTGCACCTATTTTGCCTCTTTCTGCAACCCTCTTGCCTTTTTCTGCACCTTTTTTGCTTCTTTCTGCACTTCTCTTGCCTCTTTATCCACCCCTTTTGCCTCTTTCTGCACCTCAGTTGTTTTTTTTCACTACTCTTGCTTCTTTAGGGACCTCTCTTGCAAATTTCTGCAACCCTCTTGCCTCTTTCTGCACCCCTCTTCCATCTTTCTGCACTTCTCTTGCCTCTGGCTGCACCCTGTTCCCTCTTTCTGCACCTCTTTTGCCTGTTTCTGCAACTCTTTTTCCCAAGTTCTCTTGCCTCCTTCTGTACCTCTGTTGACTCTTTTTGCACCCATCTTGCCTCTTTCTGCACCCCTCTTGCCTTTTTCTGTATTCCTGTTGCTTCATTCTGCACTTCTCTTGCTTCTTTCTGCACCTCTCTTGCTTCTTTCTGCACACCTCTAGCCTCTTTCTGCACCCTTCTTCCATCTTTGTGCACCTCTCTTGCCTCTTTCTGCACCTCTTTTGCCTCTTTTTGCAACCCTCTTGCCTTTTGCTGCACCTTTTTTGCTTCTTTCTGTACTTCTCTTGCCTCTTTATGCACCACTCTTGCCTCTTTGTGCACCTCAGTTGGTTCTTTTGCACTACTCTTGCTTCTTTCTGCACCTCTCTTGCAAATTTCTGCACCCCTCTTGCCTCTTTCTGCACCCCTCTTTCCTCTTTCTGCATCTCTCTTGCCTCTGTCTGCACCCCTGTTCCCTCTTTCTGCACCTCTTTTGCCCTTTTCTGCAGTTCTCTTGCCTGTTTCTGCACCTCTGTTGCTTCTTTCTGCACTTCTCTTGCCTCTTTCTGCAACTCTCTTGCCTCTTTCATCACTTCTCTTACTTCTTTCTATACCTCTGTTGCTTCTTTCAGCACTTCTCTTGCCCCTTTTTTCACTTCTCATGCCTG
Organism: Calotriton arnoldi; assembly: GCA_963921515.1. Taxonomy (NCBI): domain Eukaryota; kingdom Metazoa; phylum Chordata; class Amphibia; order Caudata; family Salamandridae; genus Calotriton; species Calotriton arnoldi. The sequence goes on from CAWUFW010011022.1 coordinate 363,260, forward strand.
TTTCTGCACCTCTCTTGCCTGTTTCTGCACCTCTGTCGCCTCCTTCTGCACCTCACTTGCTTCTTTCTGCACCCCTCTTGCCTCTTTCTACACCATTCTTTCCTCTTTCTGCACACCTGTTCCCTCTTTCTGCACCTCTCATCCTTCTTTTTACACCCTTCTTCCCTCTTTCTGCACTTTTCTTGCTTCTTTCTGTACCTCTCTTGCCTGTTTCTGCACCTCTGTCGCCTCTTTCTGCACCCTTCATCCCTCTTTATGCATACCTTTTCCCTCTTTCTGCACCTCTTCTGCCTCTTTCTGCACCTCTCTTGCCTCTTTCTGCACCACTCTCAGCTCTTTCTTTACCCTTCTTCCCTTTTCCTCCATGTCTCGTGCCTCTTTCTGCACTTTTCTTGCCTCTTTCTGCACCTCTGTTGGTTCTTTCTGCACTTCTCTTGCTTCTTTCTGCACCCCTCTTCCATCTTTCTGCACTTCTCTTGCCTCTGTCTGCACCCCTGTTCCCTCTTTCTGCACCTCTCTTGCCTTTCTGCAACTCTTTTTTTCTGAAGTTCTCATGTCTCCTTCTGTACCTCTGTTGACTCTTTTTGTGCCCATCTTGCCTCTTTCTGCACCCCTCTTGCCTTTTTCTGTACTCCTGTTGCTTCATTCTGCACTTCTCTTGCTTCTTTCTGCACCTCTCTTGCTTATTTCTGCACACCTCTAGCCTCTTTCTGCACCCTTCTTCCATCTTTGTGCACCTCTCTTGCCTCTTTCTGCACCTCTTTTGCCTCTTTCTGCAACCCTCTTGCCTTTTGCTGCACCTTTTTTGCTTCTTTCTGCACTTCTCTTGCCTCTTTATGCACCACTCTTGCCTCTTTCTGCACCTCAGTTGGTTCTTTTGTACTACTCTTGCTTCTTTCTGCACCTCTTTTGCATATTTCTGCACCCTTCTTGCCTCTTTCTGCACCCCTCTTCCCTCTTTCTGCACCTGTCTTGCCTCTGTCTGCACCCCGTTCCTTCTTTCTGCATCTCTTTTGCCTGTTTCTACAATTCGCTTGCCTCTTTCTGCACCTCTCTTGCCTCTTTCTATACCTCTGTTGCCTCTTTCTGCACCCCTCTTGCCTCTTTCTGAAACTCTGTGGTTCTTTCTGCACTGCTCTTGCTTCATTCTGCAACTCTCTTGCAAATTTCTGCACACCTCCTGTGAGAAGTTGGCCTGGTATATGCTGTTCACTAATTAAAGTGGACACCTTGCACCAGGGCAAATCGACTCTTATGGTAGATAGGTTTAAGACAACCTTTTAAAGAAAGCTATCCTAGTGGTAGCTGTGGAGAGCAGCCTTCAGGCTAAGTCTCGGAGGAATGTAAAGCAGCTTGTTTTACCATATAATCTCTTGAATCACCAAATGAAAAGACACCACACAGGTATATATATCAAATATATGTATTTATTTCTAAATAACTCTCTACTAATCTCTTTATGAGATTAGAAGACAAACATATGCACAAATCAACGTTTCACAATAAGTTAAGCACAAAATATGGCTGGGGCCCTAGGGGCGTACCAGACCATATACTAAGTAAGAGACTTAGGGACAACGACTTGCAGGGAGACAAGGCCTAGGGCCTTCAGAAGTGCGGGGGCCTCACGAAACCACCCAAGGCAGGTAAGTAAAGGACCCACGGGGGACGCGTGCAGTGTAGATACACAGGCGCGGATCGCCGTTGACTTCAATGGGGCAAGTCGCGGTTGGAAATAAAGAGTTTTAGGATACTTCTGTAGAACCTACAAGCAAGTCACTTACAGGGTAAGTCGTTCTAGGGCCCACACCCACAGGAGCACCGTAGTGCTGGAGTTACCTCACCCAGGGAAGCCGGGTGCATAGGTGTCCTTTGGTGTCGGGTCGCGGCGTCGTTTTCAAGGGCGACCAAAGAAGACTTGCTGCTTGCGGGAGCTGAAGAAGTGTCCGGTGGAATCCAAGCCTGGATTCTGAAGAAGGATGACCTGAAAGCAGAGGGGACAGTGTTCAAAGTCACTTGGCAGTGACTCGGGGCAAGGAAGATGGATGCCCACCGTCGTCGAGTGATTCAGGTCGGTTGCGGGTGCCTTGACTCTTCAGCCACGTGGTCCAGGAGGTGTCGACGACGACCAGGAGCTGGATTCGGTGTGTCCCTCGACGTCTGCAGCTGACTGCAGTGTCGGCAACTCGATTGGAGCCAACAAGCCTTGGCAGCCGCAAGTCTCGGGGAGATGAAGAAAAGTCGATGGCGCAGACCAGCAAGGTCTGTGGAACTCACCCAGCGAGGGTAAGTCAGGGCAGGCCTGGGGCAACCAGGGGAGCCCTTTGGTTTCTTTAAGAAGTCTTCTGGGGACCCACAAGCCAGCGAGCAAGGGATCGCGAAGACACCTCGGGCGGAATCACTCAACAGGGGCCCACGGTCACTCGGGATGGTGTAGGCCTCTGATCTTCGGAGGGATTCCTGCTGGAGGTCGGGACCACACGTGGTCCAAAGCACAGGGTCGTAGAACGTTGTGAAGGGGTTGCACTCGACAATAGTGCACGGTACACAGGGGTCGCGGTTCCTCGTTACTCGTGGGGTCCACTTGCCTCAGCTTCGCTGGGGACTCACGATGGCCTGGGAGAGGTCAGGAAATCCACTTCCTGGGCTGCAGGGACTTCGGACTCCGGCGGGAGTGGCGTAGTTTGCGACCGTCGTTGTCGTTTTTCGTGCCTGCCAAGCAGGGGAGTCACTCCTTGACTCCAAGGGAGATTCTTCGGTCTTCCAAAGGTAGTGGAACGTCGAAGGGCCAGGATTCTTCTGTAGAGTGCCGTCCAGGGGTTATCTGCTTTGCAATGGCAAGGTTCCCCCTCTTATACTAAAAAGAGGGGATGGACTAGCTCTATGACCCCACCTATGGGAGGGTCAAGGGAGGGGGTGGCTGAGTAGGGAAGTGAGGCCCTAGGAAGGTTGGCCTCAGCTTCCTCAGATCACTGGTCACCATGTATGCCTGTCTTTCCATGACTGAGTTGCACTTTGCTCTAAGGGTCAACCTTTGACTGCCTACAGCTGGGGGTTGGGTCCCTTTGGATGGAACACTGGAGGGACATGGCATGTTTGGAACCTTTTGGTTCCAGGTTTGCCCTTGCCTAACAGAGTCCTTCTGGGGAGGTCCCTACATAAAGGTATGGGGGATCCCTCAGTGGGTTGAGGAATTTTCACCTGGCTAGGGCTACTAGACTGGGTGCCCCTAATCTGCTGATGGGGGGTTCCTCTGGACAGGGGGCCCTGGGGGTCCACTGACCTCCCTGACCTCTGCAGCCCTGGGCTGACTGAGGCAGGGTAGAGAGGGGCAGTTTACCTGCTCCAGACTGGGTACCACCTTGGAAGGGTCCTCTGCCATCAGGGGTGGGGCCAGGCCAGGCCTGACTACCTCTGTGGCAGTTCCTTCACTAGGGGTAGGGTCAGTTCCTGAGGAGGCTGACCCTTACCTACTGTCTGGAGGGAAGAAGACTTTTCTTCAACCCTTGTGCTCTCTTCTGGGGAGAGTGGGCCATTCTTCCAGGCTCCATCTCTCCAAAATCTTGGGCTGGGGCTGTGGCCATCACAGCCCCACTAACCTTTACAGGGACACCCAACATCCTCAGATGGGTTTGGTGTTCAATTTCAGCCCAGGCTGAAATTTCCAGATCATTGCCCATCAGGCAATCTACAGGTAAGGTTGTGGACACTGCCACTCTTTTTGGGCCTGTGACCCCCTCCCAGCTGAGATTGACTATGGCCATGGGGTGCTCTGTTCTGACACCATCAATGTTGGTCACCTGGTATTTAAACTCAGGTAAAAGCTGGTGAGGGGGACTAGTTTCCCTGCCACCATGGTGACACTAGCCCCTGTGTCCCTAAATGCCACAGCTTTCTGACCATTAATTATTGGCTCCAGTCTGTACCTGCCCAATGCTGTGGGACCCACGGTAAAGGTGGCAAATCCTATACCACCATCAGAATCTGAGGAGTCTGTTGAGGGGTCCTGTCTGAACTAGGGCCCACCTCTGTTCCTCTTGCAAAAGCACCTAACTTTTTGGGTGCACTACTCCCAACTGGAGGATTACTACTGGTAGTACCAGGAGGGTGGTAGTAGTTGTTGGAGGAACATTTTCTTTATTGCCAATCCTGGGACAACTGGGATCAGATTTCCAGTGCCCAGGCTTTTTACAGACATGGCAATAGGGTTTCTTTTCAGGAGAGGAAGGAGTTTGGGACCCACCCCCAGAAGAGGACTTTTGGGGCCCTGTAGTGGACTTATCCTTAGATTTATCCCCACCTTTCTCTTGGGACTTGGTAGAATCTTTCTTGTGGTCACCACCCTGATTCTTAGGCCTTACCCTGGTTCTGACCCATTTGTCTGCCTTCTTTCCCAATTCTTGGGGAGAGGTCAGATCAGAGTCCACCAGGTACTGGTGTAAAAGCTGGTTTTGACAATTATTAAGGATCTGTTCTCTCATCATTAGATTATACAATCCTTTGAAATCGGTAACCCTACTGCCAACCAGCCAACCCTCCAGAGCCTTGGATGCACAATCTACAAAGTCAGTCCAGTCCTGAGTCTGTGCCTTCTGGGTATCTCTGAACTTCAACCTGTACTGCTCAGTGGTTAAGCCAAACCCATCTATCAGTGCACTCTTCAGGACCTCATAATCATCAGCATCCTCCTCTCTAACAGTGAGGAGCTTGTCTCTTCCTTTATCTGAAAAGGAGAGCCACAAGATTGCTGCCCACTGCTTTTGGGGGACCTGCTGTACTCTACAGGCCCTCTCCATAGCAGTTATCCACTTGTGGATATCATCCCCACTCTGGTAGGGAGGAACAACCTTGCTCAGGTTCCTATGGTCAGGAATATATTCTCTGCCTCTAGGGACACTGTTGCTGCCACCAGGGGTTCTAAACCCTCTCTTCTAGAAGCTCTCTGGATCTCCAGGGCTTCCCTATCCAGTGCCAACTGCTTGGTTCTGAGGGCCACTTTGGCTTCCTCATACTGGAGCAGTTTGCACCTTCTCTCAGAGGAGGTCTCTCTTAAGGAAAAGTATGAGCTCCTCTGCTGGACAAATTCTCTGCCAGAGTGATAAGAGTGGTCAGATTCCCTGGAAGGGGATCTGTGCCTCTCCTCCTCTCTGTCAGTTCTCTTATGGAGAATTCCTCTGTCCTTTTCAGGCCCCTTGAAGCCTGGCCCTTCAATCACAGAGTCTTGGTCATTCTGATTTTCATCATCTGACCCAGATACTATGACTGACCCACCCACTGATTCAGACCCCTTAGCTCCTAGAGCCAATCTAAGGTCATCTGCTGTCAGCAGATCTATCAGGTGAAGTGTTGAGGGACTCTGTCCTAGCTTCAGGTGTCTTTCAACACACATGGCTCTCAAGTCAGAGAAAGCCATGTCCTTATACTGAGGCTGAGTGGATCCACTGGGTCCACCCCTTAAGGACATTCTAGTGTTGTGCAGTGTTGTACTACCTACACTAGTTTGTGGCCTACTGATCCTAGCTTGAGCTGTGGAAAGGGTGTGCTATCCCTTGGCACCCAGCTCTAAGTTCAGTAGAACTTATTGATACTAAGCTTGACTTTATATGTACCTTGAGTACCTATAATGGTTTTCAGTTAGTAATTCAAATAGAGATTTTCTGGTAAAACAATGGCAAGCTGGAATCCCACACGCTGCCCACCAATGTGAGAAGTTGGCCTGGTATATGCTGTTCACTAATTAAAGTGGACACCTTGCACCAGGGCAAATCGACTCTTATGGTAGATAGGTTTAAGACAACCTTTTAAAGAAAGCTATCCTAGTGGTAGCTGTGGAGAGCAGCCTTCAGGCTAAGTCTCGGAGGAATGTAAAGCAGCTTGTTTTACCATATAATCTCTTGAATCACCAAATGAAAAGACACCACACAGGTATATATATCAAATATATATGTATTTATTTCTAAATAACTCTCTACTAATCTCTTTATGAGATTAGAAGACAAACATATGCACAAATCAACGTTTCACAATAAGTTAAGCACAAAATATGGCTGGGGCCCTAGGGGCGTACCAGACCATATACTAAGTAAGAGACTTAGGGACAACGACTTGCAGGGAGACAAGGCCTAGGGCCTTCAGAAGTGCTGGGGCCTCACGAAACCACCCAAGGCAGGTAAGTAAAGGACCCACGGGGGACGCGTGCAGTGTAGATACACAGGCGCGGATCGCCGTTGACTTCAATGGGGCAAGTCGCGGTTGGAAATAAAGAGTTTTAGGATACTTCTGTAGAACCTACAAGCAAGTCACTTACAGGGTAAGTCGTTCTAGGGCCCACACCCACAGGAGCACCGTAGTGCTGGAGTTACCTCACCCAGGGAAGCCGGGTGCACAGGTGTCCTTTGGTGTCGGGTCGCGGCGTCGTTTTCAATGGCGAACAAAGAAGACTTGCTGCTTGCGGGAGCTGAAGAAGTGTCCGGTGGAATCCAAGCCTGGATTCTGAAGAAGGATGACCTGAAAGCAGAGGGGACAGTGTTCAAAGTCACTTGGCAGTGACTCGGGGCAAGGAAGATGGATGCCCACCGTCGTCGAGTGATTCAGGTCGGTTGCAGGTGCCTTGACTCTTCAGCCACGTGGTCCAGGAGGCGTCGACGACGACCAGGAGCTGGATTCGGTGTGTCCCTCGACGTCTGCAGCTGACTGCGGTGTCGGCAACTCGATTGGAGCCAACAAGCCTTGGCAGCCGCAAGTCTCGGGAGATGAAGAAAAGTCGATGGCGCAGACCAGCAAGGTCTGTGGAACTCACCCAGCGAGGGTAAGTCAGGGCAGGCCTGGAGCAACCAGGGGAGCCCTTTGGTTTCTTTAAGAAGTCTTCTGGGGACCCACAAGCCAGCGGGCAAGGGATCGCGAAGACACCTCGGGCGGAATCACTCAACAGGGGCCCACGGTCACTCGGGACGGTATAGGCCTCTGATCTTCGGAGGGATTCCTGCTGGAGGTCGGGACCACACGTGGTCCAAAGCACAGGTTTGTAGAACGTTGTGAAGGGGTTGCACTCGACAATAGTGCACGGTACCCAGGGGTCGCGGTTCCTCGTTACTCGTGGGGTCCACTTGCCTCAGCTTCGCTGGGGACTCACGATGGCCTGGGAGAGGTCAGGAAATCCACTTCCTGGGCTGCAGGGACTTCGGACTCCGGCGGGAGCGGCGTAGTTTGCGACCGTCGTTGTCGTTTTTGGTGCCTGCCAAGCAGGGGAGTCACTCCTTGACTCCAAGGGAGATTCTTCTGTCTTCCAAAGGTAGTGGAACGTCGAAGGGCCAGGATTCTTCTGTAGAGTGTCGTCCAGGGGTTATCTGCTTTGCAATGGCAAGGTTCCCCTCTTATACTAAAAAGAGGGGATGGACTAGCTCTATGACCCCACCTATGGGAGGGTCAAGGGAGGGGTGGCTACACCCACTTCCCTTTGTCCAGTTTCGCGCCAGAGCAGGGGCAGGTAGCCCCTGAGCTGGTTTGAACTGGCATATGCACAGAGGAGCCTTCTGCTCCCCCAGTGCAGGACTTCAAAGCACTCTAAGAGTGCACCCACCCAGCCCCAATACACTAAACCCTGTCTGGGAGGTGGTCACACCTCCCTGTGACAGGATGCCTATTGTTGGGCTTCCTCCACTGTGAGTTTCGGTCATCAGCAGGAGGGCAGCCCAGTGTCTGTGACTGGTGGCATCCATTTTGTGATGCCAGGGCTCTTCAGGATTCTACCGCGTTTCCACAGCAGGTACATGTCTTATCCCTCTAGAAGGGTGGAATGCTACCCCGCCGCCAGGATTGGCGGGGGGTAGTATTCCAAGATGTTTGACACCAAACACGACATGTTTTGATGCAGCCATTCCAAAGTTAGCATTTTACCGCGAGGATATAATGCACTTAAGAGTATATGGTTTAACCGCATCCACAAACAGCCCCAGAGAATAGACTCTGAGAGCTGCAGAGGGGCCCTGCTCAAGCAGAGGCACCCCCTCACATAGAAGCCAAGCACCCTGCCCTCAGGATTGATAGGGCCTGCCTTAGGGGTGACTGATAGGTTTATATGTGTGTGCAGGAGAGATATAGGAAACCTATATCTCAGTGAGGAGTGCTAGCACCACCTCACCCAGGCTGCAGTAGCAGGCCTGTGGTGTCAGATTTAGTCTGCTTCCCAGGGGTGGCATAATACATGCTGCAGCCCCTGGTAGGCCTGTGAAGTACCTATGCCCTTGGTACCTAAGGTACCATATACTAGGGACTCATAAGGCACCACAGTATCCAATCACTAGTGCACCTAGAGTGCACTCCATGTCATTTAGAGAGAGCAGATAGACTGGGGCCCTGAATAGCAGGGTCCCAGTCCAACTAAGTCATAAACCAGCAAAACACCAGGAAAAAAGTGGGGGCAACCATATAGTCAGATTCCACCTTCCGTACACCTCCTGACTCTTTCTGCACCCCTGTTCCCTCTTTCTGCACCTCTCTTGCCTGTTTCTGTAACTCTCTTCTTTTCTGAAGTTCACTTGCCTCCTTCTGTACCTCTGTTGACTCTTTCTGCACCCATCGTGCCTCTTTCTGCACCCCTCTTGCCTTTTTCTGTACTCCTGTTGCTTCATTCTGCACTTCTCTTGCTTCTTTCTGCACCTCTCTTGCTTCTTTCTGCACACCTCTTGCCTCTTTCTGCACCCTTCTTGCCTCTTTCTGCACCTCTCTTGCCTCTTTCTGCACCTCTTTTGCCTCTTTCTGCAACCTCTGTTGCCTTTTTCTGCACCTATTTTGCCTCTTTCTGCAACCCTCTTGCCTTTTTCTGCACCTTTCTTGCTTCTTTCTGCACTTCTCTTGCCTCTTTATCCACCTCTCTTGCCTCTTTCTGCACCTCAGTTGTCTTTTTCACTACTCTTGCTTCTTTCTGGACCTCTCTTGCAAATGTCTGCAACCTCTCTTGCCTCTTTCTGCACCTCTCTTCCATCTTTCTGCACTTCTCTTGCCTCTGTCTGCACCCCTGTTGCCTCTTTCTGCACCTCTTTTGCCTGCTTTCTGCAACTCTTTTCTTTCCGCAGTTCTCTTGCCTCCTTCTGTACCTCTGTTGACTCTTTCTGCACCCCTCTTGCCTCTTTCTGCACTACTCTTGCCTCCTTCTGTATTCCTGTTGCTTCATTCTGCACTTCTCTTGCTTCTTTCTGCACCTCTCTTGCTTCTTTCTGCACACCTCTAGCCTCTTTCTGCACCCTTCTTCCATCTTTGTGCACCTCTCTTGCCTCTTTCTGCACCTCTCTTGCCTCTTTCTGCAACCTCTCTTGCCTTTTGCTGCACCTCTTTTGCTTCTTTCTGCACTTCTCTTGCCTCTTTCTGCACCCCTCTTGCCTCTTTCTGCACCTCAGTTGGTTCTTTTGCACTACTCTTGCTTCTTTCTGCACCTCTCTTGCAAATTTCTGCACCCCTCTTTCCTCTTTCTGCATCTCTCTTGCCTCTGTCTGCACCCCTGTTCCCTCTTTCTGCACCTCTTTTGCCCCTTTCTGCAGTTCTCTTGCCTGTTTCTGCACCTCTGTTGCCTCTTTCTGCAACTCTCTTGTCTCTTTCATCACTTCTCTTACTTCTTTCTATACCACTGTTGCTTCTTTCAGCACTTCTCTTGCCCCTTTTTCACTTCTCATGCCTGTTTCTGCACCTCTCTTGCCTGTTTCTGCACCTCTGACACCTCCTTCTGCACCTCACTTGCTTCTTTCTGCATCCCTCTTGCCTCTTTCTGCACCATTCTTTCCTCTTTCTGCACACCTGTTCCCTCTTTCTGCACCTCTCATCCTTCTTTCTGCACCTCTTCTTGCCTCTTTCTGCACTTTTCTTGCTTCTTTCTGCACCTCTCTTGCCTGTTTCTGCACCTCTGTCGCCTCTTTCTGCACCCTTCTTGCCTCTTTCTGCATACCTTTTCCCTCTTTCTGCACATCTTCTGCCTCTTTCTGCACCTCTCTTGCTTCTTTCTGCACCACTCTTGCCTCTTTCTTTACCCTTCTTCCCTCTTTCCTGCACGTCTCTGTGCCTCTTTCTGCACTTTTCTTGCCTCTTTCTGCACCTCTGTTGCTTCTTTCTGCACTTCTCTTGCTTCTTTCTGCACCTCTCTTCCATCTTTCTGCACTTCTCTTGCCTCTGTCTGCACCTCTGTTCCCTCTTTCTGCACCTCTCTTTCCTTTCTGCACCTCTTCCTCTTTCTGCAGTTCTTATTCCTCCTTCTGTACCTCTGTTGACTCTTTCTGTACCTCATCTTGCCTCTTTCTGCACCCCTCTTGCCTCTTTCTTCACTCCTGTTGCTTCATTCTGCACTTCTCTTGTTTCTTTCTGCACCTCTCTTGCTTCTTTCTGCACACCTCTAGCCTCTTTCTGCACCCTTCTTCCATCTTTCTGCACCTCTCTTGCCTCTTTCTGCACCTCTTTTGCCTCTTTCTGCAACCCTCTTGCCTCTTTGCTGCACCTCTTTTGCTTCTTTCTGCACTTCTCTTGCCTCTTTCTGCACCCCTCTTGCCTCTTTCTGCACCTCAGTTGGCTTCTTTGTACTACTCTTGCTTCTTTCTGCACCTCTCTTACATATTTCTGCACCCCTCTTGCCTCTTTCTGCACCCCTCTTCCCTCTTTCTGCACCTCTCTTGCCTCTTGTCTGCACCCCATTCCTTCTTTCTGCACCTCTTTTGCCTGTTTCTACAACTCTCTTGCCTCTTTCTGCACCTCTCTTGCCTCTTTCTATACCTCTGTTGCCTCTTTCTGCACCCCTCTTGCCTCTTTCTGCAACTCTGTGGTTCTTTCTGCACTGCTCTTGCTTCTTTCTGCAACTCTCTTGCATCTTTCTGCACACCTCCTGACTCTTTCTGCACCCCTGTTCCCTCTTTCTGCACCTCTTTTGCCTGTTTCTATAACTCTCTTCTTTCTGAACTTCTCTTGCCTCTTTCTGCACCTCTGTTGACTCTTTCTGCACCCCTCTTGCCTCTTTCTGCACCCCTCTTGCCTCCTTCTGTACTCCTGTTGCTTCATTCTGCACTTCTCTTGCTTCTTTCTGCACCTCTCTTGCTTCTTTCTGCATACTTCTAGCCTCTTTCTGCACCCTTCTTCCCTCTTTCTGCACCTCTCTTGCCTCTTTCTGCACCTCTTTTGCCTCTTTTTGCAACCCTCTTGCCTCTTTCTGCACCTCTTTTGCCTCTTTCTGCAACCTCTCTTGCCTTTTTCTGCACCTCTTTTGCTTCTTTCGTACACTTCTCTTGCCTCTTTCTGCACCCCTCTTGCCTCTTTCTGCACCTCAGTTGGTTCTTTTCACTACTGTTGCTTCTTTATGCACCTCTCTTGCATATTTCTGCACCCCTCTTGCCTCTTTCTGCACCCCTCTTCTATCTTTCTGCACTTCTCTTGCCTCTTTCTGCACCTCTCTTGCCTCTTTCTGCACCTCTTTTGCCTGTTTCTGCATCTCTTGCTTTTTCCGAAGTTCTCTTGCCTCCTTCTGTACCTCTGTTGACTCTTTCTGCACCCATCTTGCCTCTTTCTGCACCCCTCTTGCCTTTTTCTGTACTCTCTGTTGCTTCATTCTGCACTTCTCTTGCTTCTTTCTGCACCTCTCTTGCTTCTTTCTGCACACCTCTTAGCCTCTTTCTGCACCCTTCTTCCCTCTTTGTGCACCTCTCTTGCCTCTTTCTGCACCTCTTTTGCCTCTTTCTGCAACCCTATTGCCTTTTTCTGCACCTATTTTGCCTCTTTCTGCAACCCTCTTGTCTTTTTCTGCACCTTTTTTGCTTCTTTCTGCACTTCTCTTGCCTCTTTATCCACCCCTCTTGCCTCTTTCTGCACCTCAGTTGTTTTTTTTCACTACTCTTGCTTCTTTAGGGACATCTCTTGCAAATTTCTGCAACCCTCTTGCCTCTTTCTGCTCCCCTCTTCCATCTTTCTGCACTTCTCTTGCCTCTGTCTGCACCCCTGTTCCCTCTTTCTGCACCTCTTTTGCCTGTTTCTGCAACTCTTTTTTCCCGAAGTTCTCTTGCCTCCTTCTGTACCTCTGTTGACTCTTTTTGCACCCATCTTGCCTCTTTCTGCACCCCTCTTGCCTTTTTCTGTACTCCTGTTGCTTCATTCTGCACTTCTCTTGCTTCTTTCTGCACCTCTCTTGCTTCTTTCTGCACACCTATAGCCTCTTTCTGCACCCTTCTTCCATCTTTGTGCACCTCTCTTGCCTCTTTCTGCACCTCTTTTGCCTCTTTTTGCAACCCTCTTGCCTTTTGCTGCACCTTTTTCGCTTCTTTCTGTAATTCTCTTGCCTCTTTATGCACCCCTCTTGCCTCTTTCTGCACCTCAGTTGGTTCTTTTGCACTACTCTTGCTTCTTTCTGCACCTCTCTTGCAAATTTCTGCACCCCTCTTGCCTCTTTCTGCACCCCTCTTTCCTCTTTCTGCATCTCTCTTGCCTCTGTCTGCACCCCTGTTTCCTCTTTCTGCACCTCTTTTGCCCCTTTCTGCAGTTCTCTTGCCTGTTTCTGCACCTCTGTTGCTTCTTTCTGCACTTCTCTTGCCTCTTTCTGCAACTCTCTTGTCTCTTTCATCACTTCTCTTACTTCTTTCTAAACCTCTGTTGCTTCTTTCAGCACTTCTCTTGCCCCTTTTTCACTTCTCATGCCTGTTTCTGCACCTCTCTTGCCTGTTTCTGCACCTCTGTCGCCTCCTTCTGCACCTCACTTGCTTCTTTCTGCACCCCTCTTGCCTCTTTCTGCACCATTCTTTCCTCTTTCTGCACACCTGTTCCCTCTTTCTGCACCTCTCATCCTTCTTTTTACACCCTTCTTCCCTCTTTCTGCACTTTTCTTGCTTCTTTCTGTTCCTCTCTTGCCTGTTTCTGCACCTCTGTCACCTCTTTCTGCACCCTTCATGCCTCTTTATGCATACCTTTTCCCTCTTTCTGCACCTCTTCTGCCTCTTTCTGCACCTCTCTTGCTTCTTTCTGCACCACTCTTGGCTCTTTCTTTACCCTTCTTCCCTTTTCCTGCAAGTCTTGTGCCTCTTTCTGCACTTTTCTTGCCTCTTTCTGCACCTCTGTTGCTTCTTTCTGCACTTCTCTTTCTTCTTTCTGCACCCCTCTTCCATCTTTCTGCACTTCTCTTGCCTCTGTCTGCACCCCTGTTCCCTCTTTCTGCACCTCTCTTGCCTTTCTGCAACTCTTTTTTTCTGAAGTTCTCATGCCTCCTTCTGTACCTCTTTTGACTCTTTTTGTACCCATCTTGCCTCTTTCTGCACCCCTCTTGCCTTTTTCTGTACTCCTGTTGCTTCATGCTGCACTTCTCTTGCTTCTTTCTGCACCTCTCTTGCTTCTTTCTGCACACCTCTAGCCTCTTTCTGCACCCTTCTTCCATCTTTGTGCACCTCTCTTGCCTCTTTCTGCACCTCTTTTGCCTCTTTCTGCAACCCTCTTGCCTTTTGCTGCACCTTTTTGCTTCTTTCTGCACTTCTCTTGCCTCTTTATGCACCCCTCTTGCCTCTTTCTGCACCTCAGTTGGTTCTTTTGTACTACTCTTGCTTCTTTCTGCACCTCTCTTGCATATTTCTGCACCCCTCTTGCCTCTTTCTGCACCCCTCTTCCCTCTTTCTGCACCTGTCTTGCCTCTGTCTGTACCCCGTTCCTTCTTTCTGCACCTCTTTTGCCTGTTTCTACATTTCGCTTGCCTTTTTCTGCACCTCTCTTGCCTCTTTCTATACCTCTGTTGCCTCTTTCTGCACCCCTCTTGCCTCTTTCTGAAACTCTGTGGTTCTTTCTGCACTGCTCTTGCTTCATTCTGCAACTCTCTTGCAAATTTCTGCACACCTCCTGACTCTTTCTGCACCCCTGTTCCCTCTTTCTGCACCTCTTTTGCCTGTTTCTGCATCTCTTTTTTTCTGAAGTTCTCTTGCCTCCTTCTGTACCTCTGTTGACTCTTTTTGCACCCATCTTGCCTCTTTCTGCACCCCTCTTGCCTTTTTCTGTACTCCTGTTGCTTCATTCTGCACTTCTCTTGCTTCTTTCTGCACACCTCTAGCCTCTTTCTGCACCCTTCTTCCCTCTTTCTGCACCTATCTTGCCTCTTTCTGCACCTCTTTTGCCTCTTTTTGCAACCCTCTTGCCTTTTTCTGCACCTCTTTTGCCTCTTCCTGCAACCCTCTTGCCTTTTTCTGCACCTTTTTTGCTTCTTTCGTGCACTTCTCTTGCCTCTTTATCCACCCCTCTTGCCTCTTTCTGCACCTCAGTTGGTTTTTTTCACTACTCTTGCTTCTTTAGGGACCTCTATTGCAAATTTCTACAACCCTCTTGCCTCTTTCTGCACCCCTCTTCTATCTTTCTGCACTTCTCTTGCCTCTGTCTGCACCCCTGTTCCCTCTTTCTGCACCTCTTTTGCCTGTTTCTGCATCTCTTTTTTTCCGAAGTTCTCTTGCCTCCTTCTGTACCTCTGTTGACTCTTTTTGCACCCATCTTGCCTCTTTCTGAACCCCTCTTGCCTTTTTCTGTACTCCTGTTGCTTCATTCTGCACTTCTATTGCTTCTTTCTGCACCTCTCTTGCTTCTTTCTGCACACCTCTAGCCTCTTTCTGCACCCTTCTTCCATCTTTGTGCACCTCTCTTGCCTCTTTCTGCACCTCTTTTGCCTCTTTTTGCAACCCTCTTGCCTTTTGCTGCAGCTTTTTTGCTTCTTTCTGTACTTCTCTTACCTCTTTATGCACCCCTCTTGCCTCTTTCTGCACCTCAGTTGGTTCTTTTGCACTACTCTTGCTTCTTTCTGCACCTCTCTTGCAAATTTCTGCACTCCTCTTGCCTCTTTCTGCACCCCTCTTTCTGCATCTCTCTTGCCTCTGTCTGCACCCCTGTTCCCTCTTTCTGCACCTCTTTTGCCCCTTTCTGCAGTTCTCTTGCCTGTTTCTGCACCTCTGTTGCTTCTTTCTGCACGTCTCTTGCCTCTTTCTGCAACTCTCTTGTCTCTTTCATCACTTCTCATACTTCTTTCTATACCTCTGTTGCTTCTTTCAGCACTTCTCTTGCCCCTTTTTCACTTCTCATGCCTGTTTCTGCACCTCTCTTGCCTGTTTCTGCACCTCTGTCGCCTCCTTCTGCACCTCACTTGCTTCTTTCTGCACCCCTCTTGCCTCTTTCTGCACCATTCTTTCCTCTTTCTGCTCACCTGTTCCCTCTTTCTGCACCTCTCATCCTTCTTTTTACACCCTTCTTCGCTCTTTCTGCACTTTTCTTGCTTCTTTCTGTACCTCTCTTGCCTGTTTCTGCACCTCTGTCGCCTCTTTCTGCACCCTTCATGCCATTTATGCATACTTTTTCCCTCTTTCTGCACCTCTTCTGCCTCTTTCTGCACCTCTCTTGCTTCTTTCTGCACCACTCTTGGCTCTTTCTTTACCCTTCTTCCCTTTTCCTGCATGTCTCGTGCCTCTTTCTGCACTTTTCTTGCCTCTTTCTGCACCTCTGTTGCTTCTTTCTGCACTTCTCTTGCCTGTTTCTGCAACTCTTTTTTTCTGAAGTTCTCTTGCCTCCTTTTGTACCTCTGTTGACTCTTTTTGCACCCATCTTGCCTCTTTCTGCACCCCTCTTGCCTTTTTCTGTACTCCTGTTGCTTCATTCTGCACTTCTCTTGCTTCTTTCTGTACCTCTCTTGCTTCTTTCTGCACACCTCTAGCCTCTTTCTGCACCCTTCTTCCCTCTTTGTGCACCTCTATTGCCTCTTTCTGCACCTCTTTTGCCTCTTTTTGCAACCCTCTTCCCTTTTTCTGCACCTCTTTTGCCTCTTTCTGCAACCCTCTTGCCTTTTTCTGCCCCTTTTTTGCTTCTTTCTGCACTTTTCTTGCCTCTTTATGCACCCCTCTTGCCTCTTTCTGCACCTCAGTTGGTTTTTTTGCACTACTCTTGCTTCTTTAGGGACCTCTCGCAAATTTCTGTAACCCTCTTGCCTCTTTCTGCACCCCTCTTCCATCTTTCTGCACTTCTCTTGCCTCTGTCTGCACGCCTGCTCCCTCTTTCTGCACCTCTTTTGCCTGTTTCTGCAACTCTTTTTTTCTGAAGTTCTCTTGCCTCCTTCTGTACCTCTGTTGACTCTTTTTGCACCCATCTTGCCTCTTTCTGCACCCCTCTTGCCTTTTTCTGTACTCCTGTTGCTTCATTCTGCACTTCTCTTGCTTCTTTCTGCACCTCTCTTGCTTCTTTCTGCACACCTCTAGCCTCTTTCTGCACCCTTCTTCCATCTTTGTGCACCTCTCTTGCCTCTTTCTGCACCTCTTTTGCCTCTTTTTGTAACCCTCTTGCCTTTTGCTGCACCTTTTTAGCTTCTTTCTGTACTTCTCTTGCCTCTTTATGCACCCCTCTTGCCTCTTTCTGCACCTCAGTTGATTCTTTTGCACTACTCTTGCTGCTTTCTGCACCTCTCTTGCACATTTCTGCACCCCTCTTGCCTCTTTCTGCACCCCTCTTCCCTCTTTCTGCACCTCTCTTGCCTCTGTCTGCACCCCTGTTCCCTCTATCTGCACCTCTTTTGCCTCTTTCTGCACCTCTCTTGCCCCTGTCTGCAGTTCTCTTGCCTGTTTCTGCACCTCTGTTGCTTCTTTCTGCACTTCTCTTGCCTCTTTCTGCAACTCTCTTGTCTTTTTCATCACTTCTCTTGCTTCTTTCTATACCTCTGTTGCTTCTTTCAGCACTTCTCTTGCCCCTTTCTTCACTTCTCATGCCTGTTTCTGCACCCCTCATGCCTGTTTCTGCACCTCTGTCGCCTCCTTCTGCACATCACTTGCTTTTTTCTGCACCCCTCTTGCCTCTTTCTGCACCCTTCTTTCCTTTTTCTGCACCCCTGTTCCCGCTTTCTGCACCTCTCATCCTTCTTTTTACACCCTTCTTCCCTCTTTCTGCACTTTTCTTTCTTCTTTCTGTACCTCTCTTGCCTGTTTCTGTACCTCTGTCGCCTCTTTCTGCACCCCTCATGCCTCTTTCTGTACCCCTTTTCCCTCTTTCTGCACCTCTCCTGCCTCTTTCTGCACCTCTCTTGCTTCTTTCTGCACCCCTCTTTCCTCTTTCAGTACCCTTCTCCCCTTTTCCTGTACGTCTCTTGCCTCTTTCTGCACTTTTCTTGCCTCTTTCTGCACCTTTGTTGCTTCTTTCTGCACTTCTCTTGCTTCTTTCTACACCCCTCTTGCTTCTTTCTGTACCCCTGTTGCCTCTTTCTAAACTCGTTTTTCTCCTCCTGCACCCCTCTTAATGCTTTATGTACCCTTCTTCCCTTTTCCTGCATGATTCTTGCCTCTGTCTGTACCTCTCTTGCCTCTTTCTGCAGTTCTCTTGCCTATTTCTGCACCCCTCTTGCCTCTTTCTGTAACTCTGTTGGTTCTTTCTGCACTGCTCGTGCTTCTTTCTGCACCTCTCTTGCAAATTTCTGCACACCTCTTCCCTCTTTCTGTACCTCTCTTGCTTCTTTCTGCACTTCTCTTGCCTCTTTCTGTACCCATTTTGCCTCTTTCTGCACTGCTCTCGCTTCTTTCTGCACCTCTCTTGCTTCTTTCTGTGCCCCTGTTCCCTCTTTCTGCACCTCTTTTGCCTGTTTCTGCAACTCTCTTGCCTCTTTCTGAAGTTCTCTTGCCTCCTTCTGTACCTCTTTCGACTCTTTCTGTACCCATCTTGCCTCTTTCTGCACACCTCTTGCCTTTTTCTGTACTCCTGTTGCTTCATTCTGCACCTCTCTTGCTTCTTTCTGTACCTCTCTTGGTTCTTTCTGCACACCTCTAGCCTCTTCCTCCACCCTCTTCCCTCTTTGTGGACCTCTCTTGTCTCTTTCTGCACCTCTTTTGCCTCTTTCTGCAACCCTCTTGCCTTTTTCTGCACCTTTTTTTGCTTCTTTCTGCACTTGTCTTTCCTCTTTCTGCATCCCTCTTCCCTCTTTCTGCACTTCTCTTGCTTCTGTCTGCACACCTGTTCCCTCTTTCTGCACCTCTTTTGCCTGTTTCTACAATTCACTTGCCTCTTTCTGTACCTCTCCTGCCTATGTCTGCACCCCTGTTCCCTCTTTCTGCACCTCTTTTGCCTGTTTCTGCAACTCTCTTGCCTCTTTCTGAAGTTCTCTTGCCTCCTTCTGTACCTCTGTTGACTCTTTCTGCACCCATCTTGCCTCTTTCTGCACACCTCTTGCCTTTTTCTGTACTTCTGTTGCTTCATTCTGCACCTCTTTTGCCTGTTTCTACAATTCACTTGCCTCTTTCTGTACCTCTCCTGCCTATGTCTGCACCCCTGTTCCCTCTTTCTGCACCTCTTTTGCCTGTTTCTGCAACTCTCTTGCCTCTTTCTGAAGTTCTCTTGCCTCCTTCTGTACCTCTGTTGACTCTTTCTGCACCCATCTTGCCTCTTTATGCACACCTCTTGCCTTTTTCTGTACTTCTGTTGCTTCATTCTGCACCTCTCCTGCCTCTTTCTGCACCTCTCTTGCTTCTTTCTGCACCCCTCTTTCCTCTTTCAGTACCCTTCTCCCCTTTTCCTGTACGTCTCTTGCCTCTTTCTGCACTTTTCTTGCCTCTTTCTGCACCTTTGTTGCTTCTTTCTGCACTTCTCTTGCTTCTTTCTACACCCCTCTTGCTTCTTTCTGTACCCCTGTTGCCTCTTTCTAAACTCGTTTTTCTCCTCCTGCACCCCTCTTAATGCTTTATGTACCCTTCTTCCCTTTTCCTGCATGATTCTTGCCTCTGTCTGTACCTCTCTTGCCTCTTTCTGCAGTTCTCTTGCCTATTTCTGCACCCCTCTTGCCTCTTTCTGTAACTCTGTTGGTTCTTTCTGCACTGCTCGTGCTTCTTTCTGCACCTCTCTTGCAAATTTCTGCACACCTCTTCCCTCTTTCTGTACCTCTCTTGCTTCTTTCTGCACTTCTCTTGCCTCTTTCTGTACCCATTTTGCCTCTTTCTGCACTGCTCTCGCTTCTTTCTGCACCTCTCTTGCTTCTTTCTGCGCCCCTGTTCCCTCTTTCTGCACCTCTTTTGCCTGTTTCTGCAACTCTCTTGCCTCTTTCTGAAGTTCTCTTGCCTCCTTCTGTACCTCTTTCGACTCTTTCTGTACCCATCTTGCCTCTTTCTGCACACCTCTTGCCTTTTTCTGTACTCCTGTTGCTTCATTCTGCACTTCTCTTGCTTCTTTCTGTACCTCTCTTGCTTCTTTTTGCACACCTCTAGCCTCTTCCTCCACCCTCTTCCCTCTTTGTGGACCTCTCTTGTCTCTTTCTGCACCTCTTTTGCCTCTTTCTGCAACCCTCTTGCCTTTTTCTGCACCTTTTTTTGCTTCTTTCTGCACTTGTCTTTCCTCTTTCTGCATCCCTCTTCCCTCTTTCTGCACTTCTCTTGCTTCTGTCTGCACACCTGTTCCCTCTTTCTGCACCTCTTTTGCCTGTTTCTACAATTCACTTGCCTCTTTCTGTACCTCTCCTGCCTATGTCTGCACCCTGTTCCCTCTTTCTGCACCTCTTTTGCCTGTTTCTGCAACTCTCTTGCCTCTTTCTGAAGTTCTCTTGCCTCCTTCTGTACCTCTGTTGACTCTTTCTGCACCCATCTTGCCTCTTTCTGCACACCTCTTGCCTTTTTCTGTACTTCTGTTGCTTCATTCTGCACTTCTTTTGCTTCTTTCTGAATCTCTCTTGCCTGTTTCTGCACCTCTGTCGCCTCTTTCTGCACCCCTCATGCCTCTTTCTGCACCCCTTTTCCCTCTTTCTGCACCTCTCCTACCTCTTTCTGCATCTCTCTTGCTACTTTCTGCATCCCTCTTGCCTCTTTCTGTACCCTTCTTCCCTTTTCCTGCACATCTCTTGCCTCTTTCTGCACTTTTCTTGCCTCTTTCTGCATCTCTGTTGCTTCTTTCTTCACTTCTCTTGCTTCTTTCTGTACTCCTGTTGCCTCTTTCTAAACTCGTTTTTATCTCTTTCTGCACCTCTCTTGCTACTTTCTGCACCCCTCTTGCCTCTCTCTGCACCTCTCTTGCTTATGTCTGTACCCCTCTTGCAGCTTTCTGTACCCTTCTTCCCTGTTCCTGCACCTCTCTTGCCTCTGTCTGCACCCCTGTTCCCTCTTTCTGCACCTCTTTTGCCTGTTTCTGCAACTTTCTTGCCTCTTTCTGCAGTTCTCTTGCCTCCTTCTGCATCTCTGTTGCTTCTTTCTACACTTCTGTTGCTTCTTTCTGCACCCATTCTGACTCTTTCTACACCCCTCTTCCCTCTTTCTGCACCTCTCTTGCCTCTTTCTGTACCTCTCTGCACTTCTCTTGCCTCTTTCTGCACTTCTGTTGCATCTTTCTGCACCCTTCTTCCTTTTTCCTGCATGTCTCTTGCCTCTTTCTGCACCTTACTTTCCTCTTTCTGCAATTCTCTTGCCTGTTTCTGCACCTCTGTTGCTTCTTTCTGCACTTCTCTTGCTTCTTTCTGCAACTCTCTTGTCTCTTTCATCACTTCTCTTGCTTCTTTTAACCTCTGTTGCTTCTTTCAGCACCTCTATTGCCCCTTTCTTCACTTCTCATGCCTGTTTCTGCACCTCTCTTGCTGTTTCTGCACCTCTGTTGCCTCTTTCTGCACCTCACTTGCTTCTTTCTGCATCCCTCTTGCTGCACCCTTCTTCCCTCTTTCTGCACCTCTCTTGCCTCTTTCTGCCCCTTGTTCCTTCTTTCTGTACCTCTCTTGCCTCATTCTGCACCCCTGTTCCCTCTTTCTGCACTTCTCATCCTTCTTTTTGAACCCTTCTTCCCTCTTTGTGCATTTTTCTTGCTTCTTTCTGGACCTCTCTTGCCTGTTTCTGCACCTCTCTCGCCTCTTTCTGCACTTCTTTTGCTTCTTTCTGCACCTCTCTTGCTTCTTTCTACAGTTCTCTTGCCTATTTCTGCAGTTCTCTTGCCTCTTTCTGCAACTCTGTTGCTTCATTCTGCACTTCTCTTGCTTCTTTCTGCAATCCTCTATCCTCTTTCTGCTCCCTTCTTCCCTTTTCCTGCACGTCTCTTGCCTCATTCTGCACCTCTCTTGCCTCTTTCTGCACCTCTCTTGCCTATTAGAGGCATTAGAGGCGCCGTGAGCTAGAGACTTTTGTATTCGGGCCTGAGGAATTTCTTCAGTGTCGTGGCAGCCGTGGCACTCTGAGGCCTGTGGATTTTCTTTATTGCCGTGACAGCCGTGGTAAATTAGGGATAGTTTCTAAGGTGGGTTTATATCGGGCTTCACAAGTGATGCTCATTGACATCGGTTCTCAGGGTATCTGTTGCCCAGTTTCAGGCTCCGAGTGAGTTCCTTGGATGTCCGAGGGCGGCCATCTTGATATCAGGCCTAAATGCTGGGGCAGAGATTTTTGAGACAGGTCTGCGTTCCTTTGATGGGTAAAGCCCCGTGGGTCTAGGGAGGGGGTGTCCGTGGCCTGAGAAGAGGCCCCGCTTCATTAGGACGGACCGGGGGTCACTCGCGTAACTTAGAGTGGTCGGGAGTTACCGGGTGGCGGCCATCACAGGGTCAGGCCATCCAGCAATTGAGTGGTGGTGGTACTTTTCCTGGATGCGTACCGAATGTCCGTAGGATTAAAGGTGCGTTGTTTGCAGTTCAAGACTTTGTGTGAAAAGAGCAATCCGTGTTGTATAGAGTTTGGTTTTGTGTGCTTTCACGATATAATTCCCCGGGGAACCGTGTTGGCCATCTTGGGGTCAGGCAGTCTCAAGTTGCGAGACGATGCTCATTGCCGGTCCCTTGACAGTGTCTTCATCCAAGGTCTCCTCCGGTCGGATCCTGGGGGGTGGAAGTCGAGATTTGCTCCACTGGGTGTTCCAGTGTTTAGCGGGGCGCATTAGTATTTGGGGGGAGAGCCGCGAGTGGAACAAGATCGGATAGTTTGGGGTCAGTCAATCTCTCTTTCAAGGCGGCGTTCTGAGTAGAACCGGTGGAGATATTCACTCCGATCAAGGTTCCTAGTACCCGTGCCCAGGTGTGGTTAACCGTCGGCTTCGTGACTCTTGCGGGTCCAAATCAGGGCTGTCCAGGGGTCGTTTGGAGGGTTCCGTCGCGATAATCACCTCAAACAGGAGCGTTTGCCGTCCTGGAGGCATCGGTCGCGGGAAGAGGCAAGAGAACTGCAGTCCGAGACCTGGACCAACTTCTTCTGAAGACAGAAGCCTTAGGAGTGAGAGAAAACTAAAAGGCTGCACAACAGGTCAGTTAAGCCCTACCTCCCTGACCTTACTTAAGACGGCAAACCACAGCCTCCTCCCGCGGAAGCGCCCAACAACTCAACCTCCCTCTGAGCTCCCCGACCGTACTTAAGGCGGCAAACCACAACCTCCTCCCGCTGAAACGCCCAGCTACTCAACCTCCCTCTGAGCGCGGCGGTAAGTTATCAAGACCGCTATCTATCCCAACCAGACCTCAAAAGGACAGTCCCCCTCACAGTACAGGCGGTCTACAATAGACCAGTGTCCCCCACTCCACGCACTACCACGCTGACCCCCGGCACCCCAGGCCAGAGCAACTGCACTCACAGAGTCCCGAAACCACCACCTCCACGCCGAGGGAAACTTCCATCCATTGACCTACGGCCCCTTTAGTAGTGAAGGACCTCCTTCACCTTCTACTCCCTCCGCGAGACTCACATCCCCCAGAGGTCAGCCCCTAACCAGCGTGAATCTCCAAGAGACTCACAGCCCCTAGAGGTCAACCCCCAACCAGTGCGAATCCCTCACCATATCAGATTCACGGTCCCCCCCTTAAGGAATCGCAACAATGTCACCGGGCACGCCAATTTTCACCAATCCCCCGACCGACCCACTTAAAACCTCACGGCGCAAACTCCTTCGCGATCAATTTCCCCTCTAACCTCTCCCTTAAAGCGAAAAGAAACTTCAAACACAGACTGATTAGACAACATCCAGAAACACTATTCGCGGACACATATCACTGCTCCTCCAAAGGGCAGTTAAAGATGGATCTCATCTTCCACACAGAAAGACCCGATAACTGGAACGCCACATTCAGAACGCAACTTCACATCTCCAAAACTACGATCACCCCACATAGCTGCAAACTGACGACCTCGACCAACAACCGCTTGGCACGAAGCGGGAACACGTTTGTGTCCATCTACTTGAATGGCACAGTCCTGATAGAGGCTAACAATGAGAACCTAGAGGTCTTCGACTCCCTCTTCCCCTCTCTCTGAAACGCCCTCTTGCACTCGCTTCGCCCTTCCCGGAACCACTACTTACCCCTGGTCAACATGTCCATCCCCTCTCGAGTCACCACCCGCACCTCTGCCCCCATGAATCACGATCTCCAACTCCCCGACGATCGTCATCCTCAGCCTCCCCCCCAAACCAACCCCCTCCAACAACATCAAGACCCTGTCCTGCCAGCTCTGAACACTAACTACACTACCCCACCTATAGACATCAAGAGGATAAAACCACGACACGACCCACTGCACCCCTTACCCAAGGTCCCTAACAGAGGCAACACGGACAACACTAGCAGCAAAAGGCCCCAGAACATAGACACTCCCCCCACCGCATGGGACGACCCTACACACGACTCTCTCACCCCCGCCCCGGAAAACATGGCACAGCGGCTCGCCCTACTAGAAGGCCAGCTAGAAACAATATTCCTGGGACTAAGTGAAATCTTAACCAACGTAGACAAGGCCCGAAAGCCCAGGCAATCCCATCCCAGGGCCCCCACTCTGACCAGCTCACACCAACCAAAGTGCCCTATCGGGTCCGTATCCAACCCCGTGACACGGATACAGAGACCCTTAAGTTCTATTTCTGAGAACCCGACAGAGACCCACGAGAACCAAAGCCGCAATGTCCTCAGAAGAAGCGGCCGCTCTAGCTCAACGTACAACTCTGCCCACACAGCCACCCCAAAATCCAAGATCCAAGTGATCACGGGAGTCGGGAGAGATCACTCCCTCCCTAAAATTCCAAGACCCCCGCCCTTCCTCACCACCATCCCTAGGGCCCCCCCGGGTAATAACCTCAGTAAAGAAGAGTCTTCCACCAACTGAATGCTCATAAACTGCAGATCAGCCTCCAAGCATGCAACTGAACTAGCAGAAGCCATCCTCTCTCATGACATAGACATCCCGTTCATCACGGAAACTTGGCTAAACGAGCTCTCCTCTCCAAGCTTAGATATGCTTGTGCCCCCAGGCTTTACCATCATCAATAAAGACAGAAAAGATCAACGAGGTGGAGGTGTAGCTATCATACACAAGGACAACATCGCCATCGTGGAAATAGACACCTTCAAGTACAGCACCTTTGAATGTCTGACCACCACCATCAAGACAAAAGACAATAGACCAATAATCTGCCATCTTCTCTATCACCCCCCAGGCAACAATGCCGCTTTCGGGGAACATTTCTCCGACTTGATAGCCCACTGCTCACTCGGAGACTCTAGCAACGTAATTCTTGGTGGCCTAAACCTATGCTGGAATGAAGAGAACAACTCGCTAATTCAAACCCTTAACAATCTTCTACGTGATAACAACCTATCCCAACACTGCTCAGAGGAAACACATAATAAAGGAGCAACCTTAGATGCCATTATTGCTCAACGAGACGCAGTTACGATCGACCACATCCTACCTGTGGACTGGTCGGACCACCACATCATCTTATTCCACATCAACCTAAGAGTGATATCTTAGCCACCCGTACAAGACCCCCCCAAATGGGCTAGAAACCTAACCCAGATTCCCCTTGTCGTCCTAGAAGAAAGGATAAGCTCGCTCCTCCCCAGTGCAAATGAGCTCCTCACCACAACTGAACTCACCTTGCTCTACAACTCAAACATGGTGGACATGCTCGATCAACTAGCCCCCCTGAAACTAAAAAAAAAGCAGGGTCACTTCTTCCAGATCATGGTTTAACTCTGACATCAACTCAGAAAGGAGACAACTAAGAGCCACAGAAAGACGCTGGAGGAACAATCCTACCGTTCTCCTACGCGACAACTCAGAACAGTTCGCAGGAAGTACAACAATCACATCAAGAACAAAACAAACACGTTCTTCCGCACGGCACTAGACAGCGCTAAAAACAGACCCAAGGAGCTCTTTAACATCATCAGGCAACAAACCTCCAAGCCCGCTACGTCCTCAATGCTGGCTTCCAAAGAACTGTGCGACAACTTCGCCAATTTCTTTAATGACAAGATCAACAAGATCGAACTCTCACTGGTCACCAACAACACCCCCCCTACCAATAGTAGCACCTCTGGGGCGTATGACATTGCACCCAAACCTCCCACCAAACCCTGGTCACTCTTCCGCCCCATTCAGGAATCGGAGATAGTCAAATTGATCTCCACCTCCAATCCCTCATCTCACGTCCTAGATACTTTACCCCCCCAACTGACCAAAAGGCTGAAACTTTCCCTAGCACCTCTCTGGTGCAAGATCATAAACAGCTCCCTGAAAAGCGGAATCGTTCCTTACTGCCTTGAAGTTGGACAAGTCACACCACTACTGAAAAAACCGGGCCTTGACATAAAGGACCTGAATAACTTTAGACCGGTCTCCAACCTACCTCTTCTTTCCAAAATCCTGGAAAAATGCATACTTCAACAACTAACCCTACCCATGGATAGCATCAAACTCCTAGACTCACACCAGTCCGGCTTCAGAAAAGGCTGCAGCACGGAAACCGCGATCCTCAACATCATTGATGATATCCTCAAATCACTTGATTCGGACCATTGCTGTCTCCTCATTCTCCTAGACCTATCGGCAGCATTCGACATGGTCAATCACAATCTTCTCATCAAGGCCCTCCAAGAAAGGGCCGGACTTGACGAGGTGGTCCTTCACTGGTTCTCCTCCTTCCTACACAACCGCACCCAAAGAATCAAAATCAAAAACTGTACGTCCGACCTACTCCCAGTCAGCATGGGAGTCCCCCAGGGCTCAGTGCTCTCCCCGCAACTTTTCAACATTTACATGGAACCCCTCACCACCCTCCTCAAAAAAGCCAACATTCCCTTCCATCTGTATGCAGACGATACTCAGATCTACTTGGAAACCTCCTCCATCAAAGACATTCAAAGACTTAACGACACATTGAGAGAAGTCCAACACTGGCTGTCAAGTAATCACCTCAAACTGAATCAAGACAAAACGGAATTTCTCCTCATCTCGAACAAAGAAGAGAACCCCCAAATTTCGGAATGGCTAAAAGCTATCGATGCGCTCAACGGGAACCTCACCCAGGCCGATTCTGTGAAATCACTAGGTATCACGCTAGACCCAAAACTGGACATGAACAAACACATTAAGAACTCAGCTAAGAGCGCCTTCCTTAACCTGAAGTTACTGAACAAAATAAAACCTTTCATCCCGCCCAAGGATCTCAAACAAGCCACCCACGCATTGGTGTTGTCAAGACTAGACTACAGAAATGCAGTCCTCTCAGGCATAGCAAAATCTCATCTTGCTCCCCTCAAAACAACTCTCAATGCGGCAGCCAGAATGGTCACCGGAATCAAGAAATTTGATCACATCTCACCTGCACTCAGAGAACTAAAGTGGCTCCCAGTTGAAATGCGGGCGAACTTCAAAACAGCCTGCCTCACACACAAAGCCTTGCACACCGGCAAACCGGAATATCTGGCTTCCAAACTCAAAAAAGCCGGTCAGACCAGGAACCTCAGAAGTTCGGACACTCTGCTTCTCATCCCGCTGAAAACACGCAAACAAAAAACCGCGTCCCGGTCCTTCGCCGGGAACGCGCCCAAAGTCTGGAACTCTATTCCCCCTCACATCAGAACTATTCCATCTTTTGCAAAATTCAAAAATCAGCTCAAAGTCTTGTTCCTCGACCACTCCCTAGTGAACCGATAGGTACAGCCGGAACGCTGAAGCAGACTCCTCGCTACGCTTCGACTCTGTGTCCTCAATGACTTCTACCCCCGCCGCGCCCCTGACCCCGTTCGTGTCATGCCTCCCAAAAGTGGAGCTCTACTTAGGACAGTAACTTTCCTCTAAGACTTTCAAAGACCTCAGCGCCTCATGGCTACGCTGCGACCCATACTTGCTATGAATATATTGTGTTATTTTCTGCAATACAACTGATGTAAAGCGCTCCGATACCCTCGGGCCTGCCAGCGCTATATAAAACTTCTAAATAAATAAATATTTCTGCAGTTCTCTTGCCTCTTTCTGCAACTCTGTTGCTTAATTCTGCACTTCTCTTGCTTCTTTCTGCACC
The DNA here is from genome assembly GCA_963921515.1 of Calotriton arnoldi. Lineage (NCBI taxonomy): Eukaryota > Metazoa > Chordata > Amphibia > Caudata > Salamandridae > Calotriton > Calotriton arnoldi. The sequence goes on from CAWUFW010011022.1 coordinate 390,506, forward strand.
TCTCTTGCTTCTTTCTGCAATCCTCTAGCCTCTTTCTGCACCCTTCTTCCCTCTTTGTGCACCTTTCTTGCCTCTTTTGCACCTCTTTTGCCTCTTTCTGCAAGCCTCTTGCCTTTTTCTGCACCTTTTTTGCTTCTTTCTGCACTTCTCTTGCCTCTTTCTGCACTCCTCTTGCCTCTTTGTGAGCACCCCGCAATGCACTGCTTATGACCTCACATATTACATCACTCATGACATGGTCAGTGACATCGCTCATGACATCACTCATGACATCTCAAATGACATCACTGATGACATCACAGATGGCATCATCCACAGAATCTCTGACTCACACCCCAAAATAACCTTCCATACACCCAGTCCAACTTCTACACTACCATTCCCAAAACCATTGAAACTCCCATAACACTACTTATACACTCACTTTGATTGATAGGCCTGCACAAACATCCACTCAGTCACCCATACAGCCACTCATTGTCATGAGTCCCACCTGAACCCGTTCCTCCCACAACGCTTATCTACTCGTGTTGAATGGCCGCCGGAACTCAGGAGATTACAAGTCCCATGAGTCTCAGCGGTGGCATGTCGATGGGAGAGCAGAAACTGTATAAAAGCACTTCCGCTCAACACGACGTTGCTGATTATTTGGTATTCTGGGTCGAAGGCTGTGGAGCTGCATTGCTGAGCTGTCCCAGGGTCCGGTAAGGGTGCGTTTGCACCACTGCATGTTCGTGACGGGTTTCTTGGCTACAACCTGATTTTGTGTTAGTATACATTTAATAAAGAAAGCATTTCTCTCTGTATAACGGGGACTCAAAGGGATCCCACTTTGGCATGGAATTTCGTTATTTCAGGCTGCATTCATAAGTTGCTGTGCATAGCACTAGGTGTTCCTCCCCGTTGGCGAGACACACGTATGTAGTCTCTTGCGGGTAGTAGGAATACCTGTGCTTATTCGGTCATTTATTTGTTGTCTTCACTTGTCCCGTTGGCGAGTTTCACAATCCGTAAACCCATGCGGTATAAGGGTATCAGAGATCTACTTTTGTATTACTTCCCCCGTTGGCGAGCTTGAATTCTCCTCAAGCTCTTGCGGAGGGGAGTAAGGAGCTAAACATATTGTGACATCAAAAAAACAGGCATTAGCTTACAATGCAGCGATTCTATTAATGTTTGTTGCTCAACGTTGATGTCCAAACCATGTGTGTCTATATGTGTCAGCTCTTGTCCTGCTGGCATTGCATCATGAGACATTTATGCTTTTTGGGGAAAACATACAAGACAACGTGATGATGACCCGGTTGGGTTAAACTATGTGTTTTAGTTTGTTATTCGTCCCTTGAGGGTAAAGAGGAGGAGTATACATTATATGACACTCATTTGAACCAATGTTTTGGTTTAATTCTGATACTTATGTTTTCTTGCCTTTACTCTAACAGGGGATTGTGGTAGAGCAGTTTTAGAGTCAGTCTCTTACATCCTCTGTGATGCGAGGCACTAGGTTGCAAGGGTAGGTTATTATCTTGTATCTATGCATATCATGTGGTGTACATATTACCTATAGAGTCTTGCCCAAGCCCTGTTTCTTGTTTTGTGGTCTCTCATTTCTACAGCACAACTATTTATTTTATTTTACCAAGGGGGTCAAAGGGATTCTTGCTACCTTGCTCTGGAACGTACTAGACACTCCTGGTATACGCAACTGAACAGTTATCTTCCTTTACAGGTAGGTACCCTAATAATTCAGCGAATACTAGAAGAGTATAGAGAGATTATCATTTAGTTGCTTATTGCCTCTTCTTTTTTCTTTGTCTTTACAGGTCTCCTTCCCTGCTGTCCCTACCCCTTTCTTCCCTCACTTGATCACTTCACTGATCTGTGCTATAAGAGCAAACAGACTTGAAGCTATCGAGAGGTGACCATCTTTGAGCATCGTTCGATCCTGAGGAGTTGGTGAACCCGACAGAATAATTGGCCTGCGGATTTAACTCCTCTTGATAGGATTCTTTGCTCCGACATGGCTACCCTAGAAGATGTGTTGGCTACCTTACAGTTTATGCAACAAGAGGTAGCAGCTTCTAGGTTAGAGACCGCAGTTTTGCAGGCCAAGGTGGATCGCATGCAGTGGAACCCTTTTGATGTAGGGGGGACTTCAGTTTTACATCAACCTCCCATTACGGTAGAAATACCAACCCCCATACCCTTAGCACCCCCTGAAAGGTATTATGAGGAGGCCAACAAAATACAAATCTTTCTTACGCAGATATTACTGCACTTTACCTGTAAGACCAAAGTGTTCGCTCCTAACCAGGAGCACATGGCCTTCCTTATATCCTATTTAGCTGGGGACGCAGCTTTATGTGGGGTTCCGTTAGTGCAGAAAGATGACCCACTACTTTACGAATGGGCTGCCTTTAGGGCAGAGTTTGAAAATATCTTCGATAGAAGAGCCTACACTCTATCGGCAGACCGAGAACTACTCGAGTTCAGGCAAGGGAATAAGGAACTGCTAGTATACTTGACGTCCTTTAAGAGATTAGTGGTAGAAACAAACTGGCCCAAGGAGAAGCAGTTTGTGATATACTATCAAGGCTTAAGAGATGAGCTGAAAGACATTATTGCGCAAATAGATCCACAACCTACCTCATGTACGGACCTGATCAATCTGACTCTGAGATTGGAGCATCGGATGAACAACAGGAAAGGAGACAATAAGCAGAAGGAACAGCCAATTCCTAGGTTTGAACGTCCCAGAACAGGAGAACACTTCACACGAATGATCCAAGAACCGATGGAGATAGGGACTGTAAGAGCTTCCCTGACATCAGACGAGAGGGATATGCGCAGGTAGAACGGCCTTTACCTATACTGTGGGAAAAAGGGGCATTTTGTCCGGGATTGCCTGCTGAAACCTCAAAATAACAGAAAGATATTCAAGAGAAGCGAAGCAAATAATATCAAGAAAGAGTCGGAAAACTAGGAGGCTCGAGAATAAGGAGAGGGGAACCCTCGAGCAGAAGTTTCATCCCCTCATTGGATTCCATGGATAATGCCAATAAAATACACTTATTTTACATCTCCATCAAAGTAAAAATATTGGATGAGTGGGAAGAGACCCAGGTGTTGTTGTATTCAGGGTCCACTGGTACCTTTATGGATGAAGCAGCAGCCAAGAAATTGGGAATAAAATTATTGAAGAAACATACCCCTGAAATAGTGATTGCGGTTGATGGGAGAGTGTTGGACTCTGGACCCATTTGTTATATAACTGACCAATTGGAAGTACTATATGAACCGGATCATATGGAGAAAATGGTATTCAACATTATCAAAGCCCTTCAATACGGAATTATTCTAGGAATACAGTGGCTACAAAAGCACAATCCCAACATAAACTTGGCAGACAAAACAGTGCTTTTAGAGTCTGACTTTTGTCTAAAGAACTGCATCATTCAGCAGAGCCTACCTTCTCAAGCATTATCCTGACGGCATTGGATTGCCACAGCCGCAGAAAAGGATACCATACTGCCAGACCAATACCTTGGATATGAAGGCGTGTTTAATGAAATACAAGCCGAAACCTTGCCTCCACATCGACAATACAGTTGTCAAATCGACCTAGTCCCTGGGGCTGTGGTGCCTTGTGGGAGGATCTATGCTTTGACGGAAAGAAAGAGCGAACATCTCCGACAGTACCTGGAGAAATACTTGGACCTAAGATTCATATGCCCCTCTAAGTCACCTGCGGCTTCGCCTTTGTTTTTTATTCCAAAGGCTAATGGGGAGCTACGCACTTGCATAGACTTTAGGGCATTAAATAATATCACCATTAAGAATCGCTATCCTCTACCATTGATTCCGGTTCTGTTGAAGCAGGTGAAAAAGACGGTAATATTTACCAAACTAGATCTTAAGGGAGCCTATCATTTAGTGCATATGAGGACCACAGACGAGTGGAAAACACGCTATGGGTTGTACGAGTATTTGGTGATGCCCTTTGGTTTATGCAATGCCCTGGGGGCATTCCAGTACATCTTCAACGAGGTGTTGAGAGAATTCTTGGACCGGTATGTTGTCGTATACATAGACGTCATTCTGATTTATTAATCGAATGAAGAACAGCACATACAACATGTTGGTTCAGTATTACATGGCTTGACAAAAAACAAGTTATTCTGCAAACTCAGTAAGTGCGAGTTCCACGTTGACACAGTTGAGTTCCTGGGAGTTATGCTCGCACCCTAGGGACAAGAAATGGCAGAAAGAAAGGAATAAGCGGTCATAGAATGGCCAGAACATCAGATACATACAATGTTTTCTGGGGTTTGCAAACTTCTATAGGAGGTTCATCAACCAATTCTCTAAGATGGTGGCACCCATTACCAAGTTGCTACGTAAGAAGAATACATTCCTGTGGTCAGAAGAAGCCCAAGCCACTTCAAGGAACTGAAACAAGCATTTATATCTGCTCCAGTTCCAGTGCATGCCAATCCGGAGAAACCCTATATCATAGAACCAGATGCTTCTGAAGTGGCCATTGGAGCAGTATTGTCTCAGCGCCATGAATCCACGGGGCAGATGCATCCATTAGCCTTCTTGTCACGAAAACTTAACGAAGCTGAGAAGAATTACACCATAGTGGAGAAGGAACTGTTGGCAATAAAGACGCCTTTTCAGAGAGCCACATTTTTTGCTGGGAGCCAAAGAAACGGTTACCGTTTACATGGACCACAGATATCTCCAGTGTATGCGTTCTGCTAGACATCTAACACCAAGACAACTGCGCTGGATGTTATTCTTTGAGGAGTAAAATTTCATTGTTAGGTTCAGACCTGGAAAGGAAAATAAGAAGGCGGATGCATTAACGTGACAGGAATGCATCAGAGAAGAAGACAAACACCAAGTACACACAATCATAAATCCTCGGAGAGTGATCTGTGCCATACAAACGAACAACTTCTTACGCGATCTGGCACGCAGAGTTCAAACCTTCAAGGCAAGAACTTGGCTGAAAAGCCATTTCGAGTGGAAGATGAAACATGGCATCTCCATAAAAGGAAATCAGATGTTGGTATCCACAAAACTATTGCAGAAACAAGTATTCCAATGGTGCCATGAGATACCTAGTGCTGGACATAACGGATTAGAAAAGACCTTAGATCGTGTCAGTAGACAGTTCTGGTGGCCAGCCATGAGAAGAGACATTGCGTTATGGATCAAAGCATGTGAAACGTGCATGCAAATGAAAACAGATCACACCAAACATCAAGGGTTGTTACAACCGCTTCCTACTCCTGAAACACCCTGGGAAAACATCTCCATAGACTTTATTATGGGTCTTCCTGAGGACCGAGGCTATACTACGGTCTTAGTGGTAGTAGACTATCTTACCAAGATGGGACATTTCATCGCTTGCAAACAATTACCCACAGCAGGGCAATTAGCAAAAGTGCTGCTAGTACATATTGTTAGATTGCATGGGCTCTCAAAGAAAATCGTGTCAGATAGAGGCACACAATTCACTGCACAATTCTGGAAAGTGTGGTGCTCTGCATTACAAATCAAGGTGGCCCTCTCTACGAGTTTTCACCCGCAAACCAATGGGCAGACAGAAAGACTAAACCAGACACATAAGCAATACCTACGCTGTTACGTAGATACTAACACAGATGCGTGGTTAGATCATTTGTGGTTAGCGGAGATTCCCTATAACAGCTCCAAACTCTGTTCTACTCAGACGACTCCTTACTACAACACATATGGTTTTCATCTAAGGTTTCTTCCTTTCTTACACCCCTGTCCTGTGTTTACCCTTCCTGAAGTACAGAATAGGGTGACACACATCCAAGAGACATTAAAAGAAACTCAGAGACATTTACAAATAGCAAAAGATAAATACAAAAAGGGGGCTGATAAACTTCGTAGACCCTGTCCTGTGTATAAAAAAGGGGATGTAGTGTGGTTGTCTACCAGGACTATCCAGTTCAAGAAGAGCAATGTATTCAACCCAAAATACATAAGTCCCAATAAGATTCTGAAATGCATCAACCCGGTGGCTGTGAAGTTGGCTTTGCCCGCCAGTTTACGAGTCCATCCAGTATTCCACGTCTCATTGCTCAAACCCTCCGTCACTCCAGTGAAGAAGAAACCTACTCCTATCTGGGTGAATAGTGAGAAGGAATACGAGGTATCTAAGATCCTGGCTACCAAAATGAGAGGCCGGCAAAGATGGGTTCTGGTCGCCTGGAAAGGATACGGGCCAGAGAAAAATTCATGGGAACCAGCAAGAGGTATACATGCTCCCACGCTGATTGCTGCCTTTCATAAAAAGCACCCACTAAAGCAATGACAATGGCATGGTTCTCCATGAGGGGGATGTACTTCTGTGAGTCCCACCTGAACCCTGTCCTGCCCATAATGCTTATCCGCTCGTGGCAAATGGCCACCGGAACTCAGGAGACTACAAGTCCCATGAGTCTCCGTGGCGGCACATCGACAGGAGAGCGGAAACCGGATAAAAGCACTTCCGCTCCCCGCGATTTTGCTGATTATTTTTTGTTCCGGGCCGGATTCTGTGGAGCCACATTGCTGAGCTGTCCCAGGGTCCGGTAAGGGTGCGGTTGCACCACTGCATGTTTGTGACGGGTTTCATGGCTACAACCTGCTTTTGTGTTAGCATGCATTTAATAACAGAGGTTTTCTCTCCGTATAACGGGGAGTCAACGGGATCCCACTTTGGCATGGAATTTCGTTGTTTCAGGCCGCATTCATAAGTTTCTGTGCATAGCGCTAGGTGTTCCTCCCCGTTGGCGAGACACACGTATGTAGTCTCTTGTGGGTGGTAGGAATACCTGTGCTTATTGGGGCATTTATTTGTTGTCTTCACTTGTCCCATTGGCGAGTTTCACATTCCGTAAACTCATGCGGGATAAGGGTATCTGAGATTTACTTTTGTATTACTTGCCGCAGTGGCGAGCTTGCATTTTCCTCGAGCTCATGCGGAGGGGAGTAAAGAGCCAAACATATTGCGACATCAAAGAAACAGACATTATCCTACAATGCAGCGATTCTATTAATGTTTGTTGCTCAACATTGATGTCCAAACCATGTGTGTCTATATGTGTTAGCCCTTGTCCTGCTGGCATAGCATCATGAGACATTTATGCTTTTTGTGAAAACATACAAGACAACGTGATGATGACCTGGTTGGGTTAAACTATGTGATTCAGTTGGTTATTCCTCCTTTAAGAGGAGGAGTATACATTATATGACACTTATTTGAATCAATGCTTTGGTTTAATTCTGATACTTATGTTTTCTTGCCCTTACTCTAACAGGGGATTGTGGTAGAGCAGTTTTACCGTCAGTCTCTTACATCCTCTGTGATGCGAGGCACAAGGTTACTAGGGTAGGTTATTATGGTATATCTATCCATATCACAAGGTGTTCATACATATTACCTATAGAGTCTTACCCAAGCCCTGTTTGGGCTCATTTCTACAGCACAATTATTTATTTTATGCTACCAAGGGGCTCAAAGAGATTTTGCTACTTTGCTCTGGAAGGTACTAGACACTCTTGGTATACGTAAATGAACAGTTATTTTTCTTTACAGGTAGTTACCCTAATAATTCTGCGAATAGTAGAAGAGTATAGAGAGATTATCGTTTAGTTGCTTATTGCCTCTTCTTTTTTCTTTGTCGTTACAGGTTTCCTTCCCCGCTGTCCACACCCTTTCCTTCCCTCGCTTGATCGCTTCGATGATCTGTGCTAGAAGAGCAAACAGACTTGAAGCTATCGAGAGGTGGACCATCTTTGAGCATCGTTCCAATCCAGAGGAGTTGGTGAACCAGACACTCATAAACCAACTCACTCACTAATACAGCCACTGATATATCTACTCATCACCCATACAGCAACTCACACATTGTCAGTCACCCATAGAGCTACTCACACACCTACACACTCACCCATAGTCAATAACATAGCCATTTACTCACCTTTACAGTTATACACACACCCACTCACTTATTTATTTAGATACTAACACTTACTCACTCAAGATTCATAAACTGGGTCATATTAACAAGCCCTGTGGGCCGCTGAAACGTCACTTTTTGTGACATTCGGGTGGCGCTCAGGGCTTAGCCATATCTACAAGGCCACATAAAGCCACCATGCATGGCTTTTCATGGCCTTATAGATATGGAGTAAGTCAAGGCAGCACAAGTTGCTGCCTTGCCTTACTCTGCAGCAAAGAGGCATTCCTTGGTGTTGCTGTGGGTGTTCTCACGCAACATCCATGGACTTTTACCTGACCCAGATTTACAACATCTCATAAACCTGGGGCAGTGTCAAAACAAGGAGAAATGTTTAGATATCACCTCATTTTTTCCTCTTTCCAAGTGCACCTCTTTCCAAGTGCACCTCTTTCTGCAGCATACATAGAAAGAGGAAAAAGCCTCTTGTGATTGTTGTTGGGCAGGAAGGTGTCCTTTCCTGCACAAAAACAATCATGCCAACAACCATGGTGCAAGGGTGCCTGAGTTGGCGCACTGCTGCTAATTGTGTGCTGACGCTGGCTGAAAGGACAGAAATGCAGCATATCTTGTAAATATGGTGCATTCCTGCTCTTTCAAATTGACGTAGGGCAGCCCATCAAAATGAACTTGCTGCTCTGCTCTCTGCAAATTCTTTGTAAATATGTCCCACTGCCTGCTGAGAATTCCTCTTGAGGTTGCCAAGTTACAGTGGCACATGTTGAGGACACTTTTTTCATCCTCTTCAACCATCTTATGATTTGTGGCCAACATCTGAGGGCTCCACGGCAGCAACTTCTGTGGATAAGTGTGAACTTTTACAGATATGACGCATTTGCTTTCACCTCAAGGGGGTAGATTTACAAACATGTTATGCTGGGTTAGCTTCACAAAAGTGACGCTAACCAGCACAAAATGTGTTTTTCCTAATTAACCTTCCTGTGCAAAATTTGTTTTGCGCTGGAAAGTACCCTGAAAATAATGCAAAGCAGCACAAAGCACTGCTTTGCGTTACATAGCGCCAAGGGGGTGTTATATGGGTGGCTCATGGGCATTCCCATGCTACCACCCATGCCTTTTAATGCAATACCCTATCTACAAACAATAGTAGACAGGGTTTAGCTGAAAATGGGAATGCCATTTGAAAGGAGGCATTAAGAGGAGAAATGATTTTATTTCTCCTTTTTTTCTGACTTTGCATGCGTGCTGCACTGTGCAGTACACTTGCAAAGTAGAGAAAGTTTTAAAGTGTGTCTACATATAGTATTTTGTACAGGAAGGGTACCCTTCCTGTACACAACCTATGGTAGACTCAGGCACGCACCCTAGAACTATGGTGCTAAGATGTGTGTGCCTGGTGCACAGCAGCTGAAATTAGCACCAGCGTGAGATAGAGGGCAGGAGAGAGCCATATCTCTGTAGATATGGCACTCTCCTTCACCCTCCCTGTCACGCAATACAACACATTTTTTTTCTGCTGCGCTGTGTTCTGAAACTTTTTTTTTTACAAATCTGTGTTCATATTTCAATTTTTGGGGGCGTAGGGCAGTGCCCCAAGTTATTTTACAGTGCTGACCTATGCCAATTTGAAAGGACAGAAATGCACCGTATTTACAAGATATCGTGCATTCCTGTCCTTTCAGCCAGTGCTGGTGCGAAAATTTCAGCCGTTTGCCAACACAGGCACCTGGGTGTCAGTGTTGTTGGCATGATTGCTTTTGTGCAATAAGGGGCACCTTCTTGCAAAAAAAAAATCACAAAAGGCACTTTCCTCTTTCTATGTGTGCTGCAGAATGCAGCGCATGTGGAAAGAGGAAAAAATGAGGAGAAATGTAAACATTTCTCGTTGTTACACCTGTTCTGGGGAGGCGTACATGTTTGGCACTGCCCCAGACTCACGCTATGCTGTAAATATGGGGCAGTGTCAAAATCCATGGGTGTTGCGTGGAAACACCCACAGCAACTCCCATGGCATTTATCCCTGCCACAATGTAAGGCAGCACAGCAACTTGTGCTGCGTGGCCTTACACCGTATCTACAAAGCCATGAAAAGGCATGCAGGGCTGCTTTACGTGGCTTTGTAGCTGTGGGCCTGCACTGTGCGCCCCCAGAGCATCAAAAAAAGTGATGCTCCAGTGGCACAAGGTGCTTGTAAATATGCTCCTGGTCCTAAGTTTGGGTGGATTTTATCTTGACTCTTTGGGGCATTTCTGTTAAGCCCCTGCACCACCGGAGGACCACTTTTTTTGACGCTCTGGTGGTGCACAATGCTGAGCCATATTTACAAGGCCATGCAAAGGCATCCTGCGTGGCTTTTCATGGCCTTGTAAATATGGCCCCCTTTCACGCATTACTCTGGGTGAAAAGGGCGTTCCATGGGTGTTGCTGTGGATGTTCCCACGCAACATCCATGGATTCTGATGCATTCTCAGATTTACACATTTTTATAAACCTGGGAATGGGTTAGATTCCAACGCCTCTGCAGGGAAGGCATTAAAGTGGTGCAACGAGGAAAAATTCCTTTTTTGCTTTCTATATGGGCTGCATTGTGCAGCACAAATAAAAGGAGTGAAAAGCCATCAATTACTGTTTTTGTTTAGGAAGGTGTCCCTTCCTGCACAAAAACAATCAGCCCTGCAAAGCAGGCAGCCAATAGAACCCGTTCTAGGTTCCTAATCTTGGAACCCTCAGGGTGTATTGTGTTAATGCCGCATATGGAAGTCTATTCACCTCTCTGGATTGAAGTGGGTTAACGCTTGTTGGACAGGCCTCCTTTATTCTTCCAGGATGGGTGCTGTTCCCTCTGCAGCTTGTTCCTGTCAAGCTTTGTTGCTTTCTTCTTTGAGTGTTCCTGCCTCTTGGGCAGCCAAGTTTGAGCTCAGCCTCGGTCTGGCTTGTGAGTGATTGGTGGATCCCTCTGGATTGCCACCTTGTGTTTTTTGCCGGTTCCTGAGGCTTGCCTTTGACTGGATTTCCATTTTGTACCTCCTGTGGTCTCTGCTGCTGCTCTGTGGCCTTGTAGGACCTAACACCTAGGGGCCGATTCCGATTCGGGCCGGAAATCTCTCCGACCGAGCCGGACCCGGAGAGATTCCCGACCGAATCGGACCCGTGCAGCCCGACCGAACGAGTACGATGCGACCGTATGCTATCGTACTCGAGTCGGATCGGACTCCCACTGAAGTCAATGGGAGCCGGTCGTACAACGCGTACGCGGGCTCCCATTGCCTCAATGGGTGCGAGGCGAACAAGGGCGCCCCCTACAGCGGGTACGCGGCGAAGCGACTCGCGCCCGTACACGCACAGGTAGGGGGACCCATGGGTCCCCCTGTGTGCGACTTCGCGCGGCTACGCGTACAGGGGGTCCAACACGGACCCTCGGTACGGCTCCGACTGCTCTTTCGAGCCGGACGGCGCATGTCGGTCGGACTGCTCGCGGCGCGCATCGTACTTACCCGGCAGGGGAACGTCTCCACTGCGCGGTGCGAGTCGTGTCCGAGCGAGTCGGTCGGTGCGGTTAGACCCGGGAACGAGTCGGTCGGAGTGGTTGGGACGCCCGAACGAGTAGGTCGGCGAATTTGCATCGTACTCGCTCGTCCGAACGCGCGTACGAATCGGTCGGGAAATAGGGCTCCGAATCGGATCCGGTTATGCCGAATCCGATTCGGAGCCCTACCGGCCGAGATCGGAATCGGCCCCCTAGTGTCTAGTGGGCCAAAGGGTTGTGGGTTCTTCTCCTGGTTTGCATCATCCTCAGGCTTTTTCTTGGTCTTTGAGGTGAATGCTTCAACTGTCATATTTTGTGCTGTGTGGCACTGTCGTTCTGTCCTGTGCTCGACCTGGTTTCTGACTGAGCTTTTTTCCCCCTCTATTTGTTGGGTCACAGGCTGCTGTATGGTCTTCTGATGGGCCTCCTTTTGCTTAAACTGATTGTTCTTCATCCGCATCCATGTTCCTTTGGCCTCTGACTGATTGTTGACTCAGATCGCTCTTGCTTTCTGGTTGGAGACTTAGATGGCTTTGTAGCTTTCTGCAATCTGAGTCTGGCTAGCTTTGTGATAGATGGAAATTTGCTCTGGCTTGGGTCCTTTTGCTGTTTGTCACCCTTTATCTCTGACCATTGTCTTGTGGATTTGGCTCTGCCTGCTAAGCATGACAGTTGTGGTTTCTGTGACCCCGTCTGGGGTTGGTCCACTGTTGGTGCCAACAGCAGACCATGCTGGTAAGTGCGGTGGGCTGGGTGGAGGGATTTCGACAGACGAAGATGAGGGAAAATTATTTATTTATTTCATTTTCCCTCTTGATCATCTGTCGAATCCCCCCCAGACCCGGTCCCACGGCCCCACTGCTCTTACCTGCCCGGGCCACTCCTGGTTGGTGGATGGGTTTGGCCTGGCTTGGGTGTTGACTTGGTCTTCATTCGGGTTTGCATCTTCTTCTCTCATTGTTTTTTTTTGTCTGGGGGATTGCATGTCAGCTTGGAAGTGGTTTAAAGAGCCAGTTGTTGGTTTCTTTCCTCTTGGTTGTCTTGTGTCTTATTGATGGTGCCTCACAGTGGGTTGTTCTTCCTGGGGTTGTTTTCTGCTGGGACATGTAGTGGCATGTCCTGCCCTCAGGATTTCCTGGTATTGCTCAATGGATCCTTGGCCGACCCAACTGGTATGCTGGACCTTGGGTGTCGCCTGTGCGAGTGAGGCGGTCCTTTTGTTGACCTCCTTTTGCTTAGTCACTCATTCTGGATTGGTCCTCTCCGACAGGGCATTCCCTCTTTTGCTCCTTGCTCTAGGATGGCATCATTATGTGGTTTCTTGTATCATTCTTCCTTGTGGACTTCTATTCCTCTTTCGAGCTTTGAGTTTGGCTCTTCTGGGGCTTTTCTGGGAGGGTCTTCCAGTCCTTCTTATTGTTACCTTCTTGCTCAATATGTTTGGGTTGGGGTTCTGTCTCTCCTTTGGTCGTAGATTGGATTGGGTTCCTTCTTTTATGGGCCTGGGTCCTGGACACTGTGACTGGTCATCCTCTTTGTTTGGGGATGCTTTTTGTCTTTTTTGGGTTTGCTGACTTTCAATGGCTTTATGTGGCTGTCCTTTCTGCTCTGCCTTTAATTAGCTTTCAACACTTCCTTCCGGTCTCTATGTTGGCAGGTGTTCCTTTGTTTTACCTACTTATTTGGTAAGGACACTTTGGAGAACATCTGTCCTAGTATTCTATCAGACATTTTTTCACTGTTCTGTGTCCTTCTTGTCTCCCTTGCTGTGGTGGTCATTGAGGTTGAGGCATTGATGGATGTTTTTAGGCATCCGTGCTTGCGATGTTTCTCCCCGGCAACATTTCCTCTTGTGATACAATGCTTTTATTCTGAGTCCTTGCTTAGTTTTAGGGGTTTGTTTGCTTCTTGGAGATAATATTGTAGACTCTATGCAATGCTATATCCTTCATGAAGTAAGTTCTGGGACAATAAATGTTGAGGAGAATGAGGTCAGCTTTCCACAAGGGTCCGCCATTTACTACTGGGGGTCAAATTTATTCAGCAGCATCCAGTATTCGGAACCCTCTTTGAAAATGTAATGTCTTTTCTGCTTAACATTCACTGAAATGTAAGCAGGATTCCTGTAGGTGGCCTACAGGAGAAGGGACCCAGGTAAGGGTTCCACTAGCACCACTAGCAGCCGCCAATGTGGGAAGGTATGCTGTCTAGTCGACCGGTACCCATCAACTATCGTGCAACGTGTGTTCAGCACGCTGCAAAGAAACTCCAGCTAGAGTTAAAAGCTCAGGGAACAAGCCATTGAGCAATATGCAGGCATGGATCATGGATAAGTAGGTGAATGGGCCAGGTGGGGACCTTGGTGATGTGAGTATGTCGTAGCTGTTGGTGTCCACTTTAAAGGACAGGAAAGGGGGCAACATCTTATGGCTAATATGCTCTTCTTCTCACTTGTGTATATACAGAGTGTGATTACAGGCTTGCCTCCCATCCGTGGGACTATGGAGCAATATTAAGGGGCCGATTCCGATTCGGGCCGGAAAACGTACCGACCGACTCGGAGCCGGAATAAATACCGACCGACACGTACCTGTGCAGCCCGACCCGCAAAGTACGATGAAAAGCGTGCTAAATCCGACGACTCGTACGGAACACAAGCCGAACGACCGAGCCGCACGGAAAACAGCCATCCGGCCGGAAAAGCACGCGAATCGAACCGACCGACACGCACCAGGAAGAATCCCGAACGAAACGTACCCGCGAACTCCGACCCGCCAAGTACGATGCAACGCGTGGAAAACACGACCGAGTCGCACGGAGCCCAAGCCGCACGACCGACACGCATTAAAAACTGCGAGCCGAAGCAACCCAAAACGCCGCAACCGACGCGTACGCAGCACAGAAAACAGCACAAACACAGCGTGAACGAATCGGAGAGGTTTGCACGAGACAACTGGAGGGTCCGACTCGGTCACAAGAACGTCTCCTACATGCACAAAAAGAACCAAGGAAAAAAAAAACACAAAAAAAGGCCAAACAAGCAATCACAAAACAAATAAATACTGGGGGAAACAGGGAACAAAGACACACCCAAAACTCCACCCATATAATGGACACAAATCCCTACCATGATCCCTTGCAAATTCAAATTACCTGCCAGCACTCAACACCAACAGACAGCAACCACACACACACTCACAGCTCATCCATCACACAAGCCACACACCAGCAGCACCACAACAAATAGCACCCTCACATACTCCCAGCAAAACACACACTCACACACCCTCACTTGCACACCAACACACACATCACACACCAGCACCACCCAACACCATGCCCCCAAAGAAGAATCACAAGTTCCTAGATAGTGAATTGGAAGTCCTGGTAGATGAGATCCTCAGGGTAGAGCCACAGCTGTTTGGCACATTGGTCCAACAGACACCCATGGCGCAGAAAACCAAGATGTGGGAGAGGATCGTCGACAGGGTGAACGCACAATCACCATGTTTGCGCACAAAGGTAGACATCCAGAACAGGTGGTATGACGTGCGCAGGAGGGTCAAGGAGCTGTTGAAGAAGGACTACATCTTGAGCCAACACACCGGCAGTGGCCCTCCTGCCAAACCTGTATACCTCAGGCCCTGGGAGGAGAAGGTGCGGGCCATCCTACCACCAGTGAGCGTCTATGGACTAGAAAACATCCCAGAGCCTGGTGAGTACACAACAAATGTACACAATATTGTGCCACAATACACACACATCACTGTCAAGGGGAGAGTCAAACCATGCACCCTTAGCAAATACACACCAACCAAAACAGATCATCCCAAAATGTGTATGTCAGCCAGATAAACACAATACATGCCAGCTCATAGTGAAATGTAACTGTGTCATGACATGTACAAACCTAACAACAAATAGAGCTAAGCAGTGGCACAAATATAACCAACAAACACAGTCAGACATGTAGCCACCACCACAACACCACCTCACAGGGAAGCTCACTGAAAGGAAGGAATACTGTGTATGCTGGGCAAGTCAGTGTAGCCAATAGCATCATGGGAGTCGTAGTCACAGAAATTGCCCACCCTCACAATGCGCACATCAACACCACCATGAACCATGCACACATCACAGGCAGTGCAAAACAACTGACAAGATGGCTGACACTGGCTACTGCTTTGGGGAGCACAAGGCCCTGCTGGCAACTGTGCACCAACCAACAGCAGGACACCACTGACTGACATCCTGAAAGACAACTTGCACTCCCTGCAATGGAAGCACGTTCCATGGTGGGATATCTGGCTAGGTGGGAAGGAGGACTCACAGCACTGACCATAGTCACCAGCAGCTCCACCCACACACCCCCCTAACACAAACTACACACAACTCACCTGGGAGAAAGCATTGCCTCACACACCAATCAAATATTCCACAAAGAACCACAACCCTGGGTCATGCAGTGTGAAGCACAGGGACACACATGGGACTTGTAGCAAAACAAACCCCAGGATAACACCGTCAGCCATCTTGACAGCACAGGCACACAACCCCACAGGGAAGCTGAGTCAAAAGGAAGGAAGCATGGGCATGCTGGGAAGGGGGTGGAGGCAAAAGCATGATGGGAGTGGTAGTCACAGCCCAACATCCCCCACCCACATGGCCCAGCAAGAACACACCCAAGCATGCACACCTCACAGGGAGTCAAAAGCCACTTCAAAGATGTCTGACACTGGTGCTCTGATGTGGGGAGCACAAGGCCCTGATGGGAACTGGCCACCAACCAACAGCAGGACACCACTGTCAGCCATCTTGCCATTGCTGTCACACCCACACACAGTGAAGTACACTCAAAAGGAAGGAAGTATGGGCATGCTGGGAAGGGGGTGGAGGCAATAGCATGATGGGAGTGGTAGTCACAGATATTGGTCAGCCTCACAATTGGCCCATCAACACCACCCTGAACCATGCACACATCACAAGGAGTGGAAAACAACTGGGAAGATGGCTGACACTGGCTACTGCTGTGGGGAGCACAAGGCCCTGCTGGCAACTGTGCACCAACCAACAGCAGGACACCACTGACTGACATCTTGCCATTGCTGTCACACCCACACACAGTGAAGTACACTCAAAAGGAAGGAAGTATGGGCATGCTGGGAAGGGGGTGGAGGCAATAGCATGATGGGAGTGGTAGTCACAGATATTGCTCACCCTCACAATGCGCACATCAACACCACCATGAACCATGCCCACATCACAGGGAGTGGAAAACAACTGACAAGATGGCTGACACTGGCTACTGCTGTGGGGAACACAAGGCCCTGCTGGCAACTGTGCACCAACCAACAGCAGGACACCACTGACTGACATCCTGAAAGACAAATTGCACTCCCTGCAATGGAAGCAAGTTCCATGGTGGGATATCTGGCTGGGTGGGAAGGAGGGCCGGATGTCAACCAAATACAACCAATGCAGACCATGTACACACCCCAACATTCACATGGAAATGCCCAAATAATGCAGGACAATGTGCTACACCAATATCAACCCCTGACTGTGACAACTTAGGACAATGCAATGTACAGGCCCGCATCCAGAGGCACAGTCACAACTGTCAGGTGTGTCAACCATTGATGCCTGCAGAAACATAACATACATTGTGTGTGTCTCCCAAAAACAGGTGATGATGGGGACACAGCAGCAGACGCTGAGGAGTCCCCGTCCCAGGCTCGAGAGGATACGGAGCTCACTGGTGTGGAACAGCCTCTGCCCTCCTCGGATGAAGAAGACCAACCTGGCACCTCCGGAGCAAGTCATCATGCAGCACCAGCAGGACCACCAGCTGCACCCCTGCACCCACCCCTCCAACGACTGTCAACACACATACCACCCCTGCCGACATGGAAAGACCAAGGAGCACCACCACCACCAGCACAGGGACCCTGGACCAACGTGGGGCCATGGACACCAACACCACCAACAACCCCCAGGGTCACCTGTGCGTGCCACCTCAGGTACTGCACGTGTCGCTAGGGGTGGTGGGAGGGGTGGGAGACATAGGTCACTGATCGCAGAGGGGTCTGGACTGCATGATGACCCACAACTGGCACGCATAGCCGATGCGTACCAGTCCAGCACCGGAGAGCTCAGCCAGGTAGTGGGGCTCCTCAGGGACATTAAACAGCAGCAGGCTGCCCATCATGCCCGCTTGGATTCACACATGTCCCGCGTGGAGTCCAAGTGGGACACACTGCAAGAGATGACGGCAGTGCATAGGGACATATTACAATGCCTCCGCCAGATGAGCAGCAACCAGTCAACACCTCCCTGTGTGCCCACAACATCTGGTGCTGAAACAACTGCAACTGCCACAGGGAGGGAGGATGACTCTGGCGGAGAGTCCCCTGCACCGCAGCAGCCTGCACTTGAGGGTCCCCCCAAAGAAGAGGGGCCGTCCGAGGAGGGGCAAGTGAGAGGCCGATGGCCATGTGCAACCCCAGGAAGCCTAAACCTGTTCTGGATAATCACCTTTGTGCGCAAACTGTTCACCCTGTTGACTGCAACACAACTCTCCCACATGACATGGGGAGCTCAAGTTGGACCAATGTCTCAGATGACTGTGGACTTTACTCTGGACATTTCTGCTACCAGGACTTCCAAATCATCTAGGAACTTTGGATTACAATCACAATGTACAGCACCCACCATCCTGTGCACTATACTCACACATGTATGTCAATAAACTCACTTATACACCATACTTGCCTCTGTTGTGATTCCTACGTTGTCTCTGAAGTGGCGATGATGATCTGTGAAATGACACTGTGCATGCTAACTGCTACAGCAAGTACAACACCGGCATGTGAGTCATGGCGACATAACACATATGAGGGAGGCACACCACCAGGGCTACACAACACATACACACCATGGCCATCTGACTCATCGCCTACACTGATGTTGCCAGGAAATACGTTGCATTGCACAGACCCAACACCTATTCACAGTCTGTGTTAACTAGCCCACTGGTGCAGTAAGCAAATGTCAGTCAGATGTGTGACCACAGACAACGCACATCACAAAGTGAAGCACAGGTTTATTACACATTTGCAACATGTTGTAACCACCACAGATGCAAGGTAATCCCACCTGGCAGATGGGTGTGGTGCACATCACCTGTAGGGACACGACAGCTACCACCCTGGAAGTCGAATCACGGTGTCGGGGATCACAGTTGACCAAACGACTCTGAAAGTACCCTGTGAAGGACAGAAATGACACACAGTCAAAAGCACTGAAGAACAGGACAGAACTGCAAGACTCATGCCCAATACATGTCACAAGATACCCACCCAGAACCAAGTTAGCATGTCAACACTGTTGGGGAGTACAGACTACCTGTAAGGACACATCGCTACACGCATACAGTCATGTAGCACATGCACACACTCAAACAGCACCAGAGCACCACCAACACATATCATGCAAACTCACATCAGTTACATGACATCTCTGGATACTTACATTCAACTGAAGAAGTTGGTGATGAGCTGTGTGCGGACATCACCATCATCATCATCATCATCACTGGCATCGTGGTCCAGGCCAGGATCCTCCACAGGTGGCGGACGTTGGTCATCGTCATCCAGGATGGGAGGCAACTCCTTCCGCACTGCCAGGTTGTGTAGCATGCAGCAGACGATGACAAACTTGCACACCTTTGCCGGGGCATATGGGAGGGACCCTCCTGTCTTGTCCAGGCAGCGGAAGCGGCTCTTCAGGAGACCAAATGTCCGCTCAATAACTCTCCTCGTCCGACCATGTGCCTCATTGTAGCGCATCTGGGCTGGTGTCACAGGGTTCCTGAGGGGCGTCAGCAACCACGGCATGTTGGGATATCCGGAGTCACCTACATACAGACAATTGCACATTAGCTGAGTTGGAAAGAGGGTGGAACACTACATTGCAGAACACACACAATGGTACAAAGTCAGTACACACCAACAAGCCAGGCACGCTGGTTCCGCATCTGTGACATCATCCTCGGGATGCGACTACTCCTCATCACGTAGGCATCGTGTGCAGAACCGGGGAAACGGGCACACACGTGTGAGATGGTCATATCTGCAAGACAGACCACCAGTGCATTGACCGAGTGGTAGTACTTGCGGTTCCTGTATGCCTGCTCCTGGGCCTGTGGTGGTACCAAAGCCACATGTGTCCCATCAATGGAGCCAATGACATGCAGAATCCTCCCCAGGACATAGAAGTCACTCTTCACGCCAGTCAGTTGCTGGAGTCTAGGGAAATAGATGTACTGGTTCAGGTATATCAACATAGCCTCCAATACATCGCGGAGCACACGGCTGAACATGGTCTGTGACATCCCACCAGCAGTCGCCAGAGTGTGTTGAAAGGTACCGGTGGCAAAGAAGTGTAGGGCTGCCATCACCTTCACCTTGGGGGTCAGCGCTGTAGGGTACGGCCGGCCAGGTTGCAGGTGTGGTGCCAAGCGCACTGCCAAATCATCAATCAGCTGCCTGGTGAAGCGGTACCTTCGGATGCTGTCACGTTCCACCATCGTTGCCAGGTCAGGGAATGGTCTATGGACAGCTGGTGCCCTGCAGTGCATAGGTGAAGAAAGAAAGATTGTCAGTCACCCCACATATGTGGCATTGAACACACTCAATATCACATGATACATCATTATGAGGCACAAGTACATGATGTGTGCAGTTCCGTAAGGACATGTATGGCACATACATGGCCAACATCCAACATCACAGTTCAACAAGTGGCATCAATAAGTCCCAGGTTGTGCCATTGGGTATCATGAGGACGTGTCACATTTCCCATCTCCGCTGCCACGTTACAAACACACCCCACAGTGACATGTGAGGACAGATGTGCCCCAGGCATCACAGCCCAACGACAGGTAGATTCCCAGGGACCCTGTATTGCCACATGGACACTGGCATGACATGGCGTATCATGTATACACCACAGCAAAACAACCATATCCCCCACAGGTAGTGGTCCCTGTTGCCTCAGCAGGACAGACATGGACGTCTGTGACACACACACGCACAACATCAAAGTCCATGCACAAACAACGTGGATGTGGAGACCGTCTCCCATTGTGCACGTGAAATCAGAGACATTGTAAACACAACATGCACACAGACTGCGGAGGACCATCACTATTGTGCCAATGGGTCAGCCTGGGTTAAACATACCGTCCCACATGGGACTCAGGGGTATGTGACATGACATACACATACACCACCGTGAAATGTGACCATGCCACATGCTCAGATATGAACAGTTGCACATCACAGTGGTCATGTACACGATACACCAAGGATACTGTCCCCATGAACACGTGCACAGCCTGGGGGTGGCTGCCCCAAGTGACACCCACAGAACAACATGTTCACCCCCATACACGGAATAGGTAATGCAGCCTTACATGCCTTAGGATACAGTTTGGACAGGCTGTGGTGTTGTAGGTGTGCCCCTCACTCCCTGGGAAGTATATGTGGCTGGCATATGTTCACCTGTGACAGGCATGGTGACATATGCCAGTGACATGTACAGGGATGCGTTGGACAGCAATGGACCGATCGGTGCGCACACATTGGCCATTGCATTCAATGTGTGCGGGTACGCGTTGTATCCTAGGTACGCGTTGAACAGCAATGGACCGATCGGTGTGCCTGGCCGGCCCATTGCATTCAATGTGTGCGGGTACGCGTTGTATCCTAGGTACGCTTTGAACAGCAATGGACCGATCGGTGTGCCCGGCCGGCCCATTGCATTCAATGTGTGCGGGTACGCGTTGTATCCCGGGTACGCATTGAACAGCAATGGACCGATCGGTGTGCCTGGCAGGCCCATTGCATTCAATGTGTGCAGGTACGCGTTGTATCCCGGGTACGCGTTGAACAGCAATGGACCGATCAGTGTGCCCGGCCGGCCCATTGCATTCAATGTGTGCGGGTACGCGTTGTATCTTAGGTACGCGTTGAACAGCAATGGACCGATCGGTGTGCCCGGCCGGCCCATTGCATTCAATGTGTGTGGGTACGCGTTGTATCCCGGGTACGCGTTGAACAGCAATGGACCGATCGGTGTGCCCGGCCGGCCCATTGCATTCAATGTGTGCGGGTACGCGTTGTATCCCGGGTACGCATTGAACAGCAATGGACCGATAGGTGTGCCCGGCCGGCCCATTGCATTCAATGTGTACGGGTACGCGTTGTATCCTAGGTACGCGTTGAACAGAAATGGACCGATCGGTGTGCCCGGCCGGCCCATTGCATTCAATGTGTGCGAGTACACGTTGTATCCCGGGTACACGTTGAACAGCAATGGACCGATCGGTGTGCACCCATTGGCTATGGCCTGGCCTGGCAACGGACGCGTTTTCAAATTTTGAGCGAGTCTGATGCTGGAAATTCAGTTGGTCACCCACAACAATGTTGCAAATTCATGGGTGTCATGAAGTTGAACTTTTGAAGGATGCTGTGGGCGTGTGTAATTGGTGCAATTCCATGGATTGGCCAGATTCAGAAGATGCTAACGACTTGGACCTATCACTTTGGACACATGGGACAGTAACTGCCTCTGCAGCACACATATAATGCTGGCTGTTCCCCTGAGAGCTCACTTGCCTGCACTACATGCTCCAGGACGACATCTGCCACCACCACTGCTGCTGTATCTGCACCCTCTGGACCCTGCAATGGCACGTACTGTGGAGAGAGCCCCAGCCTTCAGCACTGAGGAGAACCAGGCCCTGCTGGACAGCCTCCTTCCACAGTACAGCAAGCTGTATGGGAAAGCAGGGGAGCAGGTGAGTGTTCTGTCCACTGCCTTCCTAAATGTGCATGTTGTCTGACTAGCAAGGCTAACAGTCTGCACGCCACTGGCTAGCAGGCTCACTGAGTAGTTGTCACCCCCATAGTGTGTAGTCACATGCACTGGACAGGTATAGTGCAGTGACAGTGCATTTGAACAAGGTTTTACTTCCCAGGCAATGATACCATGTAGTTACTGCTGGCATACTGTCCATGGCCATCGTTGCACTGCCTGTGTACATCATGTGCCCCTGTGATTGAGACATGTATACACAACTGTGTAATGCACGTATATGTTGCATGTGTAGTAATAGCATTCTCACTTCGTCATCCTCACAGGTTGATGCCCACCAGAAGCAGAAGATATGGCTGACCATCGTCCGGGCAGTGAGATCCGTGGGGGACTACAAGCGCCGGATCCGCAACTGCCAGAAGAGGTGGCAGGACCTTCGGGGCTGGACCCGGAGGATCGCACGGGTCCAGCTGAAGCTGTCGCCTCCTCGCAGGAGGGGCGGACACCGGACCCTGACCCCCACATGCTCAGGATCCTGGCGGTGGTCTTCCCTGATCTGGATTGGCAGCTGAAGGCCAGGGAGCAGCACGGAGGGGGTGAGTCCATGACTGCATTGTGTACTCTGTCTGCCATGCTATGTGCCCTCCTCTGGCCTGGTTAAACTTCCACAGCACATCAGTCATGTGGTCCAGGACCCATGTCCCTCGATTGTGCACTGCCCACTCCTCATCTGATACCCAGGTTTGGCCCTTGCAGTCAGGGAATTGTGTCACTTGGGTTCTGTGTCCTTGCAGTTTGCTTGACTCAAGGTGGGGGACAGCATCTGTTCCCCTAACTGTGGTGGGCATCATGGGTGGGTCCATTGCTTACACAATGCCTGTGTTCTGACATGTAATCTGCGTGTTACTTTGATCTGTGGTCCAATTGCTGAGCTGATCCACCACATGTGCCTGGGGTAACTGGCACACACCCAAGCTGCGGGTGGGAACAATGTTTGTGCCCCAGGAGTGTGTATATTACGTGTGTCACACATACTCAGCCAGCTGCCTACTGTCCAGGGTTCATCCCTCATTCATGTGGGGCAGGACAGTCATGCCTACTCCAGGCCATGCAATGCACTCTGTACTCCCACTCCCATGTATCAGCTGACACGTTGTGCTCAGTGATATGTCCCCTCAGGTGTCAGCCTCTGTGTCAGTGTGCTGTGGCTTCGATGTCAGGACTGCTGGGGTGTTTATCGGTTGGGGCTCAGCATGCCACCGGAGATGTGACCATAGGAGACGATACTTGTGTGACACATAGGTGTTTGAACACCTGACCGTGCAGACTGGGGTATGCGAATGTGAAGTCCATGCAGCTGTTTCCCATTCACAGCAGATTGTGAGGTGCTCAGGTTCAGAGGCTTGTGTTACAGGTCACCCATATGTCCAATCAGTATGACCTGGACAGATAAGGGTTCAGATGATGTGGTGTGTGGGGGATGTACATGTGCACTTGTTCAGCTCCAGGACTTGCATTCCCCATGACCTACTATTGTGACACAGTGCAGTCTGTTGTTGTGTGGCTGCCCTGCCCATGTGACTGGAGACAGTGATGTATGACTTAGCAGGCATGCCTGTGCCATGGCATGTGACTTCCTATGAGTGATCCTGCAGAGGAGTGACATGTGCTACATGCACACCATAGTGCCAATGGCTATCTGCACATGGGTGCATCGTGGTGTCTGTCGCTGGTATGCATCACATGCATTTCATATATCTGACTCTGGGCATCACTTTCATCCGGGCACCTGTACTGACTCAGTGGCAAGAGTTGTGATGTGTGCATGTTCACATGCTTCACCGTGTTCTCTGCACCGTCCAACTACTGTGTAGGTGGTGCATGTGTCCACACTGGGGTATTGCCAGCCAACGGACGCCAGACAGATGAGTGCAAGGCCAGGTGTGATGTGAGTGCCATGGTTGACGATCAGACTGACAATTGGCTTCTCCTATTCTGTTTGGGCAATTTTAGCAATGTTCAACTAAGGATGCCAGGCCTTGCTCTGTATTGTGCTGTACTTACTGTGGTGTGTGCGTTCGGTGCAGGTGACTGATGTCTGTCTGTCTCCCTATTGTTTGCAGATACATCCACGGCCACAGGAGGGGACAGCTCCACGGACCAGGAGGAGCCGCAGAGCCAGACTGGGTCAACAGCCGAGGAGTGGTCGGAGGGACCCAGTGGCACGGAGGGCGAGGGGAGCCACACCATCCACCTCAGCTGAGGACCACAGCAGCTCGGAGGATGACTCCCTTATGGAGGCGGGTGTCAGCAGCCACCACACCCCAGCTAGTGTTGCTGTCCCCGCCACCACCACCACCACCGCCCTCCCATCGGCTCCCATTCCCGAGGTCCGTGGAGGCTCCCATGTACGGGAGCGTGTCTCCTTCGGGCCAGGCACCGCACCCCCTGCCCCTGTGTCCCCTGCTGCCCTGAGTGAGGAGTCTGTGTACCTCCTTCGGCAGCTCCATGTAGGGCAGACAGCGATGCTGAGTGTCCTCCATGCACACACCACTCTGTTGACTCAGCTGGTGTTGTTCATGGAGGGCATCTCATCGGGCATGTCTGCCCTACAGAGGGGCAATAGGTCCATGGACTCCTCCCTGATGGCAGCAGTGTCCCTCCTCCAACAGTCCCTCACCCCTCCTGTCTCTGCCCCATCCACACTCCCCAGCACCTTACCTGTCCCAAGCACACACACACCGGCACAGGCACACACCAGCACAGACACGAGCAGCACACACACACGCCACAGACAAGACGCACACGCACGCACAGTCGGGGGACTGAAACCACACTCACAGGGGATGGGGCCCAGTCACACACACACGCATCCACGAGCACTGCGCAGTCCACAGTTGCCTCTCCCTCCAAAGCCCCCTCCGTTGCCTCACCTGCAACCCCAAAGACCCAGCGGCTCTTCCTCAGTGACCTCGGCCTCTTCCCCTCCGATCCAGCTGATACAGCATTCAGGGGAAAGAGGAAGCCCACCCACACGGAGCGGAGCGCCCTCGCCCCGGACACCCTCCCCCAGGCTCAGACCGACTGACGCCCCCATCCGCAAGTCCCCCGGACCCGGAAGAGCAAGACCCCGCCGCTGCCCTGCAGCTCAGGCACCAAGTCTCCTTCCTCCATCCCTCAGGCCCCCACTCCACAGGTGCCCCCACCACACCCAGCCCCAGGTTCCCCCACCCACAGATACACCATCCCCAAAAGGATCAGGCCTTCTCCCCCTGCCACTTGCTCTTCCGGCCCCACACCCCCCGCTGCGCTTGTCTGTGCCACTGGTGTGGAGACGATGTCCTCCCCCTCTGTCCTGCCCACCTTACCTGATCCCCATTCTCCTCCCCTGGAGGTAGGCACTGCAGTGGAGTCCACTACCACCCTGTCTGACTTGGGCACTGCAGTGGGGAACCTGTCCACTCCATCTGCACGGTCCCCTGCAGTCTTGCCGGCACCCACACCATCAGAGTCATGCCCCCCAGTTGTGCCAGCACACACCATGTCAGACACCTCCACTGCAGTTGTCAGTGGCTCTCCAGCACCCACCACCCCTTCCCTGCCTCCTTCTGGTGAGCCATGATCCTGTCCCTGCGGTGCCTGGCCTGCCCCCCCATATGCCCCTACGAGGGGATTATCCCTGGCTTTCATCAGTGCAGGCATGCGTAGGGTGACATCTGCCACTGTCACCCTGTTTTGACTTTCAAGTTGGACTGGCCATTGGCCTTTGTTAATTTTTTGCTGGGCATCAACTGTTAGACCCACATATGCTGAATAAAGCACCTTTCTGTTCTCTAGTGCTTTTTCTTCTGATGTACATGTTGTTGATGATGCTAACCATGCCCTTGCTGCAGTGATGGTGATATTTGGTCTCATGATAATGAAGTGTTACTGTGCAGGAACACATGTGGTCCAGCCGGAATGTCCTATCCTGTGGTGTATCCATGTTATCCTTAGC
The DNA here is from genome assembly GCA_963921515.1 of Calotriton arnoldi. Taxonomy (NCBI): domain Eukaryota; kingdom Metazoa; phylum Chordata; class Amphibia; order Caudata; family Salamandridae; genus Calotriton; species Calotriton arnoldi. The sequence goes on from CAWUFW010011022.1 coordinate 416,910, forward strand.
AGCATCTGAGGGTGTCATGTGTTCAATAGTTGGCAATGGGATTTCCTACTTACATTAGCAATTTCACATCTGTGGCTTCCACCCCTGCACATCTGTTGTGCCTGCCATTGTTCAATTCGTCTACTTCCCTGACCGTGTGGCCATCTCCACTGGACATGCAGGTTTGGGCATCAATGGGGAAGGACTCATCTGTGTTGTCAGTGCAACATTGCTATACAAGTGTGTTGGATCTGTGCTGATGATTTCGTTGGCACTTCCATGGTCTGCCTGTTTGTGTTTGTGCATCTGCACCACTGCATTGGCATATCTTTGGTGTGCCATTGGCTGTATGTTGTTTGGTGGGTTTCCCCTGCTGTCCCTGGGACTCCTAGGTCATCGGTCAGCACAATGATCATGGTTTGTGTGTCCCATTGCTGCCATGGTATGGTATCTGTTCACCTCACATCTACAGTCTCCACAGGGTATCTGCATTTGTGTGCCCATTGGTGAAAATATGTGGGTCTGCATTCTGATGGTCACTTCTGTCATTGTGTCATTGATGAATGTTGACAGTGTCAGCCCCCATGGGTGTTGTTTGTCTGCACATGGCCAAAGGTATGTCTTATTTGCACTGCAGTATTTGCCTCCCCCAATCTATGTTGCAATGGGACACATGCACTACTTTGCCACTGATGTGTTTTATGTTCTGTGACCAGGAATCATCCATGCAGTTTGGCAGTTGCAGCTTTTTCTTTGTCAACACTTGCATTTTGGTCACTGTGATAATGGGGGTTTAGGCCCCATTGCCACAATGTTCAAAATGTGCTTCAGCTATGGAACGCACACTTACCTTTTGGTCACTGTGATGATGGGGGTTTAGGCCCCATTGCCACAATGTTCAAAATGTGCTTCAGCTATGGAACCCACACTTACCTTTTGGTCACTGTGATGATGGGGGTTTAGGCCCCATTGCCACAATGTTCAAAAAGTGCTTCAGCTATGGACCCCACACTTACCTTTTGGTCACTGTGATGATGGGGGTTTAGACCCCATTGCCACAATGTTCTGAATGTGCTTCAGCTATGGACCCCACACTAACATTTTGGTCACTGTGATGATGGGGTTTTGGACCCCATTGCGACAATGGTCATGGCCTGCTTGCATTGTGGGGGCCACACACATATATGTGTGGCACATGTGATAGGGGGTCACATTGTATGTTCAAAGTCATGTTCAGTGTTGTAGGCATTTGACATAGTCTACACACGCTTGTCATGGTGTTGGGGGGATGTCTTTTTCTTGCATTCCCTAGGTTGTGGTGTGCTGGTTGTGTCATGCATTGTCCATCCTATGAGTGGGGGTGTTGTTGGTGGTAGGCATCCAGCCCCCCATGGGTAGAGGTGGTAGTAGTGGTAGGCATCCAGACCCCCATGGGTAGAGGTGGTAGTAGTGGTAGGCATCCATCCCCCCATGGGTAGAGGTGGTAGTAGTGGTAGGCATCCAGCCCCCCATGGGTAGAGGTGGTAGTAGTGGTTGGCATCTGGCACCCCCTGGGTAAGGGTGGTAGTAGTGGTAGGCATCCAGCCCCCCATGGGTAGTGGTGGTAGTAGTGGTTGGCATCTGGCACCCCCTGGGTAAGGGTGGTAGTAGTGGTAGGCATCTGGCACCCCCTGGGTAAGGGTGGTAGTAGTGGTAGGCATCCAGCCCCCTGGGTAAGGGTGGTAGTAGTGGTAGGCATCCAGCCCCCATGGGTAGAGGTGGTAGTAGTGGTTGGCATCTGGCACCCCCTGGGTAAGGGTGGTAGTAGTGGTAGGCATCCAGCCCCCATGGGTAGAGGTGGTAGTAGTGGTTGGCATCTGGCACCCCTGGGTAAGGGTGGTAGTAGTGACAGGCATCCAGCACCCCATGGGTAGGGGTGGCAGTAGTGGTAGGCATACAGGCCCCTATGTGTATGTGTGGCATTGGTGAGGGCCATCCCGCCCCTATGGTGCTGCTGTTGCTGGTGTAGGTATTTCTGCATCCCTCTGTGTGTGATGTGTCGGGTACGTGTAGTTTGTTTTTGTTGTTGGTGTCTGACTTACCTTCTGCGCCGTACGCGTCCGTGCCTGTTCCGGTAATAGAGGTAGAATATTGGTAGGATCGGCACGAAGGGATTCATGGTTGGTTCGTCTCGTTCGTCTTTCTCTTTGCTTCGCATCGTCCTCGTCGCTGGCGTGTTCGTCTCGTAGCCGTGGATCGTGTTGTGGCGCGAATCGGAGCTTATGTGCGCCTCGCCCGGATGCTTTGACGTGCCGTGCGTAGCGACGGGTTCGGCGCGTACGGGAAGCGCATCGTACTTGTCCGGCCGGACGGGGCTGCATTTTTGCTTCCGTGCGGCTCGATTCTACGATTCCGGATCCGGCTCGGTCGGGGAACAGGACCTGGATTGGGTGAGTACGACTGGGTCGGAATCTATGCTGTTGTGCGCATCGTACTTGCTCGTTCGGAATAATGTGCGGATCGGTCGGGAAACAGGCATTCGCATGGCTTTTTTCCCGACCGAATGGTGTTAGGTGCGCCTCCGACCGAGATCGGAATCGGCCCCTAAGTGTTTTTTATGTAGGTACTAAGCAACTATGAGTGCAGTGTGGTATGTGTGAGTGATTGAACACTTGGATTAACGTCCAGCATGTGAATTATAAGTGCTCACTCTTTTATTAGATCTAACACTGTCCTGAAATTTTCTGCCATTGATTTTAGATTTTCATGGGTCCTTTACAGCACAATGATAGAGCTAATGGCTAATTTTCATCATTTTGTGTGTGGCGTTTTGGTTCACATCGCATGAGGACACATACATTTCTGTGTCCCAGGACTTCCAGGCTAAGTCTCCTTCTTTTGTTGAAGCAGAGGAACAGACACCAAGTAGGTGTATATATTTCATTTTGAAAACAGATTGTGTGATTGGTATGCACTTCATACACTAAGAGGAAGTTAGGGCCTATGAACCCCCGTAGACTTCCTAACTTCTTTCCCAGATTTTAATCATACTGACTGGGGCATACATTAAAGGAATTACAGCCACCAGACAGGTATTTTTAACCCACAAATAAAACCTCTTCATCTCCTATTCACTTGGAACATCCGCATTATATCAATCAGTGTTCCAGTGTAACTTACTGGTATCAGCATCCATCGTTCCATAGTGGAATAGGAATGAACCCAATGATGAAGCATGCCACCAAGAGTAACCCTGGTGGGTGAGGGTTTTCCTTACAAAAAGCATTTGCTTTCCTCGGAAGGACATCTAGTTAGTCCACGTGATAGGGCAGGGTTCTCCTTTTTGGATATAGTTTCAGTGGTGGGGCCTGGTGAACCATTGGCTGTAGTAACTAACATAAATTCTGTGCCGTGGAATGACAGTCGGGGTAATAAAGATCACTTGTAAGTAATCAGTGCATTATGCAGAGGGTAGAGGGCGAGGACCACACATGTCTTAAACCACATGGAAGACTAAGGAGTAACATCTATGGGCCCTCCTTTCATAGTTCCATCAATGCAGGCCACTCTTCCTACATATAATGCAGCACACGGATTCTTCAGATGACTATATGGCAAGCCCCAAGTTCTTACACTGCTTTTTTCCTGAAAATTGTATGTTTGTCGATTCATTTCATTCAAACCCCCGTTGACTGTTTCAAAATTCAGTGGCATTAGTAAAAACAAATCTGTGCACCTGGTTCCCATTGAGATGCCTCTTTTAACTTTGTTAACATGTTCGCTTAGAGCAGAAAAGGAAGCATTACCAGTTGAGAGAGTCCCTGCCAAGCAGAATACAAAACAAAAACAGAAGCGTGCATTTAAATGGGGCGCCGAGGTCTGGGCATTTCTGGTGCCATTCAGAGTAAAATAATCTTGTCTCGTAGCCTGTTCTATTGCCGGAGGAAAACTGTAATTGGATTGGAGACTCTCTATCATTCTTGCAGTATTCCCTTTCACAAACCAGATGATGTTCTGGTAAGGAATTCAAAAATAGCACGTTGGAGTGTGAAGGCGGCAGGTTTAATGAGGAAGAAAGTGTCTGGCATGGGCGTTAGAAAATAGGCTTTCAATACTGAGGCACCACACACAACAGATTTTCTGTGCAGTTCTTGCTGAATAACATGAGCTGCCAATGACCACCTGTACGCTCCTATAGGTGGGATTTTTTACCTTTCACATTTTAGAAAACTGGATTCATACCATGTTTAAATAAGTTTGTGAGTGCCTTTTCCTCCACGCCAAAGTATCTTCGTTTTTCTTTCTCTTTCACAATCCCTACTCTTTGCATCTTTTTTCCCTGTCTTTCTCCTTTTCTCTCTGCCTATCGCTATCTCACCTGCCTGTAGCACATGGAAGGTGAGAGTGGGGCCAACACTCACAAGAAGTAAAGCCGCACGCGAGTCATAATGCCCTACCCTTTCCTCAACAATGTTAATAAATAACCTATTATACTCTGTGTATAAATGGCTTATGCCAAGGCATTTTTTCATGTTTATTTGTTTGAAAAAATCTTTAACTAAAATCAGGATGCAAGGGTTTAAATTTGTGCAGTGCAATAAAATAAAATTGAAGAGGACTTGTGAAAAATTGAATTGTTTCCAGGTGTAAAGTAATATTAATATGCAAAGTGTGAAGCAGTAAACAGTGTTTTTCTCAGGTCAAGTTCATTTGATTTTATTGGCTGCCAACACTTCAACCAGGAAGGGTTGGCAGTCATCTTGGGACTTGGATTGAAGCCGAGTCCCACAAAAAATGTAAAACAATAAAGAAAAAGGGGCAGGGTAGGAATACCCTGACCCCCAGGTATGGTAGGGGGTATCACAGGGATCCTGTTGGGGGTAAAATGTATATTTTTTATTTAATTTTGCTGCAAATTCGCAGGTGGACCCAATTATTGTTAATTATTATTTAATTAACTTCTCACCTAAAATATAACTTACAAAGTATTATTTACACAATTTACATACTTAATAATCAAATAAATCTTTAATACTAATTTAAAAAATATATATATTATACTAAATTAACTTCCCACTCTGTACCCCTACAAACCTCACATCCCACTATTATACTATAAGTTACTATTTTACATTAACATTGAAAATATAAATAACAAAATTACAAACTATATTTGAAAACATTAACAACAATTGTACTAACAATATAAAACATATACCATTAAAATAGTATTTAAACATATAAAGAAACTTAAAAAACAATATTTCTTACCTTAAAAAATCAATCTTTTTGTCAACAATATTTTTGCACTTAATATTTCTGTGTCACGATATTAAAAACTCAGGGGCATATGTACAAGGACCAGCGATAACTATCGCTAACGTTAGTTAGCGGCAATTTTTTTATCGCCGCGTACCGCCGAAAACTATCACCATGTTAGCAACGTATTCACAAGCCGTCGCTACATGGCGATAGTTACTCATCTCGGCGGAAATTGTCGACGTTAACAACAGCGTTACGGCGATAAAACTCTTGCCGCTAACGTGAAAAAAGTGGCAGCAGGCCAGTCAGCGGTCAGAAACTGCACGCTAATTAGCATGACGCCACTTTTTTTCACGTTAGGCGGGAAAAGCGACTACAAAGCGCCCGCGAAGTATCACAGACAGAAAAAAAAAAATTCTGAAGAACCATGGAGGATGCTGGACCCAGTACTGCAGGAGACAACAACCCCCCAAACAGCCAGGAGGACCAGCCAGAGACCCAGGAGAAGGGCAAGGGGAAGAGGAAGAGGAAAACCAGGTCCTGATTGCGGAGGTGACAGAGAAACAACACCAGCTCTTTGTCAGCTCCACTGTGTCATTGGGGACCAAAAATGCAATATGGCAGGCCATCGCAGCCAAGGTGAATGATGTCGGAGAGGTGAGGAGGGCACTGAACGACTGCAAGTAGCGCTGGCATGATGCTAAGCGCAAGACCAAGGAGAAACTGTCGACCAATGGCAAGGCAGCACTGCAGACCGGAGGTGGGAGTCCAGCGCCACAGGAGGAGCTGGATGCGTTGGAGGAACAGGTGTCCGCAGTCATCTGCGAGGAGTTGGTGGTTGGAGTCCAGGGACAGGATAGTGCTGAACATGACCAGCCACATCAGCAACAGGATGAGTAACAACCAGGGACTGGGGGACGGGGGTGGATGGGCTCAATGTCACTCATGCCCAATTAAATATCTACCAGTGCACACCCACAATGACTGCAGATCTTGTCCCAGATACTCTTGTCCCTGGGGGTATGGACACATATCACCCTAGTCAACAAATATATTGCAAGACACATATTGGTGGGGTCACAGACTTGGAAATCTGCACAGAAAAGCAATTCAAAATATAGCCAAAGATTTATAGCAGACCACAATATAAGGGCAACATGAAAGAGCAAAGGTGCACATTGCCTGGAGATGCGGCAGGGTGTCAAAATGGCCCCCTTGCCTCAACACCACGCATATACAATTTGTCTGCACAGGGCTGCATCTCCTTATCGACAATATGAGGATGCACTGTGAACGCGACTGATTATGTGCATAAGTGAGCATGCCACCACCAATGTCAGCACACATGCACCATTGTGCAAGGGTGTCTGAGTTGTGTGCAAGAATGTGTATGTGCAGTAAGGTACCCCTTCATGCACATATACAATCTTCAAATCAATTCAGACACCCTTGCACAATGGTGCATGTGTGCTGACATTGGTGGTGGCGGTGCACAGACAAAATATCAAGTTTTTTTTATTTCGACCTACATTAATATCGAGTTTTAAATATCGTAGGGACAGGATATCGACATCAAGAATATCGGTGACCAGAATATCGACCTGAAGGTAAGTAATATCGTTTTTTTAATATCGAAGTTAGTAATATCGATAGAAAAAATATCGATGTTAATAATATCGATGTTTATGTTAGTGTTATGTATTTTAGTATGTATTTTATATGTATGTGTTCCACATGTTTTGTTATGTTTTGTATTTTTTTTAAATATATGTATTAATTGTTTAGAAGTTAGTAATTTTTTTTAAAGTAAATTTTGCGTTTTAGTACCGTAGCGGGTTGTGGGTTTATAGGGGAATAGGGTGGGAAGTAATTTAATTATAGTAAATTTATTCATCATTTTTAGAAATTATTAATTATTATTAATTAAATTTTGCATTTTAGTTCTGTAGCGGGTTGTGGGTTTATAGGGGAATAGGGTGGGAAGTAATTTAATTGTAATTAAGTAATTATTAATTTGTATTTCTTGGTATTGATAATTAATTTATTTTTAATTAATTATTAATTGGTAATTAATTTTGATGAATTGATAATTATATTAATTGTATTAATTTTTTATTGGGGCGGGTTGTGGGTTTATAGGGGAATAGGGTGGGAAGTAAATTACTTATAACAAATAATGTTTATTTTTGGGTATTGATAATTAATGTATTGCTTATTAATTATTAATTGGTGATTATTTTTATTAATTAATTAATTGATAAATATATTAATTGTGTTAATTTAGTTTAGGAGTGGGTTGTGTGTTTATAGGGGAATAGGGTGGGAAGTAATTTATTATATTAAGTAATTATTTATTAATATTTATTGGTATTTAATTAATTTATTGTTAATTAATTATTAATTGGTGATTAATTTTTATTAATTGATAATTACATTAATTGTGTTACATTTTATGTGGAGTGGGTTGTGTGTTTATTGGCGAATAGGGTGGGAAGTAATTTAATGTTATTAAAGTAATTATTAATTTGAATTTATTGGTATTTATAATTAATTTATTGTTAATTTATTAATAAATCATTATTTAATTAAAAAAATTATTTTAAAAAATCCGTATTTGTAAAGCGCGAACTGAATTTAATTGATAAGTATGTTATTTTTAACCCCTACGCTATCCAACACTTTCCATACTGTTGCACTCTCTGGAGTGGGAATAGTAATTTTTACCCCTACGCTATCCAACACTTTCCCTACTGTTGCACTATTTGGAGTGGGAATAGTAATTTTTACCCCTACGCTATCCAACACTTTCCCTACTGTTGCACTCTCTGGAGTTGGAATAGTAATTTTTACCCCTACTCTATCCAACACTTTCCCTACTGTTGCACTCACTGGAGTGGGAATAGTAATTTTAACCCTTTATCTATCCAACACTTTCCCTACTGTTGCACTCTCTAGAGTGGGAATAGTAATGTTTATCCCTACGCTATCCAACACTTTCCCTACCGTTGCACTCTCTGGAGTGGGAATAGTAATTTTTACCCCTACGCTATCCAACACTTTCCCTACCGTTGCACTCTCTGGAGTTGAAATAGTAATTTTTACCCCTACGCTATCCAACACTTTCCCTACTGTTGCACTCTCTGGAGTGGGAATAGTAATTTTTACCCCTACGCTATCCAACACTTTCCCTACTGTTGCACTCTCTGGAGTTGGAATAGTAATTTTTACACCTACTCTATCCAACACTTTCCCTACTGTTGCACTTTCTGGAGTTGGAATAGCAATTATAACCCCTACGCTATCCAACACTTTCCCTACTGTTGCACTCTCTGGAGTGGGAATAGTAATTTTTACCTCTACGCTATCCAACACTTTCCCTACTGTTGCACTCACTGGAGTGGGAATAGTAATTTTAACCCTTTTGCTATCCAACACTTTCCCTACTGTTGCACTCTCTGGAGTGGGAATAGTAATTTTTTTCTCTCCGCTATCCAATATTTTTCTGTATTTTGTTAGTTAATGTTGTGTATAATTTATTTTAAAAGCATTAAAATATTGTAGTTTTTAATTTGTTATATATATTTTTATTTATATTATTTTTGTATGTGTATATATGTATTTATAATTTATAAAATGTTTTTAACAATGTATCAATTATTAAAATAATTATTTATCAATATTAAGTAAGTATATATATTATATTTTTTATGTATATTTAATTTATTGTAACATTATATGTATTAGTTATTATTTTTAAACACTTTTAAATATTTTTAACTATGTTTCTTTTAATTATATGTATTATTTACTTTATTTTACATTATTTTTTAACATTTAAAAAAACCGATATTTTTTACATCGATATTTTTGACATCGATATTTTTTTCTCAATATTTTTGTACTTACCATGATGTAGATAGGATGTCGATATTCTTGACTTCAATATTTTTGTCACAATATTTTTGTACCTCGATATTTTTGTAATTGATTTTTGTCAGTGATTCGGTGGTGGCATGCTCACTTATGCACATAATCAGTCGCGTTCACAGTGCATCCTCATATTGTCGTCAAAGAGATGCAGCCCTGTGCAGACAAATTGTATATGCGTGGTGTTGAGACAAGAGGGTCATTTTACACCCTGCCGCACCTCCAGGCAATGTGCCCCTTTCATTGCTCATGAGATGCAGCCCTGTGAACACCAAGTGAGAAAGCATTTAGTGAGTCTGCATACCATAAACACATGCATTGTCACAACATAGTGATCATGCAGCCTTCTGTCTAAAAGGTGCATATCCCACAATGCACACATTCAGCACAGTTGAGTCAAAATGTGATGTCATACCATAAGCAGGGGGGGCATGCCTTCAACAGTACAGTGCATGCACTACGCATATCAGGAATGTGTCACCATAATGTTTTACTACATGTCTTGTCTGTGTACCATACTCACAGAAGTAAAAAGTCCCTGTAAAGAAGTATGACAAGTCAAGTATGACACCAAGCAAGAATAGCAATTTAGCACCAAAGAATGTCACATTGCTAAATGGCACCATCACCCCTTAGGTCAAAATGCACTCCTCTACTCTCAAGTATACACATGTGCCATACCAAAAACAGTATTCTACATCAGTCTTGGTGTGAGTTGCCCATTACACCTTGATCTGCATGGAAACAGGTATTTTGGGAAAGTCAACAGTGTCAGTGAACAAATATGCAGTCATGTCTGTTAACATCCGCACACAAACCCTGGCATCCAATAATCTGAAACAGGACAGCATGTATTATCCATGTGACCATCTGCGTGGCATATACCCAAACACACATCACCCTGCCAATTGCACCTGATGTGATGTTGGGGGGGCTGATAGGGCCTGAGCACCACCAATAAGCCTTTGGAAATCCACAGCCCTGAAATCTAGGCCCACTTACACACTACACGTGGTGTCAACATTGAGGGTAATGGGTGTTGTTACTGTCTGTTCCGCCTGCAACAACAATAGAAAGTCACGCTGCACCATACTCACAACGGTTAAGCCAACAGGAGGGCAGTAAACAATGCATGCAAGGAAAAACATGACCGACGACATGCACACAAGAGAAATCACAATAGCCAAAGCTATTTCTTTGTACGTGTACTGCATTGTGCAGCACACATAGAAACAGCAATTAGTCCATCATTGCCAATGTACCTGAAAAGGTCCCTCCTCACTCATAAACATTCTCGTACCAAACCTATGCACTCGTGCTCTACTCAGCAAAGCTGTCTGTCTGTGAGCCACAATGACAAGGCAAGTGACAGTGCAAGATGAAATGCATGCCTGCACCATAAAAATGTTAACATGGTGCAGGCCAAGGTCACTGAAGTGGCTGAGTGTGGAGTTCATCCTTAAAGGAGCAGGTCACACTCTGTCACATCCTCATGTCCATACAACCCCTCATGCAAGAAAGACATCTGCTGGCCAACAATGCACAAGTGACACAACTGTGACCAAGACCCATATTTCCTCAAGCTTGCAACATCTCACCATTGGAAATTAACATAGGTGAAAGGGTCACTGGGTGAAAGGGATAAGGGGCAGTACAACCAAAGCTGTATCATACCTGCAGATCAACATGCATTCATTAAGATGTCACCACTCCCTTTGACTTAACAAAATGAACAAGTATCTACACTGTGTGTATCATGGCAAATCAAGCATACCTCCCTGCCCATATCATGTGGCACATCCATCAACCCAGAAACAGTGGGATAGGCCTAATCATGACACAACAACAATCATGCTGCGTTGCCAACCGCAAGACGTGGCACCATGCAATCCACCCCTCTTAAAGAGATCAATCTTGAAAAAGTATCAGGGTGTACTGAGTAGGGGTGACTCTCACACAATGCAGTGCACAGACACATAAATCTGACCTAATCAACATTGACAACAATGTGGTACAAACTGCAACACTGTCACTACTGAACAGAGGACACAACTGGTGCTGCATGTGTGTAGAAATTGGTCGCTCACATTTGGCATACTTGTAAACTGTGAGATGATAATGTACAACTATAACATCACATCTGTGATGTTATACAATGAATCACTACCCGGCATGTAATAGGCATCTCCTCATAAACATTCTGAATGGACATTGTCATGCAGTCTGCGTGTAAACTTATCCAATGAATGATCATACTTGAAACACACAAACAACTGCATCTCCCCTTTACATTTCAGAGGGAGAAACATCACCTCCTGTACAGCAGCCTGTCCCACTCTTCAATGATGAAGATGAAGAGCTTCCAACCATCAACCAGGACACCCAGCAACAGCTGCTCGCCTCAATTAGCACCCCATCTCCGGAAGCAGGGCCATCCAGCATCGTCGTGGAAACTCCTCCCCCTGCACAAACCACCCAGCAGCAAGCACCTACCACCACAGCTGTCTCCCAGGACCGTGAGGACCCACTTCTGGCATTTCAACCTCGTGCGGTAGAGGTCCAGCAGGAGATGGCTGGTCAGGTGCGGGTGGGGTTTGACAGCCTGGCGGCCAAATTAGATTGGGTACGTGGGTGTCTAAGTCCCTTTCGGGACCACATACAGACCATCACAGACACCCACAGTCCGCTCCATGCTCTCCAGCATTCCATGGCTGACATTGCTGGAGTACTGACTCAGAGACAACAACAACTGTCCAGTCAAAGTGGCTCCAGCGATGTCAGCAAGGAGTTGCGTCACATGCGAATGATCATGGAGAACATGGAGCAGATGCAAGCCTCACAAATGGCTGCCACAGCTGCACACCACAGAGACATTGCTGGAATCTTCCATGCCCTGCAGCTGCTCATCACAGCAGTGCTGCATCAAGGTTTGCCACAGATGAATGCTGCTGCTGCTTCAACATCCACATCTCAGCCCCCTGATGTGTCAGTGCCTCACAGTGCTGCAGCCAATCTACCACCACGCACACAGGAGGCACATGAGACATCAGAGGATGAAGATGTGGATGAATCTGCATTATTGCAATGAAGAAAGCGGTAGCATTCATCTATGCCAAATGGACTGTTTGTCCTTGGATCTGTGCTTAGCATCATGCCCTGGAACATCAGCTTCCACTGTCCCCAGATTCACTCTGCGACACTCACCTTGGACCTCGATATGGACTGCCATAATTTTTGTTGTTCCCAATGACACTGTAATCAGCCTGCTGACTGAACTCTGCCTCTTCCTCTGGACATGTTACCCCAAAGGACTCTGTCAGGCCCTCCACTGGGCATCTATGTAATGTGGGGGTTGTTTGACTAAATACTGGGCCAGTCTTCACCAAAGTCAATGCACATGCAAATAAAAATATTTAAGTTACACAGATGTGTGTTGCCTATGACCATTCAAGTATAGAAGTTTTGAAAAATGTTGGGCCAATGAATCCTTCAAAACGTACACCGAGGGACATATGATAAATGTTCATGTTTAACTGTGTCCCAGATAGGCAGTAAGATGACCGGGTTTGTGTGAACTAGCCGTACCCTCATTGCTCAAATACAACACTCTTGCAAGAGTCCAACATTGCCCTACGTACATGATGGGAATAGGCATGTGCGGAAATATGTCCAAGTCAGTCGCATGCCACAAGTAGTGTCTCCATTTGGCATTGCTGACAAGTCTCACTTGGCAGATCTACTCACATCCAACGGGGCGGACAAAGCTTGTTTTGATGGGGGTCATTGCATGTCACATACAAAGATAGAGCACACCATATTCACATAGATAATGATTCGTAATGGCACATATTGACCACCCGCTATTGGAACCACGTCTGTTTCAGTGAAGTTGTGTTTGCAATAGGGACTTATCCTAAAGTGCAAGTCCTCAGTCAGCCACTTCCCGTGGCTTAACAATGCCTTGGAAATAAGGAACCCTCTCATGCTGTGCTCACTGTGAAAGGAGAGGGCAATGTGTCCAGGGATGTGTAGTGTACTGCAATTAGCATATAGTCAGATGTTGTACCACCATTTCAAGGGTGGCATCACTATGAGGCAATGCCAAAAGTAGCATCTAGGAAAAGTGAGTATGACACTGGCACCACAGGGAGCAATGCTACATTTCCCCTCCTGTTTGCTGCAGAACTGTGTTCTGCCTTATGCCGTGCACATTTGATCCGCAAAATGACAACATTCTGCATGGGCAGGAAGGTGAGCCTCCCTGCACAGGAACATCCAATTTGCATAATGCTGACACACTTGCACTACGCAGCAAGTGTGCCTATGTCTATGCATGGTAGATGGACTCTGCACCAGGCTCATGTGAAATGCAGGGTGGGGCCGTAATCTGGGGAACACAGCAAATACATCCATTTTCATGATGGATAAGAGTTGCAATGTCAATGTTTGCTCAAGGCCATGTTCCTACATTGTGTTGTAAATGGGCAACAATGTGCTGTCCAACTCTGTGAGTCACACATAAGATGTTATACTTCACAAAGGAGTGACCCTAGCCTAGGGCACAACTCCTACTTGCCATCCTGTAATCCATGCAAGTTTCATGTGCTCAAATCAAATGGATCCTGACACTATCCGTCCAGCTAAGTAACATGTCATGACCACACGTACACATTCAAATGATTGTTATGTGATTGAATAAGTAGTATACAAGGGAAAAAGCACCACTCACCAAATCACTTCTGACATAAGTGCAACCAGAATTTAAAAACAGTAAAAATAGATAAATTAACAAAATTAACTTCCCTAAACGAACACTAAGCACTACTACAACTAACCTAATCTTAACTAACTGGAACTAAGTGAATGCTAATCTAAACTATCTACCGTCCCGCTCCCAGCAAAATTATTAGAAAAAGTTATGAATAAACAACTTAGTACCTTTCTAAAGGAGGCACAAGCGCTGGATCCCTCCCAATACGGCTTTAGAGAAGGCCATAGTACTGAGTCCGCTCTCATCAAGGCCACAGATGAGATTAGGGAAGCAGTGTATCGGGGCGGCAGGGCAGCTCTGGTTTTACTGGGCCTGTCCGCTGCCTTTGATACCGTCCACCATGACATCTTAATGGACCGTCTAAGGACATGTGGAGTCCAGGGGAAAGCCTGGGACCTTTTAAGAGCTTTTTTATTTAACAGGAGGCAAATTGTGGCACTGGGTGACTATCAGTCAAAACCTTTTGTACTGCCCTGTGGGGGTCGTCTCTCAGTCCCACACTTTTTAATGTGTATGTCTCCTCGTTAGCCTCTGTCATCAGCGCCTTTGGATTCGGCCTCACCTCGTATGGGGACAACACCCAAATTGTGGTGTCTCTGTTACCCGGTGAGGAGGCAGGAGTGGATGTACGTTTCCAAGAATGTATGATGTCAGTGGGGAATTGGATGGCACAGAATTGCCTAAAGCTCAACACTGGAAAAACTGAGGTCATACTATTCGGAAATGATGTTAACTTCTGGACACCCAACTAGTGGCCAGATTCGATGGGCCTCTCCCCTCACCCGTAAAAAAAGTCAAAAACTTGAGAATGATTGTGGATGATGGGCTCACTTTCAATCATCAGGTAAACTCAGTGGTATCAAAAACTTTTTATGTGATCAAAACACTGAGGAAAATATCGCCATTCTTGCCTTCAAGTAGCCGACAAACAGTAGTCGCGACCCTGATTATGTCAAGGTTGGACTATTGTAATAGCCTGTATCTAAATGTTCAACAAAGGCTGATGAACAAACTTCAGATGCTGCAGAATGCAGCTGCCAGACTGCTCACGGGCACATCTCGATTTGCCTCAGTAGCCAATGAAATAAAAAAATTGCACTGGCTACCGGTTAGGAACAGAGTTCGCTTCAAAGCCCTCTGCCTGGTTTTTAAAGCTCTGCACGGCATGGGTCCAGAATTCCTAAGACAGCAGCTCCACTGGTACATACCAAGGAGACAACTCCGGTCACTGGAGGCCAGGTGGGTCTCAGTACCCCACATAAAAAAAGTACGGTGGGGAGGCAGAAGTTTTGCTTACTGTGCAGCTAAAGCCTAGAATGATATGCCGTTCCAATTAAGAGATGCCTCAGATCTGTTGGCCTTTAGAAAAAGCTTAGAAACCTGGCTTTTTGCCAAATAATCTTTTCCCCGCGCCTTGTAACTAGCACCAGGACACCCCCGGGTAACCGCTGCGCTGTATAAATATCATTAACATTAACATTAACATACCGTAACTAATCCTAAACACGGAAAACGTATCTAAGACATCAACCCCCCTTCCACCCTTAAAGCACATCATAAGATAGGACAAATACATCTTAGCTAAACATAAACTAACTATACATTTATCCTACACAAATATATATTTTTTTGTTTTTTTATTTTTTTATATAACAACAAATACATCAACCCCCCACCCAAAGGAAAAGGAAACTTATCCCCAAATACTACAAGAGAATAAAAATCTAAAACTATGTTAAAATCCTACACTACCTATTCCTACACTACAACTACACTACCTACAAATAAAAAACTTACCTAGCACTAACTATTAATATGAAAAAACATTGGGGGAACGGAGAAAAGGGGGATGGGTCAACAGTGTTCATAGTCAAAATGGTAGACCCAGAGCAGCCTTAATGTCCTGCAGGTGGGTGGTGTGCGCCGCCATTTCACGTTCAATTTGGGCCAGTCTAACGTTCATTTCCATCATGCAGCGACGGTCCCTCATGGTAAATCCAACTCCTTGTGTCGATGCTCCAGATGGCATTGTCCCTTGTCCGTGTGTCTGTGAGGGGGCACCAGATTGTGTGCCGGATCCAGATGCAGTAGCTTGTCTGTGTGATGTCTCGAGGTGATCTGATGATCTCTCTCCATGTCTGGACCCACGCCTGCCGCCAGAAGGGCCCGGTATGGCCTGTGTGTCCCTCTGCATCCGGTGGAGTACTACTTCTGGCACAGACTTCCACCTCCCAGCTGCCCGGTCAGCTCGGTGCCTCCTCTCCATGTTGCGATAGCCCTTGGCCACCCTGCATATATGCTGATATCGGTCTTTACGGACCTGAAACGCGTGGGCCTCCTCTGGCTACATGTTGTCTATAAATTAAGAGCAATGACAATATGCGAGTCCTGATGACTATGTCAATGTTCTCCATTTAACTCTGAGACACAAGGTCAGTGAAACATGGGAGCGTACACTCTAACGAAAGATTGTGAATTTCGAAAGTGACATGGACAATGCAATGTTGATTTAAGGATCAGTTACAACATGATGGTGACACTGAGTAACAGTGCATGGCATGTGACATGTAGTGTCACAACACAATGAGACTGTCAGTGTCAAATGATGGTGCTGTCACATACCCTGACTGAGGGGGACATGTACAAGGAAATCGAGGAGAGAGGCATTGACCATCCGGGTGTAGTGCCTTGCTCCTCCACTTCTGTAACACAGGGCTGCACCATATTTACAATGATGTGGTGCAGCCCTGCGTGTCCCCTGGTGATGGCGTGCAGTTTATCAACTCAGCGCCAACACAGGCACCCTTGCACAAGAGTGCAAGGGTGTCTGTGTGCAGGGGAGGATTGTTTATGTGTAGGAAGGTGTCCCTTCCTGCACATGACCAATCCTGGAAAAGCCCTACTGTAACTTTCATTTGTGCTGCATCAAGCAGCACACATGGAACTGTCAAAATCACATTTTTCATTTTATTTGTATATGCACAGGAAGGGACACCTTCTTGCACAGATTCAAACTATGCAATTGGTCATTTTCCATGTGTGCTGCACAAGGCAGCACACATGGAAAAACAACATTAGGTGGCTGAACACTGACTTGTACATGAGGCGCAGCCCCTCTCGCCACCACAAATTCACAATAGGTGACGTAGTGGTGGGGAGAAGGGTTTGGAAATTTGCGCATGAGTCTTCCAGGGGGAATGACCCCAAGGAGACAGCTTGACAACATCATTACAGTGCCAAAACATGGCAATTACATACATAGGACCATCTTTGCTAGGTGGTTGGGGAGCGTGACATTGGTATCCTTGGCTTAAACCTACGCCCTGCAACTTCTTGAAAGCTGGTATGCAGCATACCTACAATAGTACTGTGCAGACCTGTGTCTGAGCCCACACGGCCTGAAAAACACTACCTACTTGTGCATAATCTGGCCCACTTGCACAGTCATCTCAGGCAAGGATGTACATGCTTTCCATGTCTGGTCATACTCATCACCAACACCACTCACATGTCTCCTCTCCTGTCTGTACGCTTCATAATCCACATGCATGTGCTGTAGTGACGGAACCCATTGATATTTCTTGCATGGGTATCACTGACTGGAGATGTGCAGTTACATCCGGAAGACATATGCATTGCTCCATCTTCACTTACTGATTAGTTCACACTTCACACTTCCAAGAAATATCATCACACTGGAGGCACGGTACATGTGATACACACCCATACTGCATACTACTACGTACAGGATTTTAGCCAGACATTCATCACATCTCACAATGACAATATTTAATGGGTGAACTCACCAGTGGCGTGTGGGCCCCTGAAGGCGTCAGTGTCCCCCTGTGTGATCAGTGGTCTGCCAGCTGTGAGACATGAAAAGAAATGTGTGTTGGTATCAGACGTAAATTCACACGTGTCGTATTCATCATCCGATTCATCAATATCAATGACAATGCTCTGTAACTGTACTGTTGCAGTTCAGGTTGCATACATGATTGTATTTATGTTGCCTGTTATTCCCACAAGACATGATAATGCAGAGTTTGGCGACACAAGACAATCCTGCTTGCACATTTGCACATTTTGCATACACTACTTGTGTGGCACATTCCCAAGGCCCTGTTTCTCCCAACAACATCATGTTCTCCATGATCTGTAGACAATAGCATCGCTGAAGATCGCACAAGGGTGGGTCACAACTGTTGGTGGGGTATGACACTCTGGAGATGTCCGATTTTAAATGACCAATTTTTCCTATCTCATCAAACGTTACACAAAACCTAGGTACAAGGGCAGCGTACATAGGAGGCAGCGCCAGAAGTTAAGGTCATGGAAAACTTGATACTCACTTTGCAAAATGAGGAGAAATGCATTATTTCTCATCCTTTTTGCTTTTCCATGTGTGCTGCCTTGTGCAGCACACATTGAAAAGCAAAATGCCTTGGATTGTTTATGTACACGAAGGTCACGCTTCCTGTACATGAACAATCTTTGCCCTGCACGCAGACACCTTTGCACTATGGTGCAAGGGTGCCTGGGTTGGCACTACACTGCTAAGTGTCGCGCCAGCGCTGGGGGAAACACAAGCCTGCACCATATGCTTGTAAATATGGTGCAGCCTTGCATTTCAGAAGTGGCAAAGTTAGGCATGAAGGCATGATGGCTAACGCCTCACTCCGCCACTTTCTTGAACATATACCCCATTGTGTTACAGACAGCATTTTTGATTTGTTACTAAAGTGATCATTTAACAATTTTGAGGTTGGACTTACCACCTTGTAGGCCAATGAGTACTCCCAGGTGGTTCATCAGGTCACTCTCACGGCCCACCAATCCTGCCATCGGTGCTTCCATTGTCGGACAGTCCTGTCCACACCGAAGAACCGCAGCATCTGACTCCTCACATGCTCCCCCCCCACCTTCCGCACACGTACGGCATATCCCTGCATGATCCGACCCCCACTCTCAATCATCAACGGCAGGTAGTACTTAACTAGCCAGAGGAAGCCCCCCAATGCCCCCTCCGACATCCTGCTCTCCCTATCCACACCCACCATCTCCCAGAACACACCTAAACCCACTCCTACAAAAATAAAGCCCAACTATATACCCCATCAACTATTAATTATGTAAATTACTCCTTGGACAAACACCCGACAAGATTTAGTACAAGATGCAAAAAGCACGTTAGGACAAGTACACAAGACTTCACAGAGAAACTAGGGACAGTTCACAGGACACAACAATACTCTCAAAATCCAAAATCACCAGCACACAACTCCAAACAACTCCAACACTCTCCACATTCACCAGCAGTGTGCTCAAAAGAGAAAGTGAAAGTGCACAGTATTCCTACAGTACACAGGATGCAAACTGACATCACTTCCTGTGTGTTTGCGGCCTGTTTTTTGACTTTGCGGTGAGAATCTGCATGCAAATTGGCTTTAGCGGTAATATTCCATGTTGTTACATGTATTTACCGATTATTTTCCATAGTCGTTATGAAAAAATTATCACGTTTGCGTTAATGCGGCCAAATTTTGGTCGCTAAGTGCAAGTTGTTCCTCAGATGAACAGGATTTGATGACATTTTATCTCTGACCCCAACACACACCCTAAAATTCATCTTTGACCCCAACACACACCCTAAAATTCATATTTGACACCAAAACATACCATAAAATTCATATTTGACCCCAAAACACACCCTAAAACTCATATTTGACCCCAAAATACACCCTAAAATTAATATTTGACCCCCAAAACACATACCCACCCTAAAACTTACATATCACCATTACTAACCGCACAATGTTTAACTTTCACTTGTCAGATATATGAACTTATGCAGAGAATAAACAGACACACAAGGTTTGGTGTAGTGATATTTTATTGCACAAACTATGCTTATGTGCATTTTCCAAAGAAAAGAAAAAAGGGGATGTCATATTTTGACGTGCTTATGTGAAGAAATTATTTATAATTCGTTCCCTCCGTGCTGTTCCTGCAGCAGAAGCTGTGGTGTGTGCAGCATCTGCCTCATCTTCCTGGTCATCCTCAGGATTGTTCAGTTCAGCCGGCACTTCAAGCCATGGCGCATTTGTGCGGACACATATGTTGTGCAAGGCGCAACATGCCAGGATTATTTTGCACACTAGTTCTGGGCTGTACAGCAGTCTGCCGCCTGATATGTCGAGGCACCGGAACCTTGACTTAAGCGCCAAATGTCCTTTCGACAATGGACCTGGTGCGTCCAAGGGCAACATTGTACTGTCTCTGTTCCTGTGTGTCTGTGGCTCTGAGGGGTGTCATCAGCCATGGAGAGAGTTCATATCCTTGATCACCTGAAACATATAATGGAGAGATGTGTCCATACGTATTTGTGCCTGCAAAGTTTCTATTTTGGGGTGTGTGATTTGTGCTACTTTGGAAATTCAGGTTTGTCATGTGTAGCTACAGACAATTGACCAGCATCACAGCAAATTAAATTGCCTATACTTGACAGCCTACACATCACCATGGTGGCATTGTCTGGATCCTGTGTATTTCCTCCATGTTGTGACTGTCAGGATGTATGTTTAACTCGTAAATAAATTACAGTTTGTTTACAGGCCCGTTGCACATACTGACCCTCTCATGTGCACATATTTACTGGTGCAAAAACAACAGTTGATGGACAGAATGCAGAACAATGTCATACATTCACCCCAGTACAGAGATCTGAGCCTAAATCCATCGTTTGTTTGCTCACCATGCCATTCCAGTTTGAACCCAGCCATATGCAAATCAGTCTTGACCCTGTGCCTCATGGGAACAGTCCAGCCCGAACTGCCAAGCCAGGTCCTCGCTGGACTGGAAACAAGCATCCTAGGACCGGTTTCGGGGTTTCACCCCTCTCCAGCTAGGATAGCTTGATTCCAGTGGCATGGAGAGCACGGGACCCACGTCTGGGCATACCCGTCCCACTCGGGGTGACAAATGCAAAAACAACAGCTGATGGACAGAATGCAGAACAATGTCATACATTCACCCCAGTACAGAGATCTGGGCCTAAATCCATCGTTTTTTTGCTCACCATGCCATTCCAGTTTGAACCCAGCCATATGCAAATCAGTCTTGACCCTGTGCCTCATGGGAACAGTCCAGCCCGAACTGCCAAGCCAGGTCCTCCCTGGACTGGAAACAAGCATCCTAGGACCAGTTTCGGGGTTTCACCCCTCTTCAGCCAGGATAGCTTGATTCCAGTGGCATGGAGAGCACGGCACCCACGTCTGGGCATACCTGTCCCACTCGGGGTGACAAATGCAAAAACAACAGTTGATGGACAGAATGCAGAACAATGTCATACATTCACCCCAGTACAGAGATCTGGGCCTAAATCCATCGTTTTTTTGCTCACCATGCCATTCCTGTTTGAACCCAGCCATATGCAAATCAGTCTTGACGCCACCCCAGTTTGGACCCAGCCATATGCAAATCAGTCTTGACCCTGTGCCTCATGGGAACAGTCCAGCCCGAACTGCCAAGCCAGGTCCTCCCTGGACTGGAAACAAGCATCCTAGGACTGGTTGTGTGCTAGCCTGGCTGAAGAAGGGTGACATACCCTGAAACCGGTCCCAGGATGCTTGTTTCCGGTCCAGGGAGGACCAGGCCTGGCAGTTCGGTCTGGACTGTTCCCATGGGGCACAGGGTCAAGACTGATTTGCATATGGCTGGGTCCAAACTGGGGTGGCGTAGTGGGCAAAAGAACGATGGATTTAACCCAGATCTTTTGACTGGGGGAGAATGTTTGCATTGTCAGCATTCCGTCCATCATTTGTTTGCTGTAACACATATTTACTGGTGTGCACCATTGGCACATGTGCCTGCTGACACATCCCCCTTAAGTTTTTTAACGATTACTATTTTGGGACATCATCTATTTGCCTCATTGTGAGTGATTGTGCTGAGGGTAGCTGTGAGAGAGATTCCTTGTCTGCTAAACGTTGAAGTCATTGTGGGTTAATTACATCCACCTTGCCCCAAAGGTGGGCCAGTGTTTGAGTGACAGTGACACTGCTACCTGGTGCAATGTACTCACTGGGACATGTGATGACAATGTACATATGCATTGATGTCCTTGTGCATGAATTGACTTTGATCCTGCATGTATGCATGTTTGAGTAATACCCATCAATATTTCGGTGTGTGTCAATTAACATTCAACACACATTGTTATTTAAGCTTTTGTGCATCATATTGCTGAATGTCACCAGGTTAGTCATATGCATGTTATACTTGGCTAAGGTAGTAGAGCCCTTCACCTAAGCTGCAAGGGTAGAGAGGTATTCCCGGGTGTGGATACGTCCTACAAAATTAAATACTATTCACCAGAGGTATCCCATCCAGTGTAATGATAGCTTGGCACTGAACTCTTGTGGCGTCAACCGCTCAAATGCAGGGAAGGACGCAATTCCGTTTTGTTAAATAACCCTCACACACTCTAGTGGTGTCATGCTTCAGCTTCGGGTTAACCCGGAATCATAAAGGTCAGGGTGTGCTCAACCATATCTCAGGGTGCACTTAAGAGAGATAGGCCAGGGGGTCTAAAGATTACTAATCCTCCTACGTCTCCAGGTATCCCTTTGATGACTGAGTCGCAGGGGATGTGAGAAAGAAAATGAACGTGTGTCATCAGGAGATGATGGTCCTCATGCCATGCGAACATGTTTCACCCCTATTGGGTGGCCCACATGGGTCCTGGGTTTTCTTAATGGCAAAATGGGCTTACCTCCCTGGGTCTTCAGTGAGGGTGTTTCCCTATTTTGTTTTCAATTGAGGAAGCAGACAGCTGCACTGTGGTGAAAAGGTGGAAGGTATGCTTATCTCCCATCCAGTTCTGTAGTGGTTTTTTTGTGTGCCCTACTCAGGTGGATTTAATGTGTCTCAAGGGACTGCGGTTACTGGGGGTAGCCTTGTGTTTACACTTCACTCATAGTTCCTGACCCTCCATCACACCTACTTGGTTCCCACCTCTCCCAGCATTTGCAAATGTGTGACGGAGGGGCAGGACCTTTGAGGAAAGTTTGTCTACAAGGCTACCCCCACTAACCGCAGTCCCTTGTGTTCTTGTGTATGGTAGGTGGACCTGTTACAAGGCATGTTGTATGGCATTTGCTACATGTACATTATCACATTTTTGAGCTACATGATTGGGGACTTGAGGTGTGTGGTGTGTTCAGTTTGTACTTACCGACGAGCAGTCCATTTCCATACGTGCCATTCTCAAACCGCTGATTGATGATCCATTGTCGAAAGATGTAGGAGTCATGCACACTCCCTGGAAACTTAGCAACAACATTGGTGAGCAAGCCCCCATGGTCCACAATTGCCTGCACGTTAATGGAGTGTGTGCGCTTCCTGTTCCAGTAGATGTGTGCAGTGTCTGCAGGAGGCACAAGCAGAACATGGGTGCAGTCAATTGCCCCCAACACATGCGGGAACCCAGCAATGGCATAGAAGCCTTGCTTGGTGTCAAGTTGTTCTTGCGCAGTGTTGGGGAAGCGTAGGTGCTGTGGCGTCAGGCTGATAATGGCATCCAAGACAGTTGGGAGGAACCTTGAGAAGGATGACTGGGAGACTCCAGCAACTCTGGCAGTAGTGGGTTGGAAGGTACCAGAGGCCAACATGTGCAGCACTGCTAGTAGCTTTGTCTGAGGAGGGATGTTGGTGCTACGCTGTGATGGTGCCTGCAGCCTGGGGGCTAGCTTGGTCAGTATGCGGAGGAAGGAGCTCCTTTTAAGCCTGTAGTGGGCTCTCTCATCCTCTGGGGTGAGGTCTATCAGTGTGGTGCGTTGGCAATAGACCCACTGTCTTCTTTGGCGCTGCCTCTGTGGTGGTCCTGGAGGCGGTGGCGGTGGTTGCTGTGGTGGTCTTCTTGGGGCTCCAAGCTGCAAGAGCAGTACCTCCATGGCATCAGTAGGTTAGCAAATGAGGCACTGGGGTAGTCTCTCTTGTGTACTGTTTTTTTATCACCATTTTTAAGACCACCTTTTTTCTGGTCTTAAAATCCAGCCGCTAACGGGCCTTAGTGGCTGTTTTTGGAAAGTATCGCCGGACCGGGAATCCCTTGTCAATATCGCGAAGTGGGGTTAGCGGCCGTTTTTGCACAGGAACGCCTACCTTGCATCTCATTTTTGTTAGCTATCGCAAACAGCAGTGGCGATAGGAAAAACAGACGATTTTGCCAGCAAACTGTCGCTAACTGCGGTAAGCGGCAACTTGTACATATGGTGATAAAAAAAGCCACTGTAATGTCAAAAAATTGACGCTACAGCAGCATTAACTCCTTGTACATATGCCCCTCAATATTTCTGCAACTCAATAGTTTTAACTTGATATTTTGTCTCAATATTTATATATAGATATATATTCCCTGAAAAAGCAAATGTAAGAGGGGCGCTATAATTAGGTAAAAATGTCATTTAAAGCCTACAGTTTTCGACAAACAAAATGACTGAAATTCACCAGTTATAGTTATCTAACGTAAATATAACTTGTGCCCTAAAGGAACTATAGGTAGAGCCCCTGCCATGCACAATGTTGTTATCAATGATGTCATATCAGATGTTGAAATTATGCTATCAATGATGTCATAGAACACACCACGACTGATGTACTATGGGAAGCAGTTCAAGGTGAGGGTGCAAGTTATAGTTACTTTAGGGCACGAGTTATAATTGCTTGAGGGCATGAGTTATAGTTAGGTGAGATAACTGTAACTGGCTGTGCCCGGCAGAGGACAGATGCAGAGCCTGGCAGGCCAGGCACTGCACTCAACCCCTCACAGGCACCCAATCTTCAACTACGCATGGCAAATGCTCAGGGGGCTGGCCTGTGGCAAGGCCTTTCTCCTAGCCCCCGCGGGTACTCACCCCTTTTTTTTCCAGTGAATTTCTAAGGAGTTTTTAATGTAAAGTAAGATAGTATTACAATTCCTAACTATCACATCACTTTAACCTTTGTTTTATTGAGTGGATTTCTATAGTTTTATTATGTAAAGTAAGATGTCCATCAACTTGCGCAGCATGGGGTTGGGTGCCTTTGAAGCCTGCGTGTGGTGTAGGGTGGGTGCAGGCCCTTCGACTGAGGTCAGGTCCTCTACCCACCCCCCACATGCCCACACGGCAGACTATGTCATCTAACAATATAAAGGGTGTCATTTTTAAGTAAGGCAGACAACTGGCTTAGTCAAAAGGTCAAATCACAAGAATATAAAAAGCAGCAGGCCTATTGGCTTTATCAAAGGTTCAGCATATCAACAAATATAAAGCAAACCTAATGACTTTGTCAAAAAGTCACGAATAACTATAGTCAAATGTATATTTTATCAATTCACAAATTGCTAAATTTATTAATAGTGATTTTCACAGAATATTTTTAATAAAGCATTTTTTTTTAAAAACATTAAACATGTGTTTGAGTCTTTTTTAAATGTTTTTCAAGTCACAAATTGCAACCATATAATCAACCACAAGGGGTCCCTCCACTCCAGCTAAAGAGCATAGGGCTCCAGCTTGCAGGGCTTTAATAAAATATGGCAAGCTCTCCTGGATTCAATGGTCCAGGAGACTTATTGTGTTTTTTTAAATGTTGATGGGGGCTGCTGAGCTCCCTGCAGCCATCTACAAAATACAAAAAATGGTTGGTAGATCCCCTGCCCTCTCTAGGGGCATAACCAGGAGCAAAGCACAGGCCATGATGGGGCACTCCTTCCCTGGAGCAGTGAATAATAAATGAGCCTTTCCTGCCACTCATTTATTATTCTATTTATTTTTCATTTTTTGGGTGTCCCAGTCCCACCTAGTACACCCACACTTTATTTATACTTTGAGGCCATGATGAGAGCCCCAAGGCCCCTAAATCCCCTGCCCGCTCCCAAGCCAGCACCCATTGTGGTACTGGTGGGAGTCAAGCATTTTAATTTTCTTGTGGGTACCCCAGCACCCACCTGAAGCACCCCCACTTTTTTTTATATTGGGGGCTGTAGAGGGAACCCCAAGGCACCTGTCGGCTCCCATGCCAGTACCCTTGCAGGTGTTGGCCATTTACTTTTTCATGGGTAAACTGGTGCCCTTCCGGGGCATCCACAACTTTGTTTAAGTTGGGGGCGGTGGGGGAAGCCACAGGGCCCCAGTAGCCCTTGACGATTTGCAGAGTAGAACCCACTGTGGGTGTGGGCGAGAGCCACCCACTTTTTGTTTTTGTGGGTGCCCCGGTGCCCACCTGGGGCACCCACATCTTTAAAATAACCTGGGGCTGAAGGTGGAGCTTGCTCCATTCCTTTGCTCCCACCCTGGTGGAAGCAGCTTTTTTCTCTGCTCTCACCCAGCACGAGAAAAGTTGTGTTACCTGCCCAGGAGAGTGCTGGCAGGGAAAAAAGTTTTAGTTCACTTGTTGCATCACTCATGACATGTTCTATGACATCATTGATAACATCGCTGCAACATCAAAATGACATCATTGATGACAACCCTGTGCATGGATGGGGAGCGAGCTATAGCTACTTTAGGGCATGAGTTATAGTTACTTGAGACAACAATAACTGGCGAATGTCAGTGCTTTGTTCATTTAAAATGGTATATTTAAACAGACATTTTCACCTAACAATAACATCTCTTTAACCTGTGTTTTGTTTTGTTGTTAAAATATACACCACTTCAGGCACAGTATTACAGCTTTGGATTTGGTAAAATACCATCTAAACCAACTTGGAATGAATAAAAGCAGTCCCTGACACGTGTTTCACCCTTATTAGAGTTCACCAGAGATAGATAGCTTCGTCAAGACAGAAGAAACCACCCAGTGATGAAAGACTTGTCATTTTCAGCACAGAGTGGATGGCAGTAGTTAATCCTTTGCTTAAAAACTCTACTCACCTCTCGTCAGTCATATTATCTTTCCATATTCAACAATGGTGTAAAATAGCATATTACCCTTTGTGCCTCAGCATATATGCAATGGTCAGTTTTACATTTACATGTGACTGCAGATGTTCCTCTTTCTGAAATTCAAAGGCATTCCCAGGAATATGATTGAAAAACTGCACCAGATGTGGCCATCCATGCAGATTCCTTAGAATGTCATGTCATTTCCCAGTGGAAGCTTATTCCGTCTGTTGAGTTTTCCATAGTGGAATAAGTTCCCCTTAGTCAAGTGCACACTTGTTTTTTCTCCACAAGAAAAATTCTTTCCTCAGACCCCTACTAAATCTTGGGGTGATCCACTCCTCTTCTAACTCTGGAAAACGATTTAGGCCAGTCCTTGGCTTGAGTAAAATCCAGCCATTTACTTAAATTAGGGTTCACCAGGAGTCTCATTTGTGACCCCTGGCTTGCCCTTGTGATTCATGGTACTTCCCTTGTGACCTCTGTCCTAAGAGGTAACTACAGCAGTTCCAGGAATGTTAACTAGGGCAGCTCACTTTTTATTAATTCTCTTTAACTGGCAGCCAACATCAACATTTGGCTCCAATAATTAAAGCAGCATTGACACTTCACTGTACTTTAAATAAATGTTACCACCATTCGTGATTTGGAGGCCTCTGGCCTGAGCAGCCTTTGCAGCATGCATTGCAAAGGCATCTTCAGCAAGACACCAGCATGGTGTGTTTACACTGAAAATAACAAACTTTCAACATTGTTTATTATTGCTGGTTGAGAGGGTCTGGCAAAAATACGTCTCAATGTCTTTGGCTGTTTCTGAGCTTGTAAGGGGAGAGGAAATTATAGAAGAAAGGAGAGAAAGAAAAAGGGTTAAGAGACATTCAGAAGCAGCAGAGAGACACAACAGGTAGACAGCGAAACACTGAGACAAAGATGTGTGTGTCTGTGTATGTGTGTGTGTGTGTGTGTGTGAGTGAGAAAGAGCTATAGTGATAACAGAAAAAGGAACAGCTGAGAGACGAAGAGATGAAGATATACAAATTGGAGAGCCAGAGATAGACTGGTAGGAGAGGGAGACACAAGAAAGAAGTTTTAAACACAGACAGGCAAAGAAGAGACATCAGAGAGACAGAGGGAAAGGCAGGTGAGAGGCTTGACAGGCAGACAGATGAGAAAGACACAATAGAGAAACAGATGGGAAATAAGAAATAAGAGTGAGGACTGGTGACTAGACCGAAAAGACACATCAGGAAGGAAGGGCTTGTGAAAAAAAGACTTCTGAGAAAGATTGGAGACAGGTGAGAAAGGGACAGTTTAAAGAGAAAGAAAAAGAGGCAGATGCAAGAGACGTGATAAAGAAATACAAGTGTGAGGGAGCTCAGAGAGGGACAGAGAAGGAAAGATGGAATGCAGGTGAGAGAGTGGGGATATAAGGAGACAGAGGGGATAGAAAAAACTGAGAGGAGATGTAACAGGTAGGTGAGAAATAAACGATAGAGAAAATGCTGGAAGCAAACAGGAGACATTAGAAATAAAAAAAGGACCATTAACACAGTCTACAATGGGCCCTATATTGGAAAAGATTTCCTAGCATTTTAAGTATGTGGCATAAACAATTAAATATCATGCAATTGCATATAATGTCATCTCATCATATCAAACATACAGCAAATCATAACTTGATAATCATCACATTCAATTCGCAACATCTCATATATTATGAAACATAATGAATTCAGTTATTATGTATGCTAGATGCGATGATTGTAGACAGATGCAATTTATTTTCTATGAATATGCTCATTGTAGACTGTGTTGATGGTCCTTTTTGATTTCTATTGCACATTTACGGTGGTGTTTATCACTTGAGCTAGTGAGCATGAGCAAGGACTTATGGCCGAAATGTGTCGCTTATCTGTGCTGACTTTCTGGTTATCAACAAGGTGGATTTGCAGTCCTGAGTGTGCTTTGGATACTCAGGGCTTTAAGTGGAAGGAAAAAACTGGGGGGTCTCTCAAAGGGGCACGGCCGATGCAGTTAAGGGCGTGGCTTAAAATGCGTAAGCTAAAACTCTGTGCTTAGCATAGTGTACCTCCTGACTGGCATTTTGCTGCTTCTGCGTTTGAATCCAGATATATAATACAAGAAGTAAGATTACCTACAACAAGCTAGGGCTATTGGCTTTGTCAATGGCTGTTAGTTGCATAAGATACATAAGCAACAACCATGGCTTTGTTTTATATGATATTGAAAATACTTTCGTTCTGAAATGATGAGACTGCAAAAGAACTAAAACGAGTCTCTTTGAAGTTACCTCAAAGGCAGTGAAGGGTGGTATTGTTGCAGAGTTAAGATTTTTTTTTCACCCCGAGGATGAGGGCAAAAAAGGAGAGCCCGATAGAGACCCGTTTCGGCACTTGCTTTTTAGAACTGCCGGTGCTGAGCACCGGCAAGACCCGGCCCACTTAAAGCCCTGTGGATACCTATGATTCCTTCTGGTGCCTTGGGAGTCAATTTTTCAGTCAGGTGCCATTTCCGACACAACGTGACCCCCCCGTTGGGAGGGGCAGCTGACACGGTAAAGGAGTTAACGAATGATTCTGGTCTGCCCCCTACTACCACATGACTGGATTGTTATGGTGTTGTCACGAGCGTATAAAGCAACTTGATGGTAACACGCCAACTGTTACCATTACCGACTGACTCATTTTGGACTACTTCGGGATTTGGGACATATTACAGTGCAGGAGAGAAGCGGGCACGAGAAGCAGGCGGAATCGAGCCAGAGGACTCCAGACTTGCAGGCTGCAAGCTACGTGGTCAGTTCCCAATGCGCAGGTTTTGTTTCATTGGGGAGAGGATGTAGTCTTATGGCTAGAGCGGTCGACCTCGAAGCTGGGGAACAGTGCTCAAATCTCGGCAACGACGCTCAACATCCTGTGATTCTGGGCAAATCACTTAGTCTCCTCGTGCCTAACAAAATGAATGTGTTTATCTGTAACGAAACAGGTGCTCATGTAAAGCCCTATGATACCTGATGTCTTCGGATCTAGTTTGCGTTATATAAGACTCCTAAAAAAACAAAATTGACACACCAGACGGATATCTTCAGAGAGGGGCAGGGTAAATTGGTTGAGTATGGGTGGACTGTTGTCACCCGAGAACTCAGATCGATTGCACTGGAGTATATTGTATTGTTTCCCTAACTGGTGTGGAAACAACAGCTCGTGTTCATGGCGCCGGCGCGGGATGCCCAAAAGGCACCTGCAACCAAGGCTTTGTTTTTGGCAGCCAGCAGCAAAAGTGGCAACATCTAAGAAGGGGGGCAAGTCAGGTGCTATGCTATTTGCACAATTGGGGAGAATATAGATAAATTCCAAAATTAAACTGAGTAAATGGTGGGAAGCAAACCTCCCTGTAGAACTATTTAGATACTGACAAAATACCTTGTGGTTGATGAATTTTTGTTAAACCTACCTATGAGGATCCTGATCCCATGATGGTGTGGGAACAGGCTCAGAATCAATGGCCTGCTCTAAGATGATGCTGAGTATCCTAATAAAATATGGTTGGTCTGACCGAGAGAAGGCATTAAAAGAGATTGAATAGATCAATGTTTGGTTGTCATCACTGAAGGAACAAGATCAAATCACTAGGTTTAAAATGGAAATGGAGAAAAGACTGGATCAACTTGAGGGTGAAATCAAAATGTGCAAGCAAAGAAAATGTGCACAAGAGCGTCATGATTAAGAAACAGGGCGAATTTTGTCCTTCAACAAAATATTGATTATACCTATAAAAACACAGATGGTATTGCTGGCAGTCTTAATCCCATGGGAAATAATGAGAGCCATGTTATTTTAGACACTCTGTAGGACTCTGATACATCGGAAACAGGTGAAGCAAGTACATCTGAAGGGGAAAGCAGAGGTGAAACATTTTCGAACAATTTAGCCTTTTAATTTGTGGACAAATAAGTCAAAAATTGTCAAGGTAAAAAGGAACAAAAGGGTGAGGCAAAGGTATGAGAGCCAAAAAAAGAGCTGCCAAAAGAAAAGAAGGAAACACAAAAATGACCCCCATGGAAGCATACAAGTCAGGTCCACAGATGGGACTATGAATATGGGGAAAAGGTACTGCCATTAACCTGCCAAACAGACTGTTTTCTGAAACAGAAGTCAATGGTTTATGGTATAGGCTTTCTTTCCTCCAACTGAAAAATTAAATTTTGTTGGAACGTGGATTGATTTATTCAAACTGATTAGATGCTTTAAATTGAAGAAAGCCTTTCAGCTAGGCATGAAGGCCTACCAGAAGGAGAACGTGGTTTATGATGATTCTGAGAAAGTTTGTGACCTGAGAATTGGTGATGTTGATTTTCTAACCACCTTGTATGTACTTCAAGAAGGTAGTGTCATCATTCTCAATAACCTAGAAAGCATGTAAGAAGAGTTGGGAATTGTGTATGATAAGAATGTGTGTAGTGATTTTACACCTAAGTCTAATTTCACTCCGAAGTTATCAT
Source organism: Calotriton arnoldi (assembly GCA_963921515.1). Classification (NCBI taxonomy): domain Eukaryota; kingdom Metazoa; phylum Chordata; class Amphibia; order Caudata; family Salamandridae; genus Calotriton; species Calotriton arnoldi. Next base: position 448,279 of record CAWUFW010011022.1, read on the forward strand.
TTGACGATTGATGCTTTTCAGGAAAGTGATTTCTGATTTCAAGAAACTGAGATCTAAAAATAACAGAGTAACCAAAAAAAAGGATATGTTACGTGGGGCCAACGTATCACCAATGATAAGGAGATAGTGATACATCCTGCTGACAAGGGAGGTTATATTGTTATCTTGTCCCTTGACATGTACAGATCAGAAGCCCAGAGACAGCTAGATGACAAGGATTGTTATGAGGTCATAAATCGGGCAGAGTACATGCAAACAATTGGGAATTACTGGGAGTTTCTGGGTGGCTGGAAAGACAAGGGTCTGATTGAATATGAAGATCATCATTATGTGAAAAATAATCATCCCCCTTTACCAGTTTTATACCTGCTGCCTAAGGTGCACAAATCATCCTCCTGGAAGACCTATTGTGTCTTACGGAGATTGCATTTTAGAAAACACATCCCGCTACATTGATCACTTTCTAAGACCTTTGTGAGTACTTTACCATCATACATTGAAGACACCAAAGATTTCCTTCAGAGAATTGAGGGCACTAATTGGGAAGAGAACTTTTTATTAATGACACCTGATGTAAGCTCCCTGTATACTAGCAGACAACATCAGGAAGGGGTGAAGTCTTGTGAAATTTCTTGAGAGCAAGGCCAATTTGTTATTTTGTCCATACGAAGATGTTACTGGATATGATGCTATATGGTCTGGTAGGAGTAGCAGGTGTCCATGGCAAAAGAGTTTGCCCAGGACATTGAGAAGGTGTTACTGTGGTTAAGATTTTTCGATGACTTATTCATTATCTGGCAAAGTAGTTGAAATGAGGCCAAGATTTTTGTAGATCGTTTAAATGATAACAACCTAAATCTGGGGCTGACCTATAACATCAGTAAAGAGATTATTGTCTTTCTAGATGATATAGTTGAAGTGTGAGCAACAAGTTAGGGTCCAAGTTATACAGGAAAATGACTGCGGGCAACAGCCTACTCCATGCATTCAGTAGTAAACTGAGCTCCCTCAAATGTAGCATCCAATATGGCCCGCTAATACGTGCCAAACAGAATTGTAGTAAGGAAGAAGATTTCTTAAAGGAAGAGGTGAACATGATAGAAAGATTTAAGGGATGAGGATATCCAGAGTGGGTACTCAACAAAGCTATGCAGGGAGTGAGTGATAAATTCATAGATCAAATTTTGTTTAGTGCTAATAAGGTAGATAAATCTGGTGATGATGGGTCCATGAGGATGATGACTACTTATAATAGGGACTGCAGTTTGCTAAACAAAATTTTGGCTAGACATTGGAATCTGTTAAAATGTGACAATGTCATTGGAGAGATAGTGAGTGACAAACCTGCGATTACATATTGCAGAAGTAGGTCACTACATGATACCTTAGTGAAAAGTGACATTATGACCAGGGAAAAAAGGCTCAATACTGATTTGAAGGGATTTTATATCTGTGGAAAATGTAAAGCCTGTTTGGATTCCAAAAACATGAAAAGGTTTGATGTACCATTTTCTAAGAAACCTATGGAAATGTCTCAATTTATAACCGGCTCTACCAATTTTGTGATCTATGTTTTACAATGCCCATGTGGCTTAAAATATGTGGGGCTCATGATTCACCTTGTACGCAAGTGGGTGCTGGAACACATGCATGCAATAGACTTTCACGATAAACATCATCTAGTGGCTAGACATTTTGAACAGTTCAATTTCAGCAATAGGGACCCTCGTAGCTTCTATACTATAGAGAATATTGAGGTGGATCCCTGAGGAGGGCATAGAATTCATTAGCTAAGAAGGAGAGAGTCCTGCCTTATTATAGATTTGAATACCATATACCCTTTTGCTTTGAACTCAGAGGAGGAACTGTTAGTTCATTTTTAATGAGTGTTTGGTGCAGGGGATTTATATAGAACAGTTTATAAATGGAAATAAAATACTGCTGACAAATAATGGTGCCCTTTTGGGTTTTCAAGTGTTGAACACTTTTTAATTGGAGTTTATTATTTTTTCACAGGGAGGAGAGGAAGGAACTCTCTACACCTGGTGTTGCTTGGGTCATGAGAAGTGGTCCTGACTGGGGCCTCCTACCTTACTCTTCCATCTACAACTGTCTTTGGGACACTGTAATGTCTTATTCTTTTTTTATTTTATATTCTTGTTTAGAGGGTGATCTTTACTGATTGTTGTACACTTGGACTTAAATTTAATGTATATTTTCATTTGGAATTTTTGATTGGTATAAGAGATGTTATGCACAATGCCCATTTCTAGCATACATAATCACTGAATTAATTATGTTTTGTATATACAGGGGTATGTATCGAATCAGATGTTATGATTATCAAGTTGTGACTTGCTGTATGTTTGATATGATGAGATTACACTATTTGCAAATAGCATGCCGTTTAATTGTTTATGTCACATACTTATAATGTTAAGAAATCTTTTCCAATATGGCGCCCATTGTAGACTGTGATAATGGTCTTCTTTTGATTTCTATTGCACATTTATGGTAGTATTTGTCTCTTGAACTAGTGAGCTTGATCAAGGCCATTTGGGCAAAATGTGTCGCTGAGCTGTGCTGACTTTATGGTAATAAACCTGGTGGATTTGCAGTCCTGAGTGTGTGTTTGGTACTTCTGATTCCTGGTTGTGCTATGGGAGTGAATATATATAGAGCTTAGAAATCTCTGAGGGTGGCACATGGCTCACATCAAGAAAGGGATTTTTTAAATGCAATACGTGACGTGCTTGCCAATTGGGCATTAATACCTCATCGTTCTTGGCCCCATTCCATGATAGACCTAATAAGATTCACAAGTTTCTCATCTGCAAAACAGAATATGCAGTTTATGTGTTGGAGGGCACATGTGGGCTACAATATGTTGGTAACACAAAGCTACAAGCCCACAAACGGATACTCCAACACATTCGTTCAATAACAAATTCTGATCTAGCGTACCCGGTGGCCCGTCATTTCAAAGAAATCCATGACAATAATTTAACCCATCTCAAATATTCTGTTCTGGATACCATACCTAGTTCAAGGCAAGGAGGCAATTGTGAAGCTGCCTTAAGAAAATTCGAAACAAGAAACATCCTTAACCTTGATACCAAGACCCCTTAACGGGCCTAATTCAAGTGAGCATATGCACACCTTCCTTTAGTTTATTCAGGGTATAATGATATTAAAATCTATCATTGTTAATTTTGATCCTGCTGCCTAAACTTTGCACATAGATACTTTAGGTGTTTTTAACTTTTCTTAGTGCCTTTGACATGGGTACACAGCACTTTCCTTTGCACTCAAGGCAGTGCCTACAGGGGCTGCAGTTTCTTGGTCATTTCGATCAGATTGAAGACATGCTTCCAAAGCGGCAAAACATAATATCTCAAAGTAAATGAATTTTATAGGGTGTTAAACATGAATTGATGGCGCCGCAGTGAAGGCAAACATTGGACATGCATTATTTTTAGGATTTTTAGGATTTTGCCTCCTTTGGCTGCCATGCGCCAAAGGAGGCACCCTTGCACCATGGTGCAAGGGTGCCTGTGCAGTGGGGACGCTTTTGAACTCAGCAGTCACACGGGGAAGAGAGCCACGCACAGCGGGTCCGACGGACTCCATTTCCTAGGCTCCTCCGCTCCATTTCACCTTTGCCTGCAACCTGTAGCGCCCGGAGGCGCTTAAAAGCAACGCCGAGGCTCCCGCAGCGCGGACGGCATTTGAACTCAGCAGTCACACGGGGGAAGAGAGCCACGCACAGCGGGTCCGACGGACTCCATTTCCTAGGCTCCTCCATCCATTTCACCTTTGCCTGCAACCTGTAGCGCCCGGAGGCGCTTAAAAGCAACGCCGAGGCTCCCGCAGCGCGGGACGCTTTTGAACTCAGCAGTCACACGGGGGAAGAGAGCCACGCACAGCGGGTCCGACGGACTCCATTTCCTAGGCTCCTCCGCTCCATTTCACCTTTGCCTGCAACCTGTAGCGCCCGGAGGCGCTTAAAAGCAACGCCGAGGCTCCCGCAGCGCGGGACGCTTTTGAACTCAGCAGTCACACGGGGGAAGAGAGCCACGCACAGCGGGTCCGACGGACTCCATTTCCTAGGCTCCTCCGCTCCATTTCACCTTTGCCTGCAACCTGTAGCGCCCGGAGGCGCTTAAAAGTAACACCGAGGCTCCCGCAGCGCAGGACGCTTTTGAACTCAGCAGTCACACGGGGGAAGAGAGCCACGCACAGCGGGTCCAACGGACTCCATTTCCTAGGCTCCTCCGCTCCATTTCACCTTTGCCTGCAACCTGTAGCGCCCGGAGGCGCTTAAAAGCAACGCCGAGGCTCCTGCAGCGCGGGACTCGCGCGGGCGCGCCCGGGCCAAGCCCGGGCCAAGGGCGGGCCCATCCGCGCCCGTCAGCGACCGGAGGAGGCTGGGCCAACTCTCTGGGCTGTTCCAGCATAAAGTTTGAAAGTCTTTTTTTAAAGGAGACTGAGGCATTGGATGGACCATAACAAATGTTTTAAGGTACTGCTAATTATTTTAAATCAGATCGCCCTAGTTTTTTAAAGTGCCTTCATATAGAGTTAGGGGGTTTTAGGGGTTTAGCGTCTATAATGGGCAAAAGGAAAATACTTGCTGCACAGGGGGGTACGTCGGGGGTTTGCATGGCGGGCAAAATCGATTCATTTTTTACCAAAGCTGCCCATGCTATTACTCATGAGATAGCCCTGACTGAGCGAAGGCTATCCATAGAGGCTGGAAAATGTCATCAATCTCATACTACAAGGGAGGAGGGAGAACAAGGAAACTTTACAGCTGTTATGGCCCATTCAGAATATCCAGCAGCTCCAGCAGCCTTTGCACCCCCAAGTCAAATATCTACCCCTGATGAAGCTAACAGGTCTTCTAATATCCCAGTTGAGGGAAATGAAGCGGCCCCAGATTTACCACCACCGCCCAAGAGAAAACGACCTGCACAAAATAAATCTCCAAGGAAATCACACCGGCAACAAACTCGGACACAATCATTTCCAGATCAAGTTTTGAACAATGAGCATTTATTAGATTCTTTATTTATAAAACTTGAACTAATGACAAAAAAACTGTTGGCGCCAATAATACAAAAAATAGAAAAAATTGAGGAATTACTTTACAGTTTTGTGCAAAAATCTATGGGGACAGGGGCAGAAATTCCATTTCAAAGTAAGAATCAATCCCAACCCGATCTACCGGGCCAGCGCTTAAATATTGTAGGAACAAATGACACAGTTAGTAGACTTAGTCAGTCAATAACATCTGAGGTGACAAGACGGGTAGTCAAAAGCCCTGAGCTAGTCCAGGCTAGAAGACTCCTGAACCCTGAGAGGGCACTGTCACCTATACGCAATCAGCCTAATCATGGTACTTTTAAAGTTGCGAATCAGAGTACACTTGACTTGCCCCCTGCTTCTGCCCCGTTAGTAGCAGTTTTAATGGAAGTCCCTTTTCTTTCACAAGATACTAGGGAAACCACTCAGGACCTAATGTATAAAGTGACCCATTGGTGCTCTAAAAATGTAATAAACGGCCAGAACATATCATCTGACATTATTATGGCCAGAAGAGCGGGGTGGATAGGCTACCAAACAAAAAAGCATGGTGCAGGTGACTGTATAGTTGTTAACTTTAAGGACCCAGATAAAAAAGAAATGTTAACACGCTGTGCATACCAGAGCAGTTCAAATTCTCAAATCAGGGTAGTCCCATTACAATATTTTTACCCCCAAGCCAGCGCAGACGCCCTATGCAATGGCAATGGCAAACAGTTCGGAAATCAGGTAGTCCTGTTGTGAAAACTAATACAGAAAATAACTTACCATTGAGTAACAGATTCCAACCCCTAGAAAGTCTCCAAAATTTGGACGAAAACGACTGACTAGGTTTGGAAGACCAAACCTGTCAGGGTATACCCCCAAGTAATATGACCCAAATTGCACAATTTTTACCAGTTCCAGATCCTGTTGATATATCTATAAATATCCCAGAATCTTCCCCTACCCTAATTCCCACTGTGGCTAAATACGAAAAGGTCCTCTCATGGAACATAGCGGGATTAAGGTCTAAAAGAGGAAACCTAATCTGGGAACTTTTTCTTTCAATGCATCATATCATTGCCCTCCAGGAAACCTGGGAAGCAAATGATTGTTTTTATTTAGATGGTTTTATTTCGTTTCATAAATGTGCAATTTCATCGAATATGGGTAGAGCTAGAGGTGGTTTGTTGCTAATGTTTTCACTAAAGCTTTCTTGTAAGACATGTTTGGTTGACTGCAAATCTGAGAAAGTTTTGGCTGTAGAACTGTCTTTTAAGAATCGCGCCACGGTGTTAGTGATAAACTTTTATAATTCTTTCTTTAGAGGGCATGAGTTGGAACATTTACAAGTTTTAAAGGAGTTTCTGGAATGTTATGAAGAGACCAAACAAGGTTATTATGATGTAATAATTTTAGGGGATTTTAACATTCATCAATGTTATTTAAATTGTGTTATAAGCCAGGACCAGGGGAAATTCAGTCTTTCACACAACCATTTTGAGCACACACCTTCAGGTATTCTGTTGGAACTTATTCTTTCGAACCAAAATTTATGCTGCATTCAACAAATGGATAATGTAGCTCCGGTACCAACTTATGTAGGTAATGGAAAAGCTAGCATTATTGATTACATTTTATTGTCTGCTCCGTTAATTTCGTTTACTGAGGACTTATTGGTTACTTGGTTAGGTCTTAGTGACCACAATCCACTTAGTGTTGCCATATTACTCTCTGTAATCAAAACCGGTGATCTGGCCAGTTGTCCGATAAACACAAATATTAGCACTAAAGACCAGGGACGCAGGCTAAAGTGGGAAACAATAGTCTCAGACAACTGCTTTAATAACTTGTATACAGTTTGTGCCCATGAAATCGAGACCTGTTTAGTTCCCGTCACACAGGATAGTTCTATTTTAACAGCCTTCGGGAAATTAACGACACAAATTGTATCTGACCTCACAATTTTTGGTGGGACCAGACGCCAGAAGGCTGTAAGATGGTTCAATGGAGCATGCTCAATAACCCATAGAAAGCTTATACAGGCACTAAAAAATACCCCTAGGGACAAAACTGAAATTAGGGAGAAAAGAAAGGCCTATAAGACAGCAGTTTGCCATAGGAAAAAGGAGCTAAGGGAACAAGCATGGGTAGCCCTACAACAGGCCAGTGTACTGAAAGACAGCTCGAACTTCTGGGCGGTAGTCAATAGTCCCTTTCTTTCTGAAACCCCTAACACTAACTCTGACTGTTTAATTGCAGCAGATAAATGGGTATCGCATTTTGGAAACATCTTTAGTGATGCAAATTTGGGAGAACCAAAGATATATAGGGAAGGGGACCAAACCAGCACATTACTCCACTTTAGTGTAGAAGAGGTCTATGAAGCAATTGTGTCTACATCTAGTGGGAAGGCCCCAGGCCCAGATGGGGTACCAGCCGATTTATATAAAGCAGACCCCAATGTATGGGCTGGCATTTTGACAAATGTTTTTAATGCTGCATGTTCACATGGACATCCAACATCTTGGGGGAAGGCAGTCATTGTTCCAATATTTAAAAAGGGCGCAAGGGATGAACCTATATGTTATAGGCCGATCTCACTTTTAGATTCTGCAGCAAAAATTATGGGAAAAACTGTGCTAAATCGACTAACGAAGTGGCTAGACGATCGAAATGTTATTTCCAATTTGCAATATGGTTTTAGGTCAGGAAAAGGGACACTGGACCAATGCTTAAATTTACACCTAGCAGTAGGGAAGTATACCATCGCTAAAAAGGGTATAATACATCTAGCATTCATGGACCTGACACAAGCCTTCGACTGTGTAAACAGATCAAAATTATGGTCCATTTTAAGCGATATGGGTCTCGAACCAGAACTTGTAGATTTTTTACATGCCATCCATGAGAATAACACAGCGGCCGTCAGATATAATAGCAACGGGGATCTAACAACCGCCTGGGATGTCAAAAGAGGGGTACGCCAAGGTTGCATCCTGGCTCCCCTCTTATTCACACTATATATAAATAACTTGGGAGCTGCATTAATAGAAAGTTGTAAAGACATCCCGAGATTTGGTAACAAGATGATCCCCGCACTTTTATATGCGGACGATACAGTCATACTAGCTAGAACAGCGGTGGGACTCCAATCACTTTTAGATGCTTTTATAGTTTTTATGGACTCTTTAGATCTTTCGACAAATTTTAAGAAATCGCATACGATGTCTATTGGCCCTGGCAAGTCCCAAAAAAAGTTTAAATTTTATTGTAAAGGGACAGAATTAACGAAGGTTCCAACTTTCCCTTATTTGGGGGTACTTTTTGATGAGCGTGCCTCATGGTGTCCACAACTTTCGCAAAAAAAGAATATTCTCGCCAGAGCTACAGGGGCAACATTACATTTTGCAAAAAGATTGGGGTCAAAACCCATTCCGGCCTTGCTGAAGATATATAAGGAAAAATGCATCCCCATGGGAACCTATGGTAGTGACCTTTGGGGATACAAAGAAGGAAAGGATATTCAGCTCGAGGAAGACAAGTTCCTTCGTAAGATTCTGGCAGTTCCGCAATCCACCCCTGCATATATAATACATGAGGCACTAGGGATGGGTTATATATCAGATTATATTGCTGTGGCTCCATTAATGTGCTGGCTCAGAGTTTGGGCAAGTCCCATTACAAATTTAAACCAAACAATAATAACTGATTGTGTAGCGCTAGATAGAGCTGAACATATCCCTTGGTTAAAGTATTTAAGGGAATTGACAAGCTGATTAGGCTGCCCTGATTTATTTATAAGCCCCAAAATCATGGGCAAAATTAAAATTAGAAATATTAAAAATCAGTTTTTGACAAAGCGCCAGGGTTTAAGGGAAGAAAGGGAGTTGCTAAAACCAACGGTAAGACGCCATGCTTCTTTATTGATGCAAAACCAAGTTCAACCTTATTTATCAATTGTTGGTAACCCCTTTCATCGTTTTGTTTTAACAAGATTTCGTCTGCAAATGGCTCCCTGGTTTCTGTCAGTTCCTCAGGGCTTTTTCAAACCTGGCACCTTAGAACCGTGCCCTTGTGATAATTTCTCCGAACAGGATACTCTTCATTTTATTTTTTTCTGTGACTATTATGTTTCTTTACGCAAGAAATTTATATTACCACTTCTCAGAGATTGTCACTTTGCACAAGTTAGGCCAGCCCTATTATATCTCCAGTTGTTAGCTTCCCCATGATTTGTTTTGGGGTTGCAAGTTTTTTAACGGGAGCCATTAGGCGCAGGAAAAATTTGGTCTTTTAACTTGTTATTATACCTTTTATATGTTTTAATCTAGAGGCCCACTAAAAAAAAAAAAAGAAAAAAAAAGAGGATTATTTTATCTGACTGAGTCCGCTTTATTGCACTTTGCACTTTACAGAAAGCCCGGTATCGTAAATCTAGCCGGTCTTGGTCCCCTGACTGACAATATGAGTGTCACAAATGCGGAATATTCTATTTTGAGTTTGTTCTTTTTTGCACTTTGCACTTTATAAAATGTTTTTGTACTGTATGCATCCTTGGCTTAGAATTCCTGTTCATTGCAGAAATAATACAAGAGTAGCCTATTTTGTATTTAATAATGTTTGCTAATTTTGCACTATGTATTTTATAAATTGTTATTGTCGTGTATGCATTTTAAGCTTTGGTTACCAGGCTGATATTTTAAATATTTTTTTGTGTTTTAATGTTTTAAAGAAACGTATGGTTGCATGATATGTTTTCTTTTATGACATTAAGTTGTCGAATAAAGTTGTTTTTTTTTAATTGTTTTTGTGCAGGAAGGGACACCTTCCTGTGCAAAAACAATAACGAGAGGTATTTTTCTCTTTCTATGTGTGCTGCAGAATGCAGCACACATAGAAACAGGAAAAATGAGGAGAAAGAAAAGTATTTCTCCTCGTTGCATCTCCCTACACCTCCCCTGGGGAGGTGCAGGATTCTGACGCATTTCCAGGTTTACGAATTTTTGTAAATTTGGGTATGTGACAGAATCCATGTGTGTTGCATGGGAACACCCACAGCAACACCCATGGCATGCGCCTTTCAATTGCTGCCTGAAATGGCCAGTATTTATAAGGCCATGAAAAGTTATGCAGAGTGGCTTTACTTGGCATTGTAAATATGGAGCACCTCATTACGGTGCCGGTGTGTCAAAAAAAGTGACACACCAGAAAGTCCATGAGGCTTGCCTTGATGTTCATTTTAAAATTTACTACAGAAGTGACAAACTGTTCTTTCACCATGTATAAGTGAGAAGTGAGATATGCTGTAGCTGTGTTGTATGACAGGGTGCTAAAATGTTAAAAGGTAACTAATAAATAAAGTTTTGTGTTTTGGTCTGAGTTCGTTGTATTGAAGTAAATGCATGTAGTAATATATCTAGGTTCATCCGTAGATTTACAACTGCAACATAACATGAAAACTGTTTTTGTATTATGTGTAAGTCAGTAGTAAAGTAGTTGGTAGATTGGTTAGGGTAAAAATTAAAATATACTTATTTTTTTTACAGAACAATATCTACATAACTACATTCAGTTAGAATGCCTACAAAAGCTCGGACGAAAACGAAACAGAAGCAACTACAGTATGTTTGCAGAAATTAGTTACAGAAGGGGCAAAATGCAGAAAAAGCGGTGAGAAAAAAAAGAGAGCTACTGGTAAGAGGACAAAGTCATTTCTTAAAAATATATGTGGACATTTGTAAAGATTACAAAATAAAGGAAATGAAATTATGACTATGAGAAACAATAAGGAAGGACAAAGTGAAAATTGTCAGAACAGAAAAGATTGTAAAAAACATGGACGCACCTTAACCAGGAGACAGAAGCAATTTAAAGAAATCAGAGCCAGGATCTTTCGAAGAAGAGTGGTTGTAAATCTACTGAGAATTTTGAAAAAAGTATAGAAAAAGGAGAGATGCACTGAAACAGAAAGAATGAGTTGAGAGAGTAGGCCTTTGCTTTGAAGAGGAAGCTTTTCATTTTGACTCTAAATAAAATAAAGACTCTTGACAAAATAGTGTTGTGCATGAGGAAACAAAACCAGAAGAAAAGATTAGTGAATAGTGGTAACTTTTGTACTGTTTTTAGTGGAGAATGGATACATACTTCTAGTACAGAGCCTTTCTTTAATGAAGAAAGTTATCTCCAGGATAACAGATTAGGTCATGCTATTGCTGAAAGAGGACGATGTTAGGGAATGAATAATGGCAGTCCTAAGACAAAATAGCTGATGGTACCTAGAAATGTAGAACAAGTTATTGTAGAAGAGGTACAAGGAAGGTGTAGTCAGGCCCCTGTATACAAATGGAATCGTCATAGTGTTTGTTGATATAGACAGCAATCCATTGATATATTAAGAAAATTCCTACGTATATTTCCAAGGCAAAGTTTAAAACACAAAGGGGCCGATTCCGATCTCGGCCGGTAGGGCTCCGAATCGGATTCGGCTTAACCGGATCCGATTCGGAGCCGTATTTCCCGACCGATCCGTACGCGCGTCCGGACGAGCGAGTACGATGCGAAATCGCCGACCGACTCGTTTGGGCGTCCCAACCGCTCCGTCCGACTCGTTCCCGGGTCGAACCGCACCGACCGACTCGCTCGGACACGACTCGCACCGCGCAATGGAGACGTTCCCCGGCCGGGTAAGTACAATGCGCGCCGCGAGCAGTCCGACCGACACGCGCCATCCGGCTCGAAAGAGCAGTCGGAGCCGTACTTGGGGGGTCCGTGTCGGACCCCCATGTACGCGTAGCCACGCGAGTCGCACACACCTGTGCGTGTACGGCGCGAGTCGCTTTGCCGCGTACCCGCTGTAGGGGGCGCCCCTGTTTGCCTCGCACCCATTGAGGCAATGGGAGCCCGCGTACGCGTTGTACGACCGGCTCCCATTGACTTCAATGGGAGTCCGACCGACTCGAGTACGATAGCGTACGGACGCATCGTACTCGTTCGGTCGGGCTGCACGGGTCCGATTCGGTCGGAAATCTCTCCGGGTCCGGCTCGGTCGGGGAGATTTCCGGCCCGAATCGGAATCGGCCCCAAAATAAGTACTTTACAAGGTTTGGATCCTTGCAAGCTGAGAAAGCATACAAATTGCAGAGACACTCACTAGCTCATTTATCAAAGAAAGTGCCAAAGCACCTTTTATTATTTTAGGATGCAATGCGAACTTCAGTTAGGGGGCTGTACTATGTGATAACTCCTGCTTTATGTTTAGGACAAATAAACAGGGCGCGTTTGGATGGTACGGTGGCAGAGGTAGAAAAGGTTTGTGATGATGTGCAGTTTCGTTTCTTTGGTCCAGAACAGGACTATAGGGAAATTGAAGAGTTGATAACAGGAGAAGTTGCAGAACAGGACACAGGTACTGCAGTTGATAGTTTTGAAGAATAGATTACAAAATTTAAGACAGTATGTTCTGAATATCAAGAGTATGCTTGTATATGTTGTCGACGCACTCACTACAAGAATCAAATGTGGACTGTTGACTTATATTTAAAAAGTGAAAAAGAGAATAATAACAACTGGCAAAAGTTTACACTGTACTTTGTAGAACAATGATTTGACTTGTCCACATGACAGGTTATATGTAAGTACCGCTACAATAAATTAGAAGATAATAAAAGGCCTGCTAGAGCTGTGCATAACAAGTTAGAATTGGTTCCCATTCCAGAAGCATTTCAAGGTTTAAATTATTATGAATTCATTCTTATGCAAACTATACATCCATTTCAGCTATAGTACGTATGGAGCCAAAGACAGGCAAGTTACCCCAAACAGAGCTGCAGAAAGGTCTAAAAGGTAGAGTAGTGTATTTACCATTGAATGTCAAAAAAAAGATTTAAACGGTAGGGTAGATAGAGATTTAGAGGAAGAATTAGTAATTCTTGTAAATGGTGTGCCAACCAAGAACAAGGAGATATGGCAGGAATTTGTAGATGTTACTAAAGTTAAAAAAACTACTTTATATCTGGTACAAAACAATGTTTACTATAGAAATGTGGAAAGCCTGCAAGATATCACATATATGGAGGATCCGACATTTCCATCAAAGGGTCAGAACGAGAAGGTGGATCAGAACAGAACAGAAGACATTTATGAACATTATAGCATCTACCCTTTGAATTCTAAAGAGGTTATTGGTGATGACATTGAGCTGTTTCAAATGAAGGAAGCAAAAGGAGCTCCATTAAGTGTGTGGGGGAAACGTTTTGAAGCTCAGTGTTTCCCACATCTTTTTCCTACTGGAGTAGGTGGCAGGTATGATGAGCGGCCTGTGCAAATAACTGCAGCTGAGTATAGATGTAGTAGATTTTATTCAGAAGACCCTAGATTCAACAGTATATATTTCACCTATTATTTGAGTGTGACTTGTCTGGCCTCTCATATGCCATGAATCATATTCTAAAAACAGGAGTTCATTTGCATAATATATATGCAAGAGAACTTTTGGACAAAGTTCAAGAAAAAAATTAGCACTTGGAAAACAATTTATTAAACCTCATGGCATGTGAGCGTGGGACTAATGAATATTAGTATCAGCGTCATGGTAAACTGAAGTGCATGTTGAGGAACCTTGGAGCACCTACTTGGTTCCTGACGCTGAGTTGTGCTGAATATGCAGGGGATGACTTGCTAGAATTCTTGCAGGAGGCAAATTCAAATATAAAAGACATTCATCTGAAGATGCCGGGAGACCTATGCTCTCTAGACCCTGCAAATGTTTACAGATATTTTAATCACAGATTTCAAGCAATGATGTCTTTCATCTTGAACAAAACAAAACCTCCTCTTGGTGAAGTGATTGATTTATTTTGGTGTAAAGAGTACCCATACTCACATGCTCTTGGGGGTAAAAGATGCCCCAAAGTTTGGAACAGACAGTGAGGAGTCTGTGTTGTCTTTTATTGAGCAGTATGTAACTTGCTCCATCCCAAAGGAGAGTAGTGACAACATTTTAAGAGAACATGTTCTATGATTCCAAAATCATAGATGTGGTAAATACTGTTAGCAAAAATCCAGAGCAAAAGGGAAATTTTATACAAGATGTTGTTTAGGATCTCACAAGGAAGAGTCAACAGCTTTTTGTCTGCAGCCAGACATACACTACAAGGAAGTCACCCAAAAATACATACAACCTAAGAAGAACAGTGGCCTACAAGTACATTAATGACTACAACCCTGTGATTCTGAAGATGTGGAATGCAAACATGGTTGTACAGTTTGTTGCAGACAATTCAATTGCTGTTGCTCAGTACGTTACGGGGGATATTCTCAAGAACTTGTGATAACCATCGCAAAAGTTACTTAACGCAACCTCCAACATCACAGTATATCGCGGGAAATTTACGCCGTGTTAACCAAGTATTCACAACACGGCGGTACGATGCGATAGTCACCAGATAACGCGTCAAATGGGAGCATTAAAATCAACGCCACACCGCAAAAATGCGAAACACGAACGCAAAAAAAGCTGCGATGAGGCCAATCGCGATACAAAAAGCAGTGTAAACCAGCGGCAGGCCTGCAAATCCCACGCGTCTGGCGGGAAAATGCACTATAAAAGCAACAAAAACAACACACCAGAAACAATACAAAGTGCGTAGCAACATGGATGCACCCTGACCCAGCACAGAGGCCAACGCGAACCCCACAAGCCCCACAGACCACCAGCAAGGACCAACGGGGTTGGGGAAGGCCAAGGAGAAGAGGGAGAGGAAGACGGGGTGCAGTCCGTAGGAAAACAAGACCAGCGTCACGGATGTGACAGAACACTACCAGCAACTGACCCACAATCAGACTACCTTGAATGCAGCCGGAGTGTCGAGGAGGCCAATGGAGGAGGCCAAGAGGTGCTGGCATGACGTGAAAACCTAAACCAGGACCAAAGCCGCTGCCAACAGGAAGGCAGCAACGGCGACAGGAGGTGGGAGTCCTGCGCCACAGGAGGAGCTGGAGGAAATGGAGGCCAGTCATCAGTGTGGAGACGGTGCAAGGAGGTGGGAGTACGGACACAGCTTGAGAGGACCTGACACAACAACAACAGGGTGAGTAACGAACAGGGACTGGGGGGATGGGGGGAGATGGGCACAATGGCACACATGCACAAGGATGTGTAGCACACTGCACACTCACAATTACCCAGGGTCATGTCCCCCATCCCCGTGGCACACTGCAGCACACACACATGGCAATCACAGCACATCCCATGACAATGTGGCACAAAGTGCAACACCGACACTGCAGAACAGGGGACACAACTGGGTCCGCCCATGCACAGAAAGAGGCCAATCACATTTGACAGAGCAGGGAACTGTGAGATGCATATCTACTGGTACAACCTCACATCAGTCATGTAGTCCAAATGTCCACTGTCCCCCCTCAAATTGCCAGCACCGCCCAAACAGTCACAATGTACATTGTCACACAGTCTGCATGTCTACAAGAACAATGCAGCAACATAAATGTCAACACAATGTCAACATGCATCTCCCCTTCACATTGCAGAGGGACAAACAACACCTCCAGCAGGTCAGACCAGACAACCCATCAGTGATGCCCGAGACAACCACCACACCTTCTACACCGACGCCCTACAACAGCCCATGGACATCCCACACAACCCACCACCAGGACCAGGGCAGACAAGCTACTCAGAGGAGAACCCAGCCCCTGCAACAGACCACACAGCATGAAGCACCCACAAGCACGGCTGGCTCACAACACTTCACCGACCCACACATGGCACCCCAATGCCAGGTGTCAGAACAGCAAAAGGAGGTGGCCGAACAGGTGCGGGTGTTGTCCGAACCCATGGAAGGCGAAGTAGATCACATACGTGGGTGTCAATTACCCTTCAGTGACCACCTACACCCCACAAAGGAAACCCACACTGCCATAGAGACACATGCGGATGCACATTCACAGTACAGAACCACGCCCAGGGGCACGCACATATCAGTCACACACCCACGTTGGCTCTGCGTAAGACGGCCCAGTCCACTCCCCTTATGAATTGAGTGGGTGACGACAAAGGCACATGCCCAAGCTCCAACCCGCTGCTTGCGGTGACATGTCTGCGTCCGCTGTACACAGCACACTGTAATGTCGTAGGGCCCAGGGCCCTCATGCACACAACAAGACCACAGGGACACACGCAGATATTATGTTGAACTGGCTACGGGCACGTGCGCCCGGCCCCTTTATTGGCAGGGCCACATGTACAGTGACGCCTGTGCTGGATGTGTGTGGGGTGAGCATAAGCCAGCCCGCACGGAGTGCTTGGTGCTGGCAACAACTTGAACAGTGGACACCAGTGCAATGGAAACAGAAAACACCTGCATAACAGAGTCAACTTCTGAGTAACATGGAGGGAGCCGGAGCAAGTACAGAGGTCACCCAACATACAAACAGAAGTGTCCGTGAGTTACAGTGCACTGAGGTTGGGGCACTAGAGCTGAGCGTGCTCATGTGATGAAAATGACTAGGATTGTGTCCATTCGGGATATTCCTGACGCAGATGCAGTGGGGTGTGTTAGACCTGCATCAACTTCCTCATCAACGTCCCAGGTCTCCCACACTGCCGGAGGTGACATTGCTGCGCAACCTCTCCACAGCACAAAACTCAATCAGTAACGGTCCATGGGTTGCGGTGCACTGAGTCAGTGGCACCTGGAGTGCTGAGCAGGGGATCAGGCAGATGATGGCATTCACGACAGGTCTGAGCAACTCCGTTAGTCTGCCAGTACCACTGTTTCGACTCTGGCAGATGGTGGTTGGAGTTGGCCCTGGCAATGGTGGCGTGTGCCTCCTGCGGTGATGCAACGTCCGGGCAGGACTCGATTTGATGTGTGAGCCCTGCTGGTCCGCAGTTGAGGCCGGAGGCAGCGGACAGCGCAGGGCCACATGCACATGGCGTCGATGACCCCAAGACCACCGTCACAGAGGTCATCCAATATTCATTCAGACAGGGTCCCTGACTTGAGCTGCACAGAGTTGGTGGCCCCGGATGCACAGCGGCAGGCACAGGCACACCGCCACGGGACGGTGACTTGCGGTCCACTGAGGTAGGGCCACGCAGACTGAGCAGGTCGCCGTCGAAGGTGAATTTGGCGGAGGGTTGCGGGGGACAGTGGAAGGGGTCCTCCAGGGCATGATGCAGAGGGCAGAAGCTATCCGGAAGCAGCAAATGGAGGAGTGGAAAGCTGCATGAGGATGAAAACTACCCCCTAGTTTATAGACTCAGACGCCCCCAATGTACGACCAGAGAGTGTCCATGAATGTCGGGGAACAGACTTAGTGGCACAGGGGCTGAGAGGGGATGCAGTCTGTGATGATGCCGGTACACTGATATGTACTCCGGCATTGCCCAATCAAGACTCTGTGACCTACTGGACCGCAGTGTAGGCCGGAGGCAGCGGTCAGCAGTGGGCCACAGCCACGTGTCGTAGGCTCACGATGCACAGAGTTAGTGACATCGGGGCAGTTGTCGGTAGTGTTCGATCACCTCCGTAACGATGATCCTTTTTTCCTCCCAAATGCAACACGTCATCCTCTTATGCCTCTCCTTGCGTGCAATGATTCGTACTCTGCCTTTGAATAATCGATGTTCAGTTCCAATTCTGTGACCTACTCGGGCGCAGCGTAGGCTGAGAGCAGTAGTACGCGTGGGCCCACAGAATCTTGCGGCTGTGATGTAACACTAAGACCTGTTGGCACCACATCAAAGGGTGTATAGTGACATACACTCAGCCATGATTTATGTGCTCTGCCATGGTGTAATCAAGACTCAGTTCCAAATGTGTGACCTACTTGTCCGCTGTGCATGCCGGTGGAGTACGTCAACGAGAATGGAGTACCGCGGGCCTGTGTTGCGGAGGCCGTGATGGTCTGAGGAGGCTGCCAAGGTCACAGGCCTCGGGCTTGGAGATTGCACCGGCACGTGGTGGGCCCTCTTCGACACACGCTGGTGTCGGAAGGTGGACATCGAGGCCTGGGTGCACAGGGGCGGGCAGGACTGGTTCGGGGACCAGCGTCCCGGGGTGCAGCAGGCGCACAGGATCGCTGGCGACACCGCTCACGGCGTCGGCCTCGTGGCGGGGTGAGAGGCGCCGCTCTGGCAGAGACATTGGGCATTCCGGAAGAGGACCACGCCCAGAGTTACGTGCCTTTTATTCACACCCCTACGCTGGCCTGGCATACGCCGGGCCAGCCCACTCCGCTCACGCTTACGGGGGGGACGTCACAAGCTACATTTCCGCGATCTTCCCCACTGGCTGGGGTGACATGGTTGCGTCCACTGTCCACTACACTCCAAACACCAGCGGTGTGTGTCAAAATGGATATGTGTGTGGTCTGCATACTGCAGTCTGGCCAGCACATCCACGCCACACTTGGCATTGTGTACATTCTCATTCATCGGTCCCTTGCCTCCTTCGCACATGCCTGGTACCCACCTCTTCCGACATTCTGCTATTGTGTGTCCGAGGTGCCATGCCGTTGATGGCTCATGTACATGGCTGGCCCAGGTTCCCACAGTGAGTTGTGCTGTCATGTCTGTTGTATGTGAGCTTGTGACGTGTGCATTTCCTGTGTTGTGTGTTGCATGAATGTGGAGTTGAGGTGTGTGGTGTGTGCATTTGGTATTGGCCAACGAGAAGTGCATTTCCGTGGGTGCCATCCTGGTGGCGCAGGTTGATGATGGACTGTCGGGAGGTGCAGGTATCATGCACACTGCCTGGGTGGTTGGCGGCGGCGTTGGCGGGGATTCCACGGTGGCCCACTGTTGCCTGCACATTGGTGGGATACGTGCGCTTTCTGTTGCTCTTATTGTGTGCAATGTCGCCAGGGGCCACTAGTAGGACATGTGTGCAGCCAATTGCCCCCTGACACGTGCGGGAAGCCAGCTGTGGCATACACGCCTTGCTTGGTCTCTGGCTGTTCCTGCGCAGTGTGTGTGAAGTATGGATAGTGAGGTACCAAGCTGATGGTGTCATCCATGACCGTTGTGGGGGACTTGGATTGGCCTGGCTGTGTGACTCCTCTGTCTCAGGCGGATGTTGGTTGGAGGGTACCAGAGGCCAACACGTGCAGCACGGCCAGCAGCTTTGTCTGCGGTGGGATGTTGCTTGTCCGCTGTGTTGGTACCGTCAGCCTGTGGGCAATGGTGGTCAGGATGCGGAGGAGGGTTGTCCCGTTGGGCATATAGTGGGCAATGACATTCTCTGGTGTTGGGTCTATGAGGTTGGTGCATTTTTGGAGGGTCGAAGTCTTTGTCTGTGCTGCCTCAGTGTTGGTCCGGGGGGGTGGTGGGTGTCCGGGGTGGTGGGGGTGGTCCTGGGGGTGGTGGCGGTGGGTGTTGGGGCCCTCTTGGGTGTCCGGCCCGCATGTTCAGTGGCTCCATGGCATCTGTTGGTCTTCAGGTGTGGCTGTGGGCTGGGCTCCCTTTTGTGGTGCAGGCTGCCGTCCGACTTTACACCAGGTCAGAGCAGGTGTTAATTTCCTGCTGCTAACGCGCATTATCGCATGTTTCGTGGTCTTTTCGCAGATCTGGCTGGTAGTTGAGAATGTTGCGGAGTGGTGTTTTTGCGGATTTTTGCACGGGTACGCCTACTCTGCATCTCATTAGCGATAGTTGCCGGGGTCATCTGTGGCGATGTTTTTTGCGGCTGCTATCGCGGGTAAACTGGTGTTATGGGCTGTTAACACCAGCTTGTGAATGGGGCGATTAATTTATCGCAACTTTGGCTGCGATGAAGTGCCGTTAACTTGGCGATAGCTCCTTGAGAATATGCCCCAACATCTTATATAACAAAGTCAGAGTAAACTGAGATGAAGGAGATGTGGGAGGAAAATTCAGCAGAAAAGAGTCTTACGAAGAAATTGCACAGTTTTAGTTTGAAAATGCTTCCTCACAGAGAGATAGGCTCCTATGAATGTGTAGACAGGTTAAGCTCAGCTAGTTTGTTTTCTAAATAATAAAAATATCAGAAAAAGTTTTAATATATATTTGTTTTCATTAAGGTAGTAACCTGTCAGCAAGCCAATATTAACAAACTTGTAGTGAGTGGAATGCACAGTATTACATATTTGTAATGATCTACTGTGGGCATTTGTTTTTTTTATAATCCATTGATTGTTTTTTCCCTACTGTTGGATAATGATGTGTCATACAGCCACTGTTGAAAGTGAAGAAGTATGAAAGCTGAAAACAGTAAAAGTTTTGGAGAAAAAATATTGTGTTTTGGTTGCCTAATTTTCAAAATGAAATCCTAATACATTTTTCTTTATATTTTTTCACAGTGGTTGCAGATTGGGATATATTACATAAGTAAAATCACTAATCTACTGATGGATTCAGCCAGTCACTACTCATATAGTCATCCCATCTCCGAGGCACTACGCTTCCACTCATCCAATCACCCAGGCACTACCCAGGCACTCATCCCATTACTCAGGAGGTAGGCATGCTCTCATCTATTCACTCAGGCACTACCCATACAGTTATGTTATCACCCAGTCACTGCACCTGCACTCACTCATTCACCCAGGCATTGTACTTTCATTCGTCCATTCACCCAGGCACTACACTTACACTTATCCATTAACGCAGGTACTATACTTGCAGTTATCCAATGATCCAGGCACTGCACTTACACTCATACAATCACTCACACATTACCCTTTCTATCATGCAATAACCCAGCCACTACCTATACATTCATCCAAACACCTAGGTACTACTCATGTACTCATTGAATCACCCAGGCAATGCCCATGCACTCATGAAATCACCCAGGCACTACAGATTCACTTATGCAATTACCCAGGCACTACTCATGCACTCAAACAATCACCCAGGCACTACCCATGCACTCATACAATCACCTAACCACTACCCATGCAGTAATCAATCACCCTGGAACTACCCATACACTCATCCAATCATCTAGGCACTACCCATACACTCATACAATCACCCAGGCACTACACATGCACTCATCGATCACCAAGTTACTACCTATGCACTCATGCAATCACCCAGTCACTGCACTTGCACTCATCCAATCATCCATGCAGTGTACTTTCACTCGTACGATCAACTAGGCACTACCCATGCACTCATCCATTCACTCAGGCAGTATGCATGCTCTCCTGAAATCACCTAGGCACTGCACTTGCACTCATCTATTCACCCAGGCACTACATTTGCACTCATCCATTCACCCAGGCATTGCACTTGCACTTATCCATTCACTGCAAGCACTGCACTTGCACTCATCCAATAATCCAGGCACTGCACTTGCAGTCATGCAATCATCCAGGCCCTGCACTTCTACTTATACAATCACTCACGCAGTACTGATGTACTCATTCAGTCACTCAGGAACTACCCATGCACTCATGCAATCACCCAGGCACTACCTTTGCAGTTATCCAAACATTACTCATAGACTCATTCAATCACCCTGACAATACTTATACATTCATCCAATCACCCAAGCATTACACATGCACTCATGCAATCACCCAGACACTACTCATGCACTCATACAATCACCTAGACACTACTCATACAGTCACCCAGTCACTACCCATACATTCATCCAGTCACTGAGGCACTACTCATGCACTCATTGAATCACTCAGGCACTAGTGATGCACTCATCTAATCACCCAGGCACTACCCATGCACTCATGCAAACAACCAGGCACTATAAATGCACTTGTGCAATTACCCAGGCACTACTCATACACTCAAACAATCACCCAGGCACTACCCATGCACTCATACAATCACCCAAGCACTACCCATGCAGTAATCCAATTACACTGGCACTACCCATACACTCATCCAATCATCCAGGCCCTACCCATGCACTTATCCAATCACCCAGGCACTATGCATGCACTCAAACTATCACCCAGGCACTACCCATGCACTCATACAATCACCCAGGTACTCCTCATGCACCCATGCATACACCAAGGCGCTAACCATACACTCATTCAATCAACCAGGCACTAACCATGCACTCGTGCAATCACTCAGACACTACCTATGCAGTCATCCAATCACCCAAACGCTACCTATGCACTCATTCAATCACCCTGGCACTACACATATACTCATCCAATCACCCATGCACTACCAATGCACTAATTGAATCACCCAAGCACTACCAATGCACTAATTGAATCACCCAGGTACTAGTCGTGCATTCATACAATCACCTAGGCACTACTCATGCACTCATAAAGTCACCCAGGCATTACCCATGCACTCATCCAACTACCCAGGCACTACACATGCACTCATCCAATCAACCAGATACTACCCATGCACTCATCTAATTACCCAGGCAGTTTCTATGCACTCATCCAATCATCCGGGTACAACCCATGCAGTCATACAAATACCCAGGCACTACCCATGCACTCATATAATCACCCAGGCACCACTCTTGCACTCATTCTAAGATCTATGCACCAGTCATGTAGTCATTCAATCATCCATACACCAGTATTACACTCATTCCAACATACATGCATACTTTATCTTTTTTTAACTGTAATAGGCGGTTCCAACAGGAACCTTTTTTTTGTTGATTTTTTTGTGGTTTTGGAAAGTTTTATAAAAATGTTATTTTTTATGGTAACAAAAATGACAACTGGGACAGGAGGAACTCGAAAAATGTGCACTGAGAAATGTGCAAAAAACATAAAATGGGAAAAAAATTAACATGTATGATTTTTCACAGCATTGAGAATAGCTGCAACACACTGCTCACCAGCACTTATAACAACACCACAGTCCATGCAATATGTGGCCATTCTCGAAAACTCTGGAGCTACATCTGCAGTAGTAGTCTGGACCTCTGAAGGGACTTTCTGGCCGGGTATTGTTGCTGCTGCAACTGATGTAGATGGCCCTCCAGCTTCTCTCTGCTTGATTGCCAGTTGCAGACGTTTTGCATGATAGGTTTTAAGATGATACAACATGGACGTCGTCCCACATGAATATTCTGTTTGTCCCTCTAGAGAGGGTCTTCTAACAGATTGTGCATTGCACTAGTTTTGCAACAGTTTTTGATTCCCCAGATGGGATTTTTAAAAAATCCCAAGCCACACTTGCCCTCTTCTGGGGAGGCTCCTCATCTTCACCATTTTCTGTGTCGAACTCCTCTGCATCCTGCTCTTGCTGTTGTTGTACCTAATCCACATCTCCTTGCTCTATTGCCATTTTTGGTATGAAAAAAGTCCCCAAAAAGTCTCCAGGCAAAATCAACTACCTGCTCAAAATAAAGTTCTGGAAAAGAAGATTCAAGAAGGAGGAGTGGGTGTGTACTTCCAATTCATTTGGCTGAAAAGTATATTATCCATTGATATTCCTTGCTTTTTCAGTCATGTGATATTATCGGTGACCGACATACTCGCGGTTATCCGCATATTCGCGGTTATCGCACAAAAGTGGAAATGAAAAAGACAACCTTAAAGTTGTTTTCTTGAAAAATGTAAACAAAGGCAGAACTTTCAATACTATAATAGTGACCAGCTATGCTGAAACTTGTTCACAATATCTCTGTATATATTGCATTGTATTGTATTGTATTGTAATTGCATTTAAATAGCGCTTACAACCCCAGACGAGGCGTCAAATCGCTTTTTCAGCGAGTAGCATGCTACTCCAGAACCCATAAAGGATTAGTGGTGAATTAGTATAGTGAAATATGAAAGTAATTTGAGTGGTGAATGATGCAGCTGGCCTTAAAAATTACACTGTCTTAGATAGGAAGCCTGTGTAGTTAGTTCCTTGTCCATTATTTCACCCTCGAAAAAGCAATGTGGCACAGTAATTCAGGTCAGAATGTTCCTTTGGGAGTGAGGTCACGGGTGATCTGCAAATTGTTCTTTACGCGCACAGATGAGCTAAACAGCCTTGTAACGAAAAGCTAATTGGAGGGTATAAAGTGTTGTTTTGTGTATTACATCCATCACTCTGCTTTTCTCAGTCAATCTCCATAAATATGAAAAAGAGGGCAACTCTCTCCAATATGTGAAACAAACAGGAATGACTAAGGAAGGGCCTGGCTAGCTAGTCACTCACTGGTCACCAATAGATTTCAGTTCACAAGAGAATTAGCCTGAAGACGTGAGTCAAGATATTCAGAGCCACTTTAAGTTCTACCAGCAACTTCCATACTGCCCTCTACTAGCAACACAAAATCTCCATTCATGAACCGATCAGACAACTCTGATCATCTACAGAAGGTTACATTCAGGATCAAAGAAGCCACTGAATCTATGCAGACCACACCAATGGCCGTAGTGGAATTTTCGGACACATCTGTCACACTCCATTACTCTCCACTCACTAGCTTGTGAAAATCATGGATTGCTCAGTACCTACCTAATCATAGGTTTTAGGAACCACAGAGTGGCTGTGAGGCTGTTGCTCTGGAATAGGCTTGTCGTCATGGAATTCCTTCATGTCGGGGTCAGGCATGTCCCATTCACAGGAGTGGGAGGTGTAGTTCGTTCAGGGATATAACACAACAGAGAGTTGTGAAAAGTATGGTGAAGGTAGAGATAAGGCAATTTCAGTTTGATGATGGCTACTTTTATGTAAGCATATCAAATATGTCAAACTCATTTAGGTAAGAGCAATCATAGCACAATGGAAGGCTGCTGCCTTAAGATAACAGCACTAGGTCACGTGAAATTACCAGATCTGAAAACGGCTATCTCATCTCCTTTCATCTTGATGTCAGCACTCAGTGGGGTCAAATAACAAGAAAAGACCTGAAAACGGCTGTTTCATCTCACCGTAGATGTCAGCACTAGATGTTGTCAAATTTGTCCAGGAAACAGCTCCTTCATCTCAACATAATATTTTAATATTAAGTGGTGCCAAATTACAGGAAAGGGCATGAAAATGTCTATCTCATCTCATCTTAGCATAAAGTGTCAGCACTAATTGGTGTCAGATTACAGATTGTAACACATCAGCAGTTCACTAATATTACTACGAATAATATCTGTGACACACTCCCATTTCTCATATGTTTGGTCCTATTGCGATCTAAAAGAAACATTTTATGGATGTTTCATGAAAAATAAACATTTCTCTACAGAATGTCTATAATAGACTCTCACACGTCACCCACTTTAAAAATAAATCAAGGGATAATGGTATTCAAAACAATCTGTTTAGTAATTATTCAAGGTCATCACTGCAAGACTATCAGAAGGCTCCCCTGAAAGGCTGGGGCCCTGGGCCGGAGCCCACTTTGGCCATGCCTTAAAATGTCTCTGAAGTCTACAAGCATGACTCATGCCCAAAGAAATGCAGCAGGAGCCACTTGAGGACAAACTTTGGGTGGTCTCTACCTCCTCCTACTACAGAAGTAAGTGACAGTTTTTCGCGGCACACACATTTTAAAAGCGGCGGCATGAACGGTCCTCAGCTGTGTATGCGTGCTTCATATACTACTCTGCACGTTCCGGGAGACTTAGGTGCGCGCGCGCACATTACAGGGAACAGTGGCCCTAGCAGAGGATGGAAATGATTCTGAACACACTACATGTAAAATCTGTTCCACTTGAACGCATAGGAACGTCTAGTGGAAGGATGTTTATATTCCCCAAATATGTCCATATCCTCCTGAGAGAGGTCTAAATGTCCATACTGTAAAAATTCAGAAGCCATGCTGTCAAGCTCAGCAAGGGAAGGTTGGGGTGGAAAATCTTCCCACCTACCTTGTAGAGTAGATCTGGTCTACATGGAAGCCTCCTGTGTGGCCATTTGGACAGGTGGAGGAGATCTGATACCACCACTGGCGAGGCCATTCTGGAGCAATCAGGATCATTTTGGCTCTGTCGCGATAGAGTTTGTTGAGGACCTTCGGTATCAGGGTAATGGGAGGAAACGCGTATAGAAATGTCCCGGACTAGTCTATCAAAAGGGCAATCCCCTTTGCCCTTGGCTGGTAGAACCTGGATGCGTAGTCTGGGCATTTTCTGTTGCGCTCATCTGCAAACAGGTCTACATGCGGATGCCCCCATTCTCTGAAAATGTTTCTAACGACATCATTGTGCAGAATCCAGTCACGTTGTTCTGTGAAGTGACAGCTTAGAGAGTCTGCTTGTGTGTTCTGGACTCCTGGCAGGTGGATTGCAGAGATCTTTAGACCCCCTAGCTAGGAGCCAGTGCCATATTGTTTGCAGTTCCAGGGAGAGAGGGCGAGAGTGAGTACCTCCTTGTTTGCTCAAATAGTGCATTGTGGTCGAAGTGTCCATTTGGACTAGGAGCGAGTTGTTTCGAACGGCTGGGCAGAAAGACTTCAGGGCTAGATAGACTGCCCCCAGCTCCAGTATTTTGATATGGTGTTGTTGCTCCTTGGTTGACCACAGTCACTGCGTTTGTAGGGTACCCATGTGAGCACCCCAGCCCTGGAGAGATGCGTCTGTTAAGAGCGTTTGAGTTGGAGTGCTCTGGTGGAAAGGGACGCCATTTGAGTTGAAGTGCTCTGGTGGAAAGGGACGCCAATCAGATTTTGGCAATGAGACCACCATGGTAGGGATGTTTCCGCAGCTTGAGATAGTGTGAGCCTGTTGTTCCAATGATCCATGAATTAGTTCCACTGATCTACCAGATTCTGTTGCAACGGTCTCATTCTCAATCTGGCATTGGGAACCAGAAAAATGCATGGTGCCATTGACCCTA
Organism: Calotriton arnoldi; assembly: GCA_963921515.1. Classification (NCBI taxonomy): domain Eukaryota; kingdom Metazoa; phylum Chordata; class Amphibia; order Caudata; family Salamandridae; genus Calotriton; species Calotriton arnoldi. The sequence goes on from CAWUFW010011022.1 coordinate 475,115, forward strand.
GACGAAATGCCATCTGCCTGCCCGATGGGCGCTTGATGTACAGAATTTTGGTACACTTTTGAGTGACTGATAACAGTATCTCCTCCAAAGGACACACTTTTGCAGACTTTGTGTCCTGGGTCGTACTTGGGTTGTGTAGCCTTTGGTTTGGAGTCTGGATTGACTTCTCGATGTTAATGTGGAGACCCAGAGATCATAGTGTCTCGACGCAGATATGACAGTGTTCCTTTGCTTGCTCTGGAGAGAAGCTTTTTTCCAGCCAGTCGTCCAAGTATGAATAGACAAATATTCTTTTGCGTTGTAAGGCTGCCACTACTACCGTCATGTACTTTGTAAACGTGTGGGGAGCCGACTTCCGGCCGAAGTATAACACCTTGTATTGGTAATACCCGGCTGTCACCTTGAACAGTATGATTTTCTGATGTTTCATGCTAATGGAATGCGGAAGTAGGTATCCTGCAGATCGATGGAACACATCAAGTCCCCCTAATGAAGTCGGGGGTATATTTAGTGGAGAGCTAAAATTCTGAATTTTTCCTTGTTGATGTATTTATTTAGAAGATGTAGGTCCAAAATGGGTCTGAATTCTGCAGATGGGCCATTTTTCTTTATGAGGAAATACAGGGAGTATACACCTACTGCCCGCTGTGAGTGAGGTACCTCCTCTATTGTGTATTTACGAAGGAGAGTAGTGACTTTGCTCTGCAGTAGTTTCAGCTGGTGGTAAGCGGCTTGTGAAGCTAGAACTGCCGGAGGTGGAAGCTGAAAACGAAGTAAATACCCAATCTCTACAGAATATAATACCCATTTATCGTTGGTGATGGTGCACCACTCTTTAAGATACTTCCTCCCCCACCAGAGTGGTGAACAGTGACGGGGGAAGAGACAATTCATTGTTTGCCCAGTGTTTTGGGGAAGCTTATGATTGTCAGGTAGCTCCTTGGCCACGTGCTGAGCGTCAGGACGGTTTCGCCAGTGGCCGTTGGTGCTGTGAAAACCAGTGAGGGGTTTGAACACTGTGATGGTATGGTCGCAGGCATAAGCCTTAAATACAAAGAGAGGGGCCCCAGAGACCAAAGGGACAGGGCACCAAGTAAGACTTAAATGTCAAATATATAATTCCCTTTAGAACCACTTCTCAAACTCAACTGCCACTCACATACAAACATACATAACCCAAAGGGAGCACAACTACACAGGATGTGGAAACACTTATGTTCAATTTAATAAAAATGTAAGGTTTTAATAAAAAACATTCAATTAAATATACATCATAATACACATTAAAAAGTCATAAAACCTACACATTGGATCATATAGAAAACGGAAAAGACTCTAAAAAAACAATCCCATTTGTCATCAGGATTAATTTGAGAAAATACATGGAAAACGCACAGCAAAGATACAAATTCTCTGTCAAATTTAACAACAAACACAGCGTTGACGCGTTTTGGTGGGGTGAAATTGATGAAACCACATTCTTCAGGACAATAAACATATATCTTCTCCTCTCTTATATGTTACACAACGATCCTATTAAAAAATATATATATACAACTGTAAACCATATTCTTATACATCTCTACCATGTTAATCTCTTAAACAGTATAATTCATTTTGTTGGTTTGTATTTAAAACAATAACAATAAGTGCTCCAGCATCCACATACACGTGCTTCCCCCACATTCAGGACGACCCTTCAACATCCATCCTACCCTCATATCGGCTGATTATATTATATTACATCTCATTCATACTCATTTGCACCTCTGTGCCTATCATGATTAACTCACCGGTGGGGAACACTCGATGAGATGCCGTAATTACTTTGGGACACTTATGAGTAACACCACCATATATCTGCACATAAATATAAATATATATATATATATATATATATATATATATATATATATATATATATATATATATATATATATATATATATTGCATGCTCACAAGTTTGCCCTTTGGCGAGAAGCACTCAGCAGCCAGCAGCAATTTCAAGCAGCTTGTTGGTCCTCGATCCCTGACGCGTTTCCGAGTTATGAAACTCCTTCTTCAGAGGCTTGGACAAATCAAGTATGTGCCTTTTCTGGTCCGGCCCACTCTTTAAATCTTGAATGACACGCCCCTGAATGGGACTGCTCAGTTGAGTACTGTGCAAAGGATTGTGGATTCGGTAGTCCCAGAACCGTTCTTTCGTCGATAATGGCACTGTTAGCACTGCTGATAAAATTGTAAGCTCCTGGATGGGCCTCGACATACGGAGTAGGTTATTAATCCAGCATGGCCTCCCACATAGAGGATTCGGCGAATTCCAAACCCAGTAGCCCCCGGGAATGACGGGGTGGTGCACTCTCGGCGGCGGTGCCACCGCCAAATATTCAATGCTCACAAGTTTGCCCTTCGGCGAGAAGCACTCAGCAGCCAGCAGCAATTTCAAGCTTTTTTTTGGTAAAAACGACCTCCTGTGTGTCGATATTCAAAGCAGCTTGTTGGTCCTCGATGCCTGACGCGTTTCCGAGTTATGAAACTCCTTCTTCAGAAGTTTGGACAAATCAAGTTTGTGCCTGTTCTGGTCCGGCCCACTCTTTAAATCTAGAATGACATGCCCCTGAAGGATATATGATTAAACAACTACTGCCTAAACCACGAATTCCTTAACCACGAAGGCTAAACAACGAGCAATGCCAAACCACTACATTTTTTACAACGAGTTCCTAAACCACGAAAAAAAACACCTCGTGACTGGCCAATAGATGGCACTATTGTAATAACAATACTTCTGTGTGTGAAGCAAAATGACCAACTGAGAAGAACTAATGAGAAGTAGGCAGCTGATGCTAAACTTCCGTGAAGGACAAGCAAGTCTCCAGGTAAGAATGAGAAAAAAGAGAAAAATGGGAAGTCTGCCGGTAAGAACTTAGAAAAACGTATCCTGCATCAATAACATTGTTTAATTAGTCTTAAAAATCCTGGACTATCCACTCAGTTTGCACGTTTGCACAGTGTTTGAAAACTTATTTCATATCTCAAGCTTGATCAGACCTGGCGATTCAGCATAATCGCTTTAAGTTAGATAAATTCCTATGCAACTGCACCCATCTTTTGCTGTTGAAAAATACCAAAATGTAATCAGCTACATGTGACCCAACTCAAACACCTTAGCATACAAGCACTCCAAATGCATTGTAACCGCGTACCTGTGAGCCTGTTCCTTTCGACTGCTCCTAAACCGACGGGATCAATGCACTGTACCGACTGACAGAAACTCCTCTTTCCGTCTGATTAAGTGCATCATATGAACTGCGTCTTCCTCATGTAAACACACAAAATGGACTTACAAACCACAAAATCGCCTCAATACATATGACTGCCATCTTAAGATAGTGTAAATACAATTCAGGCACAGCTTATTCCCCGATGCCTGTGACCACACATAGCCACTACATGACCCCGAAGCCCAAAGTTCATGGGATGATTCATGGGAAATACCGTGGCAGATACGTGCCACGCATTACCAAGCTGGCAGGATGAAGGGGGCGAAGATCGTGTCAGGTCAGAAGGAGCGGAGGGGAGAGACTCGTGGTTTATGAAAGTCGTGGTTAAGGAAAGTCGTGGTTAAGGAAAGTCGTGGTTTAGGAGAGTCGTGGTTCAGGATTCGTTGTTCAGGTAAGTCGTTATAAAAACTTCGTTGTTAAGGATGTTTCCCGCCCCTGAATGGGACTGCTCAGATGAGTACTGTGCAAAGGATTGTGGATTCGGTAGTCCCAGATGCTTTCTTTCGTCGATAATGGCACTGTTAGCACTGCTGATATAATTGTAAGCCCCTGGATGGGCCTCGACATACGGAGTAGGTTATTAATCCAGCATGGCCTCCCACATAGAGGATTCGGCGAATTCCAAACCCAGTGGCCCCCAGGAATGACGGGGTGGTGCAGTCTCGGCGGCGGAGCCACCGCCAAATATTGCATGCTCACAAGTTTGCCCTTCGGCGAGAAGCACTCAGCAGCCAGCAGCAATTTCAAGCTTTTTATTGGTAAAAACGTCCTCCTGTGTGTCAATATTAAAAGCAGCTTGTTGGTCCTCGATGCCAGACGCGTTTCCGAGTTATGAAACTCCTTCTTCAGAGGCTTGGACAAATCAAGTATGTGCCTGTTCTGGTCCGGCCCACTCTTTAAATCTAGAATGACACGCCCCTGAATGGGACTACTCAGATGAGTACTGTGCAAAGGATTGTGGATTCGGTAGTCCCAGAACCGTTCTTTCGTCGAAAATGGCACTGTTAGCACTGCTGATAAAATTGTAAGCCCCTGGATGGGCCTCGACATATGGAGTAGGTTATTAATCCAGCATGGCCTCCCACATGGAGGATTCGGCGAATTCCAAACCCAGTGGCCCCCAGGAATGACGGGGTGGTGCACTCTCGGTGGCGGAGCCACCGCCAAATATTGCATGCTCACAAGTTTGCCCTTCGGCGAGAAGCACTCAGCAGCCAGCAGCAATTTCAAGCTTTTTATTGGTAAAAACATCCTCCTGTGTGTCGATATTCAAAGCAGCTTGTTGGTCCTCGATGCCTGACGCGTTTCCGAGTTATGAAACTCCTTCTTCAGAGGCTTGGACAAATCAAGTATGTGCCTATTCTGGCCCACTCTTTAAATCTAGAATGACACGCCCCTGAATGGGACTGCTCAGATGAGTACTGTGCAAAGGATTGTGGATTTGGTAGTCCCAGAACCGTTCTTTCGTCGATAATGGCACTGTTAGCACTGCTGATAAAATTGTAAGCCCCTGGATGGGCCTCGACATACGGAGTAGGTTATTAATCCAGCATGGCCTCCCACATAGAGGATTCGGCGAATTCCAAACCCAGTGGCCCCCAGGAATGACGGGGTGGTGCACTCTCGGTGGCGGAGCCACCGCCAAATATTGCATGCTCACAAGTTTGCCGTTCGGCGAGAAGCACTCAGCAGCCAGCAGCAATTTAAAGCTTTTTATTGGTAAAAACGTCCTCCTGTGTGTCGATATTCAAAGCAGCTTGTTGGTCCTCGATGCCTGACGCGTTTCCGAGTTATGAAACTCCTTCTTCAGAGGCTTGGACAAATCAAGTATGTGCCTGTTCTGGTCCGGCCCACTCTTTAAATCTAGAATGACACGCCCCTGAATGGGACTGCTCAGATGAGTACTGTGCAAAGGATTGTGGATTCGGTAGTCCCAGAACCGTTCTTTTGTCCATAATGGCACTGTTAGCACTGCTGATAAAATTGTAAGCCCCTGGATGGGCCTCGACATACGGAGTAGGTTATTAATCCAGCATGGCCTCCCACATAGAGGATTCGGCGAATTCCAAAGCCAGTGGCCCCCTGGAATGACGGGGTGGTGCACTCTCGGCGGCGGAGCCACCGCCAAATATTGCATGCTCGCAAGTTTGCCCTTTGGCGAGAAGCACTCAGCAGCCAGCAGCAATTTCAAGCTTTTTATTGGTAAAAACGTCCTCCCGTGTGTCGATATTCCAAGCAGCTTGTTGGTCCTCGATGCCTGACGTGTTTCCGAGTTATGAAACTCCTTCTTCAGAAGTTTGGCCAAATCAAGTATGTGCCTGTTCTGGTCCGGCCCACTCTTTAAATCTAGAATGACACGCCCCTGAATGGGACTGCTCAGATGAGCACTGTGGAAAGGATTGTGGATTCGGTAGTCCCAGAACCGTTCTTTCGTCGATAATGGCACTGTTAGCACTGCTGATGAAATTGTAAGCCCCTGGATGGGCCTCGACATACAGAGTAGGTTATTAATCCAGCATGGCCTCCCATATAGAGGATTCGGCGAATTCCAAACCCAGTGACCCCCAGGAATAACGGGGTGGTGCACTCTCGGCGGCGGAGCCACCGCCAAATATTGCATGCTCACAAGTTTGCCCTACCGAATCCACAATCCTTTGCACAGTACTCATCTGAGAAGTCCCATTCAGGGGCGTGTCATTCTAGATTTAAAGAGTGGGCCGGACCAGAACAGGCACATACTTGATTTGTCCAAGCCTCTGAAGAAGGAGTTTCATAACTCGGAAACGTGTCAGGCATCGAGGACCAACAAGCTGCTTTGAATATCGACACACAGGAGGTCATTTTTACCAATAAAAAGCTTGAAATTGCTTCTGGCTGCTGAGTGCTTCTCGCCGAAGGGCAAACTTGTGAGCATGCAATATTTGGCGGTGGCTCCGCCGCCGAGAGTGCACCACCCCGTCATTCCTGGGGGCCACTGGGTTTGGAATTCACAGAATCCTCTATGTGGGAGGCCATGCTGGATTAATAACCTTCTCCGTATGTCGAGGCCCACCCAGGGGCTTACAATTTTATCAGCAGTGCTAACAGTGCCATTATCGACGAAAGAACGGTTCTGGGACTACCGAATCCACAATCCTTTGCACAGTACTCATCTGAGCAGTCCCATTCAGGGGCGTGTCATTCTAGATTTAAAGAGTGGGCCGGACCAGAACAGGCACATACTTGATTTGTCCAAGCCTCTGAAGAAGGAGTTTCATAACTCGGAAACGCGTCAGGCATCGAGGACCAACAAGCTGCTTTGAATATCGACACACAGGAGGACGTTTTTACCAATAAAAAGTTTGAAATTGCTGCTGGCTGCTGAGTGCTTCTCGCCGAAGGGCAAACTTGTGAGCATGCAATATATATATATATATATATATATATATATATATATATATATTTACATATATATATATATATGTATGTATATATATATATGTGTATATAAAGTGATGATATGGAGGCCACGGGCTGAGGACAGACAAAATTATAGGCCTGTTCCCCCACGTCTTCGTTACCATTATTAATGATCGACATATCTATCACAATTTCGGAGGTACGTTTGCTATCTCCTAAGGTTACTTGGTAGGCTGATTACACTCCACCATTGGTTATCCACTCCTCAATAGTTAGTGGTTAGAATCCCTATAATAATAATATATACAGACTGAAACATATCACCCATACCAGGGATTTTCCAAGATATTTAAAAGGAAATATATGGTAAGGGATTCGACTTAGAGGCAAATATCCATACTAAATACCTACTGTCGATTTAAATCCACAATGCTCTGCGTAGAGAGTTGAATAAACTTCCCATTATGTGGGGACTTTCATTTCTCCCACCGTTCCCGTCACTATAAAGCAAACAAAATGATGCTGAGTGAACAAAACGTGCCATTCTGCGGCATCATAATCCTATCTACCATTGTACTCATACTCCTTACCATCGGCAAGCCGAGGCTCTTCTATTCGGAGTCCTCATATATATATGCAGTCGTACAATCAGGCGTCTTGAAAACTATTGCTAGCCGAGACCCCTCCTTTTAACCGCCTGCTGCCCTGTAGCGCGTACACGCGTCTACCATGTGGTTCATAAATACGTAACCCCCTGGCCTACACCCGAGCGCCATCTTGAAAAGGTATACCTCATCTTAAAATCCTATTCTTTTTCCTTAAACGAACCCAATGACAAAACTAATGGCTACGGAGTGAGTCAAAGGGGTTCGCAGTTCATAAGGCCTGTACCTATGGTGAAACTCCTTCCATTTCTCTAGGCCTTGACAGTGTCTACCCTTCATTTTAGCCACCTTATCATCTGTATGTGGCCCAAACAACGAGGTGCCTGTGAAAGGTAGTTTAGTATGCGTTGCTGGACCTCTGGCTTCAGAACCATCAGACGAAGCCAAGAGGAACATTTTGCACACTCGCCATGTGAATATCCATGAGCCACAAGGTCAGCGCCATCTGCAGCTGTGCTAATTAGTTGATTAGCAACTAAACCTCCTTCCTGTAGAATCTCCTCAAAGTCCTGCCTGTTTTCTCTTGGAAGCTTTTCTGACGATCTGGTAAGAGAATCCTAGAGAGACCTGTCATAACGTCCTAGTAAAGCTGGTTCACTAGAGACTTTCATAAATGAGGCTGAAGTGCTGCACATCTTCCTGTCCAAAGAATCCAAGTGTTTGCTATCCTTGTCTGGAGGTACGGGGGAAGAGGCTGCCTCAGATTGTGTTTTCTTGGCTGCAGCGATAATGACCAAGTCTGGTGGAGGGTCAGACCGTAGAAATAAAAGGGTCTTGATCCAGAGCCTTGTATTTCTTTAAAATTCTCACTGGAGCAGCTTGAAGGGAGGCTGGAGTGAGAAAAATATCCGTAACTGGTTGGATACGACCTTGGACCGGAGGCACTAAGGGTCATGAGGAGGACCTATGATGTAAGGTCTCGAAAATAACCGAAGAGGTTGTGGGAGGAGCTGGAAGGTCAAAATTCAGTTTGGCAGCCCCTCTCACCAATATCTCATTGAAGGTATTGAGGTCGTCCACTGGAGATATTCTCACTGGTGGAGTATAAGTAAGAGTCGGTGAATAGTCTCTTTTTGATGTGATGTGTGTTGATGTAGAACATGAAGGGGATCTGTGTGGCCGATGGTGCCATGTAGGCCACCGAGGTCATTGAACAGGAGTAGTAGACCTTGGTCTGTCTCAATGTCGAACAGGAGTCTTAGAACTTTATCGGTCTCTACGATGAGACCTACTCATCCACCTGGTTCTGTCTCTATGAGTGGTATTTCCAGGCACCCTGCCTGATGAAGACCGAGAGATGGCCTCTGCCAAACGAGCCAGAGGAGTCTTGGCTCATGGAGGTGGTCTTGGAAAAGGTGTTTGTGGAAGAGAACTTGAAGGGGAGTATGCCCGAGAGTACTGAGAATCTGGACTCTGTGATCGGTCCACTTGCAGACACTCTAGCCATCTGGGAGATAGGTGGATAGAAGCCTCTGCGGAAAGGCGAGGTTATTGTCCCTGCACAGAAGACTGTGAAGAAGCTCTCATGGAGGTAGGAGGAAACCTTCCTACGCTGAGCAACCTCTGCTTAGACATGTCACAACGTCCTGGTGAGGAATGAGGCCTTGATGTCGATTTACGCTTCTCCACCAGTGTTGGAGACTGCTTGGAAGATGCTTGTCTCAACGCCAGATAGCGTGTGACTGCTGGCGACGGAAAAGTGAATCGACGTCTATCGTCACCGGGTTGACGTCAATGGAGGTGGAGTATGTTTCGACGTCGATCGTCGCCAGGTTGATGGAGAAGTAGCATGCCTTGATATCAATCATCGTCTGGTTGACGTCGATGGAGGAGGATGCTTCGACGTCGAACGCCATCTTGTTGGCGTCAACAAAGGTGTGTACCTTGAGGTCGTGGTTGACGCCGACAGTTGCAATGCTGTTCTCAATGACGAATGGCGTCTACTTGCAGTCGACGGTAGAACGTTGTGTCATGCTAAGCCTCGACACCAACCGGTGATGGTCTGCCAGAGTGCCTGCCAAGTGAACCTGGCTCGCCGTCAAGTGATGAAGCGGCAATGAAGACATGCGGCGTGCTCTCAACAACATGGTCTTTGATGGCTTGCGGAGATGTGTCCCCATCAACGGAAATCTTTTAGGTGAGTCTCTAGATGGTCTTTGTTTTTTGCTGACAGAGATGTTGCAGGCGAGTGGTGTCCAGCAGGCACCTTCGAAGTCGAGCACGATGCTGACGGAGAACAAATAGGTATTTTTTCATCTTTGGAAGAGGATCTTGTTCTCCTCTTCTCACGCCTGGTTGGAGTTCTGCCTCTAGGAACCTTGTGGACAGATGGATACCCTTCTGTGGAAGTTCTCTCTCCTTCTGAAAGACCATGGATATGGATTTTTTTCTCTCTTTTTTCAAAGTCAGTCTAGAAAACGTCTGACAATGGTGACAAGACTCTTGCAGATAGGTAGCTGGTACACATAAAATGCAGACAGAATGATGGTCTGTATTTGACTTACTTTTGCCTCAGGCAGGGCACTTAATAAACAGTGAAGGCATTTTTTGACAAGACAAAATGTGTAGTTGTAACTCACTCTAAATGAGAAAAGACGCTGAGTAACGGGGAAAAAAGGAGTTTTCTGAAGACATTTTTGGGCAAAAAGTCAAAACTTGAGGGAGTTCTCCACTCCAGGGTCCTGATTGAAGGAGCCAGATAAAAGAACTGACCTAACTGTTACCCCTGAAGCATGATGGGTTACAGGAGGTCCTGGAGGTCTTAAAGGCATGGTGCCAGTTTGCACTTGTTATGATTTTAATGCAGCCTTTTGGCTAACAATGCCTAGATTTTCCTATGCAGTTTTCTCTTCAATAAAGGCTGTAGTTTTTTAACTGTATGCTCTCTTTTTCTGATTTACAGAAATGCTAGCGTCTTGAAATTGATTTATTAAAGAAAATGCAATGTACATAGGTCATTTTTTGGCCTTAACATAACTGCATAGAAATATGTCTTTTTTAGTACTGCATACATATTTTTATACTTTACATATATAATATATATTTAATATGTGCTCTAGGGTCCCCGCACATAGGCGGGAATATTCAGTGCTTATGACTATTGATGAGGATCCCCAGGAAAAGAACAATAGTTTTGTGCTCCTCTCAATTCACATGCTGTGCACTATTCACCATCCAGTGGTTGCGTCTGGAAAGTTCCCTGTTCTATTTCTCTTGTGGGTGTCAACCAGAGAAGAAGTCATGCCAACCCTTCCCCAAAACAAATTTAAGCCCTCAATGCTCCTGCATGTGGCCACCATTTTCAGAATTTTTAAACTATTTACATTTTCAATTTTACAGCTCATTCCTTGAAAATGACCTACCTTCACTTGGGGAGACTGTCAAGTCACATGTGAATCAAGGTGCTAGATCTGCAATTAGTGGTGTGGAAAGCTGGATTTGCAGTTTTGTGTCTGCATGTGTTGCAAAGATGTATGTCTGGTGTTTCCAGCTGCGAAAAAGTGTGTTTACAACCTCTTGGTCTAGTTCTCATTCATGTAAAATTCCTTCTTTTCTGTCTGCTTCTACATTTTGTTTTTGAGGTAAATGTATTTTCATTACTAGGAAGATTTTTTGCATTGCCAAAATATGCATAAATTGTGCTATCTTGTATACCAAGTAGGACTTTGTGCCCCCGTTTGTTGAGGTAAACATACTTGTAGTGTTGTTGGTTTGTATGTGCACTACATTCCTGTTACGTGCATGTGAAAGGCGGTTAGTTCCAGAAATGCTGTCTTCAGAGACTGACTCCGGTCTCACACACATCGTTTTTCCCCCGGATTGCTACATCCATATAGACTCTATATTGCAAATTCCCTCATCTGGGCATGTCGTGGTTCCCTGTTGGCAGTGATAGCCAATAATTAATTGCTGACACATTGTGTATCAATCACATCGACATAGAACTTATAAGAACTCTTGTGACTGGGAATCCTTCCACCTACTTCGTGAGGGACTGGCCATACAATCCCCTTTGGTATTCTTTTCAGGCATCAATTGCCATGTCCTGATGATGATCCCATTATCTTGTTAAGGGATCGAAATGTCATCGACTTCAGTACCTTGACACACCTATATTTTTGGTAATAATATGTGCTATGGTGCTAATATGTATGTTCTTTGGCCCAATCACTAAATTGTATCTCGGCCAATATGTGCAATGCCTGAGTTTGGTAACTCGATTTTTTTTTGTTGTAAACTGTCCCACTTGTATGTCTTTTTTGTATTTTTCAAAATAAATCATAACATCCATCTGGATATATGAACATAGACATCATTGTTTTTCTGTGTCTTATAGAGACATCCAGCCGCAGATTCCCCAACCCCGAACCTCCAGGCGTCAGGCCGGACCAGGAAGACCCCCGACAGCACATGACGACATCGGCGTCGTGTTAGTCATCGTCGTGACGTCCGCGTCCTCAATACAACCGCCACTCCGGCGCGCCGACGGCAGTTCCTTCATCTCCGCACCAGTCAACGCAGATCCGTCGAAGAGAGCTTACCCCCTCTCATTTTTTGACAGACGTTCTGTCAACTTCTTTTGGTGTGCTATGGATGTCTAGGAAGAAGACCTCAGGGTTCAAGCCGTACAGCATGAGTCACCACACCATGTCGGTCAAGGACCCCCAATTATTGTGTCTCCGGTGCCTGATGAGCTACCATGACACAAAGTCATGCTCTGAATGCCGGGTCATAGCAGAGAAAGCTTTGAGGGAACTGTCCTTAAAGCTGCTTGCAGCCTGGTGCCATGGAGGTTGCCTCGTCTATTTCGTTCCCGTTCCCGGTCTCGGTCGAAAGGAAGGTCGGAGCACCACTCTGGTGGATAAAAGTCCTCTTCCTCAAAGTCATTGTGGTCAGATAAGAGGCACTAAAAAAAGCACAAGAAACTTCGACTTCGCCCCATCCGTCACGGGACGAGATGAAGGAACCTCGGCATTTAAGGCCCCGCTCCGCGGAGTGGGTGCCTGGGTCTGCTTCTCATTTCCCTCCCTTTCAGGGGCCAGTAGCAACCCCCGTACAACTCAAAGAATTTTATGGCGCCATGTGAGACATATTTGGGCGGCCTGACCCTGCCGCTGCGCCTTCGGACACCGTTGTTTCAAAGTTGTTGAAAAACACGCGATATCTGCGATTACCAACGTCATCGTGACTTCCGGTGTCGCCGCGAACATGGTAAGCGCAAAATAAAAGTGATTTTGTTAAAAAACTATTATAGACAGACAACTTTAAACAAGACATCAGCAAACAACTAGTGTCAAACATCAATTAAAATATCTGTATATGTGTGATTTAGAGTATTTGAAAAACAAGCTATGTTTGCAACTTCCGATGTCATAGCGATGCCCGGGGTCACCGCAAAAATGGAAAATAGTCTTTGAAGATGAGTTTACTGGAAACTCACTACAGAAATATGAGTTTGAAAAGCACACTAATAGAGCTCTACTGTTAAATATACTGTAGAATGTATATATATATATGTTTCACACTTTGTATAAACCACACAGTCTTCGCAACTACCAACGTCACCACGACGACGTTGGTAGCCATAAATATTATTTTTTGGGGTAAAGGTGGTTTTCTTCTAAATTGATCACAGAAGCAAAAGTTTGAGCAATATCTTATTAAATATTTAGACTTAAACTTTATTTAAAAAATGTCTTTAAGTGTATTTTTTTGTATGTGAAATAAATTTGCTAATCACAGATTCTCCACAGTAAATGTGACAATGATATGCTGACCAGTTATTAATGTAGTTTCTGATAAACACATACCACATCAAAAAATGAGTGGTATATAATATAAATATAATATACAATATACAATTAAAGAAAGAAAATATGAAAATCTCAGAGGCTCAATTTTAAAAAATGGACGTTACAATTAAGAAATAGAATTTTAAAAAACCCTAGAAATTCACTGAAAAAAACAAAGGTTACAGGGACATTATAGTAAGGAATTAGCATTTAAAAAGCCATAGAAATTTACTGAAAAAAACAAAGGTTACTGGGATGCTATAGTTAAGAAATAGAAATTTAAAAAACATAGAAATTCATTGAAAAAACCAAAGGTTACAGGGACTTTATAGTTAGGCTGACATTTCACTCGTAAAAAAACAGAGAAATTCAACAGTTATAGTTAGCTGAGCTAACTATAACTCGTGCCCCCGCAATGCACTGCTTATGACCTTACATATTACATCACTCATGACATGGTCAGTGACAGCAATGATGACATCTCAAATGACATCACTGATGACATCATCCATAGAATCTCTGACGAACCCACTCACACCCCAATATAACCTTTCATACACACACTCCAACTTCCACACTAGCATTCTCAAAACCATTGACACACCCATGCCCATACTTACACACCCACTCACTGATTTATAGGACTACACACACATCCACTCACCCATACAGCCACACATACACAAATGCACTCACTAATACAGCCAATTATATATCCACTCATATACCCATACAGCCACTCACACACTGACAGTCACCCATAGAGCTACTCACACACCTGCTCACTCACCTATAGAGTCAATTAGACAGCCATTTACTCACCTATACAGTTATACACACACCCACTCACTTATTCATACAGATACTAACCCATAGTCATTCACCCATACAGCCCCTCACACATGCACTTACTAACCCCTACAGCCACTATCACAATCCCTCACTCACACGTACAGTCACTCATATACTCCAACACTCACCTATACTGCCTTTCACATATCCACTTACTCACCCATATACCACTGACACATTCATTCACTCACCGACACAGCCATACACAACACGCAGTCACTTATACAGCCCTTTTCTTACACACTTACTAACCCATACACCCATTGACTCACTCACTCAATCATCCATGCAGGCAGTTACACACACACTCTCACCCACCCACACAGACACTCATACACCCATACAGGTACTCAGACAACCAATCAATCACCCATATGTATATTTAGATAGAGAGAGGTGTTTTAATTACCTTAAATATATTTACTATGCATGGTAAAAGCATGCGTGGTAAAGGCATGTGTGGTAAAGGCTGTGTGGAAAAGTCATGCAATAATGTCATACATCCAGTGAGTAAGGATACATATTCAAGGTAGGTGATATGGAGACAGAGAGATGAGAAAGGGAGAGATGTCTGAGGGAGTGAGACACATATGTGAGACAGGTGAGGGAAGAAATATGAAGTCAGATGAGAGAATCAGGTGAGAAAGGGGATCAAAGGGAAAAGAAGGTGGGAAAGACATTGTCCATAGAGTGAGTAGGAGATAAGGGAATGCGAATAGTGAAACAGATGAGAGCGAGCTTAGAGAAAGAGAGGGAGACAGGTAATGGAGTGAGGAGTGATAAAGAGACAGAAGCTTAGACAGAAGTAGTTGAGAGGTAGGGAGGACTGACATGAGAGATGTAGGTGAGAAAGAGACAGCTGCAAAAGAGAGGGAGACAGATGATAGCAGTGGCAGAAGTATAAACTGTTGAGTGAGAGCTGAGAGCAAATTAATAAAGAAGCAGATGGATAAGATAGAAACTGCTGGATGTAACAGGGAGACAGGTGAGAGACAGATAAAGACGCAGCAATTGTAGATAAGTAAACAGCAGAGGGCAAGGTGGTAAATGAAAGGAGTGGTGATAAAAGACAGAATGGTGAGAAAGACAGCTGAAGGTGTACAAAGAATGTGAGACAAATCAGAGACATGGTTGATGAAGAGAGGTGTTAGAAACAGAGAACTGAGAGAGCATACAGCAGGTCGGAGATAGAGAAGTGCAATGCAGATAGCCAAGTGAGAAAGATGGCAGAGGAAATAAGGCAGAGATAGGAGACTTGTGACAAACAGGATGAAAAGGAGATGGAGAAAAGTAAGAAAGAGGCAACTGAGTTAGATGGGGACACCAATGCTATTGAGAGGCGAAAAATACACTTGCAACAACTGAGAAGGAGGCAGCAGAAGGAGAGAGTGTTGATTACCCAAAAAATAAAAAATACAGATATTTGAGAAAGAGCCACCTACCACAGATATGGAGACTGCTGAGGAATTGAGAAAGGGGATACAGAGACTGCTGAGAGAATAAGATGCAAAGAGGGAGGCAGGTGATACAGAAAAAGGAGAGAAGAAATATGACTAGGTGGAAGAGACAATGAGGAGATAAGTAAAATGTCAAGAGAGAGGAAGGGGAGGGAGAGCAACGTGAGAGAGAGAGCACAAAGGAGCAGGTCTTCACAAGACAATGTGAAGGACAAAGTAGGAGAAGGAGACACACAAGACAGCTGACAAGGAAAGAAAGAAAGATTTAAAAGGAGAGAAGGTGAGAGGAGGAAACATTGAGCAGATATAGAAGGACCACAATACTTGGCATAAAAGAGTGCTCATAATCTGAAGTAGTGGAACAGTTGTAGCTTCCTCTACTATGAAATGAAGGGCATGTATTCTGTGTAATTTTATGAAACCAAAGCCACTGTCCTAGTCCACGCCAATGCACAACTTGTTTGGGTGGGTTCAGTGCTACCAGGACCATGAACCTTATTACAAAAAGTACTCTATCAGGTGCTGGTGTGAACTGAGAATTTGCAGCTACACTGGAGAGATTGCAGGAATAAAGGACTGAACAGTAATGTCAAACTGCTGGTCCATCTTTTATTGTTTGTGGACAGACCTGCCTTTGGCTTGTGCCCCTGGGGCTACCAGGGATCTCCATAACCCCTGAAGTATGCCCTAGGGAGTGCACTGGTTGTATGATACTTTCTTCTTGGTATAATTTGTGCACCTTCTGAGAGCCTCTTTGCCCCTGTAGCAGCATCATCAATATGGTGCAGGAAGATGAGGAAAGGGTGTCCCTCATTTGAATAGAGCCCTCCTTCATTGAAATTAGGGCATGCCCTCTTGACATTGCACAGGTGTGGAATGTGCACCCAATCTATGTATATTACACAAGGGGCTCATCATGCATCTGCTTCCCCTTCAGTATTACCTAAGTGTCTGCGTGAATGGAAGAGAAAATCCAACTGAGCCCCCAGGTCATTTTAGTAATCTGCTCCAATAATCTACGTTTATCTGTGGCAAAATGATGTGCATATGTTATAGAAAAATGATTGATGACTATTGTGTGATAAAACAACTGGCATATACTTTGGCAGTTTCATCAAACATGTCGAATGTGTATTAATATTTTCCTAACGTTTTTTAAAAATGTAATACAATAAAACAGTCTAATTTTTGATGGGGTATGTGGGTATGCAGGACTCCATTCTGCATACCTGTGGTGGATCAGACTGCAGTTTGAAACTGAACTCCACCTTTTGCCAGGGATGCCTTGCATTCAAGGAATCTTTGGGACCCCTTGTGCGTGCATTAGTAAAATTACACTTGTTCACTGATGCATGCACAGTGGATCCCACCAAATATGCTAACTGTACTCACTTCTGGGGAATTCATATCTATTTCAACAACTAGCATTTGAAAGGTTACAGGCCTAATGTAGGCCTCCAAAAGTTTCATTTACAAAGAGGTTTCACCTAAAACAAGATCCAGCAGCAGAGGGGCAGCCATGCTCTGAAAGGCTTTGTATTATATCAATAGCTGAACCAACACTGGAATAGATTTCCGATCAATTAAAAATGAGGGCCTCATTTGCAAGAGGCCTGTGCCGCTGTAGCATCATTTTTTATGATGATCCTGTGATGCAGGCCTCTCAGTCATATCTATGAGGTGACGCAAAGCGCTGCCTTGCCTTACTCTACATCAAGGAGTTGTTCCATGGGCATTGCGGTGGGTTTTTCCATGCAACACCCATGGGTTTTGACACATTCCCAGATTTGCAAGGATCTGTAAACCTGGGAATGTGTCAAAACTGTGCACCTCCACAGAGGAGGCGTAACAAGGAGAAATAACTCTATTTCTGTTCGTTTTTTTCCTCTTTCAATGTGTGCTGCATTCTGCAGCACACAGAGAAAGAGTAAAACATCTCCATTGATTCCCTTTCCCTTCCTGCACAAAAATAATCGTGCCAACAACGCAGACAACATTGCAGCATGGTGCAAGGGTGTCTACGTTGGAGCTAGGCACCAATTTGTTTGCAGACACAAAGGATAGAAATGAGCCACATTTCATTAATATGGTGCATTCCTGTCCTTTCCTTTTGGTGCAGGGCAGCGCAGCAAATGCCTTGTGATGCTGCCATGTGTGAAAAAGTTGTAAACGAAGCCCTTAGTTCAACTAAGAGTCCATACGTATTTATGATTACAGTAGTGATTTTATTTGGTTTCCGCAGACAAAGTTCAGGACAGAGAAAATATAGACAAAGCGCACATGTTTCCCCTCTATTAGCAATCTTGCCTATGACTTTGTCAAGGCTTTAATGGATCATTTGGAGCCATGTTTCTAAATTATGTACATTTCAATAGTACTTAACGCTGAACTACATCCTAAAAATCTGAACCAATTTCAAGTTAACGTGGTCTGCGATAGAACATTTGTCTCACTTTGCATATGACCACCACAGTGGTCCCTGTACAATTAAAAGATACCATAAAATTAGAAATTATCATTTTTAGATTTAATAACCATTCATTAACAAAATAATCAAGTTGCAAATGACAATAGACAAAAACAATGCAGAGAGGTGAAGAAACAGTGCTTGGTGCTCAAGCAAGTGTAATACACATGTGCAATTTATAGAAATACAAACTGCATAACACACATAAATTATAGCAAAAGCAGATCCGTCACAATATTTATTGGTGTTTTTCCATCCCTACAAATTTTGGGATCATGATCATTACTCTGAACAATCTTGAGACTCCGAAACAGATAAACATGATGTCATGCCATAAATTACAACATACAACATTGTGAAATTAAATGGTTCGCACATGTGGAGATGCTGAAATAAGGAAATCACAAGGTCTAAAGGTTTTCTACACGTTAATTATATGTTATGTTAAAGCGATTTATAAAGCGCTCATATACCTGGAGGTGTCATGGCGCTACCTTTGCTCGAACACAACTATGAAACGACCCATAATTATTAAAACCCATGTTTTCAACTCCTTTCTAAAAGAGAGCAGAGATGGTAAGACCCTAATAAGATTCCAGATCTTGGCTTTGCCCATAATAAAGCTTTTCCCTCCCCAATTCATCTTCTTAAATCTGGGGACTACTGTTTTCTTGGCCCCAGAGGATCTGAAATTTCTAGAGGGTTCGTACCAAACAAACACCTGCCTCAGAAACTCAGGGCAGATGTCACGCAATGCCTTATCGGCTATACAGAGAGCCATAGATTTGGCGCAACTGGCAGCCAGTGTAGCTTATGTATTGCCTGGGAGCCTGAATGAAACTTAGGAATATCAAGAGGTAACCTGGCAGCCGAATTTTGTAAAATCTGTAGTTTATTCAAATACTGTTCTTGTATATTTAAATATAAGCCATTGCAATAGTCAAGTTTTGACAAGACTAAAGGTGTGATAACAGTTTTTTCAGCCTCTGATGGAAGGAAAGGAAGTATCTTTTTGATCATTCTGAAGGTGTGAAATGAGGATGGGACCACTGTGTTGACCTGATTTCCAATATTCAATTTATCGTCAAAGACCACTCCCAAGTTCTTTGTATTTTTCACAGGATTCGCAAGTGGTCCCAATTCCTCTGGCCACCAGGCTGGGGCCCAAACCAAGGTGTGATTGCCAAATAAGATAATCTCAATCTTTCCTGAGTTCAGCTTTAGACAGTGTTTGCTCATCCATTCATTGACTGTACGCATGCAAACGTGAAACATAATGCCAATGGTTTTTCGTTGTTAAATGCTGACACCATTTTTGTGTCATTGGCAAAGGAGGTAAGGGTGAAACCAAAGGATTTAATCAACCATGCAAGTACTGTTACATGTACGTTCCTGGAGATCGAATGGTGATGGCGGCACAAATAATGTGAGGGAGCAGTAGAATATTATATTCACTCTCTCTGGGTGAACCTTGAGATGTATTAATGGCACGTCCCAATAATAAGGGGCACAGGGGGATCTGTGTCGGCAGTCAGGCGAGGAGATGTTTCTCCCGTTTTAGGACAGTTACTTATTTTGAAGTCATCAGAGTCATATGTCATGTGACATTACTTCCTTTGATGACTTTAGGTGAGTCATATGATGTCACTTCCTGTGTTGTCAATGACGCCAAAGGGATAGTAATGTCAATTCCGCTACCCCTGGCATTTTGAGAAGTAATGCCCTTGATTCTACCTTTTACAGGCTAGAAATGAGAAGGAGAGGTGATTTTAAATACCAACAAACGTCCATATTTGTTGGAGTTCACAAACTTCCAAGGCTTACCACCCCTGGAACACTTACTTTCTAACCACTTGTGTTGGATTAATGAGTCAAATGTCAAATGTTTATTAGTCATGATTCAGTTAATTAAAACCATTACATGATATAAAACAACATACTAGGGGGCATATTCTCAAGGACCTATCGCCGAGTTAGCGGCACTTTATCGCAGCCAAAGTGGCGATAGATTTATCGCACCATTCACAAGCTGGTGCTAACAGCCGATATCGCCAGTTTTCCTGCGATAGCAGCCGCAAAAAACATTGCCACAGATGACACCGGCAACTAACGCATATGAGATGCAGAGTAGGCGTTCCTGTGCAAAAAGCCGCGACAACACCACTTCACAATATTCTCTACGACCAGCCAGATCGGCGATAAGATCCCAAAACAGGCGATATGGCATGTTAGCAGCAGGGATTTAACACCTGCTCTTACCTGGTGTTAAGTCGGACGACAACCTGCACCACAAAAGGGAGCCCAGACCAGAGCCACACCTGAAGAACAACAGATGCCATGGAGCTACTGATCATGCAGCTCGGAGCCCCAAGAGGGCCACAACACCCACCGCCACCCCCCCCCAGGACCCACCCGGGGCCCTACCACCACTAGCGTAGCAAGGGGGGGGCGGAGGGGGCGGTGCGCCCCGGGCGGCACGAGTTTCGGGGGCGGCGGCGGTCGCAAAAATCATCGCCAGCACCCCCCCTCAGCGCGGCAGCAAAAGGCAGGAAGGCAGGGACCGCCACGGGCGGCAGAGTGCCTAGCTACGCCACTGCCTACCACGGACAAAGATATTTAACATCAACTCTACGAAATCATGAACAAAACAATTCGCCTGATGTCGCACAAGTACAACAATTAACATTCATGTGTGGTCAGAAAAAGGAGAATCATCCATTCATCTTTGAATTTCCAAACAAATGATTTTATTCAAATTCAACTCAAAACAACTATTCGTAAGAGCCATGGCGGGTCTTCTCTGGACAATCTGTAAGACACAGCCTGCAAGACAAAATTCAAGATAAGAAGGTGTGTCATGCGCTCATCAAAGGACAGAGAGAGAGAGAAAGGAAGGGAGAGAGAGAGAGAGTGAAAGAGAGGGAGAGAGAGAAAGAGAGAGAGAGGGAGAAGGAGAGAGAGAGAGAAACAGAGGAAGAGAGAGAGAGACAGTGAAAGGAAGAGAGGGAGAAGGAGAGAGAGAGAAACAGAGGAAGAGAGAGAGAGACAGTGAAAGGAAGAGAGGGAGAGGGAGAGAGAGTGCCGACACTGCGGACCCAGGCCTCACTGCTCACCTGCTGCCACCGGTGTGTCTCCAACCACGTGCCGGTATACACTGCAGTCCACCAGGTCCCCTATCTGAAACAGAGTCCAGATTTATGAATGGCAGAGTTCATATCAGTGCACACGCCATCATCGCTTGGCTGCCCCTGCGCACACAGGCTGCTGCACCCCAGCCCCTCCCGCCGCCCAGCGGTGTTTGCCCGCCCCTGCGCACCCAGGCCTCACTGCTCACCTTCCGCCACCAGCGTGTCTCCAAGAGGGCCCACCACGTGCCGGTGCAAGCTCCAAGCCCGGGGCCGGCGACCTTGGCAGCCTCCACATCATGCAGCCCCGCCCCGCGGGCCACCAGGTCACACACGTGATTCTGGGTCTTGATTTCGCAATCGCAGAGATCATATCAGTGCACACGGCATCATCGTAGGCTGCACACCCGCTCAGCTCTATAAGTGCCACTAACTCTGTGAACCGCGAGGCAACGCCACGAGGCGGTAGGCCCGCGCTGCCCACTGGCTCAGGCCTACACTGCGGTCCAGCAGGGCTCACACAAACCATTACCAGTCCGGACTGCCAGGACGGCGCATCATCGCAGGCTGCACACCCGCTCAGCACCTAAGGTGCCCCTACCTCAGTGCACCGAAAGTCACCGTCCCGTGGCGGTAAGCCCATGCCAGCCACAGTGTTTCCGGTGCCACCAACCCTGTGCAACGCAAGTCATGGACCCTTTCTGATTGAGTCCCGTGATATGCCAGGCGGACGCAGCCATGTCACCTCCAGCAGTGGGGAAGAACTGGGACACGTAGCGTCGTCGTCACCCCTTTATAGGTACGCTGAGTGGGCTGGGTCGGCGTACGCCAGGCTAGCGTAGGGGTGTGAATAATTATCCCTGGGCTCTGGGCGTGGTTCATTTCTGGGCTGGACAGGAAACCAACTGATGCTTGTGTCTCTGTTGCAGTGTCTGCACCACACGGCCCGCAATCGACAATGTTGCAATGTTGCATGCACCCGGAGGGCGGCCGCGCACGAAGGGATTGTACAAGGAGCGCAAGGCCGCTTGGGCTCTTGGCTCATGCATGCCAACTGTTGTGTGTGTATCGCTATTGGTGCACCATAAGCCTAAGGCCTAGCCTCAGTTGCAGAGCGAAAGCCACATCACATTTCCAGAATGCAAGCAGTAGTCAGACGTATATTAGGGATGAAAGCTCCTTTGTCTCAATACATAAGGCGGAAGGACATCTGCACCTCTGACCTTGGTCTTGCATGCGGCAGGCACCCCCTGAGAGAGATACCATAGCAGATGATGACGACTCCCACACTACGCACAGCGCTAATGATAGACCAACGTATCCACACCCCACACACAGAAGTCCTTGCTCGAGGTACTCTTGCATGGAATGCCCTTGACACTTACGTACACAACAACCCATACGTCCAAACGTTGCACACACATATGACTCATTGCTCCGAGCTGTGGCATATCATCCACATAACTGCCGCAGGTCAGAAGAGTGCCGGTTCTACGAGAGCCACCAACGCAATGGCAGAGCATCCTGGGCGCATGCACAACGCCTGTCACGTGGAACTGTACCGTGACCGAATGCTGCCTGTTAGTGTCTGATGCATTGGTCTGCATGTTGTGGCCCATGTCTTGCCCGTACTGACACGCACATGGCAATAAAGTCTACGCAACTTCAATAGTGTTCAACTGTGATGAGTGTTGATTAGAATGACAAATCGTGTGCCTCAACGAGCATTGTCCATACACAGGGAGGGACTGACTGACGCATTTCACTTAGGGGTGAGTCCCTATTGCCAGCTCCACCTCTGTGAGCCAGACATAGTGGTTGGGATAGTTGCTGATAGACCTGTGCTCTTACGTGTCTTCAGCAATGTGAGTATGGTGTCCAAATTCTTGCCATGTGGATCAATGTGATCCATCACTACAGGCTGTGTTCACCCAGTTGAGTGTGAGTAGGTATGCGAAGAGATGTTCTGTTGTCAAATGTGATGGGGGACACTACTTTAGGCCTGCCAATGACTTTGACATTTCATACCCAGCCCTATTTCTAACATTGCGTGGGGCAAAGTTGCGGAATTGCACAATTGTTGTTTCAAAGCAATGAGGCCACAGCTAGTGCACACATTCCCAGTCATCTCACTTCCTATGTGTGTCACGGTCAAACATGCGCATTGCTTTCATTTCCCAGGGTGTACCTATTTGGGCAATCAATGTCCTTACATTCATCCACACTTTCATACTTGATCGATTATGGACATGACACATCTGTGTGAATTTGAATGATTTATTCACATTCGGTGGAGTGTCGGAGCTGGAGCAGTACATGGCCATGCAAACCCCACATTACATTGTAGACCAGTGGAGGGCCAGCCACAGTCATTTAGGGATTGACAAGTACATCGGAAGAGGAAGAGTACAGTCCGCAGTCTGATTGCTGTGTCATTGGTAAGCAAACAAAATATGGCAGTCCATGTCGAGGTCCAAGGTGAGTGTCGCAGAGTGTTTCGGGGGACAGTGGGAGGTGTTGTTACAGGGCATGATGCAGAGGGCAGAACCAAGCTGAAACAGGGCATATGGCGGAGAAGAATGCTACTGGCTCCTTCTTACTACAAAGGTGGAATCACCCGCATCTTCATCCTCTATGTCATCTGTCTGACATGTGGGTGCTGATGTTTGGTCTGCAGCACTGTGTGCCACTGACACATCAGGGGCAGGAGATGTGTGTGTAGAGGTACCAGCAGCATTCATCAGCAACTGGCTTAGTGGCATCAATGCGATGATGAGGATCTGCAGGGCATGGAAGATCCCAACAACTTTTCGCTGGTGTACATCGGTGGCAGCCATTCTTTCTGCATGCATCCGCTCCATGTTCTCCATTATCCTCAGCATCTGTGCCAACTCTCGGCTGACATCGCTGAGGCCACTCTGACTAGACAGTTGTTCTTCTCTCAGAGTCATGACTCCAGCGATGTTGGGCATGGATTGTTGGACATCATGGAGTGAACTGTGGGTGGCCGTTAGGGAGTGTAAGTGGTCCCTGATGGACTTAGACACCCACGTATGGCATCTAGTTTGGCTGCCATGAGGTCGAACCCCACCCGCACCTGTTCAGCCAGCTCCTTCTGGCAGTCTAACACATGGCCTTGGAATGCGATGTGTTATTCGGTGAGGTGCTGGGAGGCAGGCGTGGTGGTGGGTGCTTCCTGCTGCGTGGTCTGTGCAGGGGGTGGGGTCTCCTCGATGCAGCTGGGCTGCCCTGCTCCTGGAGGTGGGTTGCTGTAGCTGTCCATGAGCTGTTGTAGGGCGTCGGTGTCGAAGGTGTGGAGGTCCTCTTCATCATCACTGATGAGTTGTCTGGTCTGCTCTGCAGGAGGTGTTGATTGTCCCTCTGCAATGTGAAGGGGAGATGCATTTTGACATTGTGTTGACATGTATGTTGACGCATTGTTCAAGTTTACATACAGACTGCATGGCAATGTACATTGTGACTGTTTGGGAGGAGCTGGCTATTTGATGCGGGACAGTGGACATTTGAACTACATCACGGATGTGAGGTTGTACACGTACATCATCATCTCACAGTTTCCTGCTATGCCAGATGTGATTGTCCAGTTTCTACGCACAAGCAGAACCAGTTGTGTCCTCTGTTCTGTAGTGAGAGTGTTGCACTTTGTTCCACATTGTCGTCAATGATGATGTGCTGTTATTGCTATGTGTGTGTGCTGCATTGTGGGAGAGTCGCCCCTGCAGCTGTGATTTTGCTTCCCCTTATCCCTTTGAGGCGGTGTGCCTTTGACTTCTGTGCTTCTACAGTGCTGGGATGTTGCAGACTTGGCTAATTTTGGCTCTAGTTCGGATTTTGGACTCTTGGGCATGGTTTATCCGCAGATGTGTTGTTGGCGTCAGGGGTTGTTTGTGCACGTGGATGTGTCAGAGTGTGACCTGCTCCTTTTATGGATGTGTTCCACCCTCAGCCACCTCAGTGTCGTGGCGTGCACCATGTCATGATAATTGGACTGCAGCCATGCTGTTCATCATGCAGTGTCACTTGCATTGTCAGTGTGGCTCACAAACACGCAGCTTTGCTGGTTTTGACACGTGTACATGGGTTGGTTGTGAGATTGGTGCTGTGTGGGGAGGGACCCCTTTGTGCCCATAGTGGACAGGGGCCTACTTGCTGTTTGTATGTGTGCTGCAGTGTGCCAAGGGGATCAGGGACATGATCCAGACTCATTGTGGGTGTGCAGTGTGCTCTACTTAATTGTGCATGTGTGCCATTGTGCCCATCTCCCCCCGTCCCCCCAGTCCCTGTTCCGTACTCACCCTGGTGCTGTTGTGTCAGCTCATGTCGAGCAGTGTCCGGACCCCCAACTCCTGCCACCGTCTCCCCACTGATGACTGTGGCCACCATTTCCTCCATCTCGTCCAGCTGCTGGTGTTCCGCTGGACTGCCACCTCCAGTCTGCATTGCTGCCTGATGGTTGTCAGCGAGTTTCTTCTTGGTTTTGCGCTTCGCATCATTCCAGCGCCTCTTGACCTCTCCAATTGTCCTCCTCCTCACTCCGACTGCATTCACCTTGTCCAGGATGGACTGCCATATTGCATTTTTGTTTGCCAATGACACGTTGGAGGTGACGAACAGTTGTTGGTGGTGTTCTATCACCTCCGTGATGATGATCCTGTTTTCCTGCGGACTGAACCTCCTCTTCCTCGTCTTCTTCTCCTTGCCCTTCCGTGACCCCGAGGTCCCAGGCTGGTCCTCCTGGGGGCTTGTGGGGTTCTGGTCGTCCTCTGTACTTGCTCCGGCTTCCTCCATGGTTCTACGCAGTTTTAATTATTTTGTTTGTGTTTTTCGGTGCTTTTATAGTGCATTTTCCCACATGACGCGTGGGAATTGCAGGCCTGTCGCTGGTTATCGCTGATTTTTTTATCGCGGTTGGCCACATCGCAACTTTTTTTGCGTTCGTGTTTCGCGTTTTTTCGGTGTCGCGTTAATTTTAACGCAGTCATTTTGCACGTTATCGTGAGACTATCGCATGGTACCGCCGGGTTGAGAATACAACGTTAACACGGTGTTATTTTCCCGCGATGGACTGCGATGTGCAAAGTTGCGTTAAGCTAATTTTGCGATAATTATCACACGTTCTTGAGAATATCCCCCTATGTGACTTGTGCGTCCTCCATTAAAAAAGGTAAGAACTTAATGAGTCCAGCGAACTCCGCACTAGTGGTTACTTACACCTGACAGCAATCCGTTTGAAAATTACTAGCATGGGTAAGTAAATTAAATTTGATTGTAAACATATGCTACAACAGCATCTATCTATCTATGGGGCATATGTACAAGCCCTATCGCCACAGGAATGTCACTTTTTGCGACGTTCCTGTGGCGATAGGGGCTTCGCCTTATTTACAAGGCAGTGTTAAGCCACTTAACGTCGCTTAACGCTGCCTTGTAAATAAGGCCACCTTTCATGCTATGCTTAGCGTGAAAAGGGAGGGCAATGGGTGTTGCTGTGGGCGTTCCACCGCAACACCCATTGATTCTGACGCTGCCTCCTATTTACAAGGGAGGCGTAAATAGGAGGCAGCGCCAGAATTAAGACCAGGGAAATCCTGGTCTTACCCTGGCGCAACGAGAAGAAATGTTTCATTTCTCCTCGTTTTTGCTATTTTCATGTGTTCTGCGTTGTGCAGCACATATGAAAACAGCAAAAGGACAATGAATGTTTATGTACAGGAAGGTCCTTCTTCCTGCACATAAACAATCATTTTATAAAAATGCCGTTTTGTAACTTCTGTATGTGCTGCATTCAGCAGCACACATAGAAGTTACAAAATTGCATTCAAAGATTGTCTATGTGCAGGAAGGGGGACGTTCCTGCACATAAACAATCTTTCCCTACATGCAGACACCCTTGCGCTATGGTGCAAGAGTGCCGGCGTTGTCGCTAGGCTGCTAAGTGTAGCGCCACCGCAGGGGAATCGCAGGGCGGCACCATATTCTTGTAAATATGGTGCAGCCCTGCGTTTCTGAAGTGGCGGAGAGAGGCGTTAAGTCAGGAAGGCTAACGCCTCTCTTCGCCACTTATCTTGTACATATGGCCCTATGTATCTTTCGATCTAGCTACACCGCTCTATCTACATATATTATTAGCCTATCCTGAGTGAGGAAGCCTTGATAGCGCTTCCATCTGAAAAGGCTTAAATTGGTTAGTTTAAAACGTATCTACTTTTATGCAAATACCTCCTCTTTCCTCTACATTGAAATGGCATGGTAATTACCTGAGCACGTCTCTCCCAGGCCTTCAAATGGAGTGCATTGCTCCGAACTGACAATGGCATAACATCTTCAGTTTCTCAATGACTTCCCGCCTTATGTTTTCTAAGTGTATCTAATTTCGAACCCTTCTAAATGGAAATGATTCAGTCCTATCTGCGCTAATTTACATGTGCATCTGTGTTGTGGCCCATAAATAATGGAGTGGTAGCAAGATCGTTTAAGTATGTGTGAGACTCTTATATGGCGAATAACTCGAGCGGAGTGTAAAAATAACCACGAGGGCAATTGCGTAAAGTGCCAAGAATAAGTACGACTCTCTTTTCCATGCTAATTAAGGAAGAGTTTACCTTCGAGTTTTCAACTTGGAAGAAAATTACTTCAGAAAGCAAGCACTGTTGGAAAACAGGGTCTTACTAAAGAACGAATATATAAATAAGGTCTTGTGCTAGGGTGGCCGGACACTAGGGTAAATCTCAGACAGAGAACTATGATTATAATTTGGCAACCACTACGATCATAAGACAGCACTCAAAGACATGGGTATAAACCCTTTACTTTTAAACCTATCAGTGAGAAGCCCACTTCACAAGTAACACATGTTGGAGAGGCATTGTGCTGGTAACCCCATCAGTAATCCAGAAGCATATTTTTACATATACAAATGGGAACGACTGGCTTTGTGAAGACGGGTCAGATGGTAAACCTTCATTTGGGAACTGCTGAGCCAGCTATGTCACTTGATCTTCTGTGTGCAGACCTCTTCTGGTGCTCTTTAACAATGCTACATTTGAGAAGCAGCTGCTAAAACAAAAATATAGATGCAATGGCAATGTAAAATGGGCTTGCCAGAAAAGCTTGACATACTCGGCCTGATTACAGTTCAGGTATTTATCAATTTACTCCGCCAGTGGTTAGGTGTTTCCACACCTGGATTTACTGACTGTGGAAGAACATGGCCTGCTTTTTGCACCCAGAAAAATCAGCTGGAAAAATCAAATGAATATTTGGCTGCAGCTACAGCCAAGTCTCCTGTCACTCTTTTTTTTAAATAACGGGGTGATATAAGAGCCTTCACCCCGCAAGAAAATCTTCCCCTTCCTGCCCTACATCTCGCACTCTCTTCTTTCTCCTCCATCGCCACACACCGGCCTGCCCATCTAGCTATCACGTGCTCAGAGCATGGAAGACGTGATTCCGTGTGGTTTCATAGCTGTAATTCCCCATTCCGTGGATTTTTACTCATTACTACACAGTCCCGTGGCAACTTTGGACTGCAGAAACAGTTGTGTGTAAAATCGACTCATTATTATGAAAGTCATATATTGTGCCCCTCTCCAATACATCATATGACAATCTCATCAGCTTCCCCTTCCTATCAGAAGAAAACAACGGACTTACTTAATTTCTAAAGCACTCACTACCCTGAAGGGCTCTTAAAGGAGAGAATGCAGCTGTGTTGGTAAGGAAATGCCAGTCCATCCTTCACATCCTGAGCAATGTCTTGAGAGGGGTCTATGAAAGTGTGTGAGCATGAGTATGTTGCATTCCCCTTTCCTCTCCTTTCCCCCTGTCCCCGCGCCCCTCCTTTGCCTGGAACATGGAACGCTGTACCTGCGTTGTACAATTTATGTTCCATGTTCCAGAGTTCTCTAGTTATCAGTTATTGCCTCAGCCTTGTGTAGTAGGGTTGTACTGTGCCTCTCTACAAATAAATCTTGAGTTCCACTTACCGTCTGGAGCCTCGTCATTACAAATTTGGCGACGACCTTCTGAAGACTTCGTTTGCTACATCTTCCTTGGAGGCACAGGTGCTGCGATGTCTTCTGGACCCGTTTTCCTGTTCTTCACTTCTCTGCTGATTTAGAGCTTCCCTGCGCGCTGGATGCAGCATTCTTCTACTCAAACTGGGAAACCGCAGATTTCTGGCTTGTTCGGTGCCTTTCCAGAGCCTTTTCATCGTTTTGCTGAATTTTTGCGTACCAACGGCTGTCTTCCGTTGTCTAACAACTGCTGTTGCCTGGATACTGGCTGTGACGCGCCGCCTGGATACTGCCTATGACGTGGGACGACAACTGTTGCCTGGTGACTTCTATCAACGCGCCACCCGGATTCTAGCTGCAACGCTGGACGCTTAGTCCGCTCCTCACGTCGGTTACGCTGTGCGTCGTTACGCCGGCGGCCATTTTGGAGCGGGCTCATTTTCATGCTTTACCGCGTCTATTTCTCCCGAAGGCTCGGGCACTTCGTGGTGTTGTTCCCAGTGTTTCATCACACGGGCATGAGCACACCTCGTTGAAGGCTCCCCCGGATGTCATATTTACAGAAAAAACATATCTTCGTCTTCACAGTCATCTTCATCCGTCTACAGGTAGGAAAGCCTGTTCATCTTCCGTGACAGGCACACGTTGACTCTCAGTTCTACAGCCTGCCTCCCTTACGGTGACTGGCACACCTTGTACTTGTTGTCTATTTTACAAGAGTAGGACGTACACTCTTATTTTCATGTCATAGCACATATTTATACTTTAACTTTCACTCGAAAGCAGCACATTCACAGTAGGTTTGCTGCGTCGTCTACTCTAAGGATTATTTACCTGTAATTTTTACCTGTTTTAGTACGCTACCTTATATACTGTATAAAAAAAAAAAATGTTTACCATTATATCGCTACCGTCTCATCACAATGCAGTTTGACCCACCCTCTAAATTTTTACAAACAAAAGGAGAACCTTCCATTCCATGGACAAGATGGAAAGAAGAATTTATCACCTACCTAAAAGCTATTGATGGAGAACGTATGTCTGCTGAGAGGAAAAAGAACATCTTTCTTCATTGCTTAGGTTCTGAGGGACAGGTAGTGTATAGGACACTTCCTCCTGTCAGATCAGGGGGTGATCACAACGTGTATGATGAGGCCATTTTGCGTATAGAGGGTAGATTTAAACCAACAACAAGTCTTGCCCTCAATAGGTTTAAATTTTACACTAGGGCTCAAGAAGAGGGAGAGAGTTTTGGTGAATTTCTCACCGCCCTACGTGCGTTGTCCTTACACTGTAACTTTGGTTTGATTACTGATGAAATGATCAGGGACCAGATCATCGTTCACGTAAGAAGTAAGAAGGTACAGGAGCAACTGTGGATAATGGGCGACCCTAATTTGGAAGCGGCCATTAGCACTGCTAAGGCCTTAGAGCAATCCGATAAGTGGATGAAGTCACTCAACAAAGAAACCAAACATTCCACTTCCAGTGAGGTCAACACTATCAATCCTAACACCTCTAAGGGTTACTCCAGTGACAGAAGTTACCCTAGTATCAAACAATTCTATTGTTATAGGTGTGGGAATCCTGACCATATAGCTTCTTTTCCACGTTGTCCTGCTATTGGTAAAGAGTGCAGTAAGTGTGGACGTGTAGGACATTTTTCTAAAATGTGTAAGAATACTATGAGTGGTGCCCCGAATTCCAAGAAGTCTGTATTGCCTTCTTCTAAATTCTCCAAAGGGAAAGTCTCTTGTGTCACTTGCAACCTTCCATCTTGTGATCATCTTCAAGGTGACTTAGAGTCTGGCATTGTTGTTTCGATCCAACATTCCTTTGATGTTTCCGAGGCTGATAAGATTTCTTCTCCTAAATGTAGTGTATGTATCATGGGGAGGGAGTTGGAACTAATGGCAGACTCGGGTTCTCCTTGGACTATAATCACAAAGGATTATAGCTTGGAATCCTTGGGAGAATTAGTTGATCTCAATCTATTAAACAAACCTGATATTGTGGCGCAGAATTTTGATGGTTCCCATATTGATTTTATGGGCTTCAAGGAAGTATTTATTGAATTCAAGGGTAATTCTGCCACCATCAAGTTATACATAGCTTTCAAAGGTGTTAATGTCTTGGGCTGGCGTGACCAGGCCAAGTTGGGTATTCTGTTGAACCCCAGAAGAAAAGAACCTGTTTCTGTCCTTGCTTTATCTTCTGCTAGTACCAATTTCAGTGTTTTATTTCCTAATGTATTCTCCGATGATCTTGGTAAACTTATAGGTTTTAGTCACAGGATCAAAGTCAAAGAAGGTTCTGTTCCGGTGAAACAGAAATTAAGGGGAGTTCCCATCAGTATTAGGACTGAGTTAAAAAACATGTTAGATGGAATGGTTGAGAATGGCATAATTGAGGAAATTGAGTCCTCAGAATGGGTTTCTCCCATTGTTTTAGCCCAAAAACCTGATAAAAGTATTAGGTTATGTGTTGATTTGAGGGCGTTGAATGCAAATTTGGTCGCTGACTGCCACCCACTCCCTAATATTAACGAAATGGTATGCATGTTGGATGGTGCCTGCATTTTTTCCACCCTTGATCTTCGATCGGCTTACCACCAAATTGAACTTACTGGGGATTCCAAACACTTCACTGCTTTTATCACACCCCATGGGCTTTTTCAATTTAAGAGGATGCCTTTTGGTCTTGCATCGGCCGCATCTGTGTTTCAGAGGGCCATGTACCACATCTTTAAAGATGTCAGCAAATTTGTTAAATGCTTCCAAGACGATATACTAATTTTTTCCAAAAATGAGGAAGATCACTTCCATCATGTTAAGGAAGTTTGCCTCAGGTTAGAAAAATGTGGTTTGACACTCAAAGCTGGCAAATGTAAATTTTTTTGTAAATCAGTGGAATATCTAGGTCACACACTTTCTGGTAATGGTGTAGTGCCCAAAAAATCCTTAGTTGATGCCATCATCAATGCACCTGCTCCTGACAATAAAGAGAAACTCCTCTCTTTTGCGGGCCTGTGTGAATACTATAGTAAATTCATACAGAACTTTGCCACCAAGATGGAGCCCCTTAGGGAGTTGACCAGAAAGTCCACTGAGTTTGTCTGGTCAGATAAACAAGAGACAGCTTTCAGACAGATCAAAAACGAGATTGTTAATGCGCCCACCTTGAAGTCATTCTGCCTCAATAAGAGATGCATTATCACTGTTGATGCCAGTCTTTATGGTCTTGGGGGAGTTCTTAGCCAGTGTTCGGGAAAGGAAGAGTGGTGTGTGGCTTTTGCTTCTAGGACTCTTTCAGTTACTGAGAGGAGATATGCCGTGATTGAGAGAGAGTTGTTGGCGTGCATCTGGGCCATCGAACATTTTCGCAACTATTTGTGGGGAAACAGATTTACTCTCAGAACTGATCATAAGCCCCTTGTTGGCATATTATCCCCTGGGGGAGGATGGAACTCTACCGCCCGCATAGCCCGCCTCACATCCAGACTACAGGAATACGATTTCGAGGTGGTGTATGTCCCTGGTAGGAGCAATGTCACGGCTGACTTTCTTTCTAGGTTGCCGTGTCCTGACGAGTGTGATTTTCGTGATGAACAAGAAGTGGACATAGTTGCCACTGTCAAGGATTTTGTTACTCAAGAGTTTTTGGGCTTGTCTGAGACTGAGTGGACGGCTGAGATGAATAATGATGATGTGTGTAAACATATTATTGAATGCGTGAAAAATGGATGGCCCAGAGAAAGGTCTGCCAATGCCGACATTGCCCCTTTTTGTCGTGTCTCTGATGAGATTGAAGACATTGGTGGTTTGCTTTTCGAAGGAGGAAAGATTATCCCTCCTGCTTCTTTGCAGAACAAGATTTTACTACTTGCTCACCAAGGACACTTTGGCATGTCCTCTATGAAACGGCTTATCAGGGCCAACTTTTGGTGGCCTGGACTAGACAAAATGGTAGATAGGTCTGTCAGGGAATGCCCTGAATGCATTAGCAGTGATAAAATGCTTCAAGTTTCTTCCGCCCCTCTTAAACCAGTTTCTTGGCCTGAGTGCCCTTGGCAAAAAGTGGCTTTTGACATTTCAGGTCCCTTTAAACACTTGCCTTCAAATGCCCGTTTTGCTCTTGTCATGGTGGACTACAACTCCAAGTGGCCGGAGGTCAAGTTTGTTGCTAATACCTCTACTCAAGTCATCATCACTTTTTGCAAAGAGGTTTTTGCACGTGAGGGGTCCCCTGAGGTTCTTGTAACGGATAATGGGGTACAACTCACATCACAGGAGATGGAAAGTTTTCTCCATATGTGTAATATCAAACATATGACTACATCCTTATATGAACCGAGAGAAAATGGCCAAGTGGAACGGTTTAAACGTGTACTCAAGGATTGTATTCAGTTAGCTGGTGTGTCCAATGAGTCTTGGAAGGATGTTGTAAGAAAAAAATTATGGATGTATCGCATCACTCCCCATTCAGTGACTGGAGTTAGTCCTTTCAGACTTTTGAAGGGCAGAGAACCTATTTCGGAGATTTGTCCATGGTGGATCAAAAGAGTTATTAAGGTTGACGAATGTGTTGATGTGAATCAGGTTGCTAAGCGGGTGGAAAGTAAGCAAGACAAGATGAAAATATTGTTTGACTCCAAAATGAATGTTAAAGTTCCAGATTTTGTTGTAGGAGACTGGGTTAGGATAAAAAAAACCTGGTTTCCTGGTGAAAGGTACTTCCAAGTTTAGTCATCCTATCAAAATTGTTAAGGTCTATAAGAACAGTGTCATCACTCAGTATGGTAGAGTATGGAATGTAAGGAGGGTTGCTAAATGCAAGTCTTTAAGTCTCACTGTAGATAGAGACGAAGATTCACCATTACATGATTTTCCTGATTCCAAGTGTAACTCTCATCATTCCACTCAATCTGTGGCTTCCAGAGTTAAAAGTAATGATCGACCCAGGTTTTTACCTGCCAGGTACTTGTCTTGATTTTCCTGCATTCCTTTCCCTTTCATTCTCTGTGTTAAGGGTGAGATGTGTTGCATTCCCCTTTCCTCTCCTTTCCCCCTGTCCCCGCGCCCCTCCTTTGCCTGGAACATGGAACGCTGTACCTGCGTTGTACAATTTATGTTCCATGTTCCAGAGTTCTCTAGTTATCAGTTATTGCCTCAGCCTTGTGTAGTAGGGTTGTACTGTGCCTCTCTACAAATAAATCTTGAGTTCCACTTACCGTCTGGAGCCTCGTCATTACAGAGTAGCATTTAAATGCAGATCTCATGCTCACTTTATCCTCTCTCTGGAACAAGGGCATGTATTTCCTTCGGAGAAAAATGTTGGAACTCTGTAATAGATGTCCTTAAGCCAGTACAGTCCCGGAAAATCCGGGATATCTTCCAATTCTTCCAATAGCAGGTCAGCGTGCAGCGAGCAGCTTACGTTTCAGTTTCCAGTATGGCAGCTGTCATGTACCACTGATGTTCCACACCATGGTGAACCTTGCACTGCAAATTCTAGAGAGTTGGAATCCATTTTGAGAGTTTAAAGCGATTACAGACACCCAGTCTACAGAGATTCAGGCAGCGTTTACCTCATTGATGACCCAAACATAGCCTCTTCTTTTTGAGTGGGAAAATTCAAATTTTCCACAGCTGAGGTGGGTAGAAAATCATGATTTTATTAAAGTCACGGAGGCTAATATTATGCATTCCTCTTTAATTGCAAACTCACTGCAGCAACATCACAATGTAAAGAACTTAGGACAAGAATCTACTAACATTCCATTTTCCATATAATTCCCTGTGTGGCAGCCATCTTCCTTCTTTTGCTGCAAACAAACAAAAATGTCCAACTTTGACGAATACTCATAAACAAACTGCAAAAATGTCTTTCTTCTCCACTAACTCTTATTTACTTCCTGAAGTCTCCTCCTGCAAATAAATTAATAAAAACATATTTTAGGGTGGGAATTTATAGGGTGGGATAATATCAGCCTCCGTGTCTTTAATACATTCATGATTTTCTACCCACCTCAGCTGTGGAAAATCTGAATTTTATGTCAATGCACGGAGACCAATATTATGCATGTTTAAAGCCTTGCCATAATATTCCTAACTGCACAATCCACAGGTTTAAAATAATATTTCTTTAATACTGATTCAAATGACAAATCTGCAGCCGCTAAAATTCCAGTCAATCCACCCCCTAACAAAAAGCTTTGGAAGCCAGAGTCCCTCTAGCAGAATGTGCTCCAAATTTAGTGAGATCTATTCTTGCTTTCTTCATTACCTCCCTCACCCACCTAGCCAGAGTAGGTGTTGACACTGCTTTGTAAGATTTTCTGAAAGAAATTATCAATTGAGAATTCGCCACATCTCTCAAACTCTCTGTTCTTCATATTCTCGCAAACACCTCACCACACACAACTTCCTACACTCAACCAAATTCGGATAAAAATAGTTTGTGAAAAAGTCTTTTTTCTCCTATTAACGTTGAAGCAGACTCCCTCTGGAAAATACCTACATCCAGTGACCTCCAGGGCCTTAACATCCGAGACCCTCCTAAATTAAATTAGGCAAAGAAGCATAGCCAAATTCATAGAAAGTCTTTTTAAATCTAGAATTTCATTCTCAGACCAGGTTGCCAACGCCTGCAATACGACATCCACGTCCCACAAGGACGAATATTTAGCCTGTTGAGGAGCCCTTAACCTCACACCCCTTAACAATCTTTTCACCACGTCCTAATGTCCTATTGGTACGCTATCTATCAATTCATGACCCCCAGAAATTGCCGAACTACTAATGTTCACTGAACTGTAGGACCTTCCGTCTAAGAAAACCTCAGATAAATAATTTACCACATCTACCACAGGTGCTGATACGGGATCCAAACCCCGTGAAACACACCTTAATGAGGTTTGAAGCTTCCAACGATAATCCTGACACCTGCCATGCTCTCCCGAAATCAATCAAGCCATCAAATACAACCGACCTTGCAGAACTAAATTGTGCCTGTCTCCTCCTGTATTCACTTACAGATCTGGAAAACGCGTTAGAAGCACTGGGTTCGCTATCAACATTTCCATGACATCTGGATACCAAACTTGGGATGGCCAAAATGGTGCAATCAAAACCATTTCCGCCTTTTCTTTTTTCACTTTCAATAATGCCCTCTGAATCAAAGCAAAAGGAGGGAATGCATATCCCTGAATTTTGCTCCAATTCACGGATCCACTGCCTCCACTTCTGGGTCTGGCCTCCAACTGTAAAACCTTCCTATGCGGGCGTTCACTCTGTTTGCAAACAGATCTACCATGAAAGGAGCCCATCTCTTGTTTACTAAGTTGAACACCTCCCTGTTCAGTTTCCAATCGCTGAAATCCTTCAACTCCCTTGAATTCCAGGTGCTATTGATGGAGCAAGGTTTTCGAGAAAAGTGAAACTTGCTCGATTGAATCCTCCATTAACTTTCACTAATCATTAAATTAGTAAATAAGACGAAATTAACATACACCAAACACAGATACACGGGGAGAAAAGCTTACAAATGCTTGGATTAATGAGAAATAAAATGCAGCACGATTAAAACCCGCTTTAACTTGCAAAAACGCTTTGCGCATGTGCAAACCCGAATTACGCATAAGTAACGTGAATAACTCGCTTTGAGAGGGAAAACCTCACGAATGCGCAAGAAAGTTCAGAACGAGGTCTTGAGGTACTGCATCCCTGGCATATGCTTGCTTGATTTAAACGAAAGCTGCTGCTATTAACGCTTTTGCCCAAGAGTAATAATAATTACATGGGATAGAGTAGAAGTGGGTGGTGAACAGTGAGAATTACATGTTTATGAAAATAACATCTGTTTATGATTCTTTTATTAATAGTGTACATTTGGGCCTGTTAATCCATGACTGAAAAAGAAAATGGCGAAAGCTACGCATGCTCAATGAGTCCATGAGATGACCCGGTGACCGAGAGAGAACTGAATGACTGCCAAGATCCAAGGACAGAAGGGATGGGAAAAGAAGAAGATGTATCGGTCATCTATGAAGCCTGTATTAAATGAATTATGGCATTTGCAACAAAATATGCATGTTTCAAACAAATTATATGAATGAGTAGAAGGGGCAGAGTTAGCAAACAATAGGTTTTACTAATAAAAATGAATACGTCAGCCTGGTATGATGAAGACACCCCTAACCCCGTCCAATCATATTCCGTAGTTTAGCAAATCTGCAACACTTGAGGGTGGGACATGAAGAAATAAAGACTATAACGAGAGTGACTTGAATTAAGTAAATTAACAACGCTGCTGATGGAGAGATGATTCGATGGAGCTGTGAGGGAACTACTGCTGCTGGGAGCTGAACAGAGAGAGAGAGAGAGAGAGACGAGAGCAGACTTGGAAGATCCAGACTACTGCCTGATTAGATTGGAAGATTGCGGAAGAATATCGAGGAGGGAGAGAGTGTAAGAGAGGGAATCGCCCTGGTGCGTCGGGTTGTAGAGAAGTCTAGTTAGTATCAGACCTGTCCTGATCCTATCCTATAATCTTTGTCTCCTGATCCTAAGTCAGGGGACCCCCACCAGTCCTTTGGCCAGAGGGGTGGTTTTCCAGTTATCTTCATTAAGTAAATATCATTCTATCCAAAATTTGCATATTTCTTTGCAAATGTATTATTATGTGCCTTTTGTCTCTCCAACTGTCCACTCTTATGCGTTTGATTTTGTTGAATGAGCTTGTGTAATTGAATGTATTGTGTTATATGATTGTTCTCTCTCCCACTTAAAGAAAGATGGAATTTGCACTGTGTACTTGTAATTGATGAGCGTTCAACTTAATGACTGAAATTTTAGATAAACTTATTATTATTATTATTATTATTTAGAGTCTGTGGTTATTTTACTAAGAATTTAGTTAAGAAGTTGTTAATATCACCATCAACTAACTCAACTAATTGTCCATCGACCAGAGGAAGAGCGTTGATTCGTGAAGATTAGTTAGACATGATACTGTAATTGATTTGTGGTTACAGGGAAATAACTAATCAGAACTTAGTGAATTATAAAAACTTGACCCCTTCCAGCGGGAAATTGGCCAAGGGGAATGCAAATGATCGTATTTGGATAAAATGTATATTGGCCCATTGAAAAATTCAGTTTTTGTGTGTAAAAATATCCAACCATGGCCTCTTCGCACTGGGTCAGTTTTTCTGGTAGCAGAGTTATGGTTATTATTGATTAGTTTGGTGATTATTGATTATTGACTATATGTTCTTAACATGAAAAGTTAGTGTCCTGTTCTATGTTGTCTGGAAGTACAGGTACAGAGATACCTAGGAATCCCGGGAATTGAATTTTGAAGAGTGTGGTAAGGAAATCACACTGCAGAAGGTTACTCGTCTGTTCTCATAATACCTAAAAGCTACGGAGGGCTGTAGGTGTTATATTAGGGACTATATCGTATAAAAGCCAAGAGTGAGTGATAGCGAAGGGTCCACCTGTGAAGCTTTGGCCTTACCCGAAGGAGGAGTATCCCTAGAGGAGTAATAGGTCCTCCCCGAGCTTAAGTGAAGGGTAAACAGTGGTCTTTACTCGCAGTGTAAGGAAGTACTTTCTCTTTGAAGCAAGTGAATAAACTATCTTTGAATTAGCGGAGCAGACAGAGTAGCGCTGTTTTTACGTTGTTACTAACGGAAAATTTATTAAGAAAGTTTAGAAAATACATTGCCGTATTACCTTGTGAAGGGAGGGTCAGTAGCAGGAGTCATACTGACGCCACAGAGAGCTGCGCTGGTATTGGTTGAGACAGCGGGCGTGTAACAAGTGCCGATTGCAAAGAGGAGGGTCAGTAGTAGGAGTAATACTGACGTCATAAAAAGCCACGCTGGTATTGGTCAGACAAGTGGGTGTGTGGAAACCTCTGATTGGTTGGCAGACAAGAGCTGTGCAGGTATTGGTTGTGTAAAGAGACGTAGTGAGCTCTGATTGGACTGTTGATGTGAGTCGCGCTGGTATAGGACAAGTGTTGGGAAACAGGATACGTAGGAATACGGAAGAGTTTCTAGTTTTAGCTTGCTGAAACAACTTAGTTACAGGGATTGGAAGAATGAACTGATTAATAAAATCAAAAATGTCTTTAAAAAGGATAAGCGTGTAGTAACCAGAGAAGGGATTCTTATGCCACCTCCTAATACGCCTGCTTCGTTTATGATGTTGGAACGAGGATATCATACTTGTGTTTGGTTGGAAAATTGGGTGGAGTATACGAAAGGCGATGGTGTTCTAGCTTTTCCTGAAAATGGTACGTTTAATGTAAGGATTCTTCAGAATTTGAGAAATCGAATGAATTCATTAGAACCTAGCCCTAGGTTAATGCAGTATGAAGCTTTGGAGGAATGGGAAGTTGAGGCATTTGAGCGAGAGAAATACAGAGGAGGTAGGAGAATAAATAGAGGATTTTTTTCCAAGATATCCATTTGATACTCAAGGAGATGAGATGAAAAGATGGAGAAGAGCTGTAGTAACGGAAGGGTTGTATCCAGTATTGATGTCTGAAGATCAAGTAGGGAGTAAATGCAAAGAAAAAATGAAACACACAGGTATGGCAGGAACAGAATGTGATGAAACTGATGATGAGTTATTAGAGGACATTTTAGTTAAAAGACCTCCACCTTATCAAGAAAATGCTGGAGAGGCAACTCCAAGTGCACCAATGATGAGAACTCCCTTAGTTCCACAAGTCCTATATGATCCAACAATTACCCGAGTGTTACAGGAAAAGGAAAGGGATGCATTGAATAGAACAAAAAAAGAGATAATTCAGAAAATAAATCAGTTAGGTTTAAATGCTGAAGCCTTGACTGTACCAGTGATGATAGGTCCGGTTATTCCATTATATGGGGATAAACGAGACACCCGAGATTACAAACAGTGACAGTCCAACAAAATAGTGTTAGAAAAGAGGTAGCAATGTCAGAAGATCTAACCAGTGAGAGTGATTCAAATATCTCGTTACTAGATCTCCCTAATTTTGAAACAGTGACTGAAACCCCGAAAAGAGGTTCACCAGTGAATAAGAGAAGAAAAGAACTGATTGACACACCAGTAGCAGGAAATTCTAAAAGATTTTCGCCAGAAGATCTAGAGGAGTGGGCGAAAGGATTAGACAAAAAGAAACCTCAAACACCAAGTATAGATGTGGCCAAGTTGAAAGTGGATTTAGAGGAAATGATCATTGGTACAATAAGCCCAGATAGATTAGGTATATACAGGGATGATGAATTGTTGTTTTTGTGCAAAAGTATAACATGGAGAGCAAAGAATCTGCATGAGAAAATAGTAGAGGTTGCTTCAGAATTTGGAAGGGATGTAGAAAAATCGGAATTATTGCAGAAACCATATAGGGCAGAATTTACTGACAAGGATTTAGAAAGTTTGAATGCGTCAGGAAGGAGATTACAGATCGAACAATTAATGAATATTTTGAAGAAATGGGGAGATGCAGACAGATGGAGAGGTAGATGGACAAGGAATAGGGATGAGGCAGCTACAAAGGAAGCATCTGCATTCCCATTAAGAGAAACAGAACAGGTTGAAAGAGTGTGTCCAATGAGAGAAGTTCCTGGTGGTGGATATGTTCATGTTCCATGGTCTAGACAGGATATTTTGTCTTTTACGAATTATTTTCCCAGATTA
The DNA here is from genome assembly GCA_963921515.1 of Calotriton arnoldi. Taxonomy (NCBI): domain Eukaryota; kingdom Metazoa; phylum Chordata; class Amphibia; order Caudata; family Salamandridae; genus Calotriton; species Calotriton arnoldi. The sequence continues at coordinate 515,888 of CAWUFW010011022.1, forward strand.
AGGGAGAAGCCAGTTGAATGGTGCAAGCAGGTGGAGAGGTTTATGAAAGTTTCAAAAGTATTATTAAAGGATTTGGATGGTCTGTTTGATATAGTGGTACCAACTGATTTGTTGACAGAATGTAAGATTACGGTTGATTGGCCAACTGAAGAGTATCCCAGAGATGCAAAGACAGGTGCACCTCCAGAAGATGTGATGAAAAAGTATCAGCAAGTGATTACTTTCTTGAAAGGGAAAATTCCTCCAAAGGAAACGGATTGGGTTAAAATAGATAGAACAACTCAAGAACCAAAAGAGTCAGTGCATGCGTATTACGAAAGGTTGTTACAGGTATTTAAACAGTATAGTGTATTCAAAAATATTGGTGACAAGGATATGGGACATTTTGTGTACAGGTTTGTTGTGTATGGATTGAGATCAGAAATTAGTCAGATGATTCAACAGCATATGCTTTGCTGGCAGAGTAAGCCCATTGATGACATCTTGAAGTACGCGAAGTATTGCAGTGATGATATTGACGCAAAGCATAAGAAATTGAAAGAAAAGAAGATGTGGGCACAAGTGAAACTGGCAGAACACCAAGAGGCAAGTACTGGTTCTCAAAATGATAACCAGTCGAATGACCAAAATCAGAATAGTCAAGGATCGAATGGGAATAAAGAAAAATGACGAATGAGTAGAGAGGAAGCGAAAAATAAGTATCCTTGTCATGCGTGCGGAAAGCATGGACATTGGAAGAATGAGTGTAGAAACGTTCAACAGAATAATGGGGTAAATCAAAATTTAAATCCACAGATGCAGAATGAGGTGGTTGTGAACCAGCACCAACAGGTAGTTACTCCACAGTTACAGGTGCCACAAGCCCCTATGCCCAACTGTATGAACGCTCAAGTGCAGAGATACAGTGTGAACACCGGATTTCGTGGAGAGAGTGGTAAGAATACACAAATGGTTCAACAATATTGGATGCACAGTAACGAGTGTGATTCGGATGTTTCTCAATGACGGTGCCTGATGGGGGAGGAAGAATGCGTGCTTGGCGCATCCTTGGGGGTAGATCAGTCAGGTCCATTTGTTGATGGAAAAGTGGAAGGTAATGACATCACTTTCCTAGTGGATACTGGTGCTACCCATTCTACTGTGAGAGCAGCAGAAATTTCAAACCTACCCCTCTCGGGAGAAACTATGCAAGTTGTAGGAGTCTCAAATAAGCAAATAAAAACCCTAGTTACTAAACCAATAGAAGTGAATATCGGAAATTTCAAAGACATGCATCGGTTTGTGGTGTGTGATTCAAGTCCAGTTAACTTGTTAGGGAGGGATTTGTTGTGTAAAATGAACTGTACCATCTATTGTACACCTGATGGTTTTGCTTTTCAAACACCTGATGAAGATATCGCTTTCAAGATGATGCTAGCAAAACAAGGAACAGAAGTGGATGAGATGTTTTCACTTCTGACTGAAAGCAGTCTGCCTGATGAGCTGAGAGACAGTGAGATCAGATGTGTGGGATTTTTCATGAAAGGAAATTGGTCTGATGGCAAATGTAGATCCAATTAAAATAGTGGTGAAAGAAGGTGCGATTTATCCAAACACACAACAATACAAAATGAGTCCAGAAGTAAAAGCAGGAGTTGCTCCAGTAATTGATCAAATGATTGAACAAGGTATTTTGAAAGAAATAATGGGTAGTCCTTGTAATTCGCCAATCATGGGACTTAAAAAGCCTAGTGGCAAATATAGGATAGTGCAAGATTGAAGGAAAATCAATAAGATAGTAGTACCCTGTTGTCCAGTAGTACCAAATCCAGCAGTAATTCTTTATCAGATACCTTGGGATGCACATTGGTATACAGTGATTGATTTGTGCCAAGCATTCTTTTCGATTCCTTTGCATGTAGATAGCCAATATCTCTTTGCATTCCGGTTCGAGGACTGTGTTTTGGCATGGTGCCGAGTTCCTCAAGGGTACACAGAGAGTCCCTCGATTTTCAATCAAGTCTTGAAAAAGTATTTGGAAACATTGGTTATGCCAGAAAATTCGGTTTTGGTTCAGTACATTGATGACCTACTGGTGGCATCAAAGACAAGAGAGGCTTGTGTCATAGACACAATTGCTTTACTGAACCATTTGGCAGAAGGTGGATACAAGGTGTCGCCAGAAAAATTACAGTTTTGCCAACAAGAAGTCCAATATTTGGGACACAAGATAGAAAAGGGAGTTAGAAAAGTGAAAACAGAGAGAATAAAAGTGATTCGACAGATGAATCTGCCTAAAACTAAGAAAGAAGTACGAATGTTTTTGGGAGTGATTGGATACTGTCGTCAGTGGATCAGTGGATTTTCATTGCTTGCAAAACCTCTAATAAAATTGACACGAAAAGATGTGATGGATCCGATTGAATGGGATGATGAAAGCGAGGATGCATTCATAAAACTGAAGGATTGTTTGTGTCAAGCACCAGCATTAGGAATGCCTGACTATACAAAAGAATTTGCTTTGTTCTGCTGTGAGAGGGAAGGATGAGCGCTTTCAGTGTTAACACAAAGACATGGATTGATGTGACGTCCAGTGGCATACTTTTCTGCCACTCTGGATTCTGTGGCCTCAGCATTGCCTGGCTGCTTAAAAGCAGTAGCTGCTACTTGTGTGAGTCTGGAGCAGAGTGAGTCTATTGTTATGGGACATCCCTTGAAAGTATATGTGCCACATTCTGTCAAGATTCTTTTAACAAGGACTCGAACTCAGCACTTGACCCCTAGTCGGCTGACTAAGTATGAAAGAGTGATCCTAGGTGCTGAAAATGTAAGCGTGATAAGATGCACCACAGTGAATCCAGCAACCCTGTTCCCGGACCCATTCTGTGAAGAAGTAAAAGAAGAAGTTGATCATGATTGTTTGGATCTAACAGAAATGTGTACAAAGCCCAGGCCGGACATCTTTGAAGTCCCATTGGGAGAATCAGATTATGTATTGTTTGTTGATGGGTCATGCTTGCGAAAACAAGATGGAGAACTGAGTGCTGCCTATGCTGTCTGTACTATATCTGCTATTATAGAAGCATCCTGTTAAAAAGGAGTCAAGTCTGCACAAATAGCCAAATTGGTAGCTTTAACAAAAGCCTGCAAAATTGGGAAAAAATTGAGAGTAACCATATTCACGGATAGTCAATATGGTTTTGGGGTTGTGCATGACTTCGGCCAATTATGGATGCAAAGGGGATTTCTGACTTCTTCAGGTTCTCCTATCAGAAACAGTAAAAATGTCAAAGAACTGTTGGAAGCATTACAATTGCCAAAAGAAATTGCAGTGGTCAAGTGAGCCGCACATAAGTCAGGAAATGATTATGTGACACAAGGCAACAAATATGCTGACCAAGTTGCACAATTGTGTGCTCAAAATACAATGGCTTTGAACAGAGGGTTGGAAAAAGAAACTACCAATTGCCAACTAATTTTTTTCTCTTCTTTTAAAACATGGGATGAAGTTAGACAGTTACAGGATGAGGCAGATGTGAAAGAAAAGGAATTCTGGATTAACACAGGTTGCGCAAGAAGAACCGATGATGAGGTATGGGTGTGTCCAGATGGAAGACCAATAATGCCAGACAGTATGTTATCACAAATGGCAAGAGTATATCATGGAGCCACACACATTGGGAGGAATGCCATGATTAGACACTTTAGGCAGACATGGTACAATCCCAAGTTTAGGCTCATTGCAGAGAGTCTCTGCCAGCGCTGTTTGATATGTCAACAGCAGAACCCAGGCAGAAAAACATTTGTCAGTTGGGGAAAAATTGGAAAGTCAGAGGGACCATTTACAAGACTGCAGCTTGATTTTATAGTGTTGCCGCCGTGCAACGGTCTGAAGTATGTCCTTGTCATTGTGTGTCTGTTTTCTCGTTGGGTGGAAGCTTATCCAACTAGAAGGAATGACAGTCTCACAGTTGCCAAACTATTCCTGAGAGAACTCATCCCCAGGTTCGGATTTCCAGTCACTTTGGAATCAGATAGAGGACCTCATTTTAACAATGAGATAATTAGATTAATTTGTACAGCTTTCAAAATTGAGCAGAAACTACATTGTGCCTATCGACCAGAAGCATCTGGAGTGGTTGAGTAGCTAAATGGTACAATAAAATCCAGGTTAGGAAAGGTGTGTGCATCTACTTCACTGAAATGGCCTGATGCTTTGCCCCTTGTATTAATGAGCCTTAGAAGCATCCCTGACAGAAGGACAGGCTTGAGTCCTCATGCAATTCTTATGGGAAGAGCAATGAGACAAGCATTTGTACCTGGAAACAAACTGATGACTATAACTGATGATCTAGTGTTGGACTATTGTAAAGGACTAGCTGATCTGGTACATTCTGTGTCTCACCAGGTTGGAGAAGATGCAACCACAGCACAGCCGAATCAAGCTCATGATTTGTGTCCAGGAGACTGGGTTATGATAAAGAAGCACACAAGAAAATCGTGTTTAGAACCCAGGTGGAAAGGACCGCTTCAAATTATATTGGTCACAACAACAGCGGTGAAGTGTTTTGGATTGCCAAACTGGATCCATGCAAGTCATACCAAAAGAGTCCCAAGTCCTCCTGAACGACAAGAGCAGCAACTGGTAGAACAAAGAAAAGAACCAGAAGCTGAAAGTGGTGAAATCGAAGAAATCAGAGAAACAGACTCTGAAGAACGTATCGATGATGAACAACCAAGTACAAGTCAAGTAGGGTGGGTACTGGATACTGGGTCTCAAGAGACTGCTGTAGAGGCTGAGGAAGAGCAAGAGATTGAAAGACCAGAACGAATTGAAACAGAAAATCCAGATCAAGCTCAATCAGAAGAAGAAGAAAATGAGAGACTGACAGGTTCAGAACAAATTCAGTCAACAGAAGAATCTGCTGCAAGAAACTCAGATCAAGCTCAATCAGAATCAGAAAAAGAAGAACTAAAAGATCAAGAAGAAATTCAATCGACAGAAAGACAAAAATTAGAAAGCCCAGAACGAGCTCAACTAAGAGAAAAGGAAAATAAAAGAACGTTATAAATTAGCAAAGAAGGTGAAAAGGCAGTGCAAACAAAGAGAATCAGAAAGGGTGATCACTGGCCAAGTGGAGTAAAAGGACTGAGATATGTTTTGAAAAGAAAAACAGGGAAAGAATTAGAACAAGTAAATGAAATATCAAGTCAAACTGAAGAAGAACAACCAAGAAGAAAATCTTTACAAAAATCAACAAGAGTGAGAGCTCCAAATAGAAAATATAAGGCTCCTGAATGGACCTATATTATCCTTGAGGAATTTGAGAATCTTGATCTAAACGAAGGACAAGAAAATGTCCCTAATGAAAGAAGTGACGAAAGAAAATTGAGACCACCTTAAGAGAAAAGACTGTGACACAGAAGGTGGAAATTTTACAAATAAGTAAAGAAGAGAATAAAAGAACCAGATGAAGAAAAGAAATTAAAGACAAAGGGGAAAGTAAAAGACAAAAAGTTGTTGAAGTGTGGGATCACACAAAGATTATTATATATATTCTAGTTGTAAACTAAACTTAGAATTTAGAAGAAAATTTAGAGATTAATAATTTTTAGAAATTAAAATGGCAGAAACAGAAGTGACTGAACATCCGAAATCTAGTTTAAAACGAGATGTGTTAAATGTTGTTTGTGCAGTATTTCGATACTAATGTTAATGTGGTTATTACTAACAGTTGTGATACCTATTTTTATGGTAAATAATGACAGAAATAATACTAATACAAGTGATCAAGTAAATGCAGGTACTAAAGGAACAACTACCACTAATTTAGAACAAATAGATGAGACCATGTATCAACATGGCAGATCAAATAGCGATTCGTCATTAAATGTGTTTACTAAACTTCTTTATGAATATGTAGATACAATGGACGTGAGTGATTGTTATGTTTGCATGAAATTACCTTTGTCTGTCTCGGAGGGGGTGACTTATCACCATCTTCCTTTAACTTATGGTGTGTCATGTAGTGTTGTGTCCAGTCTGTTCTATAAAACAGGCAAATTGCAGTATTATTATTCTAACATGGATATAGTATTTCCAGAGATCCCTATTAGAAGAAACCTAAACCCAGTGCTTATTGCTAAAGATGCAGCATTTATGGGCGAGTTTTTCCTAACAACAAACCCAATAGACATAACATATGCGCATAAGAACAATTTATCCTGTATGTTGCGAGATGAAGAAAAAGATTTCCAAAATTTAGTAGAGGAAAGAAGACAGGATTTTCAAAAGAAGGCTGTTGAACAGAAGTCACATGTACCTCCATGGGCTAATAAGGAAGGGGACTATAAGAAAGGCGAGGCTCATGCTGCAATGTCCCTAGATTTGTCAAAGTTGGGAAAATTCTGTCTACATGGACTAAAAACTGACTATAACAACATTTTCATTGGTTCTAGTGAATGTGAACACACCTTCCTAATCATGGGGGGATGGGGACTAAAAGGTGGAACTGATCCTGTCTTTCCGGGGATATATTGTGTGTGTGGTAAGAATGCCTATTATAGGTTGCCAACACAATGGTATGGTAGTTGTTATCTTGGGATAGTATTTCCAAAAGTGTACCACATTACTAAGAACAATGAAATGGATGTAATAAGTCAAGGACTAAAACTAACTAAAAGAACAAGCTTCTCAGAAATAGTAGGTGATATATTTGGTGCACTGATACCGTCAGTTGGAGTCATACTGAATTCACATAAGATACGTAAATTGTCAACAGTAGTTGATCGTCTATCGACAGATACTGCTGGGGGACTCTTAATGATTAATACCAAAATGGTTGCGATTAGATCTATGGTTTTGCAAAATCGACTTGCACTTGATATATTATTGGCAAAAGAGGGTGGAGTCTGTGGCATGTTGAAAGTCCAACATTGCTGTACATATATCCCAGACAAAAGTAAAGGCATTGAGGGATATATTAAGAATATTACAAAGATTCATGATGATTTGACCCAACTGGAGGTTGACGGTGTTTGGGAAAGACTTAGTAAAAGTAATTCCACTATAGGTAGTTGGTTTTCCACTTTAGGGAGTAGTCTATTAGGGAAAATCCAAATACCAGTAATTTCTATAACAGTAGTAGGTCTGATGATGATAATGACATATAGATGTTGCAAGAATAAAACAAAAGCAAGAATGATAGCCGAAATAAAGAATAAAAGAATGGGAAGAAAGAGAAACAGAGAAGAGATCGAATTAGAGGAGATGAAAGGAAGTCTATATGATAAAAGGAAAGGAGTAGGCATGAAAAGGAAAATTGAAGAGTTAGAAGAAAGAAAGGAAGATACTAAAAATTAAATGAATAAAAGTTGGCACTTGGTAATGATGGGTATTTTTATGATGGCTCAAAATGCCATCAGAGGGGGGATTGATGGAGCAAGGATTGGAGAAAACTGAAATTTGCTCGATTGAATCCTACATTAACTTTCACTAATCATTAAATTAGTAAATAAGACAAAATTAACATACACCAAACACAGATACATGGGGAGAAAAGCTTACGCATGCTTGGATTAATGAGAAATAAAATGCAGCACGATTAAAACCCGCTTTAACTTACAAAAACGCTTTGCGCATGTGCAAACCCGAATTACGCATAAGTAACGTGACTACCTCGCTTTGAGAGGGAAAACCTCACGCATGCGCAAGAAAGTTCAGAACGCGGTCTTGAGGTACCGCATGCCTGGCATATTCTTGCTTGATTTAAACGAAAGCTGCTGCTATTAACGCTTTTGCCCAAGAGTAATAATAATTACATGGGATAGAGTAGAAGTGGGTGGTGAACAGTGAGAATTACATGTTTAAGAAAATAACATCTGTTTACGATTCTTTTATTAATAGTGTACATTTGGGCCTGTTAATCCATGACTGAAAAAGAAAATGGCGAAAGCTACGCATGCTCAATGAGTCCATGAGATGACCCGGTGACCGAGAGAGAACTGAATGACTGCCAAGATCCAAGAACAGAAGGGATGGGAAAAGAAGAAGATGTATCGGTCAACTATGAAGCCTGTATTAAATGAATTATGGCATTTGCAACAAAATATGCATGTTTCAAACAAATTATATGAATGAGTAGAAGGGGCAAAGTTAGCAAACAATAGGTTTTACTAATAAAAATGAATACGTCAGCCTGGTATGATGAAGACACCCCTAACCCCGTCCAATCATATTCCGTAGTTTAGTAAATCTGCAACACTTGAGGGTGGGACATGAAGAAATAAAGACTATAACTAGAGTGACTTGAATTAAGTAAATTAACAACGCTGCTGATGGAGAGATGATTAGATGAAGCTGTGAGGGAACTACTGCTGCTGGGAGCTGAACAGATAGAGAGAGAGAGAGAGAGACGAGAGCAGACTTGGAAGATCCAGACTACTGCCTGATTAGATTGGAAGATTGCGGAAGAATATCGATGAGGGAGAGAGTGTAAGAGAGGGAATTGCCCTGGTGCGTCAGGTTGTAGAGAAGTCTAGTAAGTATCAGACCTGTCCTGATCCTATCCTATAATCTTTGTCTCCTGATCCTAAGTCAGGGGACCCCCACCAGTCCTTTGGCCAGAGGGGTGGTTTTCCAGTTATCTTCATTCGGTAAATGTCATTCTATCCAAAGTTTGCATATTTCTTTGCAAATGTATTATTATGTGCCTTTTGTCTCTACAACTATCCACTCTTATGTGTTTGATTTTGTTGAATGAGCTTGTGGAATTGAATGTATTGTGCTATATGATTGTTCTCTCTCCCACTTAAAGAAAGATGCAGTTTGCACTGTGTACTTGTAATTGATGAGCGTTCAACTTAATGACTGAAATTTTAGATAAACTTATTATTATTATTATTATTATTCAGAGTCTGTGGTTATTTCACTAAGACTTTAGTTAAGAAGTTGTTAATATCACCATCAACTAACTCAACTAATGGTCCATCGACCAGAGGAAGAGTGTTGATTCGTGAAGATTAGTTAGACATGATACTGTAATTGATTTGTGGTTACAGGGAAATAACTAATCAGAACTTAGTGAATTATAAAAACTTGACCCCTTCCAGCGGGAAATTGGCCAAGGGAATGCAAATGATCGTATTTGGATAAAATGTATAAGGGCCCATTGAAAAATTCAGTTTTTGTGTGTAAAAATATCCAACCTTGGCCTCTTCGTGCTGGATCACTATCGTATTGTTCATTCCTGGAATGTACTGTGCTTGAATCATAATGTTCCTGTTCAGACAAAAATGCCAAAATCCCTCGCTAGATCTGCCAAAGCTTTGGTCCGTGGTCCCCCAAATTTGTTGACATACCGTGCTGCAGAGATGTTGTCCATCCCTAAAAGTACACAACATGTCATATGATCCTTGACAAAACTCTTTATTGCAAAGAAACCTGCCAAAAATTCTAGATAATTTATGTGCATCTGTCTTTCCTGATCTTTCCACTTTCCCCCTGTCGTTAATGAGCCACATCTTGCTCCCCAGCCCTGAAGACTGACATCCAAGTCTACCACTATATCCAGTATAGAACCGAAAATAGCCCTTCCATTCCATGCTTCCAAATTCTCCAACCACTATCTCAGCTTCTCTCTCGTCTCCACATCTATCTGTACCTCCTGTGAGTATGCCGCTCCTCTGTGTAAGACTCTTGTCTTCAATCTTTGAAGAGCTCGATAATGTAGAGGAGCTGGTAAAACCACTTGAATGGAAGCTGACAATAGACCTAATACCCTCGCTATCTGTCTCAGGGTCATCCACTTGCAAACCAGCATTCTCCGAATCTCCTTGCGAATCTTCTTTACTTTTTCCATTGGCAACCTCAATTCTCAATCCAACATCCAAATCTGAAAACCCCAAAACATGGTCTCCTGTGCGGGTTCCAGACATGATTTCTTCCTGTTAACTACAAACCCTAGATCCTCTAACACACATACCGCCAACATTGTATGTTCATCTGCCAACTCTGTGCTCTGTGACATAATTAAGATAAAGTCCAAGTACACTATCAATCGCACTCCTCTCGTCCGTAACCAGGCAACTATAGGCCTTATCACCTTTGTGAAGCACCACGGTGCCGAAGTCAGACCCAAAGGGAGACTTTTGAATCTCCACATAATCCCTTGCCATAGAAACTTTAGATAATTCCTTTGCTCTAAACATACTGGCACAGTCAGATATGCATCTTTCAGATCTAACCATGTCAACCAGTCTCCTTTCCTCAAGAGATCTCTCAACATATGCATCCCTTCCGTCTTGAAGTGATTGTATTGCAACCACTCGTTCAGCTCTTTCAAATTTATGACAGGTCTCATACTGTGTCCTTTTTTTCTACAAGAAAGAGGTTGCTCACAAATCCTTTTGAAGTACTGTCTGCTCTCTCTATTGAGCCCTTCTTTTCCAACTCCTGCACTTCCTGATCTTCCATTTTCTCTTCTTTTTTTTAAAAAACAAACCACCCTCGGACGCCTTACTTGAATTGGATTCTCCACAAAATCTATCCGATAGCCTCTCACGGTTTGTAAAACCCAAGGAGCTGAAGTTATCTCTTTCCATCTGTCTAAAAAATGGGCAAGTCTGCCACCCAACTTTTAAACAATACACAAAGGGTCTTTTTCAAAACATACCTTGTTGCCTTGTCCCTTTCTCTCCTCTATATCTTCCTCTTCCCCTCTTTCTCTGGGGATAGAAACCGGTCATATTGAATTCGTAGTTCTGATAGCCACTGGGTATATTTCCAACCAAGAAGGAACTTCTCGTGATTCCCAATCCACGACCAGGGAATTGACCCCGCATTCTCCCGGCCCCTCCAAAAACTTTTCTAATGTTCTTCTGAACTTTCTAAATAGAATTAAAAGCCCCTGCATAACGGGCCATCTCCTTCACAAACTCATCTCCAAAAAGGAGGCCATTTGTATTTTGATCTGATTCTTTGCTTGCTAGCTCAGCTAAATTTGGATCTGTTTTCATTAACAGACTCTTCCTTCACTCTGCACATAATGCAGCATTAGTGTTTCCTAATAAGCCTACAGCTCTATGGATCCACTGTTGCAATTCTAACACATCCACTGCCTTCTCCTGCAGATACGCCTCTTTGCACAAATCTAAGATTTTTGTTAATGGGCCAAACACATTAAGTGGTTGGTCTTGACAACCCTTTAGTCCCTTATCAAGAGCACGTCTGGGGTCTCTACCAGACTTATTCAAGAATGTTATCATTTCGGGTCTCCAACCTTTTCTGTATTGAGAACTACTCATGTTCAATGAAATGCATTTACAGCTACCAATATTATTAGTGCTGTATAATTTCAATTTTTTTTAAGTATCATACTTCAACCTAGCAAAAACTTTCTAATTTAATAAGCTGGACTGCACATAGGTGAGCTACTCAGAGGTAGCTGGAGGGCTACAGTAGCTCACAAGCTACTGGTTTGAGACCCCGTTCTGGTGTATATGCCACTTTGTTAGCTAGAGAAGGTCTTGGGCACTTCGAGCGGAGTCTAGTTCTCACCTCCTTAGGCATCTCTCACCTAATCCAAAACTCCACATATCGTGCCACATTTTTAGCAGGTACCCACTGAGGAGAGAGCGGATGTTGAATAGTATGTGGGTCAAACATGGATTTCTGACCTGCTCCAGTTCATCTTTCTCCTCTTTCTCCTTTTTAACCCTTTTCCTTTCTGTCTCTTCCTCTTCAGAGTCACTAAGGTCGGACGAGCAAGAAATCACAATGTCTCCACTACTAGAAGACTTGTCACAAACAATAGATCTGTGCCCCTTTGTGGCCTTTATAGCCTTACCATCCAACTCTTTTGTAGTTGCCCTTCTCTGGCCTTTCTGGCTAAAGGCTCCTTTATTCTTTTTCACTTTCTCTCTGCGGACATGTTTCTGCTTATGGACCACCTTTTGGCCACTCCCGCCAGTTATTTCACCACCTGTTACCTCTTCCACAGACCAAAATTGCTCATCCTCATTAGTGTTAAAAAATCTTCCTTCAATTTTTCCCATACAATCATCTATTTTTTTCCCTAACTATGTTGCCAACACAGAAACAGCATTATTCACACAATCCTGTACTCTGTCCTCCACATTCCTCTCAATTGCGTTAGTACTCTCCATCCTATCGAGCTTTCCTCAATACCAATCACCCACTACTCAGGAAAAAAGTATTCAACTACTATCTCAACCAATAAAACCTTTTGAATCCCTTTACTGACAAATCTCACTAATCAAAGCTGGACTACAAATTCCAACTGCCTTCTCCTCACTCCGACGATGAAGAGATAGATAAAAAACAATATTTTTCCTCCCAAAAGATGGCCGCTGTGATAACTAGGCATTTGACTATCTTGGCCCAATCCAAGATGGCCGTCGCGTCATCTGATGCGACTACGGCGATCCACAAAGATCCTCACTTCATGCACCTTGGCTAGGCACGCAGACAAGGTAGGCGGCAACTGTACTTTCAAATGATGTACCTGCACTTCTCCGTTTAGATCTCCGAACCTATTGGAGTCCAAAAACAGAGAAAGCGCATCGCCTTATGTTCGACTTCTCCTCCCCATCCTGCCTCTCGATCGCCTTGGAGTCAGGCACGGGAGGAGTACAGACCGCGCGTGACTATCTCACGCTCAGAATTATTTTGAGCATATGAAGTCACGCTCGAGCCTGGTACCAACTGTCTTTCAGTGCAGCCCTCTCGAGCATAACGATGTTTCCCTCATAGAACGGGTTATTTAGGCATTCAAGAACCTCACTAAATGTCTAATTTAAATTCCTAAGACCTTCACTAAATATGTCTTATTTAATTTTATCCTAATTCTATTAAATTGCTGAAAATGCTATCCCCTTGCTTGAAATAATGTTCCCTTACAACAGAACCTCACCTTACCTGAAATTAAAATGTAACCAATATGCCTCACATGCGCTCCTCTCATAACATACTTATTCCCAAAAGGCCATACAACCATTAGCATACTCGTTACATCAGATCCAAAGAGCAAATAAAATTGCAACTTATCTGTGATGTGAGCAGCAACAAAGAAGGAAGATGGCTGCCACACAAGGAATTATATGGAGAATCGAATGTTAATAGATTCTTGTTCTAAGTTCTTTACATTGTGATGTTGCTGCTGTGAGTTTGCAATTAAAGAGGAATGAATAATATTGGCCTCCATGCCTTGCCATAACAACACACTTCATTAGAGAAACAACAAACCAGATTTGCCTCCAGGGAGCTTTAATCACTGAATAGCTACAGGCCAAAGCAGCCCCCAGTCTCATAGTTATGAATGGACGAATTTGCGTTTTTTTCCCCATGTAATTTGTATAATGTTTGCAAAAAATAAAGTATATTATGTGAATTACGCGTATGTCCTCATCTAAAAAACTCACGTAAGATGCCTGCTCAATGTACTTTCAGTACCGTTTCTAAATTCCCAGTCTTCTGCAAGAGAAAATTATATGTAAAGCATAAGAAGGGTAAAAGCGATTATTATGCAAAAAATACATGCAACCACAATCACAAATTACCCATGATTACTCTTGTGTAAAAGAAAAGCACCTGAGGCTACTTAAAGTGCACATAGATCTCAAATCCTTAAATCGTTGCGGACATTTTTCAGTTTGGAAAAGTTTGGAGTTGTCTGGCTAATAAATGCATTTTTGGTCTCTCCTGGACATATTTACTAATGTTTCACGCAATTCAGGGTAGCAAGCGAAGTTACAGTGCTGCATTGCATGAAACAGAGCAAGCAGAAATGCCCCATATTTACAAAGAATTGGAGCTTTTCTGCTCTTTCCGTATGCTGGCGCACAAACTGGTGCCTAGCTCCAACGCAGACACCCTTGCATCATAGTGCAAGGGTGCCTGTGTTACAGGCAGGTTTGTTTTCATGCAGGAAAGAGGATCTTCCTGCACAAAACCAATCCTCTGAGTCATTTTCCTCTTCCTATGTGTGATGCAGAATGCATCATGCATAGAAAGAGGAATTTTTTTTTCCTCTCGATATACCATCCTTTGGGAGGAGAACTGATTTGACGCAATCCCAGGATTACAAACCTCTGTAAATCTGGAATTGCGTCAAATCCTTGGGTGAATGCATGGGAATACCCACGCTCCACCCATGGAAAGCCTATCAGTTCCAAATATAACCTAATGCAGTTCAAGCTGCTGTGTTGAGTACATTTCTTTACAAACACACGCAATTCCGCACAAATTCCCCCTTTCGTGGCATCTTACGTTTTACTGACGTCTTTGCGTTGACCTTGTATCTCCTTGTGCAATGCAAGGACTACGCGAAAGCTTAGCAAATCTTGGCCTTTGTTTCATTCAACACAGCACAGCAACTTTGCTTGCTGCCTTGGGCTGCATGAAACATTAGTAAATATGCCCCTCCATCTTCTAAATGACCAAATCAGCTACCAAATATTCCTATGATCCAATTAATGAAGCTAAGGTAATATTCAGCAATAAGGTAAACAACATGGCTCCTCAACCATGAATAACTGTGAAAAGGACGGAATTTCTTAATGAGCCCTCTCCACATCCCAAATTTAACCTAAAGTTCGTGAAGGGCAATATCCTCCAGCAAGAGGTTCAACCAGTGAATACATTGAACTTGGGCTGCTTGCATTGTCAAACTAGATAACAGACGGTATCCCTGATGGATAATTAGAAGGGATTTACATGACAATAATCCCAGGTTGCTCCAACGAGTGAAATAACCATCTCCAGAATACAACAAAGATGTAATGATAAATCCCTAAGTGTAACTGAATCGCTGGTGGTGTTGGTACTTTAGTGCTACCTGCAATGGAGGTTGTCCCCAGAACCGTCCAGGCTTCTGCATCTTCATCTAAGGGCTTCCATATATTCTCTGCACACAATGAAGCAGACCCATGTCTGGCCCTTAAATGTCTATGCCTCCTGAACCAAACATAGTGGTTGAATATAGGTTGTGTCTTTATAAGCTGAGACTACCAGGAGAAGTAAAGCAATGGGTAGGGTGATGAAAATATATATATATGCTAACATAATTCCATTGATTAACGAGTGGTTCTATAGTTCATACACAGCTCAGGATGAGAGGCAAGGGTCTGTTCTTGGGGTTATAATTTTATAAACAAAGGCATTTCCACCCTTCATCTAATCTCGTTCATATGCATTAATTCTGAGTTATTTGGTTGAGATTAGATCAATAAAAAGTTCTGTTTTATAATAAATTATCATTTTGGTTTGATGGAAGGCTTGTTGAGATATTTAGGGCCTGATTTAGGGTTTGGAGTACAGATAGTCATTCCTTCATTATGGAGCAACTGATCAGCCTATTAGGCTGCCGAAATACCCTCAGCTTTATTTAAAGTTGGTGCTGAAGTAGTGTTGTTCATCATGACGAAGTAGGATCCATCAGTCATTTATAAGCACTCTGTCTTCAGTTTCCTTGTCATCAGTTTCCAGGTCCATTATCAACAGGTAAACTCCCTCAGCATTGGTATGGTGTACACCTGTCCACCTTTTTTTTTAGTTGTCCACCATCGGAAATGGACGGGAGAACATCACAACAGAGTAAAGTAATGTTGAACATGTTTTCAGACAGCAGCTCATGCATCATAATGACAGGCATGTCCGTTAACACCCACAAAGTTGTTCTATATCAACCTATCAATCACATCTGCACCTCACACTACAAAAGCTAATACTCTAACCCCACAACAATCTACCACACTCACTTCACACCAGCAGCACATCCACTTCAATACTTTTGTTTTTTTTGTTGCCAAAATACACATGGTATTTTAGTAAACATTATTTTGACTCATATTTTTGTCAAACTATATTGTTTACCTCAATATTGCATCAGTGATCCCTACTAAATACATAATTGTAATATTCACCTTATGAAAGGGAATTTTTAATGGGGTTGTTACAGTAGTTCACTACAAGTAATGAAGTCAGTAACCTTTTAGGTGCAGGCACAGTTTTCAAGGTGAGCTCAAACTCTGGTTGCGATGGCACACAGCAAACAGGCTTAACTTAAGGATAATGGGCCTGATTCACAAACTGCACTTTGTAGTACGTTTTGTACAAAACGTACTTCAAAGCGTAACTTTGCCTATACTTATACGTGCCATGCTCTCCGGCCCATCTGCAGAGTCTCTGCACGTGTAATAATAGATTTTAGTCGTAAATGTGGGAAGAATAAAGGGGAGTAGGTGGGAAAAGAGGCAATCTGATTTCTAAGTGGGATGGAATGAGGGAGGAGTAGGAGGGGGTTTAAGGAGGGCCAGGGAGGGGTTTAAGGAGAGATGTCACCCATTTACACTAGAGTAAGTCAATTGCATTACCCTGGAGGTGGAGACATGACACTTACACTTTTGCAGTAAGTTTAATCTTTTAGGGCCTGATTCACAAAGGTAAACTTACACTTTTGGGTAAATTTATGATTGCTATTCACAAAGGTATTTTACTAGTAGTTTAATTATGACTGCAGAGTTTATCTTTTTATGTGCAGAGACTCCACAGTCATAAAGATACTACTCGTAAAATACCTTTGTGAATAGCAAACAATCACAACTTTACACAAAAGTTTAAGTTTCCCTTTGTAATTCAGGCCCAGAGTTTGTGAATACCCAAATTGAAACATCACTACGAAGTGTAAACTTATTCTATAGTGTAACTTACCTTTGTCGGGCCCATTGAGCAGAGCATTTGGAAGCAACACAACAATAAAAAGTCAAATACACAACGCACTAAAAGCCACACTGCAGTTTTTAAAAAATATTGGAAAATGTAATAATCAAAATGACACCAAAACAACAAAAGTATAATAAATGGATCCGTAGATATGATTTTTTAAAGTTACAGATAAGTATAGCACTAAAAAGCCCGAAAAACTATGCACGGCTACCAATTCTCTTTTTATTTTGACCTCATTTTGTTCATTTAAAAATATTGTTATAAATTGGCTTTGTATTTTCCTAAAATACAGTTTTTACTTTATTCCTCTTATGGGACTCCATATAAATATTTTTCACATTGTCTGAAGTTAAGTCTGTCTGCTTTGTGTCATACCTTCAATGGGTGGGAGGGAGGGGTGTAGAGCTCTGGTTAACTTAGCAAGTTTGAAGGTTCACCATAACAAGGATTATTAATTTTTCTTGAGGTGGGCAGTCATCCACCACAACTAAGAATGCATATTCTTGCATTAATCTGTTTAATGTTTTGAAATAAACATTTTCAGCAACATCAATCTTACTATTTTGTTGTGTGGAATGTCCTCTATTAAATACTTTTTCAGGCTAGAATGGGTTACAAATTTGCTTATTCAATAAAATATGACAAAGTAAATTAATAATTTCTTAAGGATTATGCTTCACAGAAATTTGCAAAGACACACTTTAATACCTGCTGGGACACAAGTCTCAACAGAGATGGTTCACTTACACACTTGCAACCCTAAGCTATGAAGCCACATTTGAATCTATAGCACTCACTATGGCCTACATTTAAGACCTGATTATGAGTTTGGAGGTCCGAGTTCCAGAGAACTTTGTCTGCATCATCTACGCCGCGCCAGCGATCTACCGGCCGCCGTATTATGAGATGTGCTGTTTGAAATGCCGATCGAGCACAACATAATCCTTGGTGTCTGTCTTATACTAGCATAAGATGAACACCAAGGTTGATGTTGTGCTAGCATAAGACGAACACCAAAGTTGATGTTGTGCGAGCACAACATCAACCTTGGTATTCGTCATATGCTAGTGCTTCGTTAAGATGTAAACATATGATGAGCCGTGTTGAGAAGGCGCTGGGCTGGAGGTGTTCCAATCTCTTTACCTTTTGGTTATAGAGGCTGCTTCAGGACCCTTTCTATGGCTACGTTGCCGTCCAAGGCCATTCGCCAGACCACCTCAGTAAGAAAAGGAGCTGACAACCGAGCCAGGTAACATCCAGGACGGGAGGAACAATTGTGAAACGGAGGTGCCATTCAACAAGAGGGCGGCAGCAACATCTACCTTCCATTCCTATGGGGCCCACATAGAACAAAAAAGAAGATGGGAACACCTCTCTCTCTACACCGGAAACAAATAGCTGACCTGTCCCACAAAAGGACTCAGGGGACAGTGTTCCACCTGTTCAAAACTATTCAGGGGACAGTGCTCCATCTGATCTAACCAACATTAAGGGATACTCAGAATATAACTTTCTGAATGGTCCTGATGAAAGCTGCGCAGAGAGGCTGAAACATGTAGACCTTGACCTCATTACAAGATGCGATGGATACGTTACACGTCCACTATACGCATCAATTTTTCTTTTAACCTTACCCTTGTCTAAACTTTATTAAAATTCTTAACACTCGACAAGAGGTAATTTTAGATCATTCATTCTGTTGTGAATCCCCACGAAAAAATCTCTTTGATTGAAAGAGATCACCTCCTGGTTGGAGGAAGGAAGACCCGATGATGCTATCAACTACTAGTACTTAGTGGCAAAGTATATACCACCGACCGAAAGTAGTTGTTGAGGGTCCTACAGATTTATTTCAAGGGATCCTCTAAAACATAGATCCCACTCTTGTTTGATTTTTGTTGACAGTTCAATACTTGCTACAATATCACAATGTCCTGTTTGCTCTCAACTCTGCTTTTGCCATTGTGTTCTCTGTCTACTTTCATAGCATGCAATACTCAAAGTATCTGGGATGTTGGTTTGTCTGTGGCAATGTGTATTGCTGCATATAAGAGCACATGTATCCAACTCCATGACATGCCACATGTTGCAAAGCTGTCTGTAAGTGCATTACCATCAAAATATCAATCCAGGACCCCATGATATGTGTTAAACTGTAAATGTATGGTCCAGCCCAAATGCATGTTGCCAACAGCTATGGTAGACTAACCATTTGTCAAGTGTTGCTAAATTGAGATTGAACTTACTCCAACTACCATGAGACCTTGTGACTGAAACTCTAACCAAGATGCTACACTCCTTTTGCCCCTTCTCACTTGTCTGCCATGTTACTACTGATCTACACTAGTCATGCAGCTTACCATTTGTCAAGTGTTGCTAAAGTGAAACTGAACTGGCTACAACTACCATGAGGCCTTGTGAATGCAACTCACACCAGGAGGCCATACTCCTTTTGCCCCTTCTTACTTGCCTGCCATGTTACTAAAGTTCTACACTAGTCAAGCAGCCTACCATTTTCAAGTGTTGCTAAAGTGACATTGAACTGACTACACCTACCATGAGGCCTTGTGACTGCAACTCTAACCAAGATGCTACACTCCTTTTGCCCCTTCTCACTTGTCTGCCATGTTACTACTGATCTTCACTAGTCAGGCAGCTTACCATTTATCAAGTGATGCTAAAGTGACATTGAACTGACTACAACTACCATGAAGCCTTGTGACTGAAGCTCTAACCAAGATGCTACACTCCTTTTGCCCCTTCTCACTTGTCTGCCATTTTACTACTGATCTACACTAGTCATGCAGCTTACCATTTGTCAAGTGTTGCTAAAGTGACACTGAACAGGCTACAACTACCATGAGGCCTTGTGAATGCAACTCACACCAAAATGCTACACTCCTTTTGCCCCTTCTTACTTGTCTGCCATGTTACTACAGATCTACACTAGTCAAGCAGCCTACCATTTTCAAGTGTTACTAAAGTGACATTGAACTGACTACAACTACCATGAGGACATGTGATTGCAATGCTAACCAAGATTCTACTCTCCATTTGCCCCTTCTCACTTGTGCCATGTTACTACTGATCTACACTCATCATGGACTTTGCAATCTACAGCCAACGCCCCACACAGATAAACTTCTGAATACTTTGCTTGATGGTGTCCTTGTCTCATAATCTGAAACTATTAATGGCATGAGTGACACCATAACAACCATGTACCCCAAATATATGTGAGCCATGAAGGAAACTTAGCTGATTAGCTGTGCCAGGTGACCCCTTGACTCTGCAATTCTCACACGATGAACAATGCTAAATATATAACCAAGCTGGGTGTCTGCCTGTATTAGACACAACTAGGCAGTGGAAAGGACAAATACACATCTGATGACTACATTGTGTTTGTGCCGTGGCAACAAATGATGGACAGAATGCTGAATAAATCAAACATTTACCCTCAGTCAAGTGATCTGGGTTAAATCCATCGTTCATTTGCTCACTACACCACCCCAGTTTCGACCCAGCCATATGCAAATCAGACTTGACCCTGCTCCGCATGGGAACAGTCCAGCCGAACTGCCAAGCCGGGTCCTCCATGGACCGGAAACAAGCATCCTAAGGCCAGGTTCGGGGTATCGCCCTTCATCAGCCAGGCTAGCTTGAATCCAGTGGCCGAGTGAGCAAGGTACCCACGTCTGGGCCTAAGCATCCCTGATGAGGGGTGATACATAGATACATATTGAACTTCATTTCACTGCTTCTTTTCTATTCCCATAGGCTACAATGTGCATCTGAGTGTCAGAATGTAAGCATTAGGTTGATTGCATACATTGTGTGGTCCCTATGTCAGGTACTGTTCCAAATTTGCACGGGAGCAGAAGGACGCACTTCCCCAATGCCCCACCGGGACCCCAACTTCCCTGTGAAATATACACTAGGGCAATTGAGCCACCAAGGGGGAAAGGAAGTGGGGAGTTAAGAAGAGACTACCTGGTTAGCGTTATTCTTCACTAGGGATTTTTATCTTCGTTCCCTTCTTTTTAACTGCATAACTGAAAAGAGAAGAAAGATACAACAACATTTATTATCCTATTCTAACTAAAATTCTATAGTTAATATTTTCCTAAAAACATTCCTTTTCATACCTAATGCTTTTCAGGACTTGGTTTCTCTTCTTGTTGGAGTTCACTAATAGATCTTTATAGTAACTCAATATATGTATATGCTTTTCTTATTACACATTGAATTATAACGTTAAGTAAGTATTGCTCTTTCTTTTTTCCACAGGTGTTGGAAAACGAGGCAGTATCTGTGAGGCCTGCACAAATAACATGACTACATTTGTCCTTCACTGGGAACCAAACACCCAATTGTAGCGCCTGACTCTCAGAGGGTAGCGTTGCAGAGCAGTCTGAGGCTTTACTCAAGGGAGGTGGTGTGGGCTAGTAATCGCCATTTGCAGGTGCGCAGAAATAACACTCAATAATTGATTGTCCAGTCTGTACTTTGCTTTATAAAAGTAAGAGTACATTTATTAAACACACACACTACTCAATACTATGCACCAATTTACAAATATACATAAGCTGTTGGAATTACTTTGTGACATTGCGTAACATCTCCACCCCTCCCAAAAGGGGGTGGGGTCTAGTACCACCACTCCCATGTATGCACATCATCTTGCCCCCTAATGCAGTGTGTTGAGCCTAACCTGGAGCGAGGGCCCTGCGCACTGGCACCATCCCAGTGGCGACCCACCCCATTACCTCAACGCGCATTAAAAATGGGTACACCTGCCTTGGTGACACATAACCCTGACTGAGCATTTCCTACTGACCATAAAGTATGCACCTCTATATCTTAAGGGCTAGCAGGTTGGGTCTTCACCTAAGTGCAGCAGCAAGAATACATGTTTACACACACCTTAGAATGACAGTACTCATCACCTTTGTGGGACATTAGAATGCATTGCAATTACAGCCCCTAAGGGCATCAGAGATGAAATCACAGGATTACGCATATCCAGCCAGACACCCTAGCAGGAGTGTCTGGCAACATAACCCACTTTGCTTATGACATCACCTTACACAGGTACTTCACATTACATATGTGACCTTCAGTCCCTCTAAAAAGGAATAACTGTTAGTAAATGCAGTTCTGGTGCAATTACACCTTTTCACCTCCAGGGGATGCCCTTCTCCCGACATCCCAACTCAGCCCTTCGCTTCTTGAGGCACTTCTCACGACACCCTCAGCTGTAGAACAAAAGTTCCAGCCAAGAGAGTGTTAAATGCTGGCTGAGCCCTTGAGGGGTTATTCTTTTAAAATCCCCAAGACAGTTAGGGTGGGACTTTTGTCTTCGTGCTGGGGGGAGACTGCGCTTCTCCAGCAGCTCCCCCAGCACCCTTTTCACAAATGAGGGTGACCCCCCTCCTCTGGGGGCCACCACGCACCGAAAACGATGATTTCCCCATGCCTGGCAAGGCATTATGGGGCGCTTCGTGCTCCTGGGTCTGAATAAAGGATGAGCGGCTCTCCCGCTGTGCCGGGGAGAGCCGCGGTCGCGCTGGTGGCTTCGCCGCATCTTTTGGCCTCGGTGGGGGGCCCGGTCCCACCCGGACCCCCAGGTGAGGGTAACGGCTCGGGGAGCCCACCCCCGGCCGATTGGTGGATTTTTGGGGCCCGGTCCCATCCGGGCCCCGCGATGCCCCAACTCTCCTTCCGGGGTCCCGGTCCCACCCGGGACCCCTTCCTGCCTCCTTTGTTGGAGGGCAGCCTGGGGAGCCCACCCCCAGCTGCCCCCGCCGGATCCACGCCCGGCCAGCACCCTCGCGTGCTGCCACGGGAGCCGGCACTCGTCTTCTGGTCTGCCCGCTCCAGCGGGCAGACACGGAGATTCCCGCCGGTCCCGGCGGACCTCGGGGGAGTGCGACGGCACTCCCCCCGCCACCTCGCCAGCACATCGGGCCCGGGGATGGGGTCCCGGGCCCCTGGACAGTCTTCACGGGGGGGGCGCGACGGCCCCTCCCCCGACTTCAGTCTTCTTGCCGGGGGCCAGGTTGGGCTCCTGGTACCCCCGCCTCCCGGAATCTTCACGGGGAGCGCGACGGCGCTCCCCGGCTTCTGGGCACATCTTCGCGGGGGCGCGACGGCGCTCCCCCGCCCCCCTCCTCGGCACACGGGGCCCGGAGTTGGGATCCTGGGCCCCTCCTCCTCCACACCTTCGCGGGGAGCGCGCCGGCGCTCCCCGGCTTCCTGTTCGGCGGGGGCCAGTGTGGGCTCCTGGCACCCCACGACCAGCTCTTCACGGGGAGCACGACGGTGCTCCCCGACTTGGCTTCGTGATGGGGGCAGCCCCCGGGACCTGATCCACCCCGGGGGCACATGCAAGACCGGCGGCGGAGCCCCACGTGCTTCGTCGTCGGTCTTCTTGTAGGTCAAAGGTCGCTCACCTTCTGGGGGGCATATCTCGGCCCCCGGGAGTCCGATTCCCTCCATTTTCATCTCCTCTCGCTCCTCTTGACCAGCCCCCACCACTGGGAACACTCTCCTTCGCCCTCGGGGTCTCTGAGAGGGGGGATTCGGCAGGGAGCTGTCTTCACTGGCTCCCTGCGCCAGCCTTTCGCCTGTCTCTCCTCCTTGGCCTCTCTTCTCCCTGAGCAGAGGCCTTTGCTTCTGCGCACTGGTCCTGGGCTCCTCTTCTGGTGCTGGCAGGGCCCTGGGGGACAGTCAGGGGGTTCCTCCTTCCAACTGCCCATTGCGCCAGGCTCCAGCACCTTCAGCCTCCGCAGACCACACCCCAGAGAGAGCTTCTCTTCCTGTGCAAGCACTTTTTAAAAGTTGAGTAGGGGGCTGGCAGGAAGTCTCTGTTTGTCCTATCAAACAGCGACACATCACTTCCCTGCCCCTGCTCCCTCCTCCTGGTCCAGCCTCTGGGCTTGTTCAAAATGGCGTCGTCCAGGGTCTCTGGCCACATGGTCTCTAAAACCAGACCCCTTCCCTCCTCGCTGCCTTCCCTCCTTGGTGCAGCCTGGTGCCTGGCACACAGTGATAGCTGCTGATGGATGAGCCTGTAGCCCCACCCATCTTCTCTTCGTGGAGAGGAGGCCTTAGCTTGTGGAAGAAAGGTTATCAATCCATGCAGCTGAGGTCAGCCCTCAGCCTGGCCCTGGTTATGACTGACTCAGAGAAATGTGACATTTCTGGATGACCCAAAAGCAGTACAAATATGACTTTGGACTCTGCAGAATACTCCTTTTCACATCCACTACAGTGGACTTTAGTGCGTGTCTGGAATCTGTAGGCCTTAGGAAAGTTAATCTAGCACATGGGCTCCACATCCCCATAGGGGAATAATGAAGTGAAAAACACAGTAAAACACACTGACTTTCCCTGGCATGTTCCTTCCCAGTGTATAAGGCCTATTCCGTGTCACCACCCACTTCTGCATAAGTCGCGCCACACCATTAACTTTGTAGCTGCTCCTGGACTGCGCACGCCAGGAATCTCCCCTGCGCAGCCCCTACACGTGTGCACACGCTGGTACACAGGTGTCTGCATGTAACCAGCCCGGTGCCCCTTACTCCAGCTGCTGCGCAGCGGCCTAGTCAAGCTAGGGGGACACCAGTAAAATCCACATGCTGTCTCCTTCATTATGAGTTCACTGTGGATGAGTCCCAATTTATGAGGCTCTCCCACAGTAAAAGCTCCACACATAGGTGCTCAAAAAGCGAAAAATCTGGGCGGCCCATAGTGTCAGAACCACCTTCTAACAACAGGAAATGGTACTTGCGTGACCGTTGAGTTGACTGGAAAACAGGATGAAGTTTTCGAAGGTAAGACTTGCATGTATACTTCCGCTCACTCCAATGATTCGGATAAACTGGTAAGCGCTGACGTTTTCTCGCAAACAAGTTTTTTATTTGATGCGATTTTTGAGGAACGCCTTTTTCCTGATAATGCGCATGCCCAAGTAACTCACAACTAGGAAACACCTTACCGATAGGAACCGAGGATTCTAAACGATGAACCGGACGCTCCTACCCTGACTCTCTAATACGACGGAGAACCCTGGAAAACGCTGTTAACTAACGGAATTAGTCAAGTGAAGTGCGCCTTCGTTTTACAGCATGCGGTCCACATTCCATTCGCGTTCTAACAGCAAAATAAACTAGAACGCTGCTGGAGAGATTGAGTTGGCAGCCATCTTAAGTTGCCAGCGCATCCAGCTCAACCTCCACTGTTTACCTACAGATGTGTTCCGTAAAACTTGGTTCACCTTTTTACCATAAACAGAGGCTATAGTAGTGTTCTTTGCAGGAATCCTCTTATGGATCCTGACAGAACCCCCTCTCAAAGAGGGTTCCTCCATTCGTGGTTTGTTTGGGAATTTTCTATGAAAGGCTCTGATCAAACGTGGAGCATGAACATCTTGGTGTCTTTCCCAATATCTTTCGTCTGGTCCAAAGCCCTTCCAGTCAATCAAATAGTACAGTTCGTTTTTAACCTTTTTAGAATCTAGAATTCTTTTAACTTCGTATACCTCTCCTCCTTCTTTAAACAGTGGCTCAGGAGGAGCTGAAAGTCTCAAACCGGGGTGAACCTTTTTTTAACAGTGAGACATGAAAAACAGGGTGAATTTTAGTATTTTCTGGTAGGGTTAGACGAAAAGTTACTGGATTGAGGATTTTCTCTATGGAATATGGGCCCACGAAACATGGTTGGAACTTGCGGTACCCTTTTAATTTTAGATTCCTTGAGCTGAGCCAAACTCTGTCTCCAACTTGGAGGGAAGGTTCTTTTCTTCGTTTCTTATCAGCGAAATGTTTGTAACGGTCTTTAGCGTTATTCAAATTCTTTAGTGCGGCTTGGTGGACCCGAGCCAGATGTTGAATTATATCATCTACAGCTGGTACCTCAACACTTCCACACCCAATCAATGAGTTTGGAAGCAGACTGTAGTTCATATAAAAGGGGGAGAAGCCAGTAGAAACATTCTTGGCATTATTGTGAGCAAACTCTGCAGTCCACAGTAGTTCTGGCCAATCCCCTTCCTGATCTAACAAAAATAACCTAAGGTATTGTTCCAGCTCTTGATTTGTTCTTTCAGTTTGTCCGTCGGTCTCCGGGTGAAAACTAGTAGAAAATCTGGTTTCTACATGTAACCCTTTAGTGTAAGCCCTCCAAAAATCTGATACAAATTGGGCCCACCTATCTGTGATGACAATCTTGGGTATTCCATGGAGCCTAATAATGTATTGGTTGAAAAGTTGTGTCAATTGTTTAGCTGTAGGAATGTTTTTCAAAGGAATAAAGTGTGTCATCTTGGAGAAGGTATCTACACAGCCTAAAATTGTGGTATATCCTTGTTGGGAGGGTAGGTCTACAATGAGGTCTAAAGTTACTGTGTGCCAAGGGTATGGAGTAGTTGGTAAGGGACGTAGAAAACCTTAGGGTCTTGCCTCTCTGATTTTCCCCGAGCACAGGTCTTGCAGCTAGTCACATATTGTTGAATATCTTGATTCCTGTGTAGCCACCAAAATCTTCTTTTAATCAAATCTTGTGTCTTTTGAATTCCTTTATGGCCTGCTAGAGGACTGTTGTGACATTCGTAAATTGCCTTCATTTGTAGTTCCTTGGAGGGTAAATATAAGGCCTCATCTTGGTAGGGTAACTGATCTCGAATTTCTCTTTTTGGATCTTGATCCGCCCATTCCTTCATTTCTTCTGGACTAAGGGATTCCATTACTTGTTTCGCACAAGTCTCATTGGAGACTGCTCCTATAATCTTTTCTTGTGGGATTATTTCTTGTGTTTCAATTAAGGTCTTGTGATTTTCAGTATCCATCCTTGATAAGGCGTCTGCCTTCCCATTCTTTGCTCCTGGCCTGTACGTTATGATGAAATCAAAATCAGCGAAATATAATGACCATCAAAGTTGTCGGGGAGTTAATGTTCTTGATGATTTAAAAAATTTCAGATTTCTATGATCGGTGAAAACAGTCACAGTGTGTCTTGCTCCCATTAAGTAGTGCCTCCATTCTTTGAATGCATCTTTAATGGCCAGTAATTCTTTTTCCGTTATTGTATAATTGACTTCTGCAGGGTTCAACTTTCTGGAACGATAAGCCACCGGGTGCAATTGCCCTGTCTCCTTTTGCCTCTGCGATAGTATACCTCCTATGGCAAATTCAGATGCATCGGTTTCAAGATAAAACGGCTCTGACGGATCTGCATGGAGTAACACCGGGGCTGATGTGAAACTTTTCTTCAGGGAGTTGAAGGCTTCTTCTGCATCTTCAGACCATTTGAAAGGCACACCTTTCTTTAACAATCGAGTTAAAGGAATGATTTTCTGGGAAAACTCATGGATGAACCTCCTGTAAAAGTTTGCGAATCCAATGAAGCTTTGAACCTCTTTTACTGTTGTTGGAGACTTCCAATCTGTGACAGCCTTAACCTTCTGCTCATCCATTGTTATTCCAGAAGATGAGATTACGAATCCTAAAAATTCCACTGTTGATACATTAAAATAACACTTTTCCAACTTAGCATACAGGGTATTTTCTCTAAGTCTTTGGAGTACTGTTGTCACTTGTTTTCAATGTTCCTCCTCTGTGGATGAGTAAATTAAAATATCATCAATGTATACAATGGCACATTGGTCTACGAAGTCTTTTAGGACGTCATTGATGAAATGCTGGAAGGCAGCTGGGGCATTGCAAAGCCCATATGGCATTACTTGGTACTCGAATAGGCCATATTTCGTCCACTCATCTCCTTCTCGTAGTCTGATCAAGTGGTAAGCACCTCTAAGGTCCAGTTTAGTGTAGATTTTTGCTCCTTTTATTTGATCTAATAACACCGAAATAAGGGGCAAAGGATATCGATTTTTGATTGTGATTCGATTGATTGCTCGATAGTCTATGCAGGTCCGCAGCTCCCCTCCCTTCTCAGAGATGAAAAATAGAGGGGACGAGACTGGGGACTGAGAAGGTATAATGAATCCATTCTCCAAATACTTTTCAAGATAATCCTTCAAATGCTGGTTTTCTCTTTCAGTCAAAGCGTATATTCTACTGCAGGGCAAATTTGCCCCTGGTTCAATTTCAATTTTACAATCATACGAGCGATGAGGAAGGAGTTTTTCAGCTTCTACTTCATTGAACACATCAATGTAGTCCTGGTATTCTTCTGGAACCTCATCCGTCTGTATTACACAAACAGATACTCCGTTCTCGCAAAGTTGGGTAGCTGCATTTAAACTCTGATGTGGTTCATGATTTCCGAAACAATTTTCCTTGCAATACTCAGAATTCATTTCTATAGTCCTCGCACTCCAATTTATTGCAGGATTGTGTTCAGTCAACCATGGTAATCCCAATATGAGCTGGAACTGAGGAGCATCAATTAAATTGAATTGTATCACTTCTTGATGACCTTCCATACATAGTAATTGCACTGATTCTGTGTGATTTAGGATGGGTCCTGAAGAGAGATTAGTGCCATCGACTGCTCGGACTGCTTTGCTCTTGTCTTTCTTGATCGCCTTTAAACCAATACGATCAGCAAATTTTAGGTCACAAATGTGAGAAGTTGGCCTGGTATATGCTGTTCACTAATTAAAGTGGACACCTTGCACCAGGGCAAATCGACTCTTATGGTAGATAGGTTTAAGACAACCTTTTAAAGAAAGCTATCCTAGTGGTAGCTGTGGAGAGCAGCCTTCAGGCTAAGTCTCGGAGGAATGTAAAGCAGCTTGTTTTACCATATAATCTCTTGAATCACCAAATGAAAAGACACCACACAGGTATATATATCAAATATATATGTATTTATTTCTAAATAACTCTCTACTAATCTCTTTATGAGATTAGAAGACAAACATATGCACAAATCAACGTTTCACAATAAGTTAAGCACAAAATATGGCTGGGGCCCTAGGGGCGTACTCAGACCATATACTAAGTAAGAGACTTAGGGACAACGACTTGCAGGGAGACAAGGCCTAGGGCCTTCAGAAGTGCTGGGGCCTCACGAAACCACCCAAGGCAGGTAAGTAAAGGACCCACGGGGGACGCGTGCAGTGTGGATACACAGGCGCGGATCGCCGTTAACTTCAATGGGGCAAGTCGCGGTTGGAAATAAAGAGTTTTAGGATACTTCTGTAGAACCTACAAGCAAGTCACTTACAGGGTAAGTCGTTCTAGGGCCCACACCCACAGGAGCACCGTAGTGCTGGAGTTACCTCACCCAGGGAAGCCGGGTGCACAGGTGTCCTTTGGTGTCGGGTCGCGGCGTCGTTTTCAATGGCGAACAAAGAAGACTTGCTGCTTGCGGGAGCTGAAGAAGTGTCCGGTGGAATCCAAGCCTGGATTCTGAAGAAGGATGACCTGAAAGCAGAGGGGACAGTGTTCAAAGTCACTTGGCAGTGACCCGGGGCAAGGAAGATGGATGCCCACCGTCGTCGGTCGCTTCAGGTCGGTTGCGGGTGCCTTGACTCTTCAGCCACGTGGTTCAGGAGGCGTCGACGATAACCAGGAGCTGGATTCGGTGTTTCCCTCGACGTCTGCAGCTGACTGCGGTGTCGGCAACTCGATCGGAGCCAACAAGCCTTGGCAGCCGCAAGTCTCGGGGAGATGAAGAAAAGTCGATGGCGCAGACCAGCAAGGTCTGTGGAACTCACCCAGCAAGGGTAAGTCAGGGCAGGCCTGGAGCAACCAGGGGAGCCCTTTGGTTTGGTTAAGAAGTCTTCTGGGGACCCACAAGCCGGCGGGCAAGGGATCGCGAAGACACCTCGGGCGGAATCACTCAACAGGGGCCCACGGTCACTCGGGACGGTGTAGGCCTCTGATCTTCGGAGGGATTCCTGCTGGAGGTCGGGACCACACGTGGTCCAAAGCACAAGTTCGTAGAACGTTGTGAAGGGGTTGCACTTGACAATAGTGCACGGTACCCAGGGGTCACGGTTCCTCATTACTCGTGGGGTCCACTTGCCTCAGCTTCGCTGGGGACTCACGATGGCCTGGGAGAGGTGAGGAAATCCACTTCCTGGGCTGCAGGGACTTCGGACTCCGGCGGGAGCGGCGTAGTTTGCGACCATCGTTGTCGTTTTTGGTGCCTGCCAAGCAGGGGAGTCACTCCTTGACTCCAAGGGAGATTCTTCTGTCTTCCAAAGGTAGTGGAACGTCGAAGGGCCAGGATTCTTCTGTAGAGCATCATCCAGGGGTTATCTGCTTTGCAATGGCAAGGTTCCCCCTCTTATACTAAAAAGAGGGGATGGACTAGCTCTATGACCCCACCTATGGGAGGGTCAAGGGAGGGGTGGCTACACCCACTTCCCTTTGTCCAGTTTCGCGCCAGAGCAGGGGCAGGTAGCCCCTGAGCTGGTTTGAACTGGCATATGCACAGAGGAGCCTTCTGCTCCCCCAGTGCAGGACTTCAAAGCACTCTAAGAGTGCACCCACCCAGCCCCAATACACTAAACCCTGTCTGGAAGGTGGTTACACCTCCCTGTGACAGGATGCCTATTGTTGGGCTTCCTCCACTGCGAGTTTCGGTCATCAGCAGGAGGGCAGCCCAGTGTCTGTGACTGGTGGCATCCATTTTGTGATGCCAGGGCTCTTTAGGATTCTACCGCGATTCCACAGCAGGTACATGTCTTCTCCCTCTAGAAGGGTGGAATGCTACCCCCGCCGCCAAGATTGGCGGGGGGTAGTATTCCAAGATGTTTGACACCAAACACGACATGTTTTGATGCAGCTATTCCAAAGTTAGCATTTACCGCGAGGATATAATGCACTTAAGAGTATATGGTTTAACCGCATCCACAAACAGCACCAGAGAATGGACTCTGAGAACTGCAGAGGGGCCCTGCTCATGCAGAGGCACCCCCTCACATAGAAGCCAAGCACCCTGCCCTCAGGATTGATAGGGCCTGCCTTAGGGGTGACTGATAGGTTTATATGTGTGTGCAGGAGAGATATAGGAAACCTATATCTCAGTGAGGGGTGCTAGCACCACCTCACCCAGGCTGCAGTAGCAGGCATGTGGTGTCAGATTTAGACTGCTTCCCAGGGGTGGCATAACATATGCTGCAGCCCCTGGGAGGCCTGTGAAGTACCTATGCCCTTGGTACCTAAGGTACCATATACTAGGGACTCATAAGGCACCACAGTATCCAATCACTAGTGCACCTAGAGTGCACTCCATGTCGTTTAGAGAGAACAGAGAGGCTGGGGCCCTGATTGGCAGGGACCCAGCCAGACTATAGCCAGAAACCAGTGCTAACATCAGAAAAAAAGTGGGGGCAACATAAGAGGCAGATCCTACTCTCCTACAACAAATATTTCCGGTTGCCCCAGAATCTATCATTACCGAGATTTCTTTAAGGACTTGATGTCTAAATTTCAACGTTACTGAAAGGACTAGAGGAGGTGAAGATACTTGTAAGGTATTTGCCACCAGGTGGTTTATTGGAGTTGTTTCTCGATTCGAATCCATCAGTCCAACTCCACTTACTGGTGGTGCTGCGAGTTTTCCTTAATCTGTGACTTAGGCTTCTTTGGGCACATTTTAACAAAGTGGCCTCCAGCACCACAGTAAAGGCACAACTTGTTCAATCTTCTTTTCTCCTTTTCATCTTTCGATAACAGACCTCTAATTGTGCCTATTTGCATTGGTTCCACACCTGCAGTGCTTTCTGTAGTTTTTACTGCTTCTGTTTTTATTCTATCGAATCTTGGGACAAAGTTTCTAAATTCTTTCTTCTTCTCTCCTTGTCTTTCATTTTGACGAAAGTCTATTTCTAAAACTAAATCCACTAATGCTGAAATCTCCGTTGGTCTGTTTTTTATTTGTGCTAGGGCATCTTTTAATTCATCTTTTAGCCCTCGATAAAATACTGCAGCTCTTTTGTTCTCAGGCCATTCTGTTTCCACGACTAGTTTATTAAATTGGGCCAAGTAGGTGACCAGTTCTCTTTTCCCTTGTTTTAGTTCCAATAATTCGTTATCGGTCGCTTGGGACGCCTTTCTTCTGTCAAAAATTCAGAGAAATTCCTTCTTAAACTCGTCAAAGTCATATACAATTGGATCATCTTTGGTTACTAGAGGCATAGACCAAGACGCAGCATCTCCGCTAAGATATGACAATATGAAGGCTACTCGAGACTGTGCGTCAGGGAATATCATAAAATGAAGGGAAAACTGTGTTAAGAAGACTTGAGTCTTTTGGGGGTCTCCACTAAAACGTTCAGGGGGTGCCAAGGGAATTACAGGAGATAATGAGTGGACTACTTGAGTTGTGCAAAAGAAATTGAACTAGTGGCTGTACTAGTGCTTTCTGGAGTTTGAATCTTCAAACCTGTCCTAGACGCTAATTCTTCCATACGAATGGCTAAATCTGATGTCTCCCTCCTAGAACTCACTATTTCTTGTCTCAAGTTTTTGTTCTCTTCTCTTACTGCCACCAATTCTTTCTGTATACACACCAAGATTTCTCCTAAATTCTTTAATTCCAATCCCTCAGCCATTCTGCTCAGGTGCAAGTAACCACGTGGGCACTTCACTCTGTCAGGTATTGTTCCAAACTTGCACGGGAGCAGAAGGACGCACTTCCCCAATGCCCCACTGGGACCCCAACTTCCCTGTGAAAAATACACTAGGGCAATTAAGCCACCAAGGGGGAAAGGGGGTGGGGAGTTAAGAAGAGACTGCCTGGTTAGCGTTATTCTTCACTAGGGATTTTCTATCTTTGTTCCCTTCTTTTTAACTGCATGACTGAAAAGAGAAGAAAGATACAACAACATGTATTATCCTATTCTAACTAAAATTCTATAGTTAATATTTTCCTAAAAACATTCCTTTTCATACCTAATGCTTTTCAGGACTTGGTTTCTCTTCTTGTTGGAGTTCACTAATAGATCTTTATAGTAACTCAATATATGTATATATGTATATACTTTTCTTATTACACAATGAATTATAACGTCAAGTAAGTATTGCTCTTTCTTTTTTCCACAGGAAAAGGTACTTGCGTGACCGTTGAGTTGACTGGAAAACAGGATGAAGTTTTCGAAGATAAGACTTGCATGTATACTTCCGCTCACTGCAATGAATCAGATAAACTGGTAAGCGCTGAAGTGTTCTCGCAAACGACTTTTTTATTTGATGCGATTCTTGAGGAATTCACGTTGCTTTTTTACAAGTAGGAGAGTGCTATGAATACTTGAAGAACGCTGCTCTCCTTCAGACATGCGCCCTATGTATGAGGTGAATGCTTCTCTCTATGAATTTCTGTGCGTGACTGAAGCCAAGAGACTGATTCCAGACTGAGACACTAGGAACGCTGCTCTCCTTCAGACATGCGCCTAAGACGCCTTTTTCCTGATAATGTGCATGCCCAAGTAACTCACAACTAGGAAACACCTTACCGATAGGAACCGAGGATTCTAAACGACGAACCAGACGCTCCTACCCTGACTCTCTAACACGATGGCGAACTCTGGAAAACGATGTTACCTAACGGAATTAGTCAGGTGAAGTGCGCCTTCGTTTTACAGCGCGCGCTCCACATTCCTTTCGTGTTCTAACAGCAAAATAAACTAGAACGCTGCTGGAGAGATTGAGTTGGCAGCCATCTTAAGTTGCCAGCGCATCCAGCTCAACCTCCACTGATTACCTACAGCTGTGTTCCGTAGAACTTGGTTCACCTTTTTACCATAAACAGAGGCTATAGTAGTGTTCTTTGCAGGAATCCGCTTATGGATCCTGACACCCTACATAGGGCAAGCATGTAATGGATTATGGGGACCTGAACTTTGTGGAGAGAAGTCTACCATTGAAATGTGTGATGAGGGAGATTTCTACTTGTGTTAAATGCATATCCCTATTCAGGGCTCAAGTCCATAGTAGCTACAATGAGTTCTCAAATCACATCATTGTATATGTGGATTGTTATATATAGGGATCACACCATGAGCCATGTCTGTATGCTGTTAGAAGCATTTGAGGGTGATGTTAGCCAAGTGTACCTTCCCACTGATCACTCATCCAACATCAGATTTTGTAAAACAGTTGTTTGGGAGGTAGGAATACCTCACAGACCCCTTCAGAATGCCCAACCACCATATGTTCACATATGGAATGGCCAGACGTTTGACATTCCAGTACTGAATTGGTGGAAATGTGAGGTTCATGTGGGATAAGTAGCCTCAGCCTGCAAAGAGTAAGACCTGACATTGATATGTGGGAAGTCTGTGCCATGGCCCCGCCTGGGCCAGAGGTACCGTGGCAGGAGAACCAATGCATAGAACAATGTCCCTGTAGACCTGCTAATCCATGGGTGTTCCCAGAAAGAGTTATTTGTCACACTAGTAGCCATGATAAGTGTTGTATGGATAAATGAGGCATGGTGACTGAGGTGACCCCCTGACCTGATACTTCTTTCCATTGATCCACAGTGTCAATGTGTGTCTGTCACTAATGCCTGTCCCCTTACTCACACAGGTCTGTTGACACTTTTCTAATAGTGTTGCTTCCACTGTACAGGCCTATTGCACATCTGTGACATGAACAGTGTAGATAGTGGGTTACTTTTGAAGAGATTTAGAAATGTGAATTATCTGCTTGGCTACAATTTTCCCTATCACATAACACATACAATGGTATGTTGATTGTCTTCCCTGTTACAGTGCCTCATATGTGATGGTTGTACAAACAACACAATCTTATGTTGACTTACTAGGCTACTCAAGTAGTAGTCCACATGCCCACACAGCCAGATGTAGCTCTCAGTGTCACACATACCAGCCCTTACCTTGTGACCTTAGTCTTAGGATATTATGTATACTATGGTTCTCGCCTCTATGCACCATATGCATCAATGCAATGGGCCTGACAGGAAAGATGTTTGGACAGTCATGCACAGGTAGTTTACCCTTCAGAAGGTAAACAATTGGTGTGTTGTGTCTCATGGTACCTCACATCACATTCCATGTAGGATCGGGCTGGTCTACATGATGTTAGTGGGCTGCCTCAGTCAGTGTAGGTCATGACCAAGGTTGAGGTTAGTCATCAGATGACCACTAAAGTGTGTTTCCATGCTTTAGTTGTGGGTAGCATGTGACATGGACACATGTAATATGTTGACTCTTGATGAAGGCTTATGCTAGAAGTCAACGTAATGTGTATCAAGCTGACAGCTAACTTCAAACTTCCACTTACAATCTGTTCCTACATCAATTGCATCCATACAGGTCAATGCCCATCAGAAGAAGGCCATTTAAAGAGGAGCCGTCACCCGGAAGGTGCTGGCCCTGGGGGTCTACCACTGGCATAGTGCCCAATGAAGAAAGAGGTGGGAGGACCTGCAGCAACATGGAAGGGGCACACGTCGGACCCTGACCCCCCTGATGGCTCGCATAATGGCAGTTGCCTACCCGGACCTTGATGGGCAGTTGAGGGCCCAACAGCAGTGACAAGGGGGTGAGTCCCGGCCAGAGTCATACATGTCATAATGCCAACTTTAAGTGTTACAGACAGGCATTTCACCAACCATATTGGTGGTGGCCCATGTGCCACACACAAGATGAATCATTGTTAGTGTAAGTGTGGTAGTATGAGCATGCTGCTGTGCTGTGTCTATGGTCTTTCTGGCCTGGAAGACAGCAGAGTCCTAGCCACATCCAATTCTCTCTTTTTGAGCAGACACCTGGCTGAGTGAAGTGAGTAATCATCTCATGTTCTCAGTAAATCTGGGTGACAATTGTACCACACAGGAAAATGGTCATGGTTGTGTGAGGAGTGATGTACCCTCACTACTGTCTCTTATGTGATGGTGGCCCTATTGCATGTGACATGACATAGAGTTCACAGTACATGCAGTGACTGTACAACAGTTCCCATTGGTGAGTACTGATTACACATTGAAATGAGAGAGCAAACTTCACTGGTGCCATCAACACTAGTGGCTACATGTTGGCAAGTGTGCATTTGCCAGTTGATGGTTTCTCTGCAATAGTGTTTCAAAACATGCATTCACTGACAGGTGACACGCATGAGGGAGTGAGATGTATTACTGTGGGAATCATATGCTAGTGTCTACAAGGATCGCCTCAAGGCAAACTGAGTAAGCAATACCGAAGAGTGGTGTGAAGTGCCTGCCCATTGGGACTCTAGTGATCCCCCATCTTCATGTGATCGATGTTCAGGGACACTCAAAACCTTCAAAGGTGTATTGGCTTGTGGATATACAATCTATGACTGGCATCATCACCTGTACCAAGCAGGATTGAAGATGTTTATATGGCTATATAGTGTCATGTGCTGTGTGAATTCAGAGTAGCTATCTACCAATTGTTTGGACTTCAATGTTTTCAGGGAACTTTATCTGCTAAATGTGATACTTGTGATACATAGGTAAACTACCTGTGTACAGCTGTCATTTGACTTTTCAGGTAGTGGACATATGATATAGTTTGGAGTGCAAAGTGTCATCGGGCGCTCTATAAATGAATAAATATCAAATATCTCATTTGCGCCAATGCACCGACTACTTGGTATTTAGAAAGCTGCTGAAAACATCATTGTTCTGATTCATCTCTCCTTGGTTGGTAACAGCAGTCTTAGCGCGGAGATACCCCTGTTGGGGTGATTCGGCCGCTCTATAAATTAATAAATATCAAATGAGCATTTGCGTGTGACATGATGTATGCCACAACAGTAAATGATGGTACATTGGTGTACAACTTGACCCTCATGACCTCCTGATGTGTCATGAGTAATAGTTAGATTTGTTTGATTCTGGGCCTTGTTTGAGTATTGTGTGAATCTCACACTTGGATCCATCGTATTTGGTTACTACTCTTTACAATGGTATATAACAAGTGCCAAAGTATGCAAGGTGATCAACTATCCTAGTATGGACATGAGGATGGAGTGTAGAGTATTCCATAAAAGCATTTGGGCCTGTCTGGGGTTATGACATGAGTTGATCCAACTGCTTGCAGGTCATGTAGCATGCATGCATATGCTTAAGCTAATTTAGAAACCTATGGAGTGAACCATAGTGGTGGTGGTATGATATGTGGACTTCTTCAATGTTTTCTGTGGATTTGTGATGGTCAGGAGTGGAAATGCAGTTGCAATAAACCCCTGTTACGTGTCATTTCAGATACATCCAGGGCAAGTGGAGGAGAAGGAGCCAACATCAGTGGGGACACAGCTGGTCACAGCGATTCTGGTCATGATGCGTCAGCCACGGAGGGACCCAGAGATGCTGGGAGTTCCCCGGAGGACATCAGTCAAAGTTCATCATCATCTGAGTCATCCTCTGGTGGATTGTCCTGAGTGGTGGTGGACCCAACAGGATCAGTTCCACCTTCATTCTTATCTGCCACCTCCAGTTCCATCGCCACCCTCCCTGTTGTCCCCCCACAAGTTGGCCGTTCCTGCTCTCCTAAAAAGGGAGCAGTCTTCTTCGCTCCAGATACCTCAGCCCCTGCCCCTGTTAGCCCAGCTGCCCTGAGTGAGGAGGCTATTGACCTGCTGAGGAGCATCTCTGTGTGTCAGACTGGAGAGCTGAATGCCATCCAGGAGCAAGACAACAAGCTGACCCAGGTGGTGGCCTACCTGGAAGGCATTTACACTGCCATATTTGACCTACAGTGATCTTTTCAGGCTCTGGCCTCCTCCCTCACTGGCTTGGCAGTTCGGGCTGGACTGTTCCCATGAGGCACAGGGTCAAGACTGATTTGCATATGGCCAGGTCTAAACTGGGGTGGCATGGTGAGCAAAAGAATGATGGATTTAACCCAGATCTGTTGACTGGAGGTGAATGTTTTGATTTGTTCTGCATTCCATCCATCAATTCTGTGTCTTTTGCTTCCTCACCCTAAGTGTGCCGGGTATGCCCAGACGTGGGTCCCTGGCTCACTGAGCCACTGAATTCAAGCTATCCTGGCTGATGAGGGGTGAAACCCCAAAACTGGTCCTAGGATGCTTGTTTTCGGTCCAGGGAGGACCTGGCTTGGCAGTTTGGGCTGGACTGTTCCCATGAGGCACAGGGTCAAAACTGATTTGCATATGACCAGGTCTAAACTGGGGTGGCATGGTGAGCAAAAGAATGATGGATTTAACCCAGATCTCTTGACTGGGGTGAATGTTTTGATTTGTTCTGCATTCCGTCCATCAATTGTGTGTCTTTTGCTTCCTCTCCCTAAGTGTGCCGGGTATGCCCAGACGTGGGTCCCGGGCTCACTGTGCCACTGGATTCAAGCTATCCTGGCTGATGAGGGGTGAAACCCCGAAACCAGTCCTAGGATGCTTGTTTCCGGTCCAGGTAGGACCTGGCTTAGCAGTTCGGGCTGGACTGTTCCCATGAGGCACAGGGTCAAGACTGATTTGCATATGGTCAGGTCTAAACTGGGGTGACATGGTGAGCAAAAGAATGATGGATTTAATCCATATCTCTTGACTGGGGGTGAATGTTTTGATTTGTTCTGCATTCCGTCCATCAATTGTGTGTCTTTTGCTTTCTCCCTCATGGCAGCCCTACTCCCATCCCAACCTTCCACCTCCCTCCTGTCCACTCCCCATGCACATTCCCAATTCCCTTTCCTTTTCATTCCTATCAAAGCACACCGAAGCATGCACACACTTCAACAGACACAGGCACCCCACAAAAATGCAAGGCTTCAAAAAAACTCAAACATACATGCGCACAGCAGAAACCTCCCTCACCACCCCACCACCCCCAGAATACCCCCATGCACCATAACAACACATACAGACACACCCATACCCACAGACACCACATTCCCATTCACAGACCCCTCCACAACACCCAGCATTCACGCAGACACTGCACCAACAACCACAGAACCCTCCACAACTCTCATATCCCAAGACATCGCACCAACAGCCACAGACCCCTCCACAATACCCATATTCCCAGACGCCGTACCAACAGCCAAAGACCCCTCCACAACACCCATATCCCTGAACACGGCACCAACAGCCACAGACCCCTCCACAACACCCATATCGCAGACAGCACATAAAAAGCCACAGACCCCTTCACAACACCCAGCACATCCACAACACACCCACCAAAAAAACGCAAATGCTCATAGTCACCCACTTAACAGACAGCAACACACCACATAGCACAGACAGCAGAGCCATCTCACACTTCCACTCCCTCTTCCTCCCAATCCAAACTTCATCCGGAACTCCCTACCCATTTTCCCTATGTATCTGACATGTTTGCTCTTGCCTGTGAAAGCCAACCCCACCCTTTCCAAAGTCCCAAAAAACAATCCCCACCCACACACAACACCATCCCTTCCACTTCCCACTCCACCCCTGAACAACAGCCTCCCCACCCCCTGTACCCGGCCCAAAAAATAAAATAAAAGGAAAATAACCACCTAAACCCAGTGTTGTAGTGAGCCTCAGCAAGGCCTACCAGTGCTTAGGGGTTCTCCCTTCTCTGCACAGAGTCCTCAGACACTTAGGAAGAAGTTGGCACAGAAACTGAAATATAAAAGACAGAGTTTATTAAACCTTATAAGGTGGAGCTAACATTCACACATCACCCTTCAGTAATGCATGAAGTAGCACACTGAATGGAAGGATCCTGGTCCTTTTATACCCACACAGGGGCTCAAATGAAGGCGGTACAAACACAAATGCTGGTTGTAGGTACATATAAGGTCATACAGAGAATGCACAGTCGACAAGTGGGTGGAGATAACAGTTTCTACTTTTAGTAGACACATCCTGACATTTATAAACTTGAAACAGCTGCAAGCTCAACTGAGCATGTGCAAAGCAAGAGGAACTAAAGTTAACTTGTCTCTAGGCAGATTTCAAGAGC
The DNA here is from genome assembly GCA_963921515.1 of Calotriton arnoldi. NCBI lineage: Eukaryota > Metazoa > Chordata > Amphibia > Caudata > Salamandridae > Calotriton > Calotriton arnoldi. The sequence continues at coordinate 555,492 of CAWUFW010011022.1, forward strand.
AGTTAACAGGAAGGTAGGACAGAGCACATGGCGAGCACATGGTAGCACATGGCAGCCAAAATGGCTGACAGAAATACAAAATGGATTCCACAAAGCGGACAATTTAGCCTCTGAATACAGGCTGTCTTTAGCCAATGCTTAACTTAAGTGCTGCCAAATTACAACAGACGGCCCTTTCAGCATTGGCTGAAGACATTCGTTTATCTGGGGTAATCTAAATATTCATCCCGTACATCTATTAACATTATTTCGGCCACCTCTTTATTCAACATTTGTTGGGCCTTTGTTTCAGCAACGTTCCCTCTTCCCAGGTATACAAGCAGAGATGCAAATGGAGCAAAGCATTGGACCACATTGGATACATACACAGCATGTAAAAAGTATTAATCATTACACACAGGATAGTCAGTAGCTTCCAGCTCCAAGCAGAAACAAGAGTCCAAAATCATCTAGTCTAATTCTAAGTTTCAGGGCTCTGATGTATTTCAGTGACTATCTATTTCAATTAATAGCCAACAGCACATACTTAATAAAAACATTTTCAATAGACTTTTCCAGTATTTCTTATGAGGGCTAAATTATCAATTAATATACTTAAGGAAAGAGTAAAGTAACATGCTCAGATGAACTTTTCTCGTGCAGAATAAACATTACTCTTAAAAAATATTAAAGCAATCAGACATATTATTACAAAAAACAATTGTGGCTCCGGGGGACCAGGAGGACCACACAGGGCCATAGGAATTAGGACAAGGAGCCGCAAAGGGCTGCTCCTCCAAAAAAAATGGGACGACCAAAGGGGTACATTACTAACAACAAAAAAAAGTCCTTGAACCAACCAGCCAGAGGGAGTCTTCTTCCTGTGTCCGTTTTGAGCCTCACAGGCAGGCTCTTGTTGTTCCCACGGTGGAGCTGCACAACTCGCAACTCAAGAATCACGGAGAAGAAAAGTCTTTCTTTCAGGATAGGGCAATCACCCCCCAGGGCAAATACCCTCAATGATCCTATCCAGTGTCTCAGGCAGTGCAACAGTTTCCTTCACTTTAATCTAACAGGCACCAAGGGCATAGCACCTGTACCCTAAACTCAAGTCCTTCCCTAACTCCTGTATTTGCACTTCTGGCGCACTGCTCTTTTGTTGGGGCCACAAATTGTACCCAATGTGCTCGGGCATCTCTTGATCAACAAACAAAGGCGTAGACTTGCATTCACTTTGGGACCAGGATTAAGAGGCCTGAAGCAACCCTTGTTTCAAAGGGGGTCACCTCAAGCAAAAGCCTCCTTGCCGTCCTTATCGGTCTGTGACTCTCTCAGCTGGGCGGCATCAAAAACTGGATCCACAGAAAGATTTCTTCATCCTGATTTGTGACCCCGTCTTTCGCCCAAGACAGTGGCAGGGGTACACACTTCACGTCCCAGTGCTTCCGCCTTCACTGAGGTCCTAGTTGCCAGCAACGCCTGTGCTGGTTACCTTCACTTTGGCTTCAAGCTGCAGTGGCGCTGACTCCCCAGGCTGGATCTGATGTCCGGGCCCCTCTGGCAATGGTTGTAAGGCAGCAAATATCTATTGGTGGACAGAACAAGAGGTCTTTAGACAAGGCACAGAAATAATCTAACAACAGAGAGGATAGTCTCAGAATACTTCCTTAGTCTTGGGGCGCCCCATACATTAGCAAGGCACCCAAGAACCACTTCATCTATCTGAGAGTAGAAAACCCTGGACCTATTGGCAAGTATAAAAGGAACGTTTTGGTGAACTGACAAGAGTAATACATCACCCAATCCCAAACAGCCAAGGAAGTCTGTGTTCATTTACTAAATTCTGAGGAAAAGAGAAAACAATACAGACATACTCCAAATACTTACATTGGTGTATTCCTATATTACCAATCTGAAGAACCCTCAAGAAAAAGGAAATGTTCTACACTTTTACTCATAGATTTTACATTACTTGTACAGGACTGCAGACACTTGTAAAATAATTTCTCTTACATGTTATGCTTAGGACCATGCTCTCATGTTATAGGTGCAGCAGGAAAATCTAAAACTGCTAATCTAACAGGGATTCTTATTGCAAAAAGAACTAAACTTCAACATAGTGGGTACTTTTTCTTCAGCAGAACATGTTATGACAAACAAACTCCTATAAAACAATATTTTCCTTCAAAATGTTTGCTAAGGATCACATGAGCGTCTTTCCTGCATTGTACTTTTCACGATCTGGACTATGCAACATCATTTTCAAAAGGAAAAAAACCCTATCTCCAGCTCTAATAAGGGCTGTCAGCTTATTTACACAGGCTAGCTAATAAAAGACTAGCAATGCCCTTGCAAAACTGTATAGAACATGAGAATAACATAAACAATAATAGTGTTGCCACCTGAGATTTTTGAACAGAAACCCCCACTATACAATTTTCCTTAAAGATCAAATAAGGGAACATCAATCTGTTCTACTCATTCTTTCATACAGGATGGGCAGTAACATAGCTTATGTGTTTCATCTTTTTATTAATTCTAACAATTTTAAAACAGTATTACAGAATAGCCAATTGTAATTGTAATTGTAAGTAGCATTTATATAGCGCAGCTGTCACCCAACGGGCATCCTGGCGCTGGGATTACCTAAATCACTGTGCAGCTATAAAACTATGAATCATCATGCGCCAATCTCTCAAGGCTATTCTTTTGGAAAGAGCCTGGTTTTTACTTTTTCTAAACTGCAGTAAGTCATCAGTCTGTCTGAGTTCACTTGGTAGTTCATTCCATAACCTTGCGGCTGCATAGCCAAATGATCTACCTCCTAGTCGGGTTTTCTTGACTCGTGGGGTACATACTAGGTGGGCTGCCAAGGAACGAAGACTTCTAGCTGGGGAGTACCAAGTAAACATTCTCTGTAATGGTTTAGGCCCCATTTTGTGTGCCGCCTTATGAACAATGCAAAGTGCCTTAACTGTCACATGGCCATTTCCTAGACAGCTTTAGACAGACTCAAAAAAAGTGAGAAAAAGAAGAGAGAAAACATAATTTTGCCTACTCTTAATTTGTAGAGGAGCTAGCCTCCTTCCCCCATTTTGACAGTAGGAAAACCTGAAACAGGTTTTACTTCTGTCAACACTTTCAACCCCTATTCATAGCAACTGGGCACAAACAAACTTGTAGGAGATATCTTAGAAAGTGGCTATTCTCTGATTCAGTCTAACACAATGCAAATTGAGTTAACTTTAAACCAATTTTTCTACAGCAATTGTACTAGAGTAACATGAGGGCGCATGAATGCAAACTAAAATCCATTTCCTCCTTATCGTAGCCCCTACACAGTATTCTTAAAACTAAAACCATTATTTTATATAAATGGCAGATCAATGTTCAACTGAGGGTTGTCTTCCTTCGTGGCATAGGACTGCGCAAAACGTGTGTTTGCCAAAAATAGGAAGCAAAGCTTCTCTTTCTCTCTTTGCGCTATCATCTCGTCTTTCAAAAAATCTTTCGAAGGTCGAAGTATCCAAGCAAACATTACCCTTCAGCCTGCTAAGTAGCTAAATACAGAACTCCGACCTTTGACCCGTTCAGCAGCTGCTCATTTTTGTGTGCAAGGCTTGCCATGCGGTTTTGTAATGCAAAGCAACTCTGGAGAATCACAGCGAAAAGCAGTCCTATACTTATTTTCATTTATGTACAGTGGTGTGCAATCTAGTAATGCAGAGGCAGCTGTTTATTTTATACTTGCATATGTATACTTTTATTGAAGCCTAAGAGCACGTTAAAACTGCCTTGAGTGGTAGAACTGCTTGTAAAATTGTGAATTTTAGCTCAATTTCGACTTTGGTGGTAGGGGCACTTAAAAATGAATATCCTACAATATTTTTGCATAATAGGAACCCCAGAGTGTTCTCTAGATAGCCCAGGAATGGGAAATCAGAAATGCATAAGATATACCCTTTTAAAAACAAGTTTTGTACGGCTGGGTAAAGTGACATTTCACATTTAAGTTCCCTTCTTATTGCGGTACAGCACTGCTTAAATTCAACTTTGATGCTAGGAATTCACAGTATGATGATTAGGCTTTATAAAGATGAAAAAACGAATTTAAAGCATTTATTTTTAGCAATATATTTTTTCCCATATAATTAAATTTTATTTTTTATCAATAAAACCAACCATTTTGATGATTCCACATTGGAAAAGCAAGCTTCATTCGTAGCCTATCATATTTAAACACATTCATTCATAACCCTAAGCACAGAAGCCTTACTTGAAACAGGAAAAGTCTGCGCCACTTTTAATGGACAGTTATCATTTAACATCGGAACCACAGATATACTTATGTAAAGAAGGCATTAAGAAAGGAAATCCCTACTTTCAATTTTGTTCTCTGTTATCCAAAATAATGAAACTGGTTTTTAGAAACTTTTAAAATAGGGCAGGCCCTTATACCAGGTTTACACTGACTTAAAATATCGCTGACACAGCATTCCTGTCTGTGGCCGTGAGCAGGAATAGCCATATGCTATTTATGCAGCTGTTGTGTGTCAGCAGGCGTCGAATTTTCACGCCTTTCTCAGGAAAAAACCCCTTTATTATTTGAAATACCCTGACAGAGTTAAATCCCCATTTGCTGTGTCAAACGGTGTCTTTCAGTTAGTCAGTTTAAACACAGCTGTCGGAAAGCTTTTTTCTCGGGTGCTGAGAGAAAAGCATGTCACAGTCTATTTAAAAACTGAGGCATTTCAATGCAGTCAAATCTATCTTTCTATAATGTATATTTAGTTCAGCAACGACCAAATTCACTCATATGATGTGCATGCCTTTTAATGTCTAATACAATGTATTTAAGGAAAAGGCCGTAACATTGTGTATTTAAGTCTATTGATTACAAAACACACAATTTCGTTTTTTTCTCTCTGTATGAGGCCTATTTTAATCCTATTGAATACGAATTCTAATTTTATGATTAGCATTGTGGCAAGTTGCACACATGTATAGTGTCTTACTCTGTCAATTTAAATAGTAACATGCAGCTGTTTAGCATATGTTACATAATTTATTTCTGGATTTTTATTTAATATGTAAGTAACTAAATGACATTTTGCATAACAGAATAATGACAGCAAAAAAAAACATAAACAAACTCATTGAGCTCATTCAGACAGTTACAGAAGGACACAACACAGCGCGCTTAAAGCCAGCCATTCGTACACAGAGTACTCACACAAGTATTACCAATGTCAAACCAAAAACCCCACATAGACATTTAAACACACATTGAACCCACAAATCAATACTTAGGACAGCTTACAAAGTGTACGCAAGACCAACCTATTTGTAAATACTAATTGTAAGTCATATTTACAAGAAGAGCTCTCAAAAGTAGCCCAAAAAACTGTTCCATGGTCAAATTCGCCAGTTTTGGCTGGTAGAACACTCAAAAAGCGCTCTGCATATCACCACTTATGAATGTTACTAAGTGTGCAGATCCGGATCCGTTTTATGTACATATTTAGTTCCATGGGGTACTTAGTCACCAAGGAAGAAATATCTTTTTACTATACCTAAACCTATTTAGGTATCCCCTCTGAGGAGTCAACTAAGTACTTACTAAATCCATATCGGTACCTCCAAAACAGCAACACTTTCTGCGAAGTGTACTGGAAACAGGCATGCCAAAAATAGTGCAGAATATGCAGTATTATAATCAAAGTAGCGCTTAAGGTACTCTTTGTACGTTGCGCTGTTCAAACAATTTCAAATAGAGAAAAATCTCCTCATTACCTGCCTATATGAATTGCAATGCATATATAACTTACAAAACAAATTCCAAAATTGGCCAATCATACAAACAAAGCCACAGTAAGTGTTACTAAAACTACCTTACCAATCAAAGGCATCAAACCAACAGCAAGTGCCGCAAAACGGCTCTTACCAATCAAATGGTGTCCAGGTTCCAACTGCCAAGTTCTCAAATTGACCAAATGGTCACTGCACGGCAAATCAACAGAAGAGATCTCAGTCAAGGACCGGCGCCGCCGGGCTGGTCAGATCAGAAAGAAAGGAAAAACGCCATGGGTGCCAAGACTCAGGTCTCCTCAGGCAGCGATCGCGTCCAAGAGCGAGATTCCAATCCTTCATCTCGACCAGTCCTTCGGGCATCCGAGTCACTGATGAGTCCCACGTTGGAAGCGCCAATTTGTTGTAGTGAGCCTCAGCAAGGCCTACCAGTGCTTAGGGGTTCTCCCTTCTCTGCACAGAGTCCTCAGACACTTAGGAAGAAATTGGCACAGAAACTGAAATATAAAAGACAGAGTTTATTAAACCTTATAAGGTGGAGCTAACATTCACACATCACCCTTCAGTAATGCATGAAGTAGCACACTGAATGGAAGGATCCTGGTCCTTTTATACCCACACAGGGGCTCAAATGAAGGTGGTACAAACACAAATGCTGGTTGTAGGTACATATAAGGTCATACAGAGAATGCACAGTCGACAAGTGGGTGGAGATAACAGTTTCTACTTTTAGTAGACACATCCTGACATTTATAAACTTGAAACAGCTGCAAGCTCAACTGAGCATGTGCAAAGCAAGAGGAACTAAAGTTAACTTGTCTCTAGGCAGATTTCAAGAGCAGTTAACAGGAAGGTAGGACAGAGCACATGGCGAGCACATGGTAGCACATGGCAGCCAAAATGGCTGACAGAAATACAAAATGGATTCCACAAAGCGGACAATTTAGCCTCTGAATACAGGCTGTCTTTAGCCAATGCTTAACTTAAGTGCTGCCAAATTACAACACCAGCCCCAAAGATCCCAAAATCAAAAAGCCCCTGCCCAAGGACAAACCCACCCCTCCCTAAACCTCTGCCCCCTCCTTCCCAAGTACCATCTTCAAGGTGCATGCTATGCCCAATGGATGCCCCTTTGTGAGAAGGTTTCCTGGCAGTGTCAATAAGAGCAAGTTTGGTGGCACAGCATTATGCTGTGACGGTAAACAACCGTCACCCCGCATCTGGAACCCCGCATGCTGTTACAATGCGGTCGTAACAACGACCGCGTTGTGACAACGCATACCATTACCCCGCAAGTCGTTACAACGACTTGCGGAGGGGGGAGAAGGTGTCGGATTTAAAATCCAACATCTTCCCTACAGTCCGCACAGACTGGAGTTGGAATAGTAAATTTTACTATTCCAACATCCAGCGCTCCCCCTCCGCAAGTCGTTGTTACGACTTGCGGGGTAATGGTATGCGTTGTTACAACGCGGTCGTTGTAACGACCGCGTTGTAACAACATGCGGGGTAATGGTATGCGGGAAAAAGAGGCATATTCTGCTGTGACACATGGACAATGAGTGGACTGGCCATTGACCTTTGTTTCTTTTTTGGATTGCTTTAATTCCATTCATTAAAAACTATCACGGTTTGGAAGACATTATTACTTTCCTATTAATTTGATGTTATTGTTTAGTTAGTGAAGTGTGAGTACAGCTGTGCTTGTTCAATCCCTGATTGCTAATCCAGTCGAAGTGGTTAGTTTGATGTGACCTTGGAGCCAGTGCTGGAGTAGGCAGGTCAAGGGGAAATGTTGGATCGATGTCTATGTGGTTTGACATCCTAATGGGGCAGACATTGCTTTGGGTGACATGTTATGTGGTAAGTATTTTAGCTTGGCCTTAGCATTGTCAACGTCATTGAGGTTGCACCTCTCCCTATGATGTAGGTTGGATAAGTGTTTGATGTGCTGGAGTTAGATATTTGTGTATCCACACATGGAGGGTATCAACTTGTCATACCTTTGTGGAGTTATGCATGGACATGTGTCCATTTTGCTGTGTGTACCTTACAGCAACTTCATCTAGATGTGTTCCACATGATGTTCATGTGGTGTTTGCCTTCATAAGTTGCACTTACTCATTGCCTACACATGCATGGCACTTGGTCATGCTATTGGTTGTCCCTGATATACTTCAGTTCCCAGGTGCAGTGCACATGGAGTATGTCAGGCATGTGCAAAATGTACTTTGCCCCAGGGCCCCAGCCTTTCAGGGTTCCCCCTGACAGAGTATAGCTATTGTGCAGAGAGTGTTTCCATTGTGCCCTTACAATGGTTCTCACACTGATTCCATGCAATCCCATTGACTGACATTTCCTTTTCATGTGGGTGATGTGTGAGAGTCCAGTCCAGAGTTGTAGCAGATAAGCTGTGTTTCACTTTATTGACACATCCATACAGGTGTATCTTTGACATCAAATCAGGACCTGGTATGTGGGCAATGTGAGTGTGTCACATTCACTATAGCATCTTGGTTGGATTGCAGTGACAGGGCGTAACGGTAGTAGTGGTAGATTTTCAATGTAACTTTAGCAACACTTGAGAAATGGTAAGCTGCATGACTGGTGAAGATCAGAAGTAACATGGCAGACAAGTGAGAAGGGGCAAAAGGACCGTAGCATCTTGGTCAGAGTTCCAGTCACAAGGCCTCATGATAGTTGTAGTCACTTCAATGTCACTTTCCCAAAACGTGAGAAATGGTTAGCTGCCTGACTAGTGAAGATCAGTAGTAACATGGCAGACAAGTGAGAGGGGGCAAAAGGATGGCAGCATCTTGGTTAGAGTTGCAGTCACAAGGCCTCATGGTAGTTGAAGTCAGTTCAATGTCACTTTAGCAACACTTTACAAATGGTAAGCTGCCTGACTAGTGAATATCAGTAGTAACATGGGAGGCAAGTGAGAAAGGGCAAAAGATGTGTGACAGACATTAATAGGTGTGACATTGTTGAGGAGGTGCTGTTGTGGCACACAACATTATGCACACATCACTATCACTGTATATAATTTGTAAACATATGTCCATTTTTGTATCGTGTACCTGTGCAGTAGCAATGTTTTGGCCAACGAAGGCTTCCTACAGATATATTTTGATGATTGTTATGAAACAATCCCAGACAGGGTCCCTGTAAAACTGTTTTACTTAGGGACCCCAACTCCCTTGCCTGGTCCATGGTGGAGTATCGTTTTGCAGAGGAGTCTATGGAGATAGGTAGTTGTACGACTTACCGACCATTCTGTCCACGATGGATTGGGTCTTGAACGTGGTTGAGCAGTTAGAGCAGCAGCAGAATGTGTCCGATGGGTTCCACGATGGTAAAAGATGAGTAGCGGTGAGTTTCAGCCTTATATCCCTCCCTTTCCGCTGTCTCAGATGTGGAGGTAGGACTGCCATAGTCACGCCGGTGGTAAAGCAACTTGTAATTGGGTGAGCGGTTTTACTGGCAGTCCAAGCCTCCCACAACCTCATAGGTCGGAGTTGGAGGTGGTGTCAGCTGTTTGGCAGGGCGCTTTGGAAAGCCAATCCGCCCAACTCGTAATACGGAGGTCGGACCGCAGAGCTCATCGCAGTCAGACCACCACCACCGGTACGGCAGTCCATGGACTGCCAAACTCATAATATTGCCCTTAGACTTTGAATGTTAGCATGTTGGGTGGCTTTGTGTGAGCAGAGTAATATCTATTCTGCATTATTAAATGTGCCTTTTGTGCTATGTCACCAGTAAAATTGTGGACAGTACATCTGTTAGGTTTGTGATGGAGTAACCTTCAGCCTAATTGGAAATTAGTTCATATAATTTCCTATTAAGTATTTTATAACACATGGGATTCTGCTATCCCTGTATAAAAACCCATCTCTAATTTCTTTATAATAGGTGACTTTTGATGCACCAAGTTGCCTACTAAAAAGAAATGACATAGCCATTCAACTGTAATAGCTTATTACATTTGAGTTCTGATGTCACAATGCCTACTGCCAGAGCCAGCAGTCAAGTGGAAAGGCAGGTCAGGTCACAGAGCATAATTAAAGCAGCTGTTAAAAGAACAAAAATGCAATGTTGCATTTTTCTGTTCGGCTCTGTTTTGCCTCCTGTACAATGAGAAGCAGAAAGGAGATATGTTTTGCAACGTGTTTATTGTTTTGCACTGCTTAGGTAATTATTGAACAATTTGAATCTTTATGCATGTTTCCACACATTCTGAGCTACTGTGCCCCCTTTTTTTTATTTTTAAACTGACTTGTATTAAACTGATTCTAATGTTGCTTTGCAAAAAATATTTTTTTTTATGTGTTCAATTTTGCACTAAAAATTCTATTTATATTCTTCATATTTACAAACATGCTCTTTCTTTCATATGGAAGAGCAACACATCAAGGAGTTAAGTGGTTGGTGGGAAAGGTGTTAGTGTGGCTGTTGGACTTGGCCCTTTTGCCCTGAATTTTTTCGCTTTTGCAAGAGTAAAACATGGTGTGTCTGAACAGAACCTAATCATTGCTGTGTAATATGGTACACACTGTTAGCGCCGCCATTTTAGAAAAGCACTGTGGAAAAATGTCACTGTTAAAATGGACGCCATGCCTGCCCATGTGACGCCTGACTGAGGTGGGTTGGCAGCCTAGTGGTTTGTCCCCCAGCGCCCCCTGCTTTTGGAGGGAAGCGTTGCACCGAGAGTGCTCTACTCCTCCCCCTAGACCAGTTAGAACCGGTTCCCCAGAGAACCTTCTGGAAGCTGCCAGGCCTGTCTGGTAGGTGGGGTGAGGGGCGTACATATAGGGGGGCTGGGCTGCCATGTCGAGAGACAGAGTCAGTGAGGAGACAGAGAAGGGGAACTCTGCCAGGGGAGACCGCCACATTGGGCCTGTGTGCTGGCCCCTGTGCCCACCTACACTCCCCCTGTTGGCCCCAGGGCCAATGAAGAGACATTGCCGGAGTGGAGGCTGCTGTGCTGGCAGGATTGCCACCCTACCGGAGGATGACCGTTCTGAGGAGCTGCTGCTTCGGGACTGGTGAGCCGCCCTACTAGCCACTGATCTCGCCCTGCAACACATGTCTCTTGGCCCCTAGCGCCTCGTGAGCGCTATACTGAGACTCCCCGTACTCCAAGGAAGAGAGGAGCGTGGGCGCGACCCTCTGTGGGGCCCGGTCTTGTGAGGTCCCTAGCGCCTTGGGAGCGCTTTACCCTAACTGTCTGTTGTTCTGCCTGCTCCCTAGCGCCTTGTGAGCGCTACCACTATTTTTCAGCACCCCGGGAATCAGCGCTACAACTTTCTCCCTGCCTGAGGAGAGCACCTGATCTTAACTGCCCCGGAGGAGTGCTGGTGGCCTGCAGCGCGCGGCTGCAACGTGTGTGGGTTCTACAGAGCTGTGCTGAAAAGCGCCTGTCCCCTGCCGTGCTGCGCTGCCTGAGGGAGCTGATTCTTTCAAAGTAGCGGGTGCCCACCCCGCGTTTATGCAGTTAAAAATAGCGGGAGCCAACCCCGCGTGTGTGCTTATACTAGGAGGGAGCCTACCCCTCTGTGAGGAAAAGAGGAGTTGCCCAGGATCACCGCCGCGGCCTCGGGAGCGCTGTCGCGCGCTAGAGTGAAGAAGCGCGTGTGGCCGTGAAGGAGAGCGGCTTATTTGGAAGTGCCGCGGGAGCCTACCCCGCGCCTTCCTGCCTGGTGAAAACCCGAACGGGAGCCCACCCCGCACTACGGGATCTGCGAAGGGCCGCCGCTCTGCCTGCGGCGACCCGGAAGAAGACAGACCTCGGACGAGGTCTGCCGGAAGTAGGTGGGGCTCCCCTGAGCTGAGGAGAGCCCCTCGTGAGGAGAGGCGCCGGAAGAAGAATCCAGGCGGGAGCCCACCCCGCGCTGGCCAACGCCGCCGGAGACTTCGCTCCGGAAGAGAAGGAAGTGGTGGGGGCTCCCCGTGACCGGAGGAGAGCACCGGGCGCCGCCGGAGTCGTTTGGAGCCTCGCCGGCTCCAGGACCAAGTCCCGGGTCCCAGGAGGGGCCCCGGGTGAAGAGTGGAGTGCCGCCTGAAGCAGCGCGACGCCTGCAGTCCTGCCGGTGAGTGGGGCTGAGTTCTGGGACGGTCGGGGCCGGCCGAGGCCCATTGTCGGTGCCTGAGGCCCCCGGGGCCAAGTCTGCTGGTGGTTGGGGGTGACGTCGGGGCACATTGTCGGTGCCCACCGCCCCCCTTGTTGCTCTGAGGGCACCGGTGTGCCCGCGCTGGCTTTACAGCTGCCCCGTATGCCAGTGGGCAGCTGCCATGTGTTGGGGTCCCAGTGAGGGGCTCCCCACCTGCCCATGGCTTGCTAGCATCCCAGCTGCACCGCGGCGGCGGGCAGCTGCAACGATTGGCCACCTCTAATCCCTGAGTCCCAGGGAGGGGCTCCCCTGGACTCGTGTTAGCTTTACCGGACACAGCTGCCCCGCTGGACAGTGGGCAGCTGCAACGTTGAGGGGCATTCTGTTTGTGGAGTCCCAGTGGGGCTCAGCCTGGCCTTGGTGGGGGTGTGTCGGGGCACATTGCTGGTGCCCGCCCCCGGGGCTAGTACTTTCGTTTTAGGGGATCCATCTTCCCCCAGTACTGAACAGCGCTTCCCATGACTGCCCCGCTGGGCAGTGGGCAGTGTCAACGGTTGAGGCATCGCTGATCTGAGGGCCCCAGGCGCAGGGACACCTAGGACTAGTCTGCACGTGGGGCAGTTATGATAGGTACAGTTGTCCCCTAATAGACGCCCTGCGGGCTGTTACGTAATGTATTGTAGGATGCCTAATGCCGCACTTATGTTTATGGTTATGCCCCTGCGTAATGAGTGACCTGCCTACCCTGACTCATAGGGAGGCACCTTATGCCTGCAGTGATGTTTCATGCCGATGAGGTTTATGCCTTTTGATGTACCTAACCGGCTTTTAGGCCAACAGGCCTGTGTTTTATGAGAAGGTATATGTCCATGCCTCATGTTTTCAGGCTACTGCACGGATGCTTTATTCCTACGTCTATTGGTTCCAGTGAACTCACACATTTATCCTGTACTTATAATGATTCTGGCAGCGACCCGATTGGCGCTGCCCTGTACATAGTCCCCACTGTTTTATGTATACCGGGTGCCGGTTGGCGCCGTGTTACCGATGTGGTTTACCATCTGCTAAGCTGTTGCCCAATACAGATGCTATTTTTCTTACTCCAACTGGTGTGGTCTCCTTTTTGTAGTGTGCCTGGTGTGTCGCCTGTGTGTGCTGCGCGGATGCTTCACACAATGCTCCTAGTTTAGCCTTCCCACTCCGCACCACGCTACCCGTTTCCAACATTGGTGCTCAGCGGTGGGATAGGACTTGTGTTTGCGCAGTACCACAGCGGCAACTGGGTGCACTACAAAGGGTGCACCTGAGAGTAATCACAGATTTGGGGACTGTTTTCCTGATTGTACTTGCCTCCTAAAAGTGTTGTTTTGGGGATTGTGTCTCCCTGTTGCACTGTGGGTGGTGTATCCCGGGTGTATCTCACCAGGATGGGGTTAACCTATGACGAGGATTGCCTGGGGGAGTACACTGAGCAGGAGGTGATGGACTTCTGCAGGGAGAGAGGGATACCCACAGTAGGCAACACCCGCAGGAAGTTGTTCCTCTATGAGGCCCTGAAGAGGGGGGAACCCTTAGAGCCCCACGGGGACCTTTCCGATTACCCCTCTGCATATTTAAGGGATGGATTTGGTAGAGACCGTGAGGAGGACTCTGATAGTGAGAGGTCCCAGTCCATAACCCTGGAGGGTGGTGACTTTGAGGAGGAAGAGGATGTTAGGGCAGAGACACCGGTAGCGAAGGAGGACACCATAGACAGGGAGTCCCGTGCTGGGTCCAGCCCCAGGGGCACTGCCCCACCCCTTTCCCTGTCCCCAGAAGAGTGGGTAGATAGGAGGGAAGAAAGGGAGTATCAGCTGGCACTGGAAAGGCTCAGAGTGGAGCTAGCGCAGCTGAGGGTTGAGGAAAAAAGGCTAGAGACCGAAAGGGTCCTAGCACAGGAGAGAATGGCTGAGGCGGAGAGGGCCTTAGCAGGGAGAGACTAGCTCAGGGGGGTAGGTTGTCCCCTGAGAGTGGTGTCTGTGGTCTGGATTCACCAGTGAGGGTGGGATCCAGTGGTGGCAGCGAGAGTGAAGCCAGTGCAGGAAGTCCCACTCCCAGAACCCGGAAGATGGTGCCTGATCCCCAGGAGGAGGGGGGCAGGTTGGAATTTAGGGGCGGCAAGAAACTGTCCCAGCAGTCTTGGGGGAGTATGTGGACGTGTGTTGGACTGCACTGGAGGAGTGGATGGTGGGTGGCGCGGTGACAGATGGGGAAGAGCTGTTCCGCCTGATTATCAGGGAGCATGTGCTCAAGAGTTGTATTCCCAGGTTGCGCCACCACCTGTTGCAGTGTGGGCTCTCCGACTCCAGGGAGCTTGCACGGGAGGCAGACCTTTGGGTGAGTGCCAGAGAGTCTGAGAGGGCAGTGGGGAGTGATCCTGAAGGAAGGGGTGCAGGGATCTCCCAACCCAGCGAGGTGGGAGAGGTGGAGAATAGCCCAGCTAGGTCCCAGGAAGGTGAGAGGGTTGTAGGGCCTCACATCCTATCTATAGGAAGGAGTGAGACGGGGAGGTGTCCCGAGGTGCCCCAACCGCAGTCTCAGGGCCTGGAGAGTTCCATAAGGGAACCCCAGGTTGGGAGCCTAGGCTGTCCCGATTGGCCGTCCATGGAAGGGGATCCCCCAGTGTCAGGAGAACCCGGGGCGTCTGTATTCAGAGCTCCAGGGGTTCTGGGGTCTGCCCAGCCACAGGGTTTAGATCCTGGGCTGGGGTGCCAGGTTCAGGGGCTGCCTGACCTGGAGGGAGGGGCACTTGTAAACAAGGTCCCTACCGGTTTCACTTCCAGGGGTACTTCTCCAGGTGGGAGGGTGCGGAACTCTGGAAGGGGGTGCCGAGGAGGAAGGACTCGCCTCTGGCACCGGCTCAGCCACAGGGTGTAGATCCTGGGCTGGGGTGCCAGGTTCAGGGGCTGCCTGACCTGGCGGGAGGGACGTCTGTAACCAGTGTCCCTCCGGAATTGACTTCCAGGGGTACTTCTCCAGGTGGGAGGGTGCGGAACTCTGGAAGGGGGTGCAGGGGGAGGAAGGACTCGCCTCTGACACCGCCTCAGCCACAGGGCTTAGATCCTGGGTTGGGAGGCCAGGGACAGGTATTGCCTGACCTGGCGGGGGGACGTCTGCAAGCAGTGTCCCTCCGGAGCTGACTCCCAGGGGTACTTCTCCAGGTGGGAGGGTGCGGAACTCTGGGAGGGGGTGCAGAGGGAGGGAGGACTCGCCTCTGGCACCGGGGCAACCTAAGGGTTTAGACCCTGGGTTGGTGGATCGGATGCAGGGTCACGGCCCTGGGAGAGTGAGAGAGTGGTGTTCTGAGGGTGCCCCGCAGAGAAGGAGAGGGCGGAACCCCAGAAGGAGAGGGAGGGGGAGGAGAGCCTCGCCCCTACCTGGTGGACAGTGTGAGAGTGTGGTCCCTAGGTGGGAAGACCATTGGCAGTTTGGGACTGCACGGAGGAGAGGGAGAGTGGTCAAAGGGTACTACGGGCCTGGGGCTACTGCCCCCCACTCTGTGAGACAGCCAGGGCCAGAGACATCTGGATGGCCTAGGGCCCGGTCCTGGCTGCAGCCAACTAGGGAGCACCAGGGGGTGGCCTAGTTGGGTCAGGAGGAGTTGAGAGAGGGAACCATCGGGTTCCAGAGTGGAGAAGAACCTGCGGGTGTTCCTGCAGTTGTGGGCCCGCGTCCAAGTTCTCTCGCCCTAAGCAGGGAAGCCCATCAAGGCATTGATCGGTCTACCCTGGCTTTTGGCTGGGAGGGGGTTGTGTTGGACTTGGCCCTTTTGCCCTGAATTCTTTCGCTTTTGCAAGAGTAAAACATGGTGTGTCTGAACAGAACCTAATCATTGCTGTGTAATATGGTACACACTGTTAGCGCCGCCATTTTAGAAAAGCACTGTGGAAAAATGTCACTGTTAAAATGGACGCCATGCCTGCCTGCCCATGTGACGCCTGACTGAGGTGGGTTGGCAGCCTAGTGGTTTGTCCCCCAGCGCCCCCTGCTTTTGGAGGGAAGCGTCGCACCGAGAGTGCTCTACTCCTCCCCCTAGACCAGTTAGAACTGGTTCCCCAGAGAACCTTCTGGAAGCTGCCAGGCCTGTCTGGTAGGTGGGGTGAGGGGCGTACATATAGGGGGGCTGGGCTGCCATGTCGAGAGACAGAGTCAGTGAGGAGACAGAGAAGGGGAACTCTGCCAGGGGAGACCGCCACATTGGGCCTGTGTGCTGGCCCCTCTGCCCACCTACACTCCCCCTGTTGGCCCCAGGGCCAATGAAGAGACATTGCCGGAGTGGAGGCTGCTGTGCTGGCAAGATTGCCACCCTACCGGAGGATGACCGTTCTGAGGAGCTGCTGCTTCGGGACTGGTGAGCCACCCTACTAGCCACTGATCTCGCCCTGCACCACATGTCTCTTGGCCCCTAGCGCCTCGTGAGCGCTATACTGAGACTCCCCGTACTCCAAGGAAGAGAGGAGCGTGGGCGCGACCCTCTGTGGGGCCCTAGTCTTGTGAGGTCCCTAGCGCCTTGGGAGTGCTTTACCCTAACTGTCTGTTGTTCTGCCTGCTCCCTAGCGCATTGTGAGCGCTACCACTATTTTTCAGCACCCCGGGAATCAGCGCTACAACTTTCTCCCTGCCTGAGGAGAGCACCTGATGTTAACTGCCCCGGATGAGTGCTGGTGGCCTGCAGCGCGCGGCTGCAACGTGTGTGGGTTCTACACCGCTGTGCTGAAAAGCGCCTGTCCCCTGCCGTGCTGTGCTGCCTGAGGGAGCTGATTCTTTCAAAGTAGCGGGTGCCCACCCCGCGTTTATGCAGTTAAAAATAGCGGGAGCCCACCCCGCGTGTGTGCTTATACTAGGAGGGAGCCTACCCCTCTGTGAGGAAAAGAGGAGTTGCCCAGGATCACCACCGCGGCCTCGGGAGCGCTGTCGCGCGCTAGAGTGAAGAAGCGCGTGTGGCCGTGAAGGAGAGCGGCTTATTTGGAAGTGCCGCGGGAGCCTACCCCGCGCCTTCCTGCCTGGTGAAAACCCGAACGGGAGCCCACCCCGCACTACGGGATCTGCGAAGGGCCGCCGCTCTGCCTGCGGCGACCCGGAAGAAGACAGACCTCGGTCGAGGTCTGCCGGAAGTAGGTGGGGGCTCCCCTGAGCTGAGGAGAGTCCCGCGTGAGGAGAGGCGCCGGAAGAAGAATCTAGGCGGGAGCCCACCCCGCGCTGGCCAACGCCGCCGGAGACTTCGCTCCGGAAGAGAAGGAAGTGGTGGGGGCTCCCCGTGACCGGAGGAGAGCCCCGGGTGCCGCCGGAGTCGTTTGGAGCCTCGCCGGCTCCAGGACCAAGTCCCGGGTCCCAGCAGGGGCCCCGGGTGAAGAGTGGAGTGCCGCCTGAAGCAGCGCGACGCCTGCAGTCCTGCCGGTGAGTGGGGCTGAGTTCTGGGACGGTCGGGGCCGGCCGAGGCACATTGTCGGTGCCTGAGGCCCCCGGGGCCAAGTCTGCTGGTGGTTGGGGGTGACGTCGGGGCACATTGTCGGTGCCCACCGCCCCCTTGTTGCTCTGATGGCACCGGTGTGCCCGCGCTGGCTTTACAGCTGCCCCGTATGCCAGTGGGCAGCTGCCACGTGTTGGGGTCCCAGTGAGGGGCTCCCCACCTGCCCATGGCTTGCTAGCATCCCAGCTGCACCGCGGCGGCGGGCAGCTGCAACGATTGGCCACCTCTAATCCCCGAGTCCCAGGGAGGGGCTCCCCTGGACTCATGTTAGCTTTACCGGACACAGCTGCCCCGCTGGACAGTGGGCAGCTGCAACGTTGAGGGGCATTCTGTTTGTGTAGTCCCAGTGGGGCTCAGCCTGGCCTTGGTGGGGGTGTGTCGGGGCACATTGCTGGTGCCCGCCCCCGGGGCTAGTACTTTCGTTTTAGGGGATCCATCTTCCCCCCAGTACTGAACAGCGCTTCCCATGACTGCCCCGCTGGGCAGTGGGCAGTGTCAACGGTTGAGGCATCGCTGATCTGAGGGCCCCAGGCGCAGGGACACCTAGGACTAGTCTGCACGTGGGGCAGTTATGATAGGTACAGTTGTCCCCTAATAGACGCCCTGCGGGCTGTTACGTAATGTATTGTAGGATGCCTAATGCCGCACTTATGTTTATGGTTATGCCCCTGCGTAATGAGTGACCTGCCTACCCTGACTCATAGGGAGGCACCTTATGCCTGCAGTGATGTTTCATGCCGATGAAGTTTATGCCTTTTGATGTACCTAACCGGCTTTTAGGCCAACAGGCCTGTGTTTTATGAGAAGGTATATGTACATGCCTCATGTTTTCAGGCTACTGCACGGATGCTTTATTCCTACGTCTATTGGTTCCAGTGAACTCACACATTTATCCTGTACTTATAATGCTTCTGGCAGCGACCCGATTGGCGCTGCCCTGTACATAGTCCCCACTGTTTTATGTATACAGGGTGCCGGTTGGCGCCGTGTTACCGATGTGGTTTACCATCTGCTAAGCTGTTGCCCAATACAGATGCTATTTTTCTTACTCCAACTGGTGTGGTCTCCTTTTTGTAGTGTGCCTGGTGTGTCGCCTGTGTGTGCTGCGCGGATGCTTCACACAATGCTCCTAGTTTAGCCTTCCCGCTCCGCACCACGCTACCCGTTTCCAACAGTGGCCATGTATTATAAGGAATAAAGCACCCTCTGCAGTACATGATAAGGATATTGCAAGTTACCTCAGCACTATATATACTTTTAAAAGGACTCAGGCTTCAGCCTTGGTCCTCTGTATAGCCATGGGACTCCTCAATGACTTGTAATATACTTATAAGTATAGTACTTTATCCCATAAAGAATAATAACAAAAATACATCAGGAAAGATCCTCAATGGAATATGCTGTAGATATCAGTCCTGTTGGAGCTGGGCTAATATGTCTGATATGATTCTAACACTAATTATACATTTTTAGTAATATTTTCAAATATTTAATGTGTAATGAAGTTATAAATTGAAACACACTTATGTTGCCTACAAACAATAAACATTTCAACACACATGACAATACAATAAAGGACTTGCATCTCATTATTTTTCAGTTCAGCTGTATGGATTTATTTATTTTGTTTAAATAAACACTTGCCAAAATGTAAACCATACAGATGAGATGCAACATTAGTAAGAACTCCAATAATGAAAGATTTGTATGCAGCATGAAAATGAGAAAGAAAGACAAAACAAAATTGTATAAAAAACTACTATTGTGAAGATGTAACTCATTGATACATTATGGTAGAAACTGGTCCTCCAAACACATTAGCTACACCAATGGGAGTTGTTGGCCACCCTTTGGCTCTGTCTTCATGTTTTTTCACACATAATATGCTCAGGCGTACTCATGAAATACATTAAAGTATTTACAGATATGTTACAGATAAACAACTCAAGAAACAGATCTATAGTTTGATAAAGACACACCATGAATCAGTTATCTTTGATTAAACTCAGTAACATTGGCACAACTTCATGACTGAGAGGAAGTGTACAGATATTATTCACAAATACTTCACATCAGTGTTCAGGCAACTTGTAGTGCAGCTCGCTCAGGCATCATTATCAGTTTCTGAACAAAATTACAATATACCCACCAATGACTTGGTAGTGCTGCAGCAGATGACAGGATGAGATAACCTAAGAAGGATAACGCTGACATAGTAATAGGCTTGAGAATAATTTCTTGCCCTTTAAAATGCAATTATTAATTCAGCAAAAGGGATATTATATACAATCTCACATATCAAGCCCATCTTTATATGACACATTTCACGTATATGCGCTTACCATCAGGCAAATATGTTTTCAATTTTTCATCTTACTCACTATCATCTTGCTGACGCATCTTTGCAACATCACCCTGGGGTTCCCATTGGTAGTCATCATCAGGTATGAAGGGGGTGTTCCTCTGCACGCCAATGTTGTGAAGCATACAATGTAACTATCTGGCAGACCTTCCCATTAAAGAGTAGAGGAGGGTGCCTTCAGACCTGTCCACACACCGCAAATGGGCCTTCAGGAGCCCAAAAGTCCTATTCCCAAGCCCTCTTGTTCACATATGGGCCTCATTGGAATCAGACTAACACTGGAATTGCTGGGTTTCCTGCATGGTTTCCAGATTACAAAATGCTTTGTAGACTTTTTCTTAATGGAGCATTCTCAATCTTCTCCCGTGTACAGGAGGATGGACATATCTACAAAATGTGCAAACATGTTTTTTTCACACAGGTGTTGGATGTTGAAAATATTTAGGATGAAAGGATGAATACATACATATATTACTCATATATTTCACATACCAGACTTATTTTAACAATTTTTAAAATTTTCTCTTCAGTTTTGCAAACTACTTGATAAACATATAAGAGTAGTCTACCATATGTATTTTTGTTACAATTCAATAAGATTGTGCATATATTCTATATACATTGTAATGATGCTTTGTTTGTAAATAATAATATTGGGTACAAAAAGTTTGATATATTTATTTTGCTGTTTTTTTTTTTTTTCCAAATGCTTATTGTGGTTTACATCGGTCAATACCTTACACCTCAAAAGGTTTATCTCCATATTTTGTGTGGGAGACATTCCACCTGATCTTGACAGAAGCAACATCACGAATGGGGAATGTTTCCATCAAATTTGGAATACTGGTCCACCAAATTGTCAGGTAAAACTAAGCAGGACTTGCTTTAATACGGTATTCACATACCTTCCAAATATATCCTGATGAGTATTATACTGTACCAGTTCATTCACGTGTAACATGATATAGTTGCTTGATCTGCTGGCTATTACCGCTACTTTGACTTTTGCTACTGCACTGTGAATTGCCACTTCCACTATTTTAAGAACTAGCTTTTAGTGCATATGTTTGGGCATGCAGCCTTATACTGCAGACTCTGGTTTCTCTTTGGGCGTTATTGGTTATACCACACTGTTAACTCCCATAAAGCACGAGGAAGGCAGATTTACACTCATGAACAAGTACAAGGGGGTAGATGGGGCGGGGAGCATAGCAGGTGGCAGTTTACCCTACATACAATACACACAACACTATGGTCCGTTACCATAGAACAATATGAACCGGCATCGTAATACTAGATTTCTGACTTTAAATGTGCGGGGACTCCACTCAGCGCACTGATGATACTCTATATATGCAAATATATAACAAAAGTAGGCACATATTTGCTTTCTGCAAGAGACTTATTGATAGTGAACTCCAACAGCTCAGTAAGTGCTGGAGGGGTCAGATCTATTGTACAACATATTCCTTCTATGCACGAGGAGCCTTATTATGGATGCCCCCGGGTACACCCTTTTAAACCTTACGTACAGTGATTGATAGGGAAGGTAGATATGTGTTTGTTGAAGGCCGTCTAGATGCTAGCCCAGCCCTTTTGGGATGTATATACGTGCCAAATACAGAGTAAGTAGCCTTTTGGACTGCCCTATCTGGGCTCTTGGCACAATGGGTGGGCAGCCCATGGATATTTCGTGGTGGGGACTATAATAATGTTCTGGATCTCTCCCTAGATCGCTCGCAACCTCCACTCCTTCGCGCACCAGCCATCAGCATTTGTGACAGTTTGCCCAGTGGACCCAACAATGGTCCCTCCTAGATGCATGTAGAACACAGAATCCTTACTTGCATCTACATTCACACTACTCGGCCCCACATGACGAGACCATTTTCTATGTTCCCCAGACCTTGTTTCATGGCTAGCGCATTCTGACTATCTGGGGCGGGTGATTTCCGATCACGCTGCCCACATCGTAGACATTAGATGGGATGCTCCACATCCCCCTGTTCCCACTTGGTGACTTTCAAACGATACAATAGATGATGCGGCCTTCCATGAAGAGCAACGTTCACATATTACCCAATTATTTTACAGATAATCATGCCACGAAACCTCCATTGCCATAGAATGGGACTCTTTTAAGGTAGAAACCAGGGGTTTCTGCACACAGATATAACTGGGGTTTGCAGGGAGCTGAATCAGGATTTGAAGGCCGCTGAGGAGGAGGAGGTAAAAAGATTAGACAATTGCCATCCCCAGGATGAGACAAACCACCGCGCCTTGATTGACGCTAAAGAACGTTATGCAGCACTGATAGAACGTGTCCATTGCTATAACTATACGGAATACACCGCTCAAATTCACGCAATGGGTGATAAGCCAGGGTGCCTTCTCGCATGGCTTGTTTCCCAGAAAGTAGGGATGGGTGGAATTTGCGTAGTCGCGCTACGCAAAGCTCCGCGAAACGGTAAAAAATCTCAGCGAGCACGCAAAAGTTCCGCGAACACGCGGAATTGCTTGTTCCGCCCGTTCGCGATGCTTTTTTCCTGTTCGCGAACGCTGTTTGTGTGCTCGGGGAGAAATATCTGGCGAACACGCATTTTGAAAGCGCGAACAAGCAGAAAATTCCGCGAAGCCGCGGATCGCGGAATTTTTGGTAATTCTGCGTTCTCCGCGGAACGCGAAATTACCCAAATTCCGCAAATTCCGCGAGCGGAACGGAATTTACCGCCCAGGCCTACCAGGAAGTACAGTCTCCGCAAATTATGGAGATCGCACAGGGTGGGAGTCTGACCCTAAGGGCCCAAGTAGACATATTGCAAGCCTTCAGGCCCTCTTATAATGTGTTGTATCAGGTGCAACCTGCGCCACCTTCAGAGACCATTCAACAATTTTTAGACCCATTATCCTTACCATCCATCACCTCCATTGTACATGAGGAATTCTATGGCTTGGTCACTTGGTCACCATGGAGGAAGTGAAAGCTGCAATACATGAGTTAGCCAGAAATAAAACTGGTTTAGACGGACCTCCGTTGAAAGTTGGAAGTTCGAATATTATGATTGTTTTTCCATCCTTCTCGCCCCACAATTGGTTGAAATATATAATGAGGCCCTTACCACAGGCTCACTTCCAAATTCACTTCAAGAGTCCCTTTTAGTTCCCTTGCTCAAACCAGGGAGAAACCCTATCCAACTCTCTTCATACCCCCCAGTAGCTATGTTGGGCGCAGATTATAAAATCCTTGGAAAAGTGCTAGCAGAGCGATATTTTCAAAAATTACCTACACTGATCCGTGCAGACCAGAATGGGTTTGTACCGGGTCACAGCACATCCAATAACATAAGGTGATTTTTCCATGTAATGGATCAGGCCTCACTTCACTATCCCCTAGCAGCATGCCTTATACTTGACCTAGAAAAGACCTGGGACTACCTGTTTGGGGTCTGAGGACCATAGGGCTGGGACGGCATTTCTTAGCTTATACAAAACTGTTATATACAAACCCTGCTTCAAGAGTACGCATAGGGAAGTTGACCTTGGACTCATTCTCGATAGGTTGTGGCACACAGCAGGGATGCCCACTCTCACTCATCCGATTCACTCTTGCTATGGAGCACATGACACAGCGACTACAATTGTAGGGGGTGACGGGTTTTGTTTTGGCATTCCATTGGATGATGTGGTGCAGGTAGCATCCCTATATGCAGACGATGTACTATTATATATTTGGTATGCGTCAAGCAATGTAGCCCCCATTGCGGAGGCCTTTCATGATTTTGAGTGGGTGGAGGGTTACAGGTGAACTGGGGTAAATCATGTATTTTCCCGCTTAATCATGATGCTTCGTCACAGATAATGCAACTTGGTGGAGAGCCAATAACTTGGTCAATGGCAGCGGTTTGGTACCTTGGGGTTCGTCTTTACCACTCTCAACAAGATCTATTTGAGGGTAATCTGCAGCAGGTGTTAACGGCACTCAAGTCACAAATGCGGTTTTGGCAGCGGCTACCATTGGCTCTAGCGGGTCGTGTTGCTCTCACCAAGATGATTGTTCTTTGTTGATTTAGACCGGGCAATAGGGGATCTGCTTTGGGATAACAGAAGACACAGGGTGGTCTTGAACAAGCTATAATTACTTGTGGGAGAGGTGGGCTGGGGGTGCCATCTTTTGAAGCTTATTATCAAGCTGCACAGTTTAAATGGGTGGCAAGATGGCTGTCAGGAAATAATCTTTATGAAACTTGTACAGGGGATGGTGCCCTGCCACTGCATGTTATACAACAGTTTGTTTATCCCACCGTTAAATTACACCCTTCGTGGACACTTCATGTCATAGCTCCGAGGTGCATGGCAAGAGTCCTTCAGCTCACTAGGCATAAACTTTCCTATTACCTGGCCATGCCACTCCAGGGTCTACCTGTCCCCTTCGGGTACTTTACTCCTGACCAGTTGGCAACCTGGCATGAACACTTCGTTGACACAGTAGGGAATTTGTTCCAGGACAGCAATTTACCACAGTTTGGCCAGTTATGGCAGGATTATAACATTCCGCCAAATCAGTTTATTTTACACGAACAGGTATTGGAAGTCCTTAGGTCGCTGTGGGGTGAGATTGACATAGAGCAGCCCACCCATGCAGTAATATATACCCTGCACACCATGGGAGAAGGACGGCACCTTATCACATGGTTTTATAGAGCGATTAAAGAGCATATTGGGGTCTCACTAATGGAACTCCGGTGGGATTGGGAGGAGGCTCTGGGGCATCCCTTACACAATGCGGAATGGATACGGGCATTTGAATCACCTCATATCATCTCCAGAAATGCACAATTTAAAAATATTCAATTAATTATACTTCATAGGGCTTAACTCAGTCCATCGCGATTGAACCATATGTTCCCAATGGCAAATCTTAGCTGCCCCAGATGCTGAGCAAATTTAGCAGACTTTAAACACATGCTTTGGTCATGCACTAATATAACTGAATTCTAGCATTCCATACCCACTGTATTGGCTACTGTCACACAGCTCATAACACTCAATTCTTGGGAATCAACACCATTCGGAATATTTCAGAGATGGAAGAGACATAGGGTGGGATTGCGCTTTACGAATCTAGCTCTTCCTTTGGGAAAGCACCTGCTAACCATGCATTGGTGGACTCAGCGGCCCCCGTCTTTTGCACAGTGGTGTAGGGATTTGCATCGTTGGGGTGGAGCAGAGAGTTCTGCGCTACACTGGGAAGAAACCCGTAGAATTTGCAAACGCCCCATTGCAACTGCTTGGGACACCATTCTAGTAGAATTGGAAGTACTTACGGCCGAGAGGCCCCCTGTTCAAAATGCATCCTCCCCTGCTCAAAATGCATCCTCCCCTGTTCAACATGCATAGTCTTTCCGGTGGGAGGTCAGTTGCAAGCTCCCCCTGCCCAACATACCCCTCGCGTCTACTTAACTGCCTACTCATGTGAAATGAATGTGCACTCTACTTTGTTCTCCCCCTCCAAGTTGAATTGTCCTATGTTTTTTTTAAAATCGATGTGTCTAATCCTACTTAGAAAACTGAGGTAATGTGAACCTGGCTAAGCAAAATATATGAGACTAAATGCTTTAGGATAATAGAGGATCACTGAGATAAACCTCTCTACTTGTGTTCAATTACGTTGTATTTTATATGAAGTGAAGCTAATTGAATTGAATAACTGTGTAATGCAACATTGAAAAACTTAATAAAATAAATTTGAACAACAACAAGGATTTAAAGATAGGTTATAGCTAATTGTGTGAAAATCATGCACAGCCTATGTTGTCTTAGTATCAATAACACACAAAGCCAAAACAGAGCTGCACCACATAAGAAACAAAAAGGTGATATGTAACAGTAAAATATATCACACTTTGAAAATGACAAATTCTGGCATGATCCAGTTGCGTTTCTTCCTTTATTGTTGTATAATTTGATATTCATAAAAGCATCAGCCAACGCGTTTCATCCAGTAAAACCTTGGACTTCTTCAGGGCAGAAATAATTTAATACGTCAGTGTCAAGACATCCAATGGTCGGGAAACATTCCTTTAGTATATGAGCCAAGGGGTGGTATCTGTTTAGTATCAAAATGAATAGTCACAATCCTGGCGGTATAAGGGTCGAGAAGACATCTCAAAGGGTCATAAAAAAACTACAGTCCATGCAGCTAACAGACCCTGGAATTTCCAAGTTCCTATTTATGTTTCCAATAGTAAGTGACCTTCGGATGGGGAATTAACCACCCTGCCAACTACACTTCGATTGATGTCAACAGGGTAAAGCGACTGACCGAACAACACGGCGTCTCCTCAATATGACGAGTATCAATAACAGTCAAACATTGTAGAGGACATAGAGTTAAGCTGTGTGGTTTACATGTGCAACTACTATAGCAATAATAACAATAGAAGCATCAATGCTGTCACATAACTATGCACATTTAACTGTGAATGTTGTTTAAATTAGATATAAGTGTTATGACATGGCTCTAGCTAAGCCAAGTGATGTCTTGGCTGTGTTAATTGACTTATGCTACTTCACATCATTGTTATTGTGTGAAGCAAAACATGTGTACACCCGACTTACTCAGATACCATACAAGTATTCATTTGTGTCCTATGTAGTCCCTGACATTTTGAATTTCAACAACCTATGCGGAAAACACAATGGGCTACAGTCACTTAGAGAAATAAGACCTACTCATCAGAATGTGACATATAGGCCATGCATAGAAAACAAAAGTAATTTGTTTTGAAGGCCCTAGTACTATGTTATAATGTCCTTCCATCATAAAGCAATGGATTTACATAGAAAAATCAAGGAATACATATGCATGAAGTTGGCCAGACATCTCATCATAGTACATTGGATTATGGCGACTTGAAGTGTAAAAATGCTAAGGATATGTTTTGGCTTATTTTATATAGTATTGGACATTCAATTGTCTTGAAAGATAAGAGATTTCCCACCCAAAAATATTTCATTGCACATCATATAATTACAGTAAGATGAATTGTATTTCTGTCAGAGTAATGCCAAAAACACATGAGAACCATTGTCATTCAACAACACTCTCAGTCATTAGCTATTACACATATCTATTCTAAAATATACTTTTGATTTATTGTGTTTTGATTACAAGTTTTTAATCATGTATGTTCTTTTTCTTGTCATACTCTTTATAGGTCAGCCCCAATTACAAGAAGATTTGGCAAGCTATTGCCAGACAAGTGCCTACTTAATGAATCTGATCCGGGATTTATCACTTTTGACCTCAAATCACTCCTTTGTCCCAGTCAAATTGGCGCTTTGCCTTGCCATTATATTTAGATGATATCTTTTAAAATCATATCTCCATTTCTTCTTATCAGAGTATTTGAGTTTGGATTTCAGTTTTTCATTAAAATTTGAGTCTATTTAAAAAAAAAAAAATTGAATTCTGTATATTATAATTCTGACTTTAGTACTGTTTTTGTAGTGCATACATATTTTGTACATTGCTTTAAGGTAAGCCTGTCTACTCAGTGCCATACCTATGAGGGTGTATAATCTAATTTTGGACAATGCCATTGTAGGTGCTGCAACCCAGTTTAACTTTCATACCCCGGCTGAATGTTAAAAAACAAATACTAAGGACTTATCAGCAAATGAATTATGTCAGTCATAAATAAGGCAATATAAACATGTTTAAAAGGGAGCGCAGTCACTTTACTCTAGCTTAACAAGTAAGGAGTACAGTATTAAAAAATATAAAACGTTATAGCATCCTTTATTTTTGTATGGTATTTAGTTATAGTTTTTGCTTGGTTACTTCATCACAAATGTCACATCTATTGTAGGAAGGTAGGATCTGACTGCATGGTTACCCCCACTTTTTTCCTGGTGTTTTGCTGGTTTTTGA
Source organism: Calotriton arnoldi (assembly GCA_963921515.1). NCBI lineage: Eukaryota > Metazoa > Chordata > Amphibia > Caudata > Salamandridae > Calotriton > Calotriton arnoldi. Next base: position 583,196 of record CAWUFW010011022.1, read on the forward strand.
CTAGTCTGACTGGAATCCTGCTAATCAGGACCCCAGTCTATCTGCTTTCTCCCTAAATTGGTTGTGGAATGTACTTTGGTACACTCCAGATTGGATACTGGGGTACCCTTATAAGTCCCTAGTATATGGTACCCATGTACCCAGGGCATAGGTACCCCAGAGGCCTCCCATGGGCTGAAGCATGTATTATGCCACCCATGAGAGGCCATGCAAAATGGAACTCTAGGTCTGCTACAGCAGCCTGTGTAAGTTGGTGATTGCACCACTTACTTAAGATATAGGTTCACTATATCTATATATATCACTACACTTAAAACATTATAAGTCATCCCTATAGCAGGCCTTAACAATCCTGAAGGCAGGGTGCTGGGTTTTGCATGAGAGGGTGCTCCTGCATGAGCAGGGCCCCTCTGCAGTCTTCGGAGACCATTCTCCCGGGCTGTGCGTGATACTACCAGACATATAGGTAGAGGTGCATTATAACCTCGCGGTAAATGCTATCTCGAATACGACTGCAACGAAGTATGTCATGTTTGGTGTCAAACACCTTGGAATCATACCTCCACACCAGTAACTGGTGTGGGAGGTATGATTCCTCCCCTCAGAACCGAGGTTCTGGGGGTACCTAAGTCTACCGGTACCAACTTTCTCGAGCCCAAAAGCACAAAATGGATGCTGCCAGCCACAGACACGAGTCTGCCCTCCTGCTGCTGAGCCAAGCTCGAGCAGGGGAAGGCAGCACAATAGGCATCCTGTCACAGGGAGGTGTTACCGCCTCCCAGACAGGATTTAGTGTATTGGGGCTGGGTGGGTGCACTGTCTCAGTGCCAGAAAGTCTGCACGAGGGGCACACTTGGTGTCCCTGTGCATAGTCCAGTTCAAACCAGTTCTGGGAGCCATCCGCTCCTGCTCTGGCGCGAAACTGGACAAAGGACATGGGTGTAGCCACCCCCCTGTCCTGTTCCTCCCCTTGGTGGGTCCCTAGAATCTGTCCAACCCTTTCCCGTGGGTATAAAATGGGTTACCTGGCTACAGGACATTAGATTTACGTGGACAAGATTCTGCAAGAAGATACCACTACACTTCGACCGTCTGGACACACTGGACTTCTCTGGACCTCCCTTGGGCTCGACTTCGTCTTCCCTTGCCGTCCCCAGTCTCGCCACTGTCCGTGATCCATACAGGCTCTGTGCAGGACCCTGTGGACCTCCAAGACAACAGAAGAATCTCCCTTGGAGTGAAGGAGTCACTCCCCTGCAAACGCAGGCAATGTAACGCATTACACCGGTTTCCTGATCCTGAGCTCCTGCGGACTCTGAAGGCTCCAGCAACACAGAAGGTGGGTTTCTGAAGGTCTCCGGGGTTGAGATGCCCTCTCGCTGAGTTTGAGGTGGACATCCCTCGTGGTGAACGTTTCCCATACCCCTGTGCACCGTGTTTATTTGCAGCTGCACATGCTTGTTGTCGTGCAACAATTCCATGCATTGGGCCATTTGTAGCCCTGACCCCAGCGCATATTTCCTGAGAAGGACTCCAGCATCCTCACACCCTGTGCCCTGATAGCTGGTATCCTGTGAAACCACCTGAGGTCTCCTCGCGACTCCTGTGCCTTCAGCCTGTGGGTCCACGTGAGGGTCAACTTTGCTTTATTTGGGCTCCCCTGGTTGCTCCAGGCCTGCCCTGACTCCCCTTGCTGTGGTGAGTCTCCTGGTCCTTGCTGGGCCAGATCGACACTGAACTTGGCCATCTACGTTGTTGCCGTTGCCAAGGCTTGATTGGTGCTCCAGCCGGACACCGACCCCTGAGCACTCAACATCCTTCTTGGGACAGCTCACCTCCAGCTCCTGGTTGTCCTAGACATCTCCGGGTCCTCACAGTTGAAGAGTCAAGCTCACGTCAACACACCTGAAGCACCCGACATCGGTGGGCATTCGTCTACCAAGCCCCTGGTCACTCCCAAGTGACCCAGACTCTGTCCCCTCTGCTTTCAGGTTCTTCTCATCTAGAATTCATGTTTGTATTCCACCGGACACTTTTCGTTCTTCCTGCAGCAGCATTTATTTGTCGACATCCATAGAAAACGAAGAGGGTTTCCTACGCCACTTCGCACCTATGCACCCGGCTCCTCTGGGATAGGTAACTCTGGTACAAAGGAATCCACGGGTGGGGTGGCCCTCCAAACCTTTAAGTTCCAAGGGCTGTCTTCGTAATCTGCTGGGAAGGGTCCTTAATCTTTGATTTTCCAACTGCGACTTTCCCATTGAGTTGTACGGAGCACGCAGTCGTGTTCCCACACTGCACCCGTCGTCCATGGGGTCCCTATTCACTCACCTTGGGTGGTTCCTTGGGGTCCCAGCGATTCTACACCTTCTAGACTAGGTCTAGTCCCGAGTCGTGGTTCTTATACCACTTACGTAGTATATGGTTTGGTCTCCCCCGGGAGCCCACTGTGTATTGTGCTACTTACGTTTGATTCTTTGCAACTGTGTTATTTGATTTGTGTTCTATCCTCGTGTAGAGGATACTAGAGAGTGTTATATATAATAAATACATATTTTTATAACTACTGTGTGGTTTCCCTTTCATTTAACCAATACTATAAGGTTGCATTCTGGTAAAACAAGGTGGTTAACATTCCTTCAAGCCTTAGCCTGAAGGCTGCTCTCCATAGCTACCACTAGGATAGCTTTCAAAAGGTTATCTTTGACCTAATCACCATAAGGGTTGTTTGGACTGGTGCAAGGTGCCCACTTTAATTAGTGGACAGCATATACCAGGCCAACTTCTCACATCTATCTTCTAAAAAATATGAGTAACAGCATTGAAAGATTTACAATAAGGTTAGCAGAATATCCTTGATATTTGTGAAACAGTAGGCAGTATGCCAAAATCATTTTTAGGCTGTTAATATTTTTTCTGTGTATGGCCTTTTTATCTGTTTTTAAACAAAATCTACAATTGCATATCTTTGATATGCCTTTAGTTTTTCATTGTCCTTTGTAACTGATGTGTGCACATATGTGCTTTCATCTTCTTCTGGAGTAAGTGAAAGAGATGTTGGTCAGGCTTCTGAGGGTCAATGGAGAGCCACTGGGAGTTTGATGGTGAAGCTACTGACTCCAATGTATCCATCAGCACTGAGGGTGAATGAACTGGTCACAAGGCCACAACTTTGATAGACTCTGAGGCCTCTGGCCATTTCTTCTTGGACCTGGCTTGGCAGTCCGGCCTCGACTGTTCGTATTGGAGCAGGGTCAAGACGGACTGCACATGGCTGGGTTTCATCTGAGGTGGCATGGTGGGCAAAAGACCCATGGGTTAGAATGCTACTCCTTCACCTTTTGTATGTTTGTTGATCATGCCCTAAGTGGCCAAGGGTATCCCAGATGTGGGGCTCTTGCACATGGTGCAACTGGAACCTAGATACACCCAACTGAAGAGGCAAAGGGCAAAACTGGGCTTGGATTGCTTGTGTTCCAGTTCCAAGAAACTTGGCTTGGCAGTTCAGACTGGACTCTTCCTATAAGGGTAGGGTCACGACTGATTTGCATTTGGCTGGGTTCAATCTTAGGTGGCATGGTGAGTGTTGGACTTGGCCCTTTTTGCAGGGTCATCCCTGAACTTTTTGCCTTCCTCCTGTATTTTTTCTGACCTGTTGTTGTTAGTTTTATGACTCTGGGCACTTTACCACTGCTGATCAGTGCTAAAGTGCATATGCTCTCCCTATGTTAAATTGATGTATTGATTAGTGACTCCATGATTGGATTATTTGATTTACTTGTCAGACCCTAGTATAGTCCACCCTGTGTGCCCATGGCCTGTAAATCAAATACTGCTAGTGGGCTTGCAGCACTGATTGTGTCACCCACAGAAGCAGCTTGTAAAGTGTGTCTCAGGCATGCCATTGCAGAGCCTGTGTGCAGTCTGTGACTGCCATGTCGACTTGGCAAGTGCACCCACTTGCCAGTCCCAAAACCTTCCCTTTTCTACATATTAGTCACCCCTAAGGTAGGCCCAAGGGCAGGGTGCATTGTAAGTAAAAGGTAGGACATACCCTTGTGTGAGTGGCATGTCCTGATAGTGAATTACAGCCAATTTCGTTTTTCACTATTGCAAGGCTACCTGTCCCCATAGGCCAGAATGGGCAGTTTGATTATAATATCATATAATCCTAACTGACCCAGGGAACATGGTAGAAAAACTAATTTAGTATGCCTGAACTCAGAATGATAAAATACATCTTTTAGTGAAGTTGGTTTTAACATTCTGTGTTTGAAAATACCACTTTTAGAAAGTAGGTATTTTCTTGCCTAACCATCCAGCCTGCCTCTGCTAGCTTGTGTATTGTATGTCTGGTTTTGTGAGTGACAGGGGCTGGGGGACTCCAGGAGACAGGGTGAGTCAGCACAGGGCTGAATAGACCTATCTGCATGTAGAGTGGTGGGAGGAGTAGCAGCTGGGCCTGAATAGGGCTGTGCCTACCTTCCACAATGCTGGCTCCACCTCCTGTGGTGCGTCTGATGTTCCTGGCCCACACTGACAAAGGAAGAAGGTGTGCACTGGCAGAATGTACCCAGAACTGGTTTGGACTAGGCACAGGACCCTCTGCCTTCAGAGGACAAAGGATTTATGTGTATAAAAAGGGGGACCCAGACCCCAGAACTTTAGATCACTTCTGGAACAACAAGAGAAACCTTTGCCAAGGAGACAAACCAAGGAAGCTGCAGGAGTTTGGACTGCCCCTCTGCCAGTGTGCTGTTTGCTGGGTTGGCCTGCAGTGGTCTTCATTGCCAAGGAAAGGAGAAGGAACTTTCAAAGAACTTTCATCATCTTGCAGAATATTTCTCCAACGGCTTGAACTAGAGCTTGCGTCCTGCTGAAGTCTCAGGGCTACAAGACTTCACCACCAGCTCCCTCCTGAATTCCCTTGCTGGTGATTCTGTCTGCAGAATCCTGCGTGTCGCTGGGAGCTGGAAGCGCGGCGCAACGAGAAGAAGCGTGTCGCTGTCGCAGCTGTTGCCGTCACATCGCCGGAGAAGCGTGTCACCGCCACAGAGGCCGCCGCCGCATCACCAGAGAAGCGTGTCTTCGTCACAGCTGCCTTCCGTCGCATCACCGGAGAAGCATGTCTTCGTCGCAACTGCCTGCCGTCTCATCACCGGAGAAGCGTGTCGCCACCGCAAGGGTTGCCGTCGCTTCACCGGAGAAGCGTGTCGCCGTCGCAGCTGCCTGCCGTCACATCATCGGGGAAGCGTTTCGCAGGGCCTGTCGCAACTCCAAAGGTACAGAGTTCGCCGCACGGCCGTCGGGCGTGCACGCATCATCTTCTCATCGTCGCATCGTATCAAGGGCGCACTCTCATCGCACCGGATAGTCGCACCGCATCGAGGCACCTGCTCGCCGCATCGACCTCCCTGCAGACCCTTTGTTTGTTTTGCGTTACGTATCCAAGGTACTTTTGTGAGAAACGTGTCGTATTTATCATCAACTTGAACTAAGTTACTTCTACCATCTTTAAGTCTATTTTGAGTACAGTATTGTGGATTTTTTCAGTTTGTGGTCTTGTGTTAAGTCTATATAAAGAACACTTATTTTTATAAAATCTGTGTGGTGTCCATCTGTAGTGTTTTCACTGTATTACTCTATGTGTTCACAAATGCTTAACACACTGCCTCTGAGATAAGCCTGTCTGCTCGTGCCAAGCTACCAAGGGGGTGAGCAGGGGTTATCCAGTAGTGTAATCCCCTTTCCCTGACTTAGAAGCAAGGGTCCCTATTTGGACAAAGGTGTATACCATTGCCAACTAGAGACCCCCAGTTCTAACATTGGTGGTCAGCGGTGAGGATTCTGGACTTGCATTTGTGACTCATATACAGTGATTGGTGTACACTACTAGTGAGTGCAGACCAAACGCAACCACATGCTTTTTTGGTAGAATTTGTTTCTCCTTGGGCTGTTATATTTTTCTGAGAACTGCCAATTCTTACTACCATGAGCCGACCAGCATCTGTTGCATCTATGGATCTAGATTTTGAGGAAGAGAGGTTGGAAACCTACAATGTGAAACAGCTAAAGCGCTTTTGCAAAAAATTTAAAATTGCTATCCCAGGCGTTGCCAAAAAGGATGAATACCAAAAGGCGCTGAGGGCCTGGGTGGAAGCAAGAAATACCCCTGAACTGGTGGTGGAGCCAGTGGGGGATGCAGAGGGGCAGCTGAATATACCATTGATTCCAGCCAGGGAAGGGGTACCGTCCCCGCCTGGCAGTAGCGTCTCTTCCAAAGGCCTGTCCCCAGGAGAGCTGGAAGACAGGGAGAGAGATAGGCTGCACGAACTGGAGATGGCCAGGCTCCAGATGGAGGGTCAAAGGGACCTAGAGAATAGCAGGTTGTCCTTGGAGAGAGAGAGGATGAGATTGGAACATGAGTTGAGAATGAGGGAGCTTGATTTGGAGTTCGAGAGGCTTGAGGCCATGAGTGTCTCAGCCCAGCAGCAAGAAATTTGTGTAGCTCAGGAAGTGAGCTTTGCTGAGTTGGAGGTGGAATCCAGCTCAGATGGTGGCAGCAATATTGAGTTGTCTAGTGCTGAGGGAGTAGTACACACACCCAGAGATGTGGTGCCTGACTTGAAGGAGGGGATTAACATACACCAGGGGGTTCTAGGATGTGAGGCAGCTCCAGTGGTGTGCAGTGTCCCTGAGGTGGATTGGGAAACTGACGCAGGGGTTCATAGTCCTAGTGGTGGGAGGGACACTCTACTGACTCTAGATGAGAGGTACAGGGAGAGGGGTTCCCCCATGGTTGAAGTCCTGGTGTGTGAGTGTGAAGACCGCCCAGAAGAGTGTGGGTTGAGTGACAGAGACAGTCAAATACCCTCTTGCCAATCTCAGGAGAGTGGTGTGGAGTACGTGTGCGAGGCACTGGATGGTGAGGTGAAGGAAAGTTTGGTTAACCCTTGTAGGGGGCTGTGTGATCCAATTGTGGGAGAGCATATTGTAAGTCCCTGTTTTCCAGAGCTATGCCAACACCTGTTGGAGAGTGAGTTCTCTGACCCCAGGGAGCTCACCAGGGAGGCAGACCTTTTTGTGGATTCCAGAGGGTCTGAAGAGGCATTGGGGAGTGACCCTAAGGGGAGTGGCTCAGGTATCTTCCAACCCAGAGTGGTGGTGGTGGTTCAGAGTAGCCCAGTTAGGTCCCGTTATAGTGGGAGGGGTGTAGGGCCTCACGTCCTGTCTTCAAGAAGAAGGAGTGAGACTGGGATGCGTCCCGATAGTGCCCAACCTCAGTCTCAGGGCCTGGATGGTTCTTTAAGGGAACACCAGGTAGGGAGCCTAGTCTGTCCATTGAGGGGTATCCCCTAGTGTCTGGTGAACTGGGAGTGTCTGTAAGCCGGCCTCCATCAGTTCTGGTGTCTGGCAGTGCCACTCCTAAGTGGAGGGTGCAGAAGTCCAGAGATTGAGGGGTGAGAGGGGGAAAGAGTCCCAAGTGGAAGAACCAGTGGGTCAGGGGCCAGCCAGAAGGGCTGAGTCACCAATGAATGACCATGGTGACACCACTTCTGTCCTGGGGGATCTTCACGCACTGTCAGATGGACAGGGGCCGGAAGATCTGCGCCAGGCAGACTGTCACACGACACATGAGTTGTGTGTCACCCTCGGGGGGGGCATATGTGCTCCCAATGAAGTCCTGGTGCGCCGGGCAAGTGTTCAACCGCAGGGGTTGGTCCCTGGGTTGGGAAGCCAGGTTCAGGTGTTGTCTGACCTGGAGGGAGGGACAACTGTAAACAGTGTCCTGACCGGTTGGTCTTCTAGGGGTACCCCTCCAGGTGGGAGGGTACAGCACTCTGGAAGGGGGTACAGAGGGAGGGAGTCCTCGCCTCTGACCCCGGTTCAACTGGAGGGTCTAGACCCTAGGTTGGAGGGCCAGGTTCGGGGTGTCCCCCCTGACCTGGACGCCCAGTTGCAGGATAGAACCCCTGAACTGGTGGGCGAATTGTGCAGGACACCTGCCACAGGTGCCCTGGCAATTCTGGAAGGGGGTACCACTCCAGGTGGGAGGGTGCAGAACCCCAACGAGGAGAAGAAGGACCGGGTGTGGGAAAGCCCACCCCAGTCTCCTGTCCACCTGCCAGGTACAGGCCCGGGGCTGGTGGGTCAGTGCCAGGATGTCATACCTGACCTGACAGGAGGGAGAGTGGACAAAGGGTGCCAAGCACCTGGGGCTACTGCCCCCCACTCTCTAACACCACCGAGGTTTGAGAGCCCTGCGAGGCATAAGGCCTGGGTCTCATCACTGACCACTGTCAGTGGCCACTGGCTTGCTGTCTGTCTGTTGGGACACACCTGTGAGCAAGCTACGGTTAGGTGCTGCACAGATGGTGTCCACAGGTGAGGAGAAGGGTTCCCCATGGGTTAGCTTGGTGGGCCCTGAGAGTATGGACAGAGGGACCCAAATAGGCTCAGATTGGCGTAGAACTGGAGTATGCCCCTGCTGTTGCGGGCCAGGGTCCATGTTCTATCGCCCAAAGCAGGGAATCCCATCAAGGTAGTGATTGGTCTCCCCTGCGTTTTGGCTGGAAGGGGGTTGTGTTGGACTTGGCCCTTTTTGCAGGGTCATCCCTGAACTTTTTGCCTTCCTCCTGTATTTTTTTTGACCTGTTGTTGTTGGGTTTATGACTCTGGGCACTTTACCACTGCTGATCAGTGCTAAAGTGCATATGCCCTCCCTATGTTAAATTAATGTATTGATTAGTGACTCCATGATTGGATTATTTGATTTACTTGTCAGACCCTAGTATAGTCCACCCGGTGTGCCCAGGGCCTGTAAATCAACTACTGCTAGTGGGCTTGCAGCACTGATTGTGCCACCCACAGAAGCAGCCTGTAAAGTGTGTCTCAGGCCTGCCATTGCAGAGCCTGTGTTCAGTCTGTGACTGCCATGTCGACTTGGCAAGTGCACCCACTTGTCAGTCCCTAAACCTTCCATTTTCTACATATTAGTCACCCCTAAGGTAGGCTCAAGGGCAGGGTGCATTGTAAGTAAAAGGTAGGACATGCCCTGGTGTGTGTGGCATGTCCTGATAGTGAATTACAGCCAATTTCGTTTTTCACTATTGCAAGGCTACCTGTCCCCATAGGCCAGAATGGGCAGTTTGATTATAACATTCTATGTTTGAAAATACCACTTTTAGAAAGTAGGTATTTTCTTGCCTAACCATCCAGCCTGCCTCTGCTAGCTTGTGTATTGTATGTCTGGTTTTGTGAGTGACAGGGGCTGGGGGACTCCAGGAGACAGGGTGAGTCAGCACAGGGCTGAATAGACCTATCTGCATGTAGAGTGGTGGGAGGAGTAGCACCTGGGCCTGAATAGGGCTGGGCCTGCCTTCCAAAATGCTGGCTCCACCTCCTGTGGTGCGTCTGATGTCCCTGGCCCACACTGACAAAGGAAGAAGGTGTGCACTGGCAGAATGCACCCCGAACTGGTTTGGACTAGGTACAGGACCCTCTGCCTTCAGAGGACAAAGGATTTATGGGTATAAAAAGGGGGACCCAGACCACAGAACTTTAGATCACTTCTGGAACAACACAACGAACCTTTGCCAAGGAGAAGAACCAAGGAAGCTGCAGGAGCTTGGACTGCCCCTCTGCCAGTGTGCTGTTTGCTGGGTTGGCCTGCAGTGGTCTTCATTACCAAGGAAAGGAGAAGGAACTTTCAAAGAACTTTCATCATCTTGCAGAATATTTCTCCAAGGACTTGAACTAGAGCTTGCCTCCTGCTGAAGTCTCAGGGCTACAAGACTTCACCACCAGCTCCCTCCTGAATTCCCTTGCTGGGGATTCTGTCTGCAGAAGCCTGCGTGTCGCTGGGAGCTGGAAGTGCGACGCAACGAGAAGAAGCGTGTCGCAGCTATTGCCGTTGCATCGCCGGAGAAGCGTGTCGCCACCGCAAGGGTCGCCATCGCATCACCGGAGAAGCGTGTCGCCGTCGCAGCTGCCTGCCGTCGCATCACCGGGGAAGCGTGTTGCAGGGCCTGTCGCGGCTCCAAAGGTACAGAGTACGCCGCACGGCCGTCGGGCGTGCACGCATCATCTTCACATCGTCGCATCGCATCAAGGGCGCACTCTCATCGCATCACACCAGATCGTCGCACCGCATCGAGGCACCTGCTCGCCGCATCGTCCTCCCTGCGGACCCTTTGTTTGTTTTGCGTTACGCATCCAAGGTACTTTTGTGAGAAACGTGTCGCATTTATCATCAACTTGAACTAAGTTACTTCTACCACCTTTAAGTCTATTTTGAGTACAGTATTGTGGATTTTTGTCATTTGTGGTCTTGTGTTAAGTCTATATAAAGAACACTTATTTTTATAAAACCTGTGTGGTGTCCATCTGTAGTGTTTTCACTGTATTACTGTATGTGTTCACAAATGCTTAACACACTGCTTCTGAGATAAGCCTGTCTGCTCGTGCCAAGCTACCAAGGGGGTGAGCAGGGGTTATCCAGTAGTGTAATCCCCTTTCCCTGACTTAGAAGCAAGGGTCCCTATTTGGACAAAGGTGTATACCATTGCCAACCAGAGACCCCCAGTTCTAACAGTGGGCAAAAGAACAATGGGTTGGAATGATACCCAAGTGATTGCCAGTGGAAAGACTTATTGCAAACATTCTCCCATTACCTTTTGTATGCCTGTGTCTGCCACCACCACACCTACCATCAGCACCTGCACTCTTGTATTCCCAGAAAGTAGATAATACTCACTCTGGAAACAGACTGGGGTCTCCTTTGCCCTGTGCACTTCTCCCCCTGCCCCTTTCAACTGAGCGCTGGTCTCAGAGGAGGCCCTTTAAGTGTGAAGAGACCTCCTGTAGGAAAGACAGTACTGTTAAATACCATTCAGGGTGTCAGTCAGCAACTGACACAGGTAATCAACATTTGGATGGAATACACTCTGCCCTGTTTTCCAAGCAGAGAGGGTTACTCAAATCCAAGAACCTATTCTGACACCTGTACTTCCTCCACAACTGCAACTATTACTGCTTCCACATTCTGTACCTTCCAACATTCTCACCATCCCACATCCACACACCTGATCCTATTTCACGTTAGCCTTATTTTCACCTTCCCACACCATCCCTATACCTCCAACCAACATTCTACCTGCCCCACCCACACATAAAACTCCTAAACACTCCCATAAACCCTTCCATATACCACCAAACCCTCCCGTACCATAAACCCACATCTGCACCTACATTCACCCACAAACCTAAACCCTCACCTGCACCTATATCCACCAGCACACCCAAACCTTCCCCTGCTCCTAAATACCCCCATATCTTTTAACTCTCCTCCGCTCCTACATCCTCCCATACCCCTATCCTCTCACTGCTCCTACATCATCCCATACTCCTAAACACTCCCCTGTACCTACATCCTCCCATCCTCCCATTCCCCCAACCTCTCCTATTCACTTATATCCACAATTACCCCAAACCCTCCAATGCTTCTACATCTTCCCATACCCCCAAAGCCCTCATCCACGTAAATCCCCACAAACACACTCAGACCAAAATCTTTCCACACCCTACTACCTCCCCATCCACCTAAATGTCACCATTCCCATTCCCCTCTGACCCCAGAATCACCCGAACCTCTATAAAACTCCTAAAGACCACACTCCCTCTTAAGGATTAGGCACCCAGAAAGCATTAACTCCAGGAAAATGGAGGTCAGCAGAGAATGTAGATTCTCCAAGTTTGTGTAGAGAGAATCTGGATTTCATTAAAGACGTGGAGGCTAGCATTATGCATAATACTTTTATTGCACCACTCCTTGCAGCACTTCAAAGTATTACATCACCAAACATAAAACTCTAGAACTTAGAATGTCCATCAATATATAATCCACAACACAGCAGCCATCTTCCTCTTTTATGCTGCTCTGGAAGAAAACATCAAAACGTCTTTCTGTAACAAAACACCTTCATCTCTTCTCCTAATGTACATCTGAAAAAACACAAAATTACTTATTAACACCGAACACCCATTTAAATTTACACTTCTCAGGCAAGAAATAAAATATACATTCTTTACAACTCCACACCCCTCCCAATAATAATATAACGGGAGGGCGGGAGGGATAATGCTAGCCTCCGCGTCTTTAATGAAATCCAGATTCTCTCTACACAAACTTGGGGAATCTACATTTTATGGCAAGACCGGAGGCTATCATTATGCATGTTCAGAGCTGTGATAAAACCACAGACGAAACATGCCCTAAGGGTTTCAAATAAAACTTAGCAAAAACATCCGCACTTGACCAATCTGCTGCACGCAAGATCGCCTCCAAACGACCACCAGACAGAAAGACCTTACTCGCCATCGCACCCCTCACAGAATGCGCACCAACTCTTTCAAATCCACACCAGCTTCAAACATACAAAATCTCACCCACCTAGCAATAGTAGCTGAAGAGACTGGCCTAAAAGGTCTCACAAAAGAAATCAGCAGCTGATCATCTCCATGATTCGTGAACTCACTCATCCTACCCTCGTACTCCTTCAAACACCTTACCACACACAACTTAGGATGTTCTTCAAACCTAGGATAAAAAACCGAATTAGACATGCATTTTGTCCTTTTGGTAATGGTAAAAATCACCCCATCCGGTGAAAAACATCTGTTACTGATATCTAAAGCTCTTACATCAGAAACTCTCCTAAAAGAAATCAGACACAAAAGACTCGCCAGTTTCCCTGATAACTGCTTCAAACCCAAAAACCTACTTGCTGGCCATCCTTCAAACAAATTTAAAATCTTATTAACGTCCCACAAACCACTATACCTTGACCTAGGAGGTCTCCTCAACTTAACTCCTTTCAACACTCTGCATAGCAAAGGCTCCCTTCCAATAGAACAACCACCTACCAAACTATACCCTGCCGCAACTGCAGACCTATAACAATTTATTGTCCTATAACTCAATCCTTTTTCAAACAAAGAAGATAAAAAATTCGCCAATTCTATGGCAGAAGCTTCCACGGGATCCAAACCCCTCTCCACGCACCAACAAGACCACTTCTTCCATGCTCCCAAATACCTTTTCCTGGTACCTGGGGCCCAAGATTCCTTGAGCAACTCCTGAGCCTGCTCCGAAAGTTCTCCGAACTGCTCTCTTCTCCTGAAATCCCCCATACAAGAAGCCTCAAAGCCCCTTCTAAAACCAAAGGATGAAAAACTCCTCCCTCTCCTTGAAGCACGTCTTCCGAATCCGGAATCAACAATGGCTCCTCTATTGCCAACTCTAAAAGACTTGGAAACCAAGCCTGACCTGCCCAAAACGGCGTCACTAACACTAGCTGACACCTCTGTCTCCTCACCATCAACAACACTCTCTGAATCAATGCGAACGGGGAAATGCATAACCCCGAACCTTCCTCCTGTCTTGCTGGAATGCATCCACCTCCTCTGCCAAAGGATCAGGTCTCCAACTGAAAAAACGATCTAACTGAAAAGTCAGCCTTGACACAAACAGATCCACCTCCAATGGACCCCAAACTTGAAATATCCTTCTGAAATACTGAACATTCAGTTTCCAGTCGCTGTAATCCCTTAGATACCTCGAATTCCAATCTGCTACTACATTGCACTGGCCTGGAAAATATTCCGCCTGCAAACCAATTTTTTCTTCCAAACAAAAACTCCAAATCTCCTTCGCTAGCTGAATCAGATTCCTCAACCTGCTTCCACCCAAGCGATTTATGTACCGAACCGCAGAAACATTGTCCATTTTTAACAATACATTGAAACATTTCAACTTCCTTCCAAAACTCTTTAAGGCATAAAGCCCTGCCATCATCTCCAAACTATTTATGTGTACTGAACTCTCCTCCAAAGACCATCTCCCACCTGTCTCCTGATCCTCCAGACATGCACCCCATCCGAAAAGGCTTGCATCTGTTTCCAACACAAAATCTGGACAAATCCCAAAAATCGCCCGACCATTCTAAGCTTCCAGATTCTCTAACCACCAAACCAATTACTCTCAAGCCTCTATTGAAATAATGACCTGATCTCCATACCACAAGCCCTTCCTGAGTGCGTCTGCCTTCAACCTCTGCAATGCTCTGTAATGAAGAGGCACTGGAAAAACTGCCTGAATAGAGGAGGAAAACAAGCCAATCACTCTTGCCAAAGACCTCAAAATGACTCTCTCCTTCCTCAACAAACCTTTCACTCCTGATTTTCTTTTCTTTACCTTTTTCTCTGGCAAACTTAAAGTTTTGTCCACAGTGTTCACAACGAAACCTAAAAACTCCAAACACTGACTCGGAACCAGAACAGACTTCTCCTTGTTTACTACAAAACCCAAGCTCTCTAAAAGATCCATGGTTAAAACTAACTGATCTTTTAATTCCTCCTGACTCTGAGACATTATCAAAAAATCGTCCAGATACATAATCATTCTCACACCTCTCTCTCTGAGAAACTTCGCTACTGGCCTCAACACCTTTGTGAAACACCAGGGTGCTGATGCTAGACCAAACGGAAGGGAAGTAAACTGGTACAACTGACCCATCCATCTGAACTGTAGATATTTGCGACTTTCCTCTGCTATCGGAATTGTGAAGTAAGCATCCTTCAGATCCAACTTTACTAACCAATCGTCCGCCTGCAGAATATCCCTCAAACGATGGATACCCTCCAACTTGAAATGCCTGTAAACCACAATCTCAAATTTATCACTGGCCTCCAACCTTTCCCTTTCTTTTCCACTAAGAAAATGGTACTTACAAAACCTCTGTGTTTCTCTGAAACCACTTCTATTGCACCTTTTTTCAACATCTCCAAGACTCGCACTCCTACTATTTCTTGCAAATCTGTTTTGAATACCAACTGACTCGGTTCCTTCAACTGATTTGGCAGCTCTACCAACTCCAATACATAACCCTTTACTGTATTTAAAACCCAATGGTCTCCTGTTATCTTTTTCCAATTTTCCACGAAAAATCACAACCTTCCCCCTACCTTGCCTGGGGAAGAATCAAAAACTGTCTTCATACTTACCATGTGATCCTTGAGCAAACTGTGCTCTTCCTCTTAGTTGCCGCCCTCTGCCAGTTGCTCTCCCTCTTTGGGGATAAAATCCAGTCGCAGACTGGAAACCCCTGAATGCGGCTCTTCCATACGACTGGTACTGTGCCCTTGAAAAGGAACGGCCAGGGAAACGGGCCCTTGCCCCGGCCCTGTCAAAAACACCCCTACCAAACACTCTTCTAAGGGATGTTTGCGCTTTATCCAGGCTGGTGAAGGTTGAAACATACTTTCCAACCCCCTTCACCATACCCTCTCCAAAAATATACCCCTTTGGATCATCCGCTGGTTCTTTCTTAGAAAAATCACCCAGCTTAGGGCTAATTTTCATCAATGCTTCTTTACGTCTCTCTGTTGTTAAGGCTGCGTTATTTTATTTTTATTTATTTTATTTTATTTTTGTGTTTTATAGAGCGCGAACTTGACCCGTTAGGGTATCAGAGCGCTTTACAGGAAACATAGAAATGTACAATAGGCTTGGAATCACAATAATATACAAAAGGTAAAAGAGGGCAGGGTGCAGGATATATGAAAGATAGTGGACACGAATGTACGGTTTGCGTTTTATAGTTGCTCGAAACAAGTCCCCAGGTTTCTAGGATAGGTGACTAGGTAATCCGAAGGGAGGCGCTAGTCAGGAGTTAATCAGAGTCTCTGTGCTGGTTGGAGGCAACATTTAAATGAGGAATTTACCCATAAGGAAGGTTTTGGCCTCCTTTTTGAAGCGTGTCAGTGAAGGGATTCTTCTGATGGTGGGCGGGAGAGAGTTCCATATTCTCGGAGCGGCCCCAGAGAAAGCCCGATTGTACGTTTTTTCTTCCGGAAGCGTGCAGGTTGTAGCAGGAGGTCTCTGGCGGATCGGGAGTTTCTGGTTCCTCCGGATACCACAAGTTTCTGTGCAAGATAAGCAGGGGAGTTTGAGTTTAAGGCCTTGTGTGTGATACAGGCCAGTTTAAGCTGTATTCTAGCCTCAAGAGGAAGCCAATTCAAAGCTTTCAGGTGTGGAGAAATGTGGTCAAATTTACTTGAGCTGGTAAGAAGTCTGGCGGCAGTGTTGAGGCAGGCTTTTAAAGGTGCCAGGGAGATCTTTGGTAAACCCGAGAGGGTAGAGCAGCCATATTCCAGTCTGGAGATGACGAGAGCTTGGACTGCCATTTTTAGATCGGCAGTGTCGAGGAAGGGTTTCAGTTTCCTAAGGTAGCTCAGGTGGAATCTGGCTGATTTGGCCATCGCGTTGATGTGGTCTCGCATGTTCAAGTTTCTGTCCAGGGTAATTCCCAGAGATTTGGCCGAGTCCACGATTTCAACATCCACCTGAACTTTCTTCATATTGGCCTCCTCAGCCATGTCAAGAATTCTGGCCAAAGGCCCCAAAACATCCAGCAATCTATCTTGACATTGTTATAAAGCTTTCTCTAAACCCTTCCGTGGGTTGCGCCCCATTTTAAAAAGAAAACTTATTAGATCTAGGTCAAGTTCAGGTGTCAAACAACACTTTCCATCAACAACAGGACGCAAACATTCCGCTTTCATCACTGCCCTGGCTTCCTTCTCCAAAGGCCTTCGAATCCAAAGCTTAATAAACTCTGCAACATGCGGCAGAGGCCACCAATCAGCGCTCCTTGGGTGTCTAATAAGCTCAGGATTAAACATATCCTCCCCTTGTGGATCCTTTACTAAACCCTTCTCTTTCTTTTTCTTCTCCACCTTATCCTTATCCATGTCCCAACCATCATCAAAATAATCATCCAATATGAATTCATCATCTTCTTCCACACTTTCTTTATCCAATAAATCATCTTGAGACTCATTCAAATCTCTTGTGCCGCAAAGGACACCTTCTTTTGTGCCGCGAAGGACACCTTCTTCTCTTGTGGCACAAGGCTCACCATTTCCTCTTTTCAAAAATTTAACACCCACTTCAATATTTTTATTTTTCCTAGCTCTCTTTCCTCTAACTCTGTTTTCATTAATCTCCTCATCATCTAAAGACCAAAATTCCTCATCTGAATTCTCCTCAACTCTCCTCTTTCTCTTCATTACACTTTTCAATACATCCTTCATAGAACTCTTAATCTCATCCTGCACAATTTTCCTCAAATCTGCCTCACCTGAATTTGATCCCTGTGCAATTTCATTTGTCTCCATGACTCTCTGCACCAATAGTTTCAAAAACTATTTCAAATAATCCCAAAACCTTTTCCCAAAACTCTATAAATCCTTTAAAACCTCAATTTCCCAAAATAACTGATCGCTTTCAAAAAACAACCTTTTCAGAAATTCACGCCTAATAAAAAACTGTCCGCTAACAAGAGAAACCTTCTCTCGCCAGCAAACAGCTGTTTTGTCAGTTTCAACCGCTATCGCTCGTGCGCGCTTCTCCGATGCACAGACAAGCATCAGAAGCGGTCTAGTCCTCACACAAGATGGCCGTGATGCGTCCCCACGCACGCACGCACGCGTGATGACGCACCTCGGCCCTCACTGAACAGCTCTGAGCCGCTCCTGGCAACGCGACTCGGAGAAAATGCCTCGATACACGCCGCGAGCCGCAAAATACTTGCGTGCTCGCGACGCAACGAACATTTAAACGGTAAATTATATTTTCCACTTTTTTTTTTTTTTAAATATTAAACTGGCTAACCCAAAAATAAAATACTTATCAAACTAACATACCTACCTTCAAATTAAAACAAAAACAACCCAAAAATTGGGTACAAAGACAAAATAAGCAAAAAAAGCTATAATACAAACTTGACCTGAAATTAATCACTCAAACCGCACAACTTAAACAGTCAAATTACATTCATCATATTTAAACATATAAAGTAAAAAATATTACTTCTGCCCAGAAACACATAACAGTATACTTATCTGCAAGGAGCAGCAAATAAAAGAGGAAGATGGCTGCTGTGTTGTGGATTATATATTGATGGACATTCTAAGTTCTAGAGTTTTATGTTTGGTGATGTAATACTTTGAAGTGCTGCAAGGAGTGGTGCAATAAAAGTATTATGCATAATGATAGCCTCCGGTCTTGCCATGAAATTATAAAGCTGCATGTGTTGGTAAGGCAAGGACTCTGCTTCGAGGCATATGGCAAAATAAATCTAGGACTGTGACGGGACAGTGTTAATTTGTCCCACCCCCACAATTTTATTTTTTATTATTACCATGATTTCCCAGTTTGAACCCATATATATAAATGTATATATATGAAAACAAGGTTTTGCCTCACGGCAAAATGATAGAAACGCACCCAACGCGTTTCGCCTTAACACAAGGCTTGTTCCCGTGAACAAGCCTTGTGTTAAGGCAGCAACGCGTTGGACATGGCGAACATCTAAAATAAAACCGCCTTGATTCCTGTACACGAGTGAGTGCGTTTCTATCATTTTGCCGTGAGGCAAAACCTTGTTTTCATTAAATACCGGCGTGGCTCTGCCGGAAGAAACGCACCGCCCCATCCAAGAGCGCCGGCGTCGAACAAGAGGGCCACATTGTGGCAAGATATATAAATATATATATATATATATATATATATGTATATATTCCACCTTCCTTTTCTCCGCAGAGGAGCCTCAACCTCACAGGGCAGTCGGTGCTTGGGGACGGAGCACCCCTGACAATCATCAGACACATACTTCCTCCACTTTCTGGAAAGAAATGCACCGCACACTGGACTTTCGGGCTAACGGTGGTTTTAATCATCCAAAGCAATGTGACAGCTTGCTGCCACTAATAATTGTCTCTTTTAAGAGACAATTATTGGTGGCAGCAAGGCGAATTTTAAAGCTTGTGAGAAATGCATGTTATAACACCATCCAGTGCCAAGTGTTTGTGGTCTGACCACTAAAACATGTACAAAATGTCTAAAAAATGATTGTCGTATTTCACTTTCTGTTAAAGCTGTAGTATATTTAGGCAAAACTATACCCATGGCATGGAAAGTAAAACATCACTTGTTGACTGCAGCACATATTGTGCCATTCAGTAGGGAGACCAGGCACATATGGGGGATTTTCCTTTCTTTTCATTAATTGAACACTCATCTGTATTGCTTTCAGACATTTGATACGTAAGTATACCACTTCTACAGAAATTTGTTTGTTCTACCCCTTGGAATCATTGTTTTCCATATATAATAAATTCCCCTGGTTGCAGGTGGTTTCATTGAATCTGGGAAACCCCTGTTTTCTCACAGTTGGATTGCAGCATACTAATGTAGCATGACTGCTAAAGTTTAAACATGCTAGCTATAAGAAATTGAGTTATTAGTTGAGGGCGGTAAGTCCCCATCTCAAATAAGGACCATAGTCCGTTTCAGGTGAAATACTGAAGTCACAAGATAAACTTAACTCAACACTGCATAGCTATGGGAAGAGCAGGCAGGCTTACCTTAGAGGCAATGTGTCAAGTAATTATGGAATATAAAAACAGTAATAATGTCAAAATAAAAAACGAAAAAAATCCAAAAATGAAATCAGGTTTATCCTGGTCAAAGATTTTACGATCTGAATTTAGTCCTGGAGTTTTCTGAAGTGGGTGCCTGGAGATGTCACATTTATGCTTTGCACAAGCTAGTGGTTTGGAATGAGTTCTGGAGATGCCCTAACCAATGGGGTAAAGTTTTCCTGGGGCTAAACCTACCCACTTTGGGTATTTTCAAGATGGCCGAAGTCTTCAGCAACACTAAACTTGAGCTCAGTGTGTGTCTGTGGGAACCATACTATGATAATTCTACTGTTGTTCCACGCAAAATCCAGTTTTTGGCAGTCCCCGAACCTCCAACAAACTCCAAGACAGACATCTGTCAGGAGAAAACTGAGCTTTCAGCAACTAGACAGTGGATACATGTAATATGTTTTGGCATTCTGTTTCCTTCCTTTGAAGTGAGCCCTCAATATCATATGAGAACCCCAGCACTTGATACTCCAGCAGGATCCGATACTGTGATGTCAACAAGATGCCCACTGTGATTGAGACTGCTCTGGCTGAAGGGACAAAAGAAGGCTTTAGGACTGGGTAATAGCTACATCTGCTTGTGACAGGGTAGGCTTTGGTGTTAGACTTGTCAGCATTAGCGTGGTTTTACCCTGACTTTTTGCTTTCCTCCTCCACTTTTTCTGACCTTACTTTTGCCAGCCTTAGGACTCTGAGCACTTTGCAACTTCTAACCAGTGCTAAAGTGCATGTGCTGTCTCCTCTAAACATGATAATATTGGCTTATACTCGATTGGCACATTTAATGTACTTATAAGTCATTAGTAAAGTGTACAATTTGTGCCCAGGGCCTGTAAATGAAATGCTACTAGTGGGCCTGCAGTACTGATTGTGCCACCCACTTAAGTAGCCCTTTAAACATGTCTCAGGCCTGCCACTGCAAAGCCTATGTGTGCAGTTTAAAATACCATTTTGACTTGACAATAAAACCTTTTGCCAGACCCAAACCTTCCCTTTTAATACATATAAGTCACCCCTATGGTAGGCTCAGGCCATCCCAGAAGGCAGGGTGCAATGTATTTAAAAAGCAAGACATGTACTTTTAGATTTTACATGCCCAGGTAGTGAAAAACTCTTAAATTAGTTTTTCACTACTGCAAGGCCTATATCTTTATAGGATGACATTGGGATTACCTTATTACATTTTATAAATGTATTTTCCCAATGGGAAGACATGTCTGGTTCAAGTTTGGTGTCTCTGGAATCCTAATTTAAAATCCTACCTTATAGATTTTAAATTACAATTCGGAAAATGCCACTTTTAGAAAGTTGCAAAAAGAAGAATTGATGGACGGAATTCTGAACAATGTCAAACATTGACCCCCAGTACAAAGCTCTGGGCCTAAATCCATAGGGGCTTATTTACAAGGCCTTGCCCCACTTTTGCATCATTTTTAACATGGGAAAAGTGACGTACGGGTAGCGCAAGGGGCTTGTAAATAAGCCCCATAGTTTTTTTGCTCACCATGCTATTCCAGTTTGGATACAGCCATATGCAAATCAGCCTTGACCCTGCTTCCTTTGGGAACTGTCCAGCCAGAACTGACAGGTAAGGTCCTCCCTGGACTGGAAACATGCATCCTGGGACCGGTTTCGGGGTATCACCCCTCATCAGCCAGGATAGCTCGATTCCAGTGGTATTGAGAGCACGGGATCCAAGTCTGGGCATACCTGTCCCACTCAGAGTGATAAAATGCAAAAAAAAACAATTGATGGACGGAATGCTGAACAATATCAAACATTCACCCCCAGTGCAGAGATATGGGCCTAAATACATTGTTGTTTTGCTCGCCATGACATTCCGGTTTAGACCCAGCAGTATGCAAATCAGTCTTGGCTCTGCTCCCTATGGAAACAGCCGAGCCCGTACTGCCAGACCAGGTCCTCCCTGGACCAGAAACAAGCATCCTGGGCCCATTTTGGGGGTATTGCCTCTTATCAGCTAGGCTAGCTTGACTCCAGTGGCATGGCGAGCACAGGACCCACGTCTGGGCATTCCCGTCCCACTCAGGGTGATACCCCAAAACCAGTCGCAGGAATCCCAAGAAGGCTCCGCCAAGAAATGGAGACCTGTAAGTCTACACTTTGGTGTAAATCTACACTCCACCATCATGAACAGTAAAAAATTCTAGATTTACACCTAGGTGTAGTAGTAGATGTACAAATGGGTAAATCTACATTTGTAATTTTACTTTTGTGAATCAGGCTTAATGCTTCTTCTTGGAGCTAAGAAACAGATGTATAACACAGATGAGTCACTTTTTGATCAAATAGTATACCACTAGTATCTTGCATGACATTTCTATATGACTTATACCGAAGCACATCCCAGTCAAGTGAATTTCACATACTAACATAAGCTTGCATAATGTTTGCAAAAAAGACACGCTATGCCATGGACAGATTTTGCATTTGTGCCGAACCTTAATAATAATTAAGAGAAAGAAATTCTTAATCCTGGTAGGAGGTGACGTCAGTGCAAAAATAGGACATGGTCAGACCTTATTGACCTAAATAATTATCTTGTGTGGAGATTATTACATGTGTAAATCCTGGAAAGTAGGATTAATAGACAGGATCATTCTGTACTTCACTTTTGACTATTTGGCTTAATATGCTTAAATAGGTATTCAGTGTTGCATACAATTGCACAATGCACCAATGTGACTAGATTTGTTGGGAGTGTAATAGATTACATCTTGATCCTTGGCTGCCAGCTTCAATTTTGAAGAGAAAGTGACCCTAATCTCTAATAGTAGCTCTAGGAATAGAGTTTGTGCCCAGTTAGTCTAATATGATCATATTGGATTTAGTTGCTCTCTAATAATTTTAGATTTCTATAATACCATTTAGTGAATCCAATTATGCAGCAGAATAGATAATTAAACTATCTTTTAGTACAATAATATCCTATTTGTCCTCAGACTCTACTGATAGCAGGCTAAAAATGTTTCTCTCTCAACTGGCATTCAGTCAAAGCCAAGACTGGTTCCTATAGGTAGATGGTTTGATGTAAACTGCACATATGCTAGGAAAGAGTGGCTAGCACTGATAGGTTTGCGGCATGGTGGTAACATTAAGATGAGTAGTATTTAGATGAGCTATTAAAGAAATGAGGGAAGTACTGAAGAAGAAACCATGGGAGGATTTAAAGGTGACTTGTGAGGGCTCTTATTTATTCCACTGGAGGACAATTGTTAATACATTAATGACTACTCCTCTGAATAAAAGTGTAATCAATGCTATGCGAATAGGTAGACCTCTTGCCATCGCTTTATTATTGAATTGCAGCATAAATCTGTTTTGGAAAACAAGTAGCTTAAGTCCAAAGAGTCATTCAGGGTTTTGTGGAGTGGTAGGTGTGCCTTAAATTGGTAGTGCTCCCAGTCCACACAGACCTGTGGCTTCCCTGCCACATTTAGAAATGAGGGAACCCCCATATTTCTGATGATGGAACCTCAGTTAGCGTTGCTGATGGAAATCATTTGGGGCCAGATGTACGACCCTTTCATTTAGCGCCTCGCAATTTGCGACTCATTGCGAGGCGCTAAATGAAATGTACAACAGTGTTATTACACTGTCTTGCGATTCCCAATCGGGTCGCAAATTGCGAGGCTCATTAATATTAATGAGACTCTCACAATTTGCGAGCCCATTGGGAATGCCAGCCCTCCCAGGGATGGTGGCCTGCTGGGCTCAGCAGACCACCATGTCTGGGACTGCTTTTTAATAAAGCAGCTTTTTTTTTTTAATGCAGCCCGTTTTCCTTAAAGGAAAACGGGATGCATAAAAAAAAGATGAAACGAAAGGGCAGGCAGTGGTCCCTGGGACCACTGCCTGCCCTTATAAAATATTTTTAGAGACAGCCACAAAGTGGAAGGGGTCCCCTGGGGACCCCTTCCAAATTGCGACTGCATTACCACCCTCTTGAAGAGGGTGGTAATTTGCAAGTGTTTTGCGACCGCAATTGCAGTCACAAAACATTCACACATAGCATTGCGGATGCAATTAGGAAGGGAACGCCCCTTCCTAATTGCAACTCGCAATTCCTAAATAGCGAGTCGCAAATAAATTGCGACTCCCTATTTAGGAATTGTACATGGCCAACAGTAATTTTGCATGCGCAAACGGGTTCGCAAACTCGTTTGCGCATGCAAAATCACATCGTACATATGGCTCTTAGTCAGCAGACTGCCACAGGTCCATGGGGCAGATTTCCCCGCCCTATTTAGGGTTGGATGCAAGCTGATTTTTCATGTCCAGGACTAGTATGGAAGGCATGGAACACAGTAAGGAAAAGTAAGTAATGGTCCTGTAGTGAAGGGAAAAAAACTCCAGTTCACAATAAGATTACTTTTTTTAATGCTTCTATTAAACAAACTCCTGCTTTGTGCATTATGGACTGCACTGGAGATGTCCATGAAAACAGAGGTGTGGAGGACATAAATAGGCGAATGCCTAACCTTTAGCATTTTGGCAAGTAAAAGCCTGCTGATGTCCTGAAAACAAGCTGTTAAGTACCAGCAATTTTTCATAATATTTTTTTTTCCCACATTGCAAATAGGTGAGAAGAATACCCCTTAATTAAAGCAAAGGTTCTGGGTCCCATGCAACACACTTTAAAGAAAATACATGTGCCTTTTCCCATAACTGAAAGTGAGCTCACTAAATCCCAAAGAAGTCTGCACTAAAAAAGCCCTAAAAAAAGCATAGTGTCTCATTCGATTGAATGTTATGGTCACATGACACAATGGGGATTGTATGAAATCTAAATCTGTCTGTTAGCAATCTGTGGGAGCCATCTTGAGATAGAGAATCAATGTTAATCTGCTGTCAAACTGTGATGTTTCATGACTACTATGACAAGTCCCATTTAGGCGTCTTCTGTATTCATTAGGTCCCTGCTTACAGATCCTTTTATCTCTTTTAATAGCAAGTGTTAAGTTTTAGACACACGCAGAAATGTTAGCATCATGTCTACTTCCTATCTAGGGTAACATGTTTTATTGTTTCGTTTTGGACACTGACAAAACATCATGGACGCTTATTGTAGAAGCTAATATGTTTATTGTTTTAAGTTATAGGGGCATATAATCTACATATGAATCGAGATGACGGATTTTTCGCAATATTTGTTACGTCTTGTTGTTGCATTAGTGTTTGCAAGTACTCTATTTTATTTTGTAAATATAAAATAAAATCTGCAATCAGACCCTTTAAAAATCCAGATAACTGACCGTATGTTGGAGGGGCTTCATGCTAGGACTATCACGCTGTAGGTCATGTTTGCAGCAAAAACCAGCCTCGGTCGGAGATGGCTCCAGGAGCTGTGTAGGGAAATGGCCTTCACTACTGCAAAGCTTGTTATTCCGGGCAAAAGCTGTGATAGAGAATAACTAAACTGCTATTTTTACAAAGAGATGGTATGCTGTGTACTAGATCTTAAGAAATTAAAATTATAGGCTTGCTATTTATTACTTCTGCAAAATTTCACATAGCGCTTAGAAGTAGCTGTAGGCTGTTCGGATGCTAGGAACATGCTAACCATGTTAGGAATGTTCATATTGCTTTTGCAGCCTATGTCATACATTGCTACAATTAGTTTCTCATTCTGCGTGGTTCCCTTTCATATTTTATGCACTATATTTGGATTGTAGAAAGAAACATCTTTAAAGTATATTTTCTGATTCTTAGTGTTACTTTGAGTTTGCTATTTATTTAAGAAAGAGGGTTTGGAGTTCTGTTGCATCCCTATACTCATCTAGTGTGACTAATTGTGACCAAAAATCACTTTCTGCACAGTTCTGCTCAATGGGTTGTGTATGGGTTGCAGTCCAACTTGATTTCTCAGTGCATTTAACTATGTCCAAGCACCAGGGGTTAGAAATGTCACCCCTGCAGATCTGTGGTGGGAGCTTGCAGTTCATGACAGGTGAATCACAGATTTGGAGCAGGTTATTTATTTTAATAGTACTCTAATGGATCAGTGGTTTAAAAACGAAAGGGCATATGTACAAGGACTGGCGATAACTATCGCTAACGCGAGTTAGCGGCAGTTTTTTCATTGCCGCTTACATCTGAAAACTATCGCCATGTTAGCGGCGTATTTACAAGCCGTCGCTACATGGCGATAGTATCAGGGACCGGCGGTGAAAACTCCCGCTATCATTAGCACGATGGCGATAGGAATTCCGGCGTTAGCGGGAGAAAACTACCGATAGGCCAATTAGCGGCAAAAAAAACTCACGTTAGTCAGACCAACGTGAGTTTTTTTTGCCTCTAATGCAAAAAATAGCCTATCTGCAACCTCCAATAGAAAATAGACATAAAACCCAAACCAAATGCAGAATGTAGCAGCAAGGGCCAAGTGCAGCACACATCAACAACCCCTGCAAGCCACCCAACATCCAGGATGACCAGGATGAGAGCCTGGATGCCTCACTGGACCTGCGACTGGAGCCTGGATGCCTCGCTGGACCAGCGTCTGGAGCCTGGATGCCTCGCTGGACCTGCGTCCGGAGCCTGGATGTTTTCTGGACCTGCGTCTGGAGCCTGGATGCATCGCTGGACCTGCGTCTGGAGCCTGGAGTGGGATGCGGAGGAGCTGTGGAGTCGATGAGCCGTGGCTTTAGACATTGAGGCACGACGATCGCCCGTACCTGGTGGTGAAGTCTGGCAGGTTGCATGGAGACACGTTGCTGACCTGTGTGAGAAGACCGTCTTGCGCCCCTTGGAGCTGTTAATGGTAGAGGCGCTACAGCGCACCAACGTAGAGAGGTCTGCATCTCATACTACAATCCACCAGTACACCGGGGTGCACGGAGGGGATTACCAATGGTGGGTGCCGCCTCTCTGCATCACAGTCCGGATGATGTTGGGCTGGCCGGACGCTGTGGAGGGTGAGGCCCCTGAGCTGCGTCGAAAGTGTTTGGCAGGAGCGCTGCAACTTCACGCCTAAGGGGGCCCTGCTGCATCAGCTGCATCAGGAGGTTCACCAGCGGACTTGGCGGCGACTGCTGTACCCAGACTTGTGAAATCACACCTGGCTGAGGCTCCTGCTGGCTGAGTCACAGATTTGGAGAGAGTGCAGCGGATTGCGCCACGGTGTCAATGTCCAGGTAAGGAGAAGGTGGGACGCGTAGCGCAGGAGGCCCGGGGGTCGAGTCGCCCAGGACTAGCACACGTAGATGACGCACCCCCAGTGGCGGCTCATCCGCTATGGCGGAAGAGCGTCGCCCCACTGCTTTCAAGCAGTGCAGAAGAGGAACAACCATCACATGATGATAACATACTGATGTAATCGTGCTATGTTTCCTTTGCGGGTGGGAGGGTGGGTAGGACTGCTCCAAGCACTGAGCTGGGCATGGGCGGATTGGCATGCCCACTCAAGTGCGCAGTGACTGTTTGGTCAGCCCGCACAGGCCGCACAAAGCAGTCATGTGCACTGTCCTGTTAGCAATGCAGGCTGCATTACAGCCTGCATGGAGAACATGCCCACACCTCCAGCCCCTGGCTGAACGCGTCATCCCGGCGCCAATGACCAATCCCAATGCCGCATTGCAGAGTTGTGATTGGCTTAGGGGAGGGAGTCTGGCTGCCTACTTCCTGTTCCTGGAAGCAGACTCAGGAGAGCAGGAGCAACGAAGACACGGGACCCGGCCTCGAGGTAAGATTTCTCCCTTTAAATATTTACAACACACGCTCACACACACACCCCCGCGTCCACATCCCATCCAGTGTTCTTTCTGGCATTTCCCACCTCCCAGCTGTCCAGTCCCCCCCGCAGCACTTGCCAATGACGGCCGCTGTGCGGCCAGGCGCCGCAGGCTTACCACTGGTGTGCCAAAGGTATATATGGAGTTACGACGCATACCATTATATCGCATTCCATTACAATGCATACTAATACTAGGCATATTGCAACAGTAGAGAAGGTGTTGGATTGCGGAGATGTAAACATTACTATTCCCACATCAGTGAGTGCAACCCTAAAACTGACCCTTGCACCCCAAAACAAACCCTGACCCCTGAAATTCATCTTTGAGCCCCCAAAAGACACCCTAAAAATCAAATGTGACCCAAATGCACACCACAATTTTCATATTTGACCCCAAAACACACCACAAATTTCAAATTTTACCCCATAATACACCCCACATTTCATCTCCAACACCCAAAACCCATACCCACCCTAAAAATAAAAATACCCCATTACTGACCTCACAATACGTTGTAATGGAATGCGATGTGAAGGCACCTGTGTTGTAAAGGCATTGCAATGTAATGCCTGCATTGTAATGGACTTCTCCCGTGCCAAAGGCAAGCCATTTGCCAGCCCGTCTGCGTCTGTCTGCCCCTGGACCGCGCTCAGCACCAGGGACCCTTCCTCTCGGACACTCCACCCCTACGGCGCCAGCACCCGCCTCGCCATCAACCCTGGATGTCACATCGCCTGCCAGGACCAACATCTGCTCCGGACCGGACTTCGCCATCACCATCACTGACGGCCACTAAATCACTCGCAAGGACCACCCCGACCGTCCAGGAGGAGGCATTGCCATCACCTACAGAAGCACACTCCGACTTACCATGCACTGTAATGACCCAACGGTGACCATGGAACACCTCAACTTCCAGATCCGGACCAACCCCAACCCCATCCTCTGCGGCACCCTCATCTGCAGGCCCCCCGGGCCATGGACACCCGTTCTCCGATACCATTGTAGACCTCATTGCACACCAGGCTCTCCCATCCACCGACGAGATCCTACTCGGCGATCTCAAGTTCCACCTGGACAACCCCAGTGACCACAACACTACCCCCTTCTGGTGTAGCTACCCAACATCAGACTCAAGCAGCTAGTCACCGCAGCAAGCCACATAGCAGGACACACGGTCGAGCACATCTCCTCCGCCATCGGGACCTTCAACTACAGCCACACTACGGACTCTCCTGGACCGACCATCATTGTATACATCACGGCTTCACCATGCCCACCGTACACTACCGCCATCATCGCCCCCTCGCAGCTGGATCCAGGCCACCGAAGTACGTCTCGTCAACTCCCTCAGCACCACCACTCCGCCAACGCTTACAGAGGATGACACCGCAGCGCGCAACCGCCACCAATGGATCTCCAACTGCACCAACACCTGGGCACCCCTCAAGTAGGGCACTGCGTCAGTACCTTACGCCTGCATGATGGCAGGCGTAAGGGTGACATAGTGCCACAGGGATAGGCTGGCCCCATGCATGGGTGACTTTAGCACAGACAGATACGTCAGGATTCCAGACGTATCTGTCATTACTTGCATCATGGAGCACTGTCCAGTAAATACAGCGCATCCGTGCAGATGAGGGTGCCGCAGAGGATGGGGTTGGGGTTGGTCCGGTTCTGGAAGTTGAGGTGTTCCATGGTCACCGTTGGGTCACTAGAATGCGTGGTAAGTTGGAGTGTGCTTCTGTAGGTGATGGCAATGCCTCCTCCTGGACGGTCGGGGTGGTCCTTGCGGGTGATTTAGTAGCCGTCAATGATGGCGATGGCGATGTCCGGTCCGGAGCAGATGTTGGTCCTGGCAGGCGATGTGGCGTCCAGGGTTGATGGCGAGGCGGGTGCTGGCGCCGTAGGGGTGGAGTGTCCGAGAGGAAGGGTCCTTGGTGCTGAGCGCGGTCCAGGGGCAGACGGACGCAGACGGGCTGGCAAATGGCTTGCCTTTGGCACGGGAGAAGTCCATTACAATGCAGGCATTACATCGCAATGCCTTTACAACGCAAATCCAACAACGCAGGTGCCTTCACATCGCATTCCATTACAACGCATTGTGAGGTCAGTAACGGGATATTTTTATTTTTTAGGGTGGATATGGGTTTCGGGTGTCGTAGATGAAATGTGGGGTGTATTATGGGGTAAAATTAGAAATTTGGGGTGTGTTTTGGGGTCATTCATGAAAATTGGGGTGTGCATTTGGGTCACATGATTTTTAGGGTGTCTTTTGGGGGCTCAAAGATGAATTTTAGGGGTCAGGGTTTGCTTTGGGGTGCAAGGGTCAGTTTTAGGGTTGCACTCACTGAAGTGGGAATAGTAATGTTTACATCTCCGCAATCCAACACCTTCCCTACTGTTGCAATATGCCTAGTATTAGTAAGCATTGTAATGGAATGGGATATAATGTATGCGTCGTAACTCCATATATACCTTTGGCACACCAGTGGTAAGCCTGCTGCGCCTGGCCGCACCGCGGCCACCATTGGCAAGTGCTGCGGGGGGACTGGACAGCTGGGAGGTGGGAAACGGCAGAAAGAACACTGGATGGGGCGTGGACGCGGGGGTGTGTGTGTGAGCGGGTATTGTAAATATTTAAATGGAGAAATCTTACCTCGAGGCCGGGTCCCGTGTCTTTGTTGCTCCTGCTCTCCTGAGTCTGCTTCCAGGAACAGGAAGTAGGCAGCCAGGCTCCCTCCCTAAGCCAATCACAACGCTGCAATGCGGCGTTGGGATTGGTCATTGGCGCCGGGATGAGGCGTTCAGCCAGGGGCTGGAGGTGTGGGCATGTTCTCCATGCAGGCTGTAATGCAGCCTGCATTGCGAACAGGACAGTGCACATGACTGCTTTGTGCGGCCTGAGCAGGCCGACCAAACATTCACTGCGCACTTGAGTGGGCATGCCAATCCGCCCATGCCCTGCTCCGTGCTTGGAGCAGTCCTACCCACCCGCAAAGGAAACATAGCACAATTACATCAGTAAGTTATCATCATGTGATGGTTGTTCCTCTTCTGCACTGCTTGAAAGCAGTGGGATGAGGCTCTTCTGCCATAGTGGATGAGCCGCCACTGGGTGTGTCATCTACGTGTGCTAGGCCTGGACGACTCGACCCCTGGGCCTCCTGCGCTATGCGTCCCACCTTCTCCTTACCTGGACATTGACACTGTGGCACAATCCGCTGCACTCTCCCCAAAACTGTGACTCAGCCAGCAGGAGCCTCAGCCAGGTGTGAGTTCACAAGTCTGGGTACAGCAGTCGCCTCCAAGTCCGCTGGTGAACCTCCCGATGCAGCTGATGCAGCTGGGCCCCCTTAGGCGTGAAGTTGCAGCGCTCCGGCCACACAAGTTCGGCGAAGCTCAGGGGCCTCACCCTCCACAGCGTCCGGCTAGCCCAACATCATCCGACCTGTGATGCAGAGAGGCGGCACCCACCATTGGTAATCCCCTCCGTGCACCCCGGTGTAGTGGTGGATCGTAGTATGCAATGCAGACCTCTCTACGTTGGTGCGCAGGAGCACCTCTACCATTAACAGCTCCAAGGGGCGCAAGGAGGTCTTCTCACACAGGTCAGCAACATGTCTCCATGCGACCTGCCAGACTTCACCACCATGTACGGGCGATCGTCGCACCTCAATGTCTACCACCATGGCTCATCGACTCCACAGCTCCTCCGCATCCCACTCCAGACTCCAGACGCAGGTCCAGCGAGGCATCCAGGCTCCAGGCGCAGGTCCAATGAGGCATCCAGGCTCTCATCCTGGTCATCCTGGATGTTGGGTGGCTTGCAGGGGTTGTTGATGTGTGCTGCACTTGGCCCTGGCTGCTACATTCTGCATTTTTTGGTTTTTATGCCTATTTTCTGTTGGAGGTTGCAGATAGGCTATTTTTTGCATTAGAGGCAAAAAAAACTCACGGTGGGCTGGCTAATGTGAGTATTTTTTGCTGCTAATGGGCCTATTGGTAGTTTTCTCCAGCTAACGCCGGAATTCCTATCGCCATCGCGCTAATGTTAGCGGCAGTTTTTACCTCCGATCCCTGATACTATCGCCATGTAGCGACGGCTTGTAAATATGCCGCTAACATGGCGATAGTTTTCAGCGGTAAGCGGCGATGAAAAAACTGCAGATAACTAGCGTTAGCAATAGTTATCGCTAGTCCTTGCACATATGCCCCTTTGTAAATGACAGAAATATACCATGAAACATGGTAACACAGAGTATCGGAAAATACTGCACATCTCCTAGCCTCTTCAGTAATTCTCGTTGAGCAAGATGAGATCAGAGATTCCACATCTCATTGTCTTTGTTTCTTAGAAAATGTAGATGCAGATAATAGGCTTTACAATCTTGGTCATATAATGGATTCTAAGATGTTATTTCAACACTGTATTCTATCAGCTAATAAAAGCATGTCTTTTTTTTACTTTCCTATAAATGGATTAGCGCTGTATTCGTTTGATCTAAAAAGGATACATTTGCATACCGGATGTCCATTTACTACTAACTAGATTAATGTAATGCTTTACAAAGGGTTCTAATGTAATCTAATCCAGCACTTACATTCGGTGCAAAGTGGACTAGCTGGTATATCTGATTGAAGTCATCATGTTTTCTTATAGTTAAAAGTAGAATTAAGTTCAAGTTCTATATGTATGCCTTCCAAATTCTGACAATGTGGATCGTATGTAAAGGTCTATATGTATGTGTGTGTTTGGTGTGTGTGTATTTGTGTGCACTTTCAGAGAAAAACTAACCACTAGGCATTTCAACCATGCAACCAGCAACGCATAAGCCAAAGGGACAGTGGGCCTAACAACAATTTGTGCCAGGACAATCTGACGATAGCAAAAAAGATATTTTCCAAATAAAAGCACTTGTCCAAAAGCAAGCAAGAGACAATGGACTAAGGAGGTAATATGAACCTTAGCAGGTGGGCTGCCAGACTAGCAGTGCGGCAGAAGCTCTTGCCTCCACAGACCTGACAGAAGTTTGCCTACCATATTTAAAGATCGCCTCAGTGACAGCTGGGATTGTTTGGTTGAAAGTGCTTCCAACTACCTGCACAGGAGAGAACTTTCATCAAAAAAGAAGTTCTAGCCGGCTACCATGCAATGAGGGCAAATCAGCATTTTTTTCTGTGTGCAGAAAGAAACACTAAAGTGGGATTATCTTTCTGCAAAACAAAACATTTTAGGCCAGGAAGTAAGGCTTTTTTCTCCGTCTCTTGGTCAAGAAAAGCATGTGCCCTAAATAGGATGGGCTTTCTACTCATTAATCCTTCAGTCTGGAGACAGAAGGGCTGGCAAGGCTGCTTTTTGACTGTAGGGCCAGCTCCAGTCTGCCCTCTGATACCTAGAGCTTCGCCCACTTCTCGATGAGACAGAGAAACAGCGGGATTGAAGTGGTGGAATCTCCAATGATGGCGCCCATTTGGTTAAACACCAAATTACTCCATAAGTCCATGAAAAGTGCATTCAAAGATTCTGAAAACAAAACGAAATCACAGAGCTTTGCCTTGAGGGACTGGTCTCAGTCTCATGGGACCATTCATTCAGAATGCTTCATTTGCCATTCTTCCCCTTGGTACTCCCTCTGTACTCCCTCGGTACTACATCAAGACTACTGAGAGTAAGCAGCAACATGAAATTCTTTTTAGCGCTTTGATCCCTGGGGTGTCCCTTTCGGCCCTACACCCCCCACAAGGGCTATAGAGTCTGATACCACTACCCTGCCCCCTTATATGTTGTTTTATTTTAATATTCAGGGCACTGTGATGAAGTCCTAGAGTCCTAAAAATGACGGCAGGAACATTTTGTTTTCAGGTTGTGACCAGCCAATCCCATCACTTAGTCTTGCAGAACTGGTCCCAGTCCCGTGGGACCAGTCAGTGAGAATACTTAATTTGTTCTTTTTTTCCTCTTTACTCCCTCTTTACTCCCTAATACTCCCTCTGTACTCCTTTGGTAGTACCACGCTGCTAAGTATGGATACATTTTGAAGCCTAATGTCTCTCGAACAGCTAAACAGATTTTCACTGAAACACAAAAAGCACGCTTTCTGGTTAAAGAGCTAGCTTTCTGGCAAATTTGATGTAATTCCGTTTAGCCATTTGGCTGTAGCATTGTCTAAAGTTCCTATGGAAAATTGCATGGGGAAAACATGTTTTGGGACCCCTGCACCACTTGATGGATCACCCTGAAACTTTCCAGGTAAGAGCTCAGGTCAATGAACCATTTTTTGGGGGAACGTTTCTTGAAGATTTGTCAAACTGCACCACAGCTATTTCCTATGGAACTATATATATATATATATATATATCCAAATGAAAAGCACACCAACAGTTGGAGGCCCACACGCATCCGTGTTTAATTCGTTTATTCCTCTGGCAGCACAGATAAAACCTTGACAAACTCGGGCAAAAGTCGCCATGAAAGTTCCAACGCGTTTCGGGCATCACCGTGCCCTTCATCTTGGGAAATGGCATGTTGGGAGGAGCAGCGTAATAAGTAAGTATATAGTGTTCATAAGTCCCGCCTACTGGCGTCTCTGCTGTGCAGTCTGGTACTTGCAGTTTTTTCCTTTAGTAGGTATTGCTGCTCATTTCTCCTTATCAGAATAAATCCCACAGTGGGTTGCTCGTGTTGTTCCTGGTGATTGCTGTGCTATTCTGTACCAGGGAAACGTCACGTTGCTCCATAGGTGCCATTCAAAGTAATGACACCGGACCCGCTCTTCCGCGGCAGGGGCTCTCCGCGACCCGGTGCGGGCCGCAATATATCCAAATGAAAAGCACACCAACAGTTGGAGGCCCACACGCATCCGTGTTTAATTCGTTTATTCCTCTGGCAGCACAGCTAAAACCTTGACAAACTCGGGCAAAAGTCGCCATGAAAGTTCCAACGCGTTTCGGGCATCACCGTGCCCTTCATCTTGGGAAATGGCATGTTGGGAGGAGCAGCGTAATAAGTAAGTATATAGTGTTCATAAGTCCCGCCTACTGGCGTCTCTGCTGTGCAGTCTGGTACTTGCAGTTTTTCCTTTAGTAGGTATTGCTGCTCATTTCTCCTTATCAGAATAAATCCCACAGTGGGTTGCTCGTGTTGTTCCTGGTGATTGCTGTGCTATTCTGTACCAGGGAAACGTCACGTTGCTCCATAGGTGCCATTCAAAGTAATGACACCGGACCCGCTCTTCCGCGGCAGGGGCTCTCCGCGACCGGTGCGGGCCGCAATATATCCAAATGAAAAGCACACCAACAGTTGGAGGCCCACACGCATCCGTGTTTAATTCGTTTATTCCTCTGGCAGCACAGCTAAAACCTTGACAA
The DNA here is from genome assembly GCA_963921515.1 of Calotriton arnoldi. Classification (NCBI taxonomy): domain Eukaryota; kingdom Metazoa; phylum Chordata; class Amphibia; order Caudata; family Salamandridae; genus Calotriton; species Calotriton arnoldi. The sequence continues at coordinate 617,878 of CAWUFW010011022.1, forward strand.
ACTCGGGCAAAAGTCGCCATGAAAGTTCCAACGCGTTTCGGGCATCACCGTGCCCTTCATCTTGGGAAATGGCATGTTGGGAGGAGCAGCGTAATAAGTAAGTATATAGTGTTCATAAGTCCCGCCTACTGGCGTCTCTGCTGTGCAGTCTGGTACTTGCAGTTTTTCCTTTAGTAGGTATTGCTGCTCATTTCTCCTTATCAGAATAAATCCCACAGTGGGTTGCTCGTGTTGTTCCTGGTGATTGCTGTGCTATTCTGTACCAGGGAAACGTCACGTTGCTCCATAGGTGCCATTCAAAGTAATGACACCGGACCCGCTCTTCCGCGGCAGGGGCTCTCCGCGACCCGGTGCGGGCCGCAATATATCCAAATGAAAAGCACACCAACAGTTGGAGGCCCACACGCATCCGTGTTTAATTCGTTTATTCCTCTGGCAGCACAGCTAAAACCTTGACAAACTCGGGCAAAAGTCGCCATGAAAGTTCCAACGCGTTTCGGGCATCACCGTGCCCTTCATCTTGGGAAATGGCATGTTGGGAGGAGCAGCGTAATAAGTAAGTATATAGTGTTCATAAGTCCCGCCTACTGGCGTCTCTGCTGTGCAGTCTGGTACTTGCAGTTTTTTCCTTTAGTAGGTATTGCTGCTCATTTCTCCTTATCAGAATAAATCCCACAGTGGGTTGCTCGTGTTGTTCCTGGTGATTGCTGTGCTATTCTGTACCAGGGAAACGTCACGTTGCTCCATAGGTGCCATTCAAAGTAATGACACCGGACCCGCTCTTCTGCGGCAGGGGCTCTCCGCGACCCGGTGCGGGCCGCAATATATCCAAATGAAAAGCACACCAACAGTTGGAGGCCCACACGCATCCGTGTTTAATTCGTTTATTCCTCTGGCAGCACAGCTAAAACCTTGACAAACTCGGGCAAAAGTCGCCATGAAAGTTCCAACGCGTTTTGGGCATCACCGTGCCCTTCATCTTGGGAAATGGCATGTTGGGAGGAGCAGCGTAATATTATCTACTGGCGGTCGCCAGTAGATAGTTATAGTTAGGACCTATTTTCCATAGGAAATCCGCGACATTCTATTTGAAATAGCTCTTGCGTCGGTTGATGAATCTTCGCAAAATTTTCAAACTTTATGGCCCGCTCCGGTCCGCTCCTACCCTGAAAGTTTCGGGGTGATTCGTCAAGCGGGGGCCGAGAAAAAAGGGGGGTCCCAAAACGTGTTTTCCCCATTCATTTTCCCATAGGAAACTTTAGACAGGGCTACAGCCCGAACTGCTGAACGGAATTACACAAAATTTGGCAAAGAGGTAGTTCTTGGTTCAGAAAGAACCCTTTTTGTTAAATGGTGTAAATCCATTCAGTAGTTGTGGAGAAATTAAAAAAATAAGAGTCAGAAAATCAATTTCCCATAGGAAACTTTATGCAAGGCTACAGCCCGAACTGCTGAACGGAATTACACCAAATTTGGCAAAGAGGTAGTTCTTGGTTCAGAAAGAACCCTTTTGTTAAATGGTGTAAATCCGTTCAGTAGTTACTGAGAAAATCAAAAGTAAAAACACATATATATCTGGGCGGAGCCTAACCACATATGTCATCGTGAGATCTGATTGGCTGTCAGCACTTCATCCTGGAATTGCTGGCAGCCATCTTGGGACCAATATAAATGATAGTACCCCATTGAAATGCATTGTAGTGAATCAAAGATTTTGAGGGTTACCAAAAGGAGAACTATAAAGGGTGATAACAGACTTTAGTTACATTAGAATTCATTTGTTGATGGTACCATACTAATTTCAGGAATTGTGGTGTGTTCTAAGGTGATTTTACCCTGTGAAAAACCTTCTGCTGGGATATCATGAATCATGTTTGAGAGAAAACAATTTTCACATGCTTGTCCCATACAGTTTTGGAAGGTGCTCCAGAAGCTAAAATGAGAGCAAATTTTCTGTAAATTCACATTATCTTTCTCAGTCATGTGAGAATGAAGTCTGACATTCTCAGTAAAACATGTACATCCAACAAGGGCAGAGACTGTCAGTTGATTTCATTACAAGACCGGAGGCTAACATTATGCATAATCTTTTATTATGCCACTCCTGTCAGCAGCCCTTTAAAGAATACTAACAACAACCATTCCAGAACTGGAATAAACAGAACTAACAAAAGTCTCTCTCATGGAACACTCTGCCTCTTTTAAATGCTGCTCCTGTAAAGATAAGTAGCACAGTTTTTTTTTCACAATATTTTTAAATTAGATTTGGTTGAGTGTTATGTAAGAGTTTTGCTTCTAATTTTCAGAAGCAGGATGACTGTGTTTATTAGATTTATAAATTTGTTTAGAATTAGTTAGAGAAATAAGTGAGTAAAGTAAATGTGCTTGTTTTAATTCTATTATACTTGTTTAGTCTGTTTAAAAAAAAAAAAAAACGAGGATTATGAAATGGGTAGGATTTAGAAAATAAATAATGAAGTATATTTATGAAATGTAAACGCGCTCGTTGCGTTTATTTGAAATACCTTGCGCGTGTCTCTGGAACGCTCGAGCTTTTGCGCGTGTGGCTGGAGCGATCGAACTGCTTGTGGAGGAAAGGTGTTTCAGGTTTAGGAGGCGTGCGCACGAGCGTGTGGTGCACACGCGTCGGAGAAGAATTAAGGTTGTGAATGGCTCCCGCGATCTCGCGAGATCACGGGAGCCATCTTGGATTGGGGGAAAATATAGGTGGAAGATAGGAGACACGTCGATTATTGGTTGCTAGGCAGCAGGAAGGCTTCGAGGAAATCGGTTGATAGTCGTTTACCGATCGGAGCAGTTCAAGTTGTACTTTAAAGGAAATTGAAGTAAGAGTATTTGAGGAATATTTAGGAGAGTTTATTTTTGGATGAAGGATGTCTTCTGAAGAGGGAGTTGAGACACAGGCTAAGGTTGTAGAGGGAAAAGTGAGTGAGGAAAGCCTTAGGAGATTAATTCAAAGTGAGGTTAAGTCTTCTATGAGAGAGGTGGTGCAGATCGTGATGGACAATAAAAGAAAAGGGTGTAGATCAGAAGAGGAATTCTGGTCATGCTCGGATGAGGAGATTGCCAGTGGAAGTAAAAGAAGGATGAAAACAAAGCATTCGGAAAAGAGTAGAAAGGATGGTTTTAACACCATTACTAAGAGTGGTGTCCTTGGCGGCACAAAGAGAAGAGGTGTCCTTGGCGGCACAAAGGAAAAATCTGATGATGAGGATCAGATGGATTATGAGGACCATGAGGGTTCAGAGAAATATTTTGACGAGTATGTCTTTGACATGGATCAGGCTGACGATCTGAATGATGATCTAAGAGACGAAGGCGCAACTTCTATTAAATCTGTTATTAAGGATCCTTTAGGAGGAGAAATGTTTAATCCTTTTGAGCTTCGTCATCCTAGAAGCGCAGACTGGTGGCCTTTGGAACACGTCAGTAAGTTCATAAGGAAATGGAGTAGGAGGCCTCTTGAGAGAGAGGTCAGGAATATTTTAAAGGCAGAATGTTCGAGACCTCAAATTGATAATAAGGTGTGTTATACCCCTAATCTAGACCCAGAGTTAATTACCTATTTATTTAAATTAGGGAAGGACCCTCGTAAGGGTCTAGAACGGTCTCTAAAACAGTGTCAAGATAAACTGCTAGATACTCTCGGACCTTTGGCTAAGATTATGGATATGGCTGAGGAGGCCCATTTAAATGGAGATCAGGTGGATATTGATCTGCTAAGAGGTTGGAGTCAAAGAGCTATGGTGTTTTTAGGGAATGCAAATGCTGGTCTTTTGGCAGAAAGAAGGAAGACAGTTTTAATGAAAATTAATCCAAAGCTGGGAGAGATGGCTGAGAAGGAGTCTAGTGTGGATGCAAAGGGTTTACTATTTGGAGAAGGAATGGTGAAGGGATTAGGAAAGCACGTGGCAACTTATACCGCTTTGGATAGAGCTCAAAATAATATGAGGAAGGTGTTTGGAGGTGTTTTTGGAAGGGCCAGCAGACGGGGATCTTATGCTGGCCGAGGATACCAGAGATCCCAATACAATTTCTTACACAGAGGAGCAGGAAGAAGTTTTCAAGGCTCCTATGGTTTCTTCCCTCAACGTGGTCGTTTTGGAAGGGGAAGGAATGGAAGTAGAGGAAGAGGACAGTCAATATCAAATACAAGAGGTGAGTACGGAGATAGATTTTGGTTTTTCCCAAGGAAAAGTAGGAGGACGTTTACGTGTTTTTCAGAAGGAATGGAAGAGGATCACAAGAGATCCTTGGGTCTTAAAAACAATAGAAGGATTCGAAATCGAATTTGTAGAGTTACCTTGTCAGAGTGTGGAGCCAATGGAATTAAAGCTTTCAGAAGAGAAGATGGTTTTGGTAGACAAAGAAATAGAAGCAATGATGCAGAAAGGGGCCATCTGTACGGTAAAGGAAGAAGAGAGAGGTTTTGTGAGCACTTTGTTTTTAGTAAAAAAGAAGGAAAAAGGATGGAGACCCGTAATAAATTTGAGGGCATTTCAAGATGGAAGGGATTCATCTTTTAAGAGACATTTTGCAGAAGGGAGATTGGATGGTAAAATTAGATTTGAAGGACGCTTATTTTACGATTCCGATGAAGGAAGAGAGTCAGAGTTATTTACAATTCAGATGGAGAGGAGATTATACCAATTTGTTTGTCTACCATTCGGACTTTCTTCAGCACCTTGGTGTTTTACAAAGGTGATGAGAGTTGTGATGGGTTTTTTAAGAGAGGAGGTTTCAGACTAATTGTGTATTTGGACGATGTTTTGTTGATGTCTCAGGATGTAGAGGTGCTGAGGTTTCAGTTGCAGGAAGTGATCAATCTATTGGAGAATTTAGGATTTCTGATAAACAAGGAGAAATCAGTCTTGATTGCTTCTCAGAATTTGGAGTTTTTGGGTTTCAAGATAGATTCTTTAAAGGAAATTTTGATGTTACCAGTGAAGAAGGTGAATATGATAAAGAAAGAAGTTCATCATGTTTTGAGAAAGGACTCTTTATCATTAAGAGATTTGGCAAGAGTTTTGGGATTATTTTCATCTTCGATTCAGGCGATTTTTCCAGGTCCATTGCATTATCGTGCATTACAGAGGGTGAAGGCGAGAGCACTGAGAAGAGGATTATGGTATGGGGACCAAGTGAGGTTGGATCAGGAAGCGAAAGAGGAATTGGTTTGGTGGTTGAACAATTTGGAGGCCTGGAATGGAAGAGCGATTTTTGGATGCGTTCCGGATTTTGTTTTAGAGACGGATGCAAGTGGTCTCGGTTGGGGAGCACGTCTGGGTATGTTAGAGACAGGAGGTGCTTGGACAGATTTGGAGAAGAGAATGCATATAAATTGTTTAGAACTAACAGCAGGATTATTTGCATTAAAGAGCTTCAAGAAGGAGATTCAGGGTTGTACAGTTTTATTAAAGATGGACAATATTTCAGCGGTTTGTTATATAAACAGGTTAGGTGGATGCAGGTCAAAGGATCTTTCGGATATTGCAAAGGAATTTTGGGACTATTGTCTAGAGCAAAAGATTGCATTAAGAGCAGAGTTTCTTCCTGGGAAGATGAATGTGATAGCAGACTGGAATTCGAGAAACGTAAGAGATTACAGCAATTGGATGTTGAACAGGAGTTACTTTGTAAAAATAGTGGAATGTTTCGGACCACTAGAAGTGGATTTATTTGCAACAAGGTTGACCTTTCAATTGGAGAGATATTTCAGTTGGTTGCCGGATCCGGGAGCGGAAGCAATAGATGCATTTCAACAGAGTTGGACGGCGGTGAGGGGGTATGCTTTTCCCCCATTTGCAATGATTCAGAGGGTTCTGTTGAAGGTGAGAAAGGAGATGTGTCAGTTGGTCCTGGTGACCCCCTTTTGGGTGTCTCAGGCATGGTTTCCAGGTGTTATGGAATTAGCATGCGAGGTGCCTTTGTTGATTCAGGTGACAGAGGGTTTGTTGGTCAACGAGTGTGGAGAGGAACATCCTTTGATTGTGGAAGGAGTGTTGAACCTTCTTGTTTGGAAGGTGTCAGGTGTTCAGGAGCATTCAGAGGACTTTCGAAAGGGGCTGCTGAGTTACTCGAGGACTCTTGGGCCCCAGGTACCAGGAGAAAGTATAGGGGAGTATGGAAATTTTGGTCATGTTGGTGCATGGAAAGGAATTTGGATCCCGTGGAAGCTCCTGTGGTAGAAGTGGTGAATTTTTTGGCGGAGAATTTTGAGAAGGGCTTAAGTTATAGAACTTTGAATTGTTACAGGTCTGCAATTTCTGCAGGTCATTCAGTGGTTGGTGGTAGGCCAGTTGGAGGCAATTCGTTGGTTTGCAGAATTATGAAGAGTATGCGGATTAGGAGACCACCTAGAGCTAGATATGAGGTTCTTTGGGATGTGAATTTGGTTCTGAAACTTTTTGTGGATTGGCCTTCTAATAAGTATTTGACAAATAAAAATATTTCTGCTAAATTGGCTACCTTGTTGTGTTTGATATCTTGCAAGAGGGTTTCAGACGTAAAATGTCTGGAGGTAAGTAATAGAGTATTCGGGCCAGATGGTGTTTTCTTTGAGATTAGGAAAAGAACAAAGACCATGACTAGTTCGATTTTTTATCCTAGGTTTGAGGATTGTAAGAAGCTTTGTGTAGTAGAGTGTCTGAGGGAATATGAGAGCAGAATGCTGGAGAAAAGAAGTCATGGGGTGCATCAATTGTTAATTTCTTTTGTAAGGCCATTTGGAGCGGTAAGTTCTTCTACAATTTCAAGATGGGTTAAGTTTGCGATGAAGGAAGCTGGAGTGAATGTAGAGAAATTTAAAGCACATTCAGTGAGAGGGGCCATGGCTAGCAAGGCTTGCTGGTCTGGTGTGAGTCTAGAGAAGATTATGAGGGCTGCAGATTGGTCTAGTGTGGGTACTTTTGCAAAACACTATTTTAGGCCAATAGAGCATATGTCTGATGTGGTGTTAAGGGGCTTTCAACATGCATAATGTTAGCCTCCGGTCTTGTAATGAAATGGCGATTCTCAGATTAACATGCAGAGAGAATCAGGATTTCATTAAAGACGCGGAGGCTAACATTATCCCGCCCTCCGCTACCCTTATTTAATGTTGGAGGTTTTGATATTTAGTATAAAAAAAATTAAAAAAAAGGGTGTTTGTTACTGAGATAGATAGATAAATAAATAAGGTTGTTATTTTGAGAATTGTATAAAGATAAGAATTTAGAGGATTTACTTGTATGGAGATAGAAGATTGAAGTTTAAAACACTGTCTTTTCTTTCAGATGCACAAGTGTAATATTCGGATGTCGTGGATATCAAGGACAGAGGAAGAAGAGTTTTTGTCTTCACAGTTTTCGCATTTAAAGAGGCAGAGTGTTCCATGAGAGAGACTTTTGTTAGTTCTGTTTATTCCAGTTCTGGAATGGTTGTTGTTAGTATTCTTTAAAGGGCTGCTGACAGGAGTGGCATAATAAAAGATTATGCATAATGTTAGCCTCCGCGTCTTTAATGAAATCCTGATTCTCTCTGCATGTTAATCTGAGAATCGCCATTCCTTTGTGTTCTACTGCAGCTTCCCAGAGTGTTCTAAAGAACAACTAGAGTGCTAACAGCCTTACTTATGACAAAAGTATGGCACACCTGAAGCCATCTTGATTGGAATAAACTGGTAACACTTAAAACATTTAATTTAAAAAGGAACAAAATGATGGGGTTCATCTTGTCATAGAAATTATGGTTAGTGCTCTGGAAAGAAAAATTAGGACATGTTTCAAGTGTGATCTCAAATATCTTCCTGTTATATTTCAACAGGAGCAGCCTGTCAGTTGATGCCTTTGTGTTCTACTGCAGCTTCCCAGAGTGTTCTAAAGAACAACTAGAGTGCTAACAGTCTTACTTATGACAAAAGTATGGCACACCTGAAGCCATCTTGATTGGAATAAACTGGTAACACTTAAAACATTTAATTTAAAAAGGAACAAAATGAGGGGTTCATTTTGCCATAGAAATTATGGTTAGTGCTGTAGAAAGAAAAATTAGGACATGTTTTAAGTGAGATCTCAAATATCTTCCTGTTATATTTCAACAGGAGCAGCCTGTCAGTTGATGCCTTTGTGTTCTACTGCAGCTTCCCAGAGTGTTCTAAAGAACAACTAGAGTGCTAACAGCCTTACTTATGACAAAAGTATGGCACACCTGAAGCCATCTTGATTGGAATAAACTGGTAACACTTAAAACATTTAATTTAAAAAGGAACAAAATGAGGGGGTTCATTTTGCCATAGAAATTATGGTTAGTGCTGCAAAAGAAAATTTCGTGCATGTTTTAAGTGAGATCTCAAATCCTCTTCTATTTCATTAGAAAATTCTGACATGCAGACTGAAACAATCACTTTCAATACCAGCAGTAGACTTCCAGTTAACTCCTTGGTGAGCAGTAGCTTTACTACAGTGATCTAATGAACAACTAGAGTGCTAACATTCTGAATTCATGGCAAATGTGTGACACATCTGAATGCCTTCTTGATGGAATCAAAGTAAAAAACTGAAAGCATTTCCTACTGAGGAGACTGCAGTAAATGAGGAAATTAGGAAACTTCATAACAAAGAAGTCTTCCAAGATGGCCACCAGTGAAAAAAGAGCCCAAATGTAGCACAAATATTACCCAGATGTAGCCCACATATAGCCCAATGACAAAAGTGTGAAAAACACTTTTTATTTTTAGTTTTTCGCAGTTTTATGTAGTGCAGACTGGTCAGGTATTGGAGCGTTGCATCTTAAAACATGACCCCCCTACACTACAAAAACACCACTGCACTACCCTAAACCCTAAAACACTATCCCCAGCACGACCCCTACACTACACAAGCACCACTGCACTATCCTAAACCATAGAACACTACCCCCAGCATGACCCCCTACACTACACAAACACCACTGCACTACACTAAACCCTAAAACACTACCCCAACACCACTGCACTAACCTAAATCCTAAAACACTACCCCCAGCACGACCCCCTACACTACCCAAACACCACTGCACTACCCTAAAACATGACCCCCACACTACACAAACACCACTGCACTACCCTAAACCCTAAAACACTACCCCCAGCATGACCCCCTACACTACACAAGCACCACTGCACTACCCTAAACCCTAAAACACTACCCCCAGCACGACCCCCTACACTACACAAACACCACTGCACTACCTTAAACCCTAAAACACTACCCCCAGCATGACCCGCTACACTACCCAAACACCACTGCACTAACCTAAATCCTAAAACACTACCCCCAGCACGACCCCCTACACTACCCAAACACCACTGCACTACCCTAAAACATGACCCCTACACTACACAAACACCACTGCACTACCCTAAACCCTAAAACACTACCCCCAGCACGACCCCCTACACTACACAAACACCACTGCACTACCCTAAACCCTAAAACACTACCCCAACACCACTGAACTAACCTAAATCGAAAAACACTACCCCCAGCATGACCCCCTACACTACCCAAACACCACTGCACTACCCTAAAACATGACCCCCCACACTACACAAACACCACTGCACTATCCTAAACCCTAAAACACTACCCCCAGCATGACCCCCTACACTACACAAGCACAACTGCACTACCCTAAACCCTAAAACACTACCCCCAGCACGACCCCCTACACTACACAAACACCACTGCACTACCTTAAACCCTAAAGCACTACCCCCAGCACGACCCCCTACACTGCCCGAACACCACTGCACTGCCCTAAACCATGAAACACCAGCCCCTGCACGACCCCCTACACTGCCTGAACACCACTGCACTGCCCTAAACCCTGAAACACCAACCCTAGCATGACCCCCTACACTGCCCGAACACCACTGCACTGCCCTAAACCCTGAAACACCACCCCCAGCACGACCCCCTACACTGCCCGAACACCACTGCACTGCCCTGAAGCCTGAAACACTACCCCCAGCAAGACCTCCTACACTGCCCAAACACCACTGCACTGCCCTAAACCCTGAAATATCACCCCCAGCAAGACCCCCTACACTGCCCGAACACCACCACTGCCCTAAACCCTGAAACACCACCCCCAGCACGACCCCCTACACTGCCCGAACACCACTGCACTGCAATGCCCTAAACCCTGAAACACCACCCCCAGCACGACCCCCTACACTGCCCGAACACCACTGCACTGCCCCTAAACCCTGAAACACCACCCCCTGCACGACCCCCTACACTGCCCGAACACTACTGCACTGCCCTAAACCATGAAACACCATCCCCAGCACGACCCCCTACACTGCCCGAACACCACTGCACTGCCCTAAACCCTGAAACACTACCCCCAGCAAGACCCCCTACACTGCCACGAACACCACTGCACTGCCCTAAACCCTGAAACATCACCCCCAGCAAGACCCCCTACACTGCCCGAACACCACTGCACTGCCCTAAACCCTGAAACACCAGCCCCAGCAAGACCCCCTACACTGCCCGAACACCACTGCACTGCCCTAAACCCTGAAACACCACCCCTGCACGACCCCCTACACTGCCCGAACACCACTGCACTGCCCTAAACCCTGAAACACCACCCCCAGCATGACCCCCTACACTGCCCGAACACCACTGCACTGCCCTAAACCCTGAAACACCACCCCTGCACGATCCCCTACACTGCCCGAACACTACTGCACTGCCCTAAACCCTGAAACACCACCCCCAGCACGACCCCCTACACTGCACGAACACCACTGCACTGCCCTAAACCCCTAAACACTACCCCCAGCAAGACCCCCTACACTGCCCGAACACCACTGCACTGCCCTAAACCCTGAAACATCACCCCCAGCAAGACCCCCTACACTGCCCGAACACCACTGCCCTAAACCCTGAAACACCACCCCCAGCAAGACCCCCTACACTGCCCGAACACCACTGCACTGCCCTAAACCCTGAAACACCACCCCCAGCATGACCCCCTACACTACACAAACACCACTGCACTATCCTAAACCCTAAAACACTACCCCCAGCATGACCCCCTACACTACACAAGCACCACTGCACTACCCTAAACCCTAAAACACTACCCCCAGCACGACCCCCTACACTACACAAACACCACTGCACTACCTTAAACCCTAAAACACTACCCCCAGCACGACCCCCTACACTGCCCGAACACCACTGCACTGCCCTAAACCATGAAACACCAGCCCCTGCACGACCCCCTACACTGCCTGAACACCACTGCACTGCCCTAAACCCTGAAACACCAACCCTAGCATGACCCCCTACACTGCCCGAACACCACTGCACTGCCCTAAACCCTGAAACACCACCCCTTCACGACCCCCTACACTGCCCGAACACCACTGCACTGCCCTAAACCCTGAAACACCACCCCCAGCACGCCCCCTACACTGCCCGAACACCACTGCACTGCCCTAAAGCCTGAAACACTACCCCCAGCAAGACCTCCTACACTGCCCGAACACCACTGCACTGCCCTAAACCCTGAAACATCACCCCCAGCAAGACCCCTACACTGCCCGAACACCACTGCCCTAAACCCTGAAACACCACCCCCAGCACGACCCCCTACACTGCCCGAACACCACTGCACTGCCCTAAACCCTGAAACACCACCCCCTGCACGACCCCCTACACTGCCCGAACACTACTACACTGCCCTAAACCCTGAAACACCATCCCCAGCACGACCCCCTACACTGCACGAACACCACTGCACTGCCCTAAACCCTGAAACACTACCCCCAGGAAGACCCCCTACACTGCCCGAACACCACTGCACTGCCCTAAACCCTGAAACATCACCCCCAGCAAGACCCCCTACACTGCCCGAACACCACTGCCCTAAACCCTGAAACACCACCCCCAGCAAGACCCCCTACACTGCCCGAACACCACTGCACTGCCCTAAACCCTGAAACACCAGCCCCAGCACGACCCCTACACTGCCCGAACACCACTGCACTGCCCTAAACCCTGAAACACCACCCCCTGCACGACCCCTACACTGCCCGAACACCACTGCACTGCCCTAAACCCTGAAACACCACCCCCAGCATGACCCCCTACACTGCCCGAACACCACTGCACTGCCCTAAACCCTGAAACACCACCCCTGCACGATCCCCTACACTGCTTGAACACTACTGCACTGCCCTAAACCCTGAAACACCACCCCCAGCAGGACCCCCTACACTGCACGAACACCACTGCACTGCCCTAAACCCCTAAACACTACCCCCAGCAAGACCCCCTACACTGCCCGAACACCACTGCCCTGCCCTAAACCCTGAAACATCACCCCCAGCAAGACCCCCTACACTGCCCGAACACCACTGCCCTAAACCCTGAAACACCACCCCCAGCAAGACCCCCTACACTGCCCGAACACCACTGCACTGCCCTAAACCCTGAAACACCACCCCAGCATGACCCCCTACACTGCCCGAACACCACTGCACTGCCCTAAACCCTGAAACACCACCCCCAGCACGACCCCCTACACTGCCCGAACACCACTGCACTGCCCTAAACCATGAAACACCAGCCCCAGCACGACCCCTACACTGCCCGAACACCACTGCACTGCCCTAAACCCTGAAACACCACCCCCTGCACGACCCCCTACACTTCCTGAACACTACTGCACTGCCCTAAAACCTGAAACACCATCCCCAGCATGACCCCTACACTGCCACGAACACCACTGCACTGCCCTAAACCCTGAAACACTACCCCCAGCAAGACCCCCTCACTGCCCAAACACCACTGCACTGCCCTAAACCCTGAAACATCACCCCCAGCAAGGCCCCCTACACTGCCCGAACACCACTGCACTAAACCCTGAAACACCACCCCCAGCAAGACCACCTACACTGTCCGAACACCACTGCACTGCCCTAAACCCTGAAACACCAGCCCCTGCACGACCCCGTACACTGCCCGAACACCACTGCACTGCCCTAAACCCTGAAACACCACCCCCTGCATGACCCCCTACACTGTCCGAACACCACTGCACTGCCCTAAACCCTGAAACACCAGCCCCAGCACCACCCCCTACACTGCCCGAACACCACTGCACTGCCCTAAACCCTGAAACACCACCCCCAGCACGACCCCCTACACTGCCCGAACACCACTGCACTACCCTAAACCCTGAAACACCAGCCCCAGCACGACCCCCTACACTGCCCGAACACCACTGCACTGCCCTAAACCCTGAAACACCAGCCCCAGCAAGACCCCCTACACTGCCCGAACACCACTGCACTGCCCTAAACCCTGAAACACCAGCCCCAGCAAGACCCCCTACACTGCCCGAACACCACTGCACTGCCCTAGACTCTGGAACACCAGCCCCAGCAAGACCCCCTACACTGCCCGAACACCACTGCACTGCCCTAAACCCTGAAACACCAGCCCCAGCATGACCCCCTACACTGCCCGAACACCACTGCACTGCCCTAAACCCTGAAACACCAGCCCCAGCCACGACCACCTACACTGCCCGAACACCACTGCACTGCCCTAAACCCTGAAACACCAGCCCCAGCACAACCCCCTACACTGCCCGAACACCACTGCACTGCCCTAAACCCTGAAACACCAGCCCCAGCACGACCCCCTACACTGCCTGAACACCACTGTACTGCCCTAAACCCTGAAACACCAGCCCCAGCACGACCCCCTACACTGCCCGAACACCACTGCACTGCCCTAAACCCTGAAACACCACCCCCTGCACGACCCCCTATACTGCCCGAACACCACTGCACTGCCCTAAACCCTGAAACACCACCCCCTGCACCACCCCCTACACTGCCCGAACACCACTGCACTGCCCTAAACCCTGAAACACCACCCCCTGCACCGCCCCCTACACTGCCCGAACACCACTGCACTGCCCTAAACCCTGAAACACCACCCCCAGCAGGACCCCCTTTACTGCTCGAACTCCACTGCACTGCCCCAAACCCTGAAACACCACCCCCAGCACGACCCCCTACACTGCCCAAACACCACTGCCCTAAACCCTGAAACACCACCCCCTGCACGACCCCCTACACTGCCCGAAACCCTGAAACACCACCCCCTACACTGCCCGAACACCACTGCACTGCCCTAGACCCTGAAACACCACCCCCAGCACGACCCCCTACACTGCCCGAACACCACTGCACTGCCCTAAACCCTAAAACACTACCCCCAGCATTACCCCCTGTAGGAGAGTAGGATCTGCTTCACATGGGTACCCCCACTTTTTGCTGATGCTTCACTGTTTTTCGACATTAGTCTGGCTGGGGCCCTGCTAATCAGAACCCCAGCCTAGCTGCTTCCTCTCTAAAATGGTTTCCAGGTGCCTTAGGCACATCACTGATTGGGATCTGGAGTGCCCTTATAAGTCCCTAGTATATGGTATACTATGTACCAAGGGCATAGGTACCTCAGAGGCCTGCCAGGGGCTGCAGCATGTATTATGCCACCCCTGGAAGGCCATCCAAACTGACACCACAGGTCTGCTACTGCAGCCTGGGTAAGGTGGTGCATGCACCCCTTACTGTGATATAGGTTACCTATATCACTAAATACATACACACATATAAACCTATAAGTCACTCCTAAGGCAGGCCTTATCAATCCTAAAGGCAGAGTGCATGGTTCCTATGTGAGAGGGTGCCCCTGCATGAGCAGGGCCCCTCTGCAGCGTTCGGAGACCATCTCTGATGCTGTTTGTAGTGCAGCCTGACCATATACTCTTAAGCGCATTATATCCTCGCGGTAAAATGCTAACTTTGGAATGGCTGCACCTAAACATGTCGTGTTTGGTGTCAAACATCTTGGAATACTACCCCCGCCAATTCTGGCGGCGGGGGTAGCATTCCACCCTTCTAGAGGGAAAGACATGTTAACTCTGACTAACCCGGTAACTTCTCTCCAAAGCCCTGGCATCACAAAATGGATGCTGCTGCCACAGACACGAGTCTGGCCTCCTGCTGCTGGACGAAACTCCGGCAGGGGAGGCCTGGACAATAGGTTTCCTGTCCCAGGGAGGTGTGACCACCTCCCCAGACAGGATAATGTGTATTGGGGCTGGGCGGGAGCACCATCTGTGTGCTTTGAAGTCCTGCACTGGGGGCACATTTGGTGTCCCTGTGCATACCCCAGTTCAAACCGGATCAGGGGCTTGCAGCCCCTGCTTTGGCGCGAACTGGACAAAGGGAAAGGGGTGTAGCCACCCCTCTGCCCTGACCCACCCATAGGTGGGGCCACAGAGTAGTCCAACCCCTATCTTTAGTATAAAGATAGGAACCCAGTCCTTAGGACTTTAGATTATCCCTGGACGAAACTCTGAAACTGAATCCTGGACCTTCGACGCTCTACTAACGATTAGAGGACAGAAGAATCTCCCTTCGGGACAAGGAGTGACTCCCCTGCTTGGCTGGCACCAAAGAAGCATTAGTCCAGTTCGCATTTCTGAAGCTCCCGTCGGACGCTGAAGTCATCGCATCACCAGAGGTGGATTCTCAGACTTCCCCGAGGCTACCCTGAGTCCCCAGCAAAGCTGAGGCCCGTGGCTATCGTGGGTGACTTGAGACCGTGACCCCTGGACACCGAGCACATTTGCAAGTGCATCCTCTTCTGGGTCTCCCAAGAAGTCGTGCTTTGGGCTCCGAGTAGCCCTAGCCTCCAGCACTACCTGCATCGAAGATCACTGGCCCCCACTCCACGAGTGTCCTGTAAGCCAGCTCCACATGTGGCGTCACGAGGCTCCTTTGCAGTCGCTAGCCCGTTGGCTAGTAGCCCTTAATAAAAGCCAATCTTTTTCTAACTTGGCATCCTGGTTGCTCCAGGCCTGCCCTCACTTACCCTTGCTGGGTGAGTTCCCCAGACCTTGCTGGTCTGCACCATCGACGATCTTCCTCTGCATCGAGACTTGCCGTTGCCAAGGCTTGTTGGGTCCAATCCGGTCGCCAACATGTCAGCACTCGACAGACATCGTGTACCAGCCCGAATCCTGCTCCTGGTTGCCGACAACGCCTCCTGGACCTCGTGGCTGAAGAGTCAAGACGACTGTCAACGCACCTGAAGCACTCGACATCGGTGGGCATCTGTCCATCGCCTTCCTGGTCACTGGCTAGTGACCCAGACTCTGTCCCCTCTGCTTTCAGGTTCTTCAGAACTCCGATCCACTCTTGGATCCACCCGGACACTTTTCTCTTGGTCGCCAGCAGCACTTTGCAGCAGATCGCCATTCGAATCGACGACGAAACCCGACCCCGAAAGGCACCTATGCACCCGGCTTCCCTGGGTGAGGTAACACGAGTACTCCGGTGCTCCCGTGGGTAGAGACTCTTCAAAGTCCTAGATCTCAAAGGGTTTTGTCCAAGTCCTCTTTAAGTGTCCCTTTTCTCTAATTTCCCGATCCCGACTTTCTCCATAGAAGTCAACGGCGTATCGCGGTTGTGTATTTACACTGCACGCGTCTCCCGTGGGTCCCCTGTGTCACTACCTTGGGTGGTTCCTTGTGGTCCAAGCACTTCTAGAGGCTCTAGGCCTAGTGTCTAGTTCAGTCGTGGTTCGCATACCACTTTATTGGTATATGGTTTGGTACGCCCCTAGGGCCCAAACGTGTATTTGTGCTATTACTGTGTTTAAATAACTTCTAACTTATGTATTTCGAACTCTAGCCTCATAAAGAGACTAGAGGGGTGTGTTTAGCAATAAATACATATATTTTGAATATATACCTGGTGTGGTGCTCTTTCATTTGATCACTCAAGAGATTATAGACTGGTAAAACAAGCTGCTTTACATTCCTTCAAGACTTAGCCTGAAGGCTGCTCTCCATAGCTACCACTAGGATAGCTTTCAATAAGGTTGTCTTTAACCTATCTCCAATAAGGGGTTGTTTGGACTGGTGCAAGGTGCCCACTATAATTAGTGGACAGCATATACCAGGCCAACTTCTCACATTGGTGTGCAGCGTGTGGGATTCCAGCTTGCTATTGTTTTACCAGATAATCTCAATTGAATTGATCAACTGAAAACCACTAAAGGTACCTAAGGTACATATAATTTAAGCTTAGAATACAGTAAGTTCTACTGAACTTAGAGTTGTGTGTTAAGGGATAGCACAACCCTTTCTACAACTCAAGAGAGTTTAGTAGGCCACACTAGAGTAGGTAGTGCATACACCACACCACACTAGTAATGTCTTTAAGGGCAGGATCCAAAGAATCCTTGCAGGAAGCCATTGAGCTTCCACCCTCCAAGTATGATACACTCCCATTCTTGGAATTGAGAGCTTTATGCAACTTGAGAAAAATAAGGACAGGCCAAAGCCCCACCACCCAACACCTCAAGGAGTTGTTGGTGGCTTATGACCTTAGTAAGCCCTTGGGGACTGAAGGGGTAGGAGCTGAGGGTGGGGCAGAAGATGAGGTTGGGAATGGGGGTACCAGTACCCCCAGCCCCCCTCTGAAACTGGCCAGGAGGGCGACAATGGCCCTGACCTGGATAATCCAACCCCTCCTGAGGAAGATGAAGAGGAGGATCAGAATGATGCCCCCTTTGTCCCCCAGGAAGGATTGTGAGTGTGCCCAGAAGGTCTAGATCTTCTTCTCAGGAGTCTAACCACTCTGGCACCTCAATAGGGAGCTCTGTCTCATCTCATAGGAGGGAATCCTCTCATGAGAGAAGAAAGAGGCTGATTCAATATGAGGAAGCTCAGCTTGAACTCAGAAGGAAGCAAGTAGCCTTAGACAGGGAGTCCCTGGATCTCCTTAGAGAGAAAAGAAAGTTGGGACTAGAGTCCCATGGTGGCAGCCATGTCCCTAGAGATAGGGATAGGTCCTATGACCATAGGAACCTGAGCAAGATTGTCCCTCCCTATCAGAATGGGGATGACATCCACAAGTGGATAACTGCTCTAGAGAGGGCCTGTAAAGTACAGAAGGTCCCTCAGGAGCAGTGGGCAGCAATCTTGTGGCTCTCCTTTGCTGACAAAGGTAGAGATAAGCTCCTCACTGTTAGAGAGGAGGATGCTGATAGTTACAAGGTCTTGAAGAGTGCTCTTATTGATGGGTTTGGCCTAACCACTGAACAGTACAGGTTGAAGTTCAGAGATACCCAAAAAGCACAGACTCAAGACTGGGTAGACTATGTGGATTGTTCTGCCAAGGCTCTGGAAGGCTGGTTGATGGGCAGTAAGGTGTGTGACTTCTCAGGATTGTACAATCTGATAATGAGGGAGCAGATTCTTAATAACTGTCAAAATCAGCTGTTGCATCAATACCTGGTAGACTCTGATCTGACCTCTCCCCAAGAATTGGGAAAGAAGGCAGACAAATGGGTCAGAACCAGGGTGAAGCAGAAGGTACAGAACCAAGGTGGGGAAACCAAGAAGCAAGATGCTAAGAACTCTGAAAAGGGTGGGGAGAAGGGTAAAGATCAAAAGTCTTCATCAGGCCCCCAAAAATCTTCTTCTGGTGGGGATTCACAGTCTACCAAAGGGAAAGGCCAAAGAAAACCATGGTGCAAGGTCTGTAAGCAAAAGACCCACTGGACCAGTGATTGCACCAAGTCCAAAGACTCCAGTCCAGCACCCACCAATGCCCCTAAGGCACCTGTTCCCCCTAGTACAGTTGGTGGGAGTGCTCCAGCCAAGGGTTTAGTAGGGTTCACCCTGGGTACTGAGTTGGGCTCTGACCTAGTCAGAGAACTGACTCAGGCTGTGTTAGTCTGTGATGGAGGCATGGATGTGCCCTCCTCTATGAGTCCCAGTAATCTGGGCAAGTACAGACAACAGCCTTTAATCAATGGACGTGAGGCTTTGGCATTTAGGGACACAGGGGCAAGTGTCACAATGGTGACACAAGACCTTGTGAATCCTGGGCAAGTTATACTTGGTGAGATGTACCAAGTGACCAATGCTAGCAATGTCAGAACAGACCATACTCTGGCAGTTGTTAACTTCTCCTGGGGAGGGGTAACTGGCCTTAAGAAGGTTGTGGTAAGTGCAAACCTACCAGTCGAATGCTTGCTTGGCAATGACTTAGAGACTTCTGCTTGGGCAGAAGTGGAGCTCAGGACCCATGCAGAAATGCTGGGGATCCCTGCAGATGTGTTTGCTGTGACCAGGTCACAAGCCAAAATGTCTAGCACTGAACAGGCCTTGGATTCTGGAAGAATGGACCAAGTGCCTTCCAAGAGGAGGAGTAGTAGGGTTAAGGCAGTGCCTTCCCCTTGGCTCAGGAGGAAGATCAGTCCCTTGAGGGGGATGATCTCAGCCCTGAAGAAGGAACTGTCCCAGAGGAACTTGAACCTGACCAGGTTGAGTTCTTGGGGACAGGGGGACCTTCTAGGGCAGATCTGAGCCAGGAGCAGCAGAGCTGCCCCTCCTTTGAACCCCTCAGACAGCAAGCTGCTGCTGAGGCTGCTGGGAAAGCTAGTGGTCCCCATACAGTGTATTGGGATGATGGACTCCTGTACTCAGAGAGTAGAGACCCCAAGCCTGGTGCTACCAGGAGGTTGGTTATACCTCTGAAGTTCAGGGGCTTCCTATTGACCCTAGCCCATGATATTCCCTTAGCAGGTCACCTGGGCCAGAACAAGACTTGGGACAGAATTGTCCCTCACTTTCACTGGCCCCACATGTCTGAAGACAGCAAGGAGTTTTGTCGCTCCTGTGTAACCTGCCAAGCCAGTGGCAAGGCAGGTGGCACTACAAAGGCCCCCTGATACCACTACCTGTGGTGGGGGTGCCCTTTGAAAGGGTAGGGATTGACATTGTTGGTCCCATGGATCCCCAAACAGCCTCTGGGCACAGGTTTATCCTGGTGGTAGTGGATCATGCCACCAGGTACCCAGAAGCTATTCCCCTCAGGACCACTACAGCACCTGTGGTGGCAAGGGCCCTCCTGGGAATCTTCTCAAGAGTGGGCTTTCCTAAGGAGGTAGTCTCAGACAGGGGTGCTAACTTCATGTCTGGGTACTTAAAAGCAATGTGGAAGGAGTGTGGAGTGACTTATAAGTTCACCACACCCTATCACCCACAATGCAATGGTTTAGTTGAGAGATTCAACAAAACCTTGAAGGGCATGATTAAAGGGCTCCCAGAAAAGCTTAGGCGTAGATGGGACATACTCTTGCCCTGCCTTTTATTCGCATATAGGGAGGTGCCTCAGAAGGGGTTGGTTACAGCCCTTTTGAACTTCTGTTTGGCCACCCTGTGAGGGGTCCACTGTGCTTGGTGAAGGAAGGATGGGAGTTACCTCTCAAGCCCCCAAAGCAAGATATAGTGGACTATGTACTTGGTCTCCGCTCCAGGATGGCTGAGTACATGAAAAAGGCAACCAAAAACCTTGAGGCTAGCCAGGAACTTCAAAAGGCCTGGCATGACCAAAAGGCTGTTCTGACTGTTTACCAGCCAGGACAGAAGGTGTGGGTGTTGGAGCCAGTGGCCCCAGCAGCTCTCCAAGACAAATGGAGTGGACCCCACACTATTGTTGAGCAGAAGGGTGAGGTCACTTACTTAGTAGACCTAGGAACACCCAGGAGTCCCCACAGGGTTCTCCATGTCAACAGGTTAAAACCATATGTGGACAGGGCAGACATGGGCTTGCTCATGGCCACTGATGAAGGGCAGGAGGAAGAGAGTGACCCACTCCCTGACCTGCTCTCACAGAACCCTGACGATGGGTCAGTTGATGGTGTAGCCTTGGCAGGCAGCCTCACTACCCAGCAGCAAACTGATTGCAGGCAAGTCCTCAATCAGTTTAGACATATGTTTTCACTGACACCCAGTCAGACCACCTGGTGCACTCATGAAGTGGACACTGGGGACAGTCTGCCTATTAAAAATAAGATTTATAGGCAACCTGACCATGTCAGGGACTGTATCAGGACTGAAGTCCAGAAAATGTTGGATTTGGGAGTTATTGAACCCTCAGATAGCCCTTGGGCTAGTCCAGTGGTCCTTGTACCAAAACCTCACACCAGTGGTGGAAAAAGAGAGATGAGGTTTTGTGTGGACTACAGGGGTCTCAATGCAGTCACTAGGACTGATGCCCATCCAATACCCAGGGCAGATGAGCTCATAGATACTTTGGCCTCTGCCAAATATCTCAGCACATTTGACCTAACAGCTGGCTACTGGCAGATCAGACTAGCTGATACTGCAAAGCCCAAAACAGCATTCTCAACCCCTAGTGGGCATTATCAATTTGTGGTAATGCCCTTTGGTCTGAAGAATGCACCTGCCACTTTCCAGAGGTTGGTGAATACAGTTCTCACAGGACTGGAAGCCTATAGTGCAGCATATCTAGATGATATTGCTGTCTTTAGCTCCACCTGGGAGGATCACCTGGTCCACCTCAGGAATGTTTTACAGGCCCTGCAAAAGGCAGGCCTGACTATCAAGGCCACTAAGTGCCAGATAGGGCAGAGTCAGGTTGTGTACCTAGGCCACCTTGTGGGTGGAGGCCAGGTTCAACCTTTGCAGAGCAAGATCCAGACTATCATGGACTGGACTGCTCCCATTACCCAGACTCAGGTGAGAGCGTTCTTAGGCCTGACTGGGTACTATAGGAGATTTGTCAAGGGGTATGGATCAATAGTGACACCCCTGAATGACTTAACTTCTAAGAAAATGCCCAAAAAGGTTCAGTGGACAGTTAGCTGTCAAAAGGCATTTGATGACCTGAAGCAGGCCATGTGCACTGCTCCCATTCTGCAGAGTCCTGATTACTCCAAGAAGTTCATTGTTCAAACTGATGCATCTGAATTGGGGGTAGGGGCTGTACTGTCACAATTGAATGAAGAAGGTCAGGATCAGCCAGTAGCTTTCATTAGCAGAAGGCTGACCCCTAGAGAGAAACGTTGGTCAGCCATAGAGAGGGAGGCCTTTGCTGTGGTCTGGGCTCTGAAGAAGTTGAGGCCATACTTGTTTGGTACACACTTCCTGGTTCAGACAGACCATAAGCCCCTCTTATGGCTAAAACAAATGAAGGGTGAAAACCCCAAACTGCTTAGGTGGTCCATTTCCCTACAGGGGATGGACTTTACAGTGGAACATAGGCCTGGGAGTAACCATGCGAATGCAGATGGACTCTCTAGGTATTTCCACTTAGAACATGAAGACTTAACTGGGCAAGGTTAGTTTAATGTCCCTACGTTTGGGGGGGTTGTGTAGGAGAGTAGGATCTGCTTCACATGGGTACCCCCACTTTTTGCTGATGCTTCACTGTTTTTCGACATTAGTCTGGCTGGGGCCCTGCTAATCAGAACCCCAGCCTAGCTGCTTCCTCTCTAAAATGGTTTCCATGTGCCTTAGGCACATCACTGATTGGGATCTGGAGTGCCCTTATAAGTCCCTAGTATATGGTATACTATGTACCAAGGGCATAGGTACCTCAGAGGCCTGCCAGGGGCTGCAGCATGTATTATGCCACCCCTGGAAGGCCATCCAAACTGACACCACAGGTCTGCTACTGCAGCCTGGGTAAGGTGGTGCATGCACCCCTTACTGTGATATAGGTTACCTATATCACTAAATACATACACACATATAAACCTATAAGTCACTCCTAAGGCAGGCCTTATCAATCCTAAAGGCAGAGTGCATGGTTCCTATGTGAGAGGGTGCCCCTGCATGAGCAGGGCCCCTCTGCAGCGTTCGGAGACCATCTCTGATGCTGTTTGTAGTGCAGCCTGACCATATACTCTTAAGCGCATTATATCCTCGCGGTAAAATGCTAACTTTGGAATGGCTGCACCTAAACATGTCGTGTTTGGTGTCAAACATCTTGGAATACTACCCCCCCGCCAATTCTGGCGGTGGGGGTAGCATTCCACCCTTCTAGAGGGAAAGACATGTTAACTCTGACTAACCCGGTAACTTCTCTCCAAAGCCCTGGCATCACAAAATGGATGCTGCTGCCACAGACACGAGTCTGGCCTCCTGCTGCTGGACGAAACTCCGGCAGGGGAGGCCTGGACAATAGGTTTCCTGTCCCAGGGAGGTGTGACCACCTCCCCAGACAGGATAATGTGTATTGGGGCTGGGCGGGAGCACCATCTGTGTGCTTTGAAGTCCTGCACTGGGGGCACATTTGGTGTCCCTAGTGCATACCCCAGTTCAAACCGGATCAGGGGCTTGCAGCCCCTGCTTTGGTGCGAACTGGACAAAGGGAAAGGGGTGTAGCCACCCCTCTGCCCTGACCCGCCCATAGGTGGGGCCACAGAGTAGTCCAACCCCTATCTTTAGTATAAAGATAGGAACCCAGTCCTTAGGACTTTAGATTATCCCTGGACGAAACTCTGAAACTGAATCCTGGACCTTCGACGCTCTACTAACGATTAGAGGACAGAAGAATCTCCTTTGGGGTCAAGGAGTGACTCCTCTGCTTGGCAGGCACCAAAGAAGCATCTGTCCGGTTCGCATTTCTGAAGCTCCCGTCGGACGCCGAAGTCATCGCATCACCAGAGGTGGATTCTCAGACTTCCCCGAGGCTACCCTGAGTCCCCAGCAAAGCTGAGGCCCGTGGCTATCGTGGGTGACTTGAGACCGTGACCCCTGGACACCGAGCACATTTGCAAGTGCATCCTCTTCTGGGTCTCCCAAGAAGTCGTGCTTTGGGCTCCGAGTAGCCCTAGCCTCCAGCACCACCTGCACCGAAGATCACTGGCCCCCACTCCACGAGTGTCCTGTAAGCCAGCTCCACGTGCGGCGTCACGAGGCTCCTTCGGCGGTCGCTAGCCCGTTGGCTAGTAGCCCTTAACGAAGGCCAATCTTTTTCTAACTTGGCATCCTGGTTGCTCCAGGCCTGCCCTCACTTACCCTTGCTGGGTGAGTTCCCCAGACCTTGCTGGTCTGCACCATCGACGATCTTCCTCTGCATCGAGACTTGCCGTTGCCAAGGCTTGTTGGGTCCAATCTGGTCGCCGACACCTCAGCACTCGACAGACATCGTGTACCAGCCCGAATCCTGCTCCTGGTCGCCGACAACGCCTCCTGGACCTCGTGGCTGAAGAGTCAAGATGACCGTCAACGCACCTGAAGCACTCGACATCGGTGGGCATCTGTCCATCGCCTTCCTGGTCACTGGCTAGTGACCCAGACTCTGTCCCCTCTGCTTTCAGGTTCTTCAGAACTCCGATCCACTCTTGGATCCACCCGGACACTTTTCTCTTGGTCGCCAGCAGCACTTTGCAGCAGATCGCCATTCGAATCGACGACGAAACCCGACCCCGAAAGGCACCTATGCACCCGGCTTCCCTGGGTGAGGTAACACGAGTACTCTGGTGCTCCCGTGGGTAGAGACTCTTCAAAGTCCTAGATCTCAAAGGGTTTTGTCCAAGTCCTCTTTTAAGTGTCCCTTTTCTCTAATTTCCCGATCCCGACTTTCTCCATAGAAGTCAACGGCGTATCGCGGTTGTGTATTTACACTGCACGCGTCTCCCGTGGGTCCCCTGTGTCACTACCTTGGGTGGTTCCTTGTGGTCCAAGCACTTCTAGAGGCTCTAGGCCTAGTGTCTAGTTCAGTCGTGGTTCGCATACCACTTTATTGGTATATGGTTTGGTACGCCCCTAGGGCCCAAACGTGTATTTGTGCTATTACTGTGTTTAAATAACTTCTAACTTATGTACTTCGAACTCTAGCCTCATAAAGAGACTAGAGGGGTGTGTTTAGCAATAAATACATATATTTTGAATATATACCTGGTGTGGTGCTCTTTCATTTGATCACTCAAGAGATTATAGACTGGTAAAACAAGCTGCTTTACATTCCTTCAAGACTTAGCCTGAAGGCTGCTCTCCATAGCTACCACTAGGATAGCTTTCAATAAGGTTGTCTTTAACCTATCTCCAATAAGGGGTTGTTTGGACTGGTGCAAGGTGCCCACTATAATTAGTGGACAGCATATACCAGGCCAACTTCTCACACCCCTATACTGCCCAAACACCACTGCACTGCCCTAAACCCTAAAACACTACCCCCAGCATGACCCCCTACACTACCCGAACACCACTGCACTACCCTAAACCCAAAAATACTACCCCCAGCACAACCCCTACACTACCCGAACACGACTGCACTGCCCTAAACCCTCAAACACTCCCCCAGCACGACCCCCTACACTACCCGAACACCACTGCACTGCCCTAAACCCTAAAACACTCCCCTCAGCACGACCCCCTACACTACCCGAACACCACTGCACTGCCCTAAACCCTAAAACACTCCCCCAGCACAACCCCCTACACTACCCAAACACCACTGCACTGCCCTAAACCCTAAAACACTACCCCCGCATGACCCCCTACACTACCCAAACACCAATGCACTACCCTAAACCCTAAAACACTACCCCCGCACGACTCCCTACACTACCCAAAGACCACTGCACTACCCTAAACCCTAAAACACGACCTCCTACACTACACAAACACCACTGCACTACCCTAAACCCTAAAACACTACCCCCTACACTACACAAACACCACTGCACTACCCTAAACCCTAAAAACTACCCCCAGCACGAACCACTACACTACCCAAACACCACTGCACTACCCTAAACCCTAAAAACTACCCCCAGCAGTACCCCTACACTACCCAAACACCACTGCACTACCCTAAACCCTAAAACACTACCCCCAGCAGTACCCCCTACATTACCCAAACACCACTGCACTACCCTAAATCACTACCCCCAGCACGACCCCCTACACTACCCAAACACCACTGCACTACCCTAAAACACTACCTCCAGCACGACCCCCTACACTACCCAAACACCACTGCACTACCCTAAACCCTAAAACACTCCCCCAGCACGACTCCCTACACTACCCAAACACCACTGCACTACCCTAAACCCTAAATCTACCCCCAGCATGACCCCCTACACTACACAAACACCACTGCACTACCCTAAACCCTAAAACACTACCCCCAGCACGACCCTCTTCACTACCTAAACACAACTGCACAATTTGTTGCAGGCGTTGCCACGCAGGCCTGTGGTGCTTACAGGAAGTACCTAGTGGGCTAGTTGGGCCCCAGGGACCCTCAGGATTCAAGGTGACCTAATCCCCCAACTTAAAACGCACCACGGGGCGCGTTTGCACAGTGGTGAAGGGAGGGGGCGGGGCCTCAGGTGACATGTGCGCAAACACGCCCTGTGGTGCGTTTTAAGTTGGTGAATTAATTCCCTTTGAATCCTGAGGGACCCTGGGGGCCAACTAGCCCACCAGGTACCTTCAGTAAGCACAACAGAGTTGCGTTGCAGAGAGGTGAAAAAGGTGCGTGGCCTCGGAACGCCTCTCTGCAACTCAGCTCTGTGGTCCTAACTGTAGGTACCTGGGGGCTAGTTGGGCCCCAGGGACCCTCAGAATTCAAGGGGACTTAATCCCGCAACTTAAAACGCGCCACGGGGTGCGTTTGCACACATGTCACCTCAGGCCCCCCTCCCTTCACCACTGTGCAAACGCGCCCTGTAGCGCGTTTTAAGAGGTAGTTTTAATCCCCTGCCCTATTATGTACTAGGGACTTGCAGAGGAGGTCATGCTAATCACAGGGGTACCCCAACGCATAGTGTTCCCTAGTGTATGTAGGTGTTTTCACTGTATTCTAAGTGTTTTTTAGCATAGCACTGGCTCTGGTTAGTCAGAGTCAGTTACCACCAGTACCCGTCTGAAAAAGTTGTGGGCACAGGATGATTTTGCAACAAGGCCTCTTTCTGCTCCTCTGTTGGTTCTTTCTGCACATCTTTTGCTTCTTTCTGTGCGTTTTTTCTCCTTTCTTCACATGTCCTACCTCTGTAGGCATAGTTAGAAACTAGCATTTAAAAAACCTTTGAAATTCACTTAAAAAATCATAGGTTTCAGGCACGTTATAGTTAGAAATTAGCATTTAAAAACCTTTGAAATTCACTGAAAAAACCATAGGTTTCAGACACGTTATAGTTAGAAATTAGCATTTAAAAAACCTTTGAAATTCACTGAAAAAACCATAGGTTTTAGGGACAGTTATAGTTAGTTGGACATTTCACTCTTACAAAACCATAGAAATTCCCCCGTTATAGTTAGTTCAGCTAACTATAACTCGCGCCCCCGCAATGCACTGCTGATGACGTCACATATTACATCACTCATGACATGGTCAGTGACATCACTGATTACATCACTGATGACATCTCAAATGACATCACTGATGACATCATCCATGTGATAATTTCATGTATCTTCTCACACCCTAATATAACTTTTGATACACCCACTCTAAATTACAGACTGCCATTCTCAAAACCATAGACACTCCAACACCAAAAACTACATACCCACTCACTGATTCTTAGGTCTACACACACATCCACTCACTCACCCGTACAGTCACTCATACTTAGTCACTCAGTACAGGACTATCATATGCACTCATACACCTATATAAACACTCACACACCGCCACTCATCCATAGAGGTACTCACACACCTAGTCAGTCATGCAAATAACTTAATCACACACCCATTTACTCACCTATACAGTTATACACACACCAGCTCACTTACGCATACAAATACTAGCACATTCTTACGCTCTTATACAATCACTGATACAAGTACACACTCATCCATACAGCCACTCTCACAATCACACACTCTCACTTATAGCCATTTATATACTCCAACACACATATACTGCCTTGCACATATGTAGTTACTCACACATGTACCACTGAGATATACATTCAATCACTAACACACCCATACACACACTCACCCACCCATACAGTCCATCACAGATGCACTCTTGAAACCATGCACCCAGTGAATCACCAACTCACACATCTATGCACAGAGTCACACACACCCCACCCACACAAACACTCAGGCACCCATACAGATACTCAGACAATCAATCAATAACCCATGTAGACACTCATGTAGCTATTCAGAAAGCCATGCAGCCGCTTACAAACCAACAGACAGACGGATACAGACATTCACACAGTTTAGTCACTAACCCATGCATTCAGTAAGATACATTTAATCACTCACTTGTAGAGTCAGTCACTCACGTACTAAATCATCCATTCAGACACTTATACACCCACTCATTCTTCAATACGCCTTTCCCTATATATATTAAAAATATTTAAACTTTACAGAAACACACAGTCACTGGATGATGTCATCAGTGATGTCATCAGTGATGTCATTTGAGATGTCATCAGTGATGTCATCAGTGATGTCACTGACCATGTCATGAGTTATGTAATATGTGACGTCATCAGCAGTGCATTGCGGGGGCGCGAGTTATAGTTAGCTGAACTAACTATAACGGGGGAATTTCTATGGTTTTGTACGAGTGAAATGTCCAACTAACTATAACTGTCCCTAAAACCTATGGTTTTTTCAGTGAATATATATATACATATATATATATTCACTGAAAAAACCATAGGTTTCAGGCACGTTATAGTTAGAAATTAGCATTTAAAAAACTTTAGAAATTCACTGAAAAACCATAGGTTTCAGGGACGTTATAGTTAGAAATTAGCATTTAAAAAACCTTTGAAATTCACTGAAAAAACCATAGGTTTCAGGGACGTTATAGTTAGGTGGACATTTCACTCGTACAAAACCATAGAAATTCCACCGTTATAGTTAGTTCAGTTAACTATAACTCGCGCCCCCGCAATGCACTGCTCATGACGTCACATATTACATCATTCATGGCATGGTCAGTGACATCACTGATGACATCACTGATGACATCTCAAATGACATCACTGATGACATCATCCAGTGACTGTGTGTTTCTGTAAAGTTTAAATATGTTTTATTTATATGGCAAGGTGTATTGAAGAATGATTGGGTGTATAAGTGTCTGGATGGAGGATTTAGCAGGTATGTAACTGATTGAATAAGTGACTGATTAAACATGTCTTACTGAATGCATGGGTTAGTGACTAAACTGTGTGAATGTCTGTATCAGTCTGTCTGTTGTTGTGTAAGCTGCTACATGGGTTTGTCAGTAGCTACATTAGTGTCTATATGGGTTATTGATTGTTTGCTTGAGTATTTGTATGGGGGACTGAGTGTGTGTGTGGGTGGGTTGGAGGTGTGTGACTCTGTGCATAGATGTGTGAGTAGGTGATTCACTGGGTGTATGGGTTCAAGAGTGCATCTGTGAAGGGCTGTATGGGTGGCTAAGTGTGTGTATGGGTGTATTGGTGAGTGAATGGATGTCTCAGTGGTACATATGTGAGTAACTGCATATGTAAAAGGAAGTATTTGTGAGTGATGGTGTATATAAATAACTATATGTGAGACTGAGTGTTTGTGAGAGTGGCATGTATGGATGAGTCTGTACTTGTTTCAGTGATTACATAAGAGAGTAACTATGCGTTACTGTCTGTATGAATTAGTGAGGTGGTGTGTGTATAACTGTTTGGGTGAGTAAATGGGAGTGTGATTGATTCTTTGCATGACTGACTAGGTGTGTGAGTAACTCCATGGATCAGTGGCGGTGTGTGAGTGTCTGAATAGGTGTATGAGTGCATATGATAGTGTTGTATTGATAAGTGACTGCATGTATAAGTGATTGTATACGTGAATGAGTGGATGTGTGTGCAGACCTAGGAATCAGTGAGTGAGTATGTAGTAACTGGTATTGGTGTGTGGATGGTTTCGAAAATGGTAGTGTGTATTTTACAGTGGGTGTATTAAAGGTTATATTAGGGTGTGATGAGGTGCATCAGATTATCACGTGGATGATGTCATCAGTGATGTCATCAGTGATGTCATTTGAGATGTCATCAGTGATGTCATCAGTGATGCCACTGACCATGCCATGAATGATGTAATATGTGACGTCATGAGCAGTGCATTGCAGGGGCGCGAGATTTGGTTAACTGAACAAACTATGGGGCATATTTACAAGGGCTTTATCTCCGCTTTTTTGGCTTAAAAAGCCAAAAAAGCGTAGCTAAAACTATTGCCCTATTTACAAGAGGGTGCTAACATGCATAATCGCATGTTAGCACCTTTTTCCCTAACGCTCTCCCTTTGCATCTCTAATGAGATGCAAAGTGGGCATTCCCGGATGGACTCACCTTGCAAATATCGCTGATGTTCACATCGCGATATTTACAAGGTTGCTCCAGCATTTTAGCACACGTTAGTTTTGGAGAAAACCGCTGTTTTCTCCAAAACTAACGTCTGCTAAAATGCAGACTTACCTATCCCTAACATTGGGGTGGATTATGCTGATACGACCCTGTGGGTCGTATCAGCAGAGTTATCGCCGCTTTGCAGGGAACATCGCTGGAAAACCAGCGATGTTCCCTGCAAAACGGCGATAATCTCGCTAACTCTGGAATTTTTATCGCCCTGGAGAAACGCGTTGTTAATAACGCGCTACCAGGGCGATAAATTCCAGAGATAGCCTGCGATAACAAAATTATCGCTAACACGGCCAGCGATAATTATCGCTGGCCGTTGATAATATGCCCCTATAACGGTGGAATTTCTATGGTTTTGTACGAGTGAAATGTCCACCTAACTATAACGTCCTTGAAACCTATGGTTTTTTCAGTGAATTTCAAAGGTTTTTTAAATGCTAATTTCTAACTATAACGTCCCTGAAACCTATGGTTTTTTCAGTGAATTTCTAAGGTTTTTTAAATGCTAATTTCTAACTATAACGTGCCTGAAACCTATGGTTTTTTCAGTGAATTTCTAAGGTTTTTTAAATCCTAATTTCTAACTATAACGTGCCTGAAACCTATGGTTTTTTCAGTGAATTTCAAACGTTTTTTA